>OU744297.1:22554087-23766900 GCA_916610205.1 Griposia aprilina | reverse complement strand
AACCTAACCTAACCTAACCTAACCTAACCTAACCTAACCTAACCTAACCTAACCTAACCTAACCTAACCTAACCTAACCTAACCTAACCTAACCTAACCTAACCTAACCTAACCTAACCTAACCTAACCTAACCTAACCTAACCTAACCTAACCTAACCTAACCTAACCTAACCTAACCTAACCTAACCTAACCTAACCTAACCTAACCTAACCTAACCTAACCTAACCTAACCTAACCTAACCTAACCTAACCTAACCTAACCTAACCTAACCTAACCTAACCTAACCTAACCTAACCTAACCTAACCTAACCTAACCTAACCTAACCTAACCTAACCTAACCTAACCTAACCTAACCTAACCTAACCTAACCTAACCTAACCTAACCTAACCTAACCTAACCTAACCTAACCTAACCTAACCTAACCTAACCTAACCTAACCTAACCTAACCTAACCTAACCTAACCTAACCTAACCTAACCTAACCTAACCTAACCTAACCTAACCTAACCTAACCTAACCTAACCTAACCTAACCTAACCTAACCGGTTATAACTTTGCATCCAGGTGACGCATTTTCAAGCTGTTTTCAGCCATTTTGATTTTAAATAGGCTCCGTCCTACTATTCGACAACTTTAAATTGACAAAAACGTGAAAAAAATTCTTTCACTCATCGACTTAGAGAAATCTTCAATATTTTTCTAAAGAAAACTAAATAGCATTTTTTATTTCAAAATCTATCTTCAAAATCCGCTTAGTCATAATTTTAATATATACATACCTGCCTTACCTGTGTTCTGGTGCGCGATCCGCGTGCTCGAGTCCCGTTTGGTAGCCGTTATTGCAGGTTTTTACACGTTTTTCAGCCGAAAAACACGTTTTTCGACCAAATTTCCAAATTTTTGTTCAGCGTAAATTTCAGTCACTCTATAAGTCGCTAGCCCGCGCGGAGACGCGTCTTTTGACACCTCGCACGTGCGCCTAGCGTATATAGAAATTCAAAAACAATATTAACAAGTAAATTCACATATCCACGAAATCCACCTTAGTCAGGCAGCAATTACATAAAATCGTTATAACTTTGCATCCAGGTGACGCATTTTCAAGCTGTTTTCAGCCATTTTGATTTTAAATAGGCTCCGTCCTACTATTCGACAACTTTAAATTGACAAAAACGTGAAAAAAATTCTTTCACTCATCGACTTAGAGAAATCTTCAATATTTTTCTAAAGAAAACTAAATAGCATTTTTTATTTCAAAATCTATCTTCAAAATCCGCTTAGTCATAATTTTAATATATACATACCTGCCTTACCTGTGTTCTGGTGCGCGATCCGCGTGCTCGAGTCCCGTTTGGTAGCCGTTATTGCAGGTTTTTACACGTTTTTCAGCCGAAAAACACGTTTTTCGACCAAATTTCCAAATTTTTGTTCAGCGTAAATTTCAGTCACTCTATAAGTCGCTAGCCCGCGCGGAGACGCGTCTTTTGACACCTCGCACGTGCGCCTAGCGTATATAGAAATTCAAAAACAATATTAACAAGTAAATTCACATATCCACGAAATCCACCTTAGTCAGGCAGCAATTACATAAAATCGTTATAACTTTGCATCCAGGTGACGCATTTTCAAGCTGTTTTCAGCCATTTTGATTTTAAATAGGCTCCGTCCTACTATTCGACAACTTTAAATTGACAAAAACGTGAAAAAAATTCTTTCACTCATCGACTTAGAGAAATCTTCAATATTTTTCTAAAGAAAACTAAATAGCATTTTTTATTTCAAAATCTATCTTCAAAATCCGCTTAGTCATAATTTTAATATATACATACCTGCCTTACCTGTGTTCTGGTGCGCGATCCGCGTGCTCGAGTCCCGTTTGGTAGCCGTTATTGCAGGTTTTTACACGTTTTTCAGCCGAAAAACACGTTTTTCGACCAAATTTCCAAATTTTTGTTCAGCGTAAATTTCAGTCACTCTATAAGTCGCTAGTCCGCGCGGAGACGCGTCTTTTGACACCTCGCACGTGCGCCTAGCGTATATAGAAATTCAAAAACAATATTAACAAGTAAATTCACATATCCACGAAATCCACCTTAGTCAGGCAGCAATTACATAAAATCGTTATAACTTTGCATCCAGGTGACGCATTTTCAAGCTGTTTTCAGCCATTTTGATTTTAAATAGGCTCCGTCCTACTATTCGACAACTTTAAATTGACAAAAACGTGAAAAAAAATTCTTTCACTCATCGACTTAGAGAAATCTTCAATATTTTTCTAAAGAAAACTAAATAGCATTTTTTATTTCAAAATCTATCTTCAAAATCCGCTTAGTCATAATTTTAATATATACATACCTGCCTTACCTGTGTTCTGGTGCGCGATCCGCGTGCTCGAGTCCCGTTTGGTAGCCGTTATTGCAGGTTTTTACACGTTTTTCAGCCGAAAAACACGTTTTTCGACCAAATTTCCAAATTTTTGTTCAGCGTAAATTTCAGTCACTCTATAAGTCGCTAGCCCGCGCGGAGACGCGTCTTTTGACACCTCGCACGTGCGCCTAGCGTATATAGAAATTCAAAAACAATATTAACAAGTAAATTCACATATCCACGAAATCCACCTTAGTCAGGCAGCAATTACATAAAATCGTTATAACTTTGCATCCAGGTGACGCATTTTCAAGCTGTTTTCAGCCATTTTGATTTTAAATAGGCTCCGTCCTACTATTCGACAACTTTAAATTGACAAAAACGTGAAAAAAAATTCTTTCACTCATCGACTTAGAGAAATCTTCAATATTTTTCTAAAGAAAACTAAATAGCATTTTTTATTTCAAAATCTATCTTCAAAATCCGCTTAGTCATAATTTTAATATATACATACCTGCCTTACCTGTGTTCTGGTGCGCGATCCGCGTGCTCGAGTCCCGTTTGGTAGCCGTTATTGCAGGTTTTTACACGTTTTTCAGCCGAAAAACACGTTTTTCGACCAAATTTCCAAATTTTTGTTCAGCGTAAATTTCAGTCACTCTATAAGTCGCTAGCCCGCGCGGAGACGCGTCTTTTGACACCTCGCACGTGCGCCTAGCGTATATAGAAATTCAAAAAAATTGCCCGCCCACCCACCCTATTGTCACTGGCCAGGTAAACTTTAGATTTTTCCAAATTCTTAAAAATTCTTTTTCCTACATTTTAGTGTTAAATCCAAATATCAGAGCTAAATTAACGTATTTTAACGTGTATACGCATAATAATTTCGACGGAACTCTGAATTATATTAGTTAATTTTGACCTGACGGTCTCACGACCGTACTACGACATACTTTAATTATAATTCTAAATTGCTTCTGTGTTTATCCCCCATTTACAGGGACACAGAAGTAATCACCAGTGTCCCCTGACTGGTCTGGTCATATGAATACCACCTTCACTTCGACTTCTACAATGTTCCGCACACCGGCCAAGAAGGACGCGAGCTCCCCGGGTTCCGGAGGCTCGCCGCGCTCTATACAAAAGGCTGGACCCTCGCTTCCCAGCGTGAGGCGTAGTATCGGGGAATGGGAGGCTGGGAAAGCTGAGCCCCAGGCCAAGTCCCCGGCCATCCCAAAGAGTGACGCCACACCACCTGCTTCCAGCACTATCGAGACGCGCCGGGTACCCGTGGACACGGCAAAACAGCTAAAGAGGCCTGAGTCCCGTTACCCCAACCTCACGGCGGAGGCGAGAGCTTGCCTAAATAAAGCAAAGCTCCATTTGGGCAACTCTCGCAACCTGAAGACAGAAATAAAGACGGAGGTGGTAAATGCAATAAACAGGCTCTTTGAGCTCGTAAAGGAGTCAGAGCGGAACAAAGCTCTTGCAACACCTGCAGTCACATCTGCTGTCCTACCAGTAACCACGCCATTTATTACGCAGCCAATAAACACGTCCCAATCCATACCCAACGATATTAACGCTAGCCACATGGAGCTTATCAACATAATTGAAAAACATAGCACATTAATTAAGGAGAATACGGAAAGGATGGAAGGACTACGGGATGTTCTAGCAAATAGAGAAAGCGTTGGGGAGATATCATATGCAGGTGCTGTGGTAGCGCGTAAGGCCCAAGCTGGAGGACAGGCCCTGGAGCGGGCGACGCTGCACTCAGTAGTTGTCTCCTCAACGCAAGAGTTAGAGACGGGTGAAGAAGTATTGGAGAAGATAAGGAAGGCAGTGGACGCAAAGGAAGGCTGGGTGCAGGTAGAAAGAGTGAGGAGGGCAAAAGACAGGAAGATTATCATGGGCTGTTCAACAAAAGAGGAGAGAAGAAAGATTAAGGAGAGACTAGAAGCGGCCGGAGGCAACCTCGTCGTCGAGGAAGTGATGAACAGAGACCCGCTTCTGATTCTAAGGGACGTTTTGCTGGTACACAGCGACGAGGAAGTCCTCAAAGCCCTTAAGAATCAGAACCGGGAGATCTATCATGACCTTGGTGATGAGGAAGGAAGGACTACGATCAAATACAGGAGGAAGACAAGAAACCCCCACATGAACCACGTTGTGCTGAGCGTCTCTCCCACGATCTGGAGGAGGGCGATTGATTTGGGAAAGCTCAGGATTGACCTCCAGAGAGTGCGCGTTGAAGACCAAACGCCGCTAGTGCAATGCACCCGCTGCTTGGGATACGGACATGGCAAACGCTTTTGCAAAGAGCCAGCCGACCTATGCAGCCACTGCGGTGGCCCGCATCTCAGGGCGGACTGCCCAGATAGACAGATTGGTGAAGCAGCGGTGTGCATCAACTGCACGAGAGCTAAAATGGGGAATCATGAGCACAATGCTTTCAGCAGCGATTGCCCGGTGCGAAGAAAGTGGGATGCATTGGCTCGAGCCTCGGTAGCATATTGCTAAAGTTGTCCCTGCGACCACCACCGAGTACAAATTGATCCAGGCCAACCTGCAAAGGAGTCAGCTAGCAACAAATGAGCTCTTGCTGGAAGCTGACAAGCGCAAAGTCGCCGTAGCAATGCTCCAGGAGCCTTACGTGGGTGGGGTGAGAAGGGTGAAGAGTCACCGGGGCGTAAGGGTCTTCCAGAGCTCTGAGGGAGGAGAAGGGACTGTAAAGGCGGCAATAGCTATCTTTGACAAAGATCTGGACGTCTTGCAGTACCCACAACTCACCACAAACAACATCGTTGTGGTGGGAGTCCGAACTAGAGCCTGGACGATCACGCTGGTGTCCTTCTACTTCGAGCCGGACAAGCCCATAGAGCCATATCTGGAGCATTTTAAACGGATAGAGCGAGAGATGGGCCCTAACAGGTTGGTTTTTGGAGGAGACGCAAACGCGAAAAGTACTTGGTGGGGTAGCAATACCGAGGACCCGAGAGGGGAGCAGATGTGTGGAGCACTGGGGGAGCTGGGCTTGCAGATCCTCAACGTGGGGGACATCCCGACATTTGACACAGTGAGAGGTGGGGTGAGGTACAGCAGCCATGTAGACGTGACGGTCTGTTCGGTAGACATGCTTGACCTGGTCGACGGCTGGCGTATCGAGGAGGGTCTCACGAGTTCCGACCACAACGGCATTAGCTTCAGCATTCATTTGGAAAAATCAAAAGGTGTAGCAATTGAGCGAACCACTAGGGTATACAATACCAGAAAAGCTAACTGGAGGCAGTTTCATGAGAAGCTGTCTCTAGTTATGCTGGACAGAAAGTTAACCCTAGTGGATTTGTCAAACATTCACACAGTAGACCAAGTAGAATTGACCATAAACACATACATGCAAGCCATTACAGACACATGCAGAGACACAATACCACACAAACAGAACACAGAAACACTCACCATGCCGTGGTGGTCTGAGGAACTCGCGGAGTTGAAGAGGCTGGTCGCCACCAAGAAAGTAAGAGTCAGGAACGCAGCGCCGGTCCGAAGAGCGATGGTTGTCAACCTGTACCTTGAAGCGAAGGAGGAGTATGAGGCAGCGGTGACGAAAGCCCAAGCGGAGAGTTGGAAGGAGTTTTGCGGGAAGCAGGACAGAGAAGGGGTCTGGGAAGGAATCTATAGGATAATGGGGAGGATAGCGAAGAGAGAGGAAGATCTGCCGCTGCAAATGGAAGGCGAGACACTGGATGCAAAAGGCTCAGTGAGGCTGTTGGCCGAAACGTTCTATCCCGAGGACCGAGAGGAAGACGACAACATAGATCATCGCCAAACACGACAACTGGCAGAGACGGTAAACGCATGGAGCCATGATGAACGACATGACCCACCGTTTACCCAAAGCGAGCTTATCAGATCTATGGTGTCGTTCAACCCTAAAAAGGCCCCGGGAGCCGACGGCTTCACAGCCGACATCTGCTGTCAGGCCATAAGATGTGACCCTGAGTACTTTTTGGCACTGCTGAACAAATGCCTGGCGCACCACCACTTCCCGAAGACCTGGAAGGAAGCTACGGTGGTTGTGCTCAGAAAGCCGGGCAAAGACTCATACACCGTACCAAAGTCGTACAGGCCGATTGGGCTCTTGCCTGTCCTAGGGAAAGTGTATGAAAAGATGCTGGTTGCTCGTCTCAAATTCTACTTGTTACCCAGGATTAGTACTCGCCAATACGGCTTTATGCCCCAAAAAAGCACTGAGGACTCCCTCTTTACCCTCGTGCAGTACATCCGTGCAAAGCTGACACAGAAGAAAATTATCACGCTTGTGTCACTGGATATTGAGGGAGCATTCGACAGTGCGTGGTGGCCGGCTATTAAGGTACGATTGGCTGAGGAAAAGTGTCCTGTAAATCTGAGACGAGTAGTCAGCAGCTACCTCAGTGATAGGGTGGTCACCGTGAGGTATGCCGGGGAGGAGAGCAGAAGACGAACTGGCAAAGGGTGCGTCCAGGGATCCATAGGGGGGCCCATTTTTTGGAATCTGCTGCTGGACCCGCTCCTGAAACAGCTGGAGAGTAGGGGCGACTACTGCCAGGCATTTGCGGACGATGTAGTATTGGTGTTCGACGGTAATGCAGCGCAAGAAATCGAGAGGCAAGCCAATGCCGCTCTCGAACATGTTCGTGCGTGGGGTGTCAGAAATCGGCTCAAATTCGCACCGCACAAAACCTGTGCGATGGTACTAACGCGGAGGCTTAAGTATGACACGCCGCGCCTGAGCATGGGGGGGATCGACATTGGAATGTCCCAAGATGTGAAAATATTAGGACTCGTGATAGATGCCAAACTCACCTTCAACAAACACATAGCTATTGTTTGTAAGAAGGCGATAGCTATGTACAAGCAGCTGGCCAGAGCGGCCCGGGTCAGTTGGGGTCTGCACCCAGAGGTGATAAGGGCGATATATACCGCAGCAGTGGAGCCGACTGTGCTGTATGCTGCAAGCGCATGGGCACCAGCTGCCGGCAAGTCGGGAGTTAGAAAGCAGCTAAACATCGTCCAACGAGGGTTTGCTCAGAAGCTGTGCAGAGCCTACCGTACGGTCTCCCTGAACTCGGCACTGGTTCTGGCTGGGATACTCCCACTCGACCTCCGTATCCGGGAAGTGGCTGCACTATACGGAGCCAAGAGAGGGGTGCCCCAGGCCGTACTGGGAGACAGGGAGGTCGAGCGGATGGCCCCAGCGATAGGGGCCCCGCACCCCGCGGATCAAATGAGTCTGGAGTTTGGAAGCCTGGTAGACGAGGAACAATATAACAACCACAGCGATTTCGAGGTGCGCATCTTCACCGACGGCAGCAAGATTGAGGGCAAGGTCGGAGCGGCGCTATCTTTGTGGAATAGTGCCACCGAAACGAAAGCCGTCAAGCTTGCCCTGCCGTCCTATTGCACCGTCTACCAGGCTGAACTCCTGGCTCTCCAGCGAGCGGCAGGGGAAGCGCTCAAGCGCAGTGAGACCACGTTTGGCATCTTTAGCGACTCTATGGCGGCCCTTCAGTCGGTGACCAATGTATGTTCCTCCCACCCCTTGGCCGTGAAAACCAGAGACACCATACGACGCTGTAAGCTCCAGAATAAGAGTGTCTCCTTGTTCTGGATAAAGGCCCACGCAGGGTTGGAGGGAAACGAAAGAGCCGACCAGCTCGCGAAGGAAGCCGCCCTAGGGTTGAAGAAAAAGCCGGATTACGATCTGTGTCCCGTATCATTCGTCAAGCGAAAAATCCGTTCGGAAACGCTTGACGAGTGGAACGGGAGATATAAGTCGGGTGATACAGCTTCGGGCACCAAACTCTTCTTCCCGGACGCGGTGGTGGCGTATGGTGTGGTGCGCAAGATGGCTCCCACGAGCATAACCACGCAAATCCTGACGGGGCACGGTGGGTTCTCTGCATACCTGAAACGCTTCAGGTGTAAAGAGAATCCATCGTGCGTCTGTGAGCCTGGCGTGGAAGAAACCGTGCTGCACATATTGCTGGAGTGCCCAATCTCCGCAAAACTTCGTTTCGAGACAGAGCAGAAACTCGCAGTCGCATTGGTAGCCGAAAACATACCAAAATTAATGAGAGGAAAGAAAAGAAAAGCGTTTTTACAGTATTGTTGTGAAATAGCATCTTTAGTAATAAATAGAAATAAGACAGTTTAAGAAAATATTATGATACTAAGTATATAATGAGTATATAGTTTATGTATCATAAGAATAAAACATGGAAAAAATATATATATATATATATATATAAATAAAAATATACACAAAAATATATAAAAAAAAAAAAAAAAAAAAAAAAAAAAAAAAACTAGTTTGGTACTGTCCGAATAATATAAGGTCCCCACAGAAATTGTGTTTATAACTGGTATAGGTATAATATTGAATAGTATAGAAAGGTAAAATTGTGTAAATAGGTAGTAGTATTTGTTTAATGTTTGTTTTGGTGGTCATTCCACAGGAAATTCATCTCTTCGTGTTTGTTAGTTCTTTTTCACATTCTCGTGATAACAATTGCCATTTCCGCTGAAAAAGGGCTCTGATCATGTCAGAGGGTCACTTGGCAGGGCAGGAGTGTGGTTTTAGCCGGTAAGAGTCCGGCACTGCCCAGACTGGCTCATAAGTGAGCCAGTCTGGGCGTCCATGAGGATTTCCCACTCCTGCCGAAAAAAAAAAAAAAAAAAAAAAAAAAAAAAAAAAAAAAAACCTAACCTAACCTAACCTAACCTAACCTAACCTAACCTTTTTTTTTTTTTTTTTTTTTTGATCCGGGGTGGAAAATCCTCATGGATGTCCCCCGCCCTGGGGGGGCGGAGGGGTCTGTCAGACTCTTACTGACTAAAAACCACCCCGGTGTTCCATCTCACACCTGCGTCGGGGGTCGCGGGAACATACGAATCTTCCGCAACCCCCGACTGGTGCCGGCCCGCCTCTGCGGGCCCCGTCCGGTCGAGCGGGGGGAGTGAGGTGTTTGACTCCCCCCGCGACGTCTAAGAGGGGCGCGCGTGGAACACTACGCGCCGCCGCCTCGGGTCCTGATGTATGGGGGGCGACGGACGTCCCCAAGTCCGTCGTCCCTGGACCCATTTAGGGGGGCTGGAAGAGGGCGTTGTCCGCCCTCCGCCGACGCCCGGTGCGCCTGCTGCGGGCCGGGTGAGAGGATGAGATCTCTCGCTCCCTTTCCGCAGCCTCCTTCTGCGAGATAACTGTTTCGCAAAAGGATACCACCGCGTCCCAGGACTCGTCGCCGCCGACCATAGCATTCACTACGGCCGGCAGCGACAGGTCACTGCCTACTCCTAAGATGAGGGCACGGCGCGGCTCCTCCCAAGCGGCACACTCTGCCAGCGTATGCCGCGCCGTGTCCTCCCGACAGTCGACGCAGTGGTGACACCGGGCGTCCGGCTCCCTGTTTATGCGACACAGGTACTTCCCGAAACAACCATGCCCCGAGAGCACCTGCGTCACCCGAAACGACAGGGAGCCGTGCCTCCTCCCGAGCCAGAGGTCGAGCACCGGCCGGACCGCCTCGATGGTGACGAGGCCGGCGGTAGGGCGTGAGAGCCTGTCCCGCCATTCCGCCACCAGGACCTCGCGGAGCTGCGACCGACGCTGCTCCATATGTTGCTGCATCGGTCGCTCGCCCCGCGCCCGCCATTCCTCGCGCCACCGGTACAGTGACGCGAGCACCTTTGCCTCCAGGTCCCAGGGCGGGGATCCGGCCAGTGCACAAGCCGCCTCGTAGGAGATCGTGCGGTACCCCCTTATGACTCTGACGGCCATCGCTCTCTGCGGCTTTCGCAGAACAGCAATGCTGCCGGCCGTCAGGTCAGCCGCCCAGATCGGGGCCCCGTAAAGGGCCATCGATCGCACGATCCCCACGTAGAGCCGCCTACAAGCGGCGCTCGGGCCCCCCAGATTGGGAAGCAGCGTTGACAGCGCCCCAGCCGCGCCCAACAACTTGGGCGCCAGCCGCCGGAAGTGGGGGCCGAAATCCCACCGACTGTCGAGCACCAAGCCCAGGTACTTCATGGTGGGCTCGACAGCGATTCGTACCCCCCCCACCACAATGTGGGATCCGGACGGTGGCGCCCGCCGGGGACCATGAAACACCATGGCCTCCGACTTGTTGAGGGCCACCTCCAGGCCGAGGCGCCGTATGCGGCTCACCGTCTGTGAAACCGCAGCCGTCGCCAGCAACGCTGCCTCCCTGTGCGAACTCCCCCGGGCCGTGACCAGCGTGTCGTCCGCGTAGCACGTCAGGTCGACGCCCGGTTGGAGTTCGCCTCTCAGCACCCAGTCGTACCCGATGTTCCACAGGAGCGGGCCCAGGACCGAGCCCTGTGGAACACCGCACGACATGTGGCGCTGGCTAACGCCATCGCGTCCCATGTAGGTGACACACCTCTCCGCCAAATAAGCCCCAACGATGCGGCGGAGGTAGAGAGGCACCCGATGATACCGCAGTGCCTCCCGAATACAACTCCAGGGCAGGGTGTTGAAGGCGTTGGAGATGTCCAAGGACACTGCCACCACCACCCCACCCCGGGACACCGTTTCCTCCGCCAGGACTCTCACCCGCGATATCGCGTGGATGGTGGAGCGCCCATGCCGAAAGCCGAACTGGCTCTCGTCCAGGTCCGGCCCTTCTCTGCACAAGTGGCCGACGAGGCGGGCTGCGAGTATCCGCTCCAGCAGCTTCCCCACCTCGTCTAGCAGCACTATGGGCCGGTACGCGGACGGCGAGTCCGCAGGGCGCCCCACCTTCCTGAGCAGGACCAGACGACCAGTCTTCCACAAAGTGGGAAACTGGCCCCGCTCAAGGCACGCTGTGTAGAGTCCTCTCAGCTGGGGCTCCAGCTCCTTCAGAGCGAGGGCTAACGCTCGGCCGTGGATCCCGTCGGGCCCCGGAGCCACTTTCTTGGCCCGGAGCCTCATCACGGCCGCCCTCATCTCTGCCTGTGTCACCTCTGGGACGGTAATGGCGTTCTCCTCTGTAGACTCTGCAGCTGTGGGCAAAGCCATCGGCGGCGGAGTATGCTCCGCTCTTGCCGGGAAGAGGGCTGCAACTACCTCCTCCAGCAGCTCGGGCTGAAGACTCTCCGTAAGTGGAGGCGCTGCGGCTCGAAGTTTCCCTCGAACCGCTCGATAAGGGCGCCCCCACGGATTCCCGTCCAGAGTCTCCAGCATCTCCTCCCTGGCTCGCGTTTTCGCCTCGCCGACGGCCAGCCACAGAGTCTCTTTAGCCGCGCGGTACACCTCATACAGCGCGGCTTCTTCGTCAGGGACCCGACGACGTCTCCTCCGGTAACGGGTGTACTGGCGTCTCACCGTCACACACGCGATGCGTAATTGCGCAATCGCGGCGGACCACCAGTACACCTGGCGCCTTGCTGACTGTGTGTGGACGCGGGGCATGGACGCGTCGCTGATTTGCGTCATCGCCCCGCGGAACCACAGCGCCTCCTGTTCGACGTCGATGGGTCCGCTCATTGCCGACTCCCGGATCCAGGCCTGGACAATAGCGGCCTCCTCGAGAAGCTCCCTGTCGATGCGCTTGAGCGCCCAGCGCGGGCCATCCGTTCGCAGGTCCGATGAACTGCGGCCGCCGGCGGTCTGGGCGGAGACGTCGAAACGGATGTATCGGTGATCCGACAACGTCTCCACCTCCGCGGCAACACGCCAGCCGCGAACACGGCTCGCAACAGCAGGGCTAGCGAACGAGACGTCCACTATTGACCCGCCCCGCTGCCGCACGCACGTGTGGACCGAGCCCACGTTCAGGACGACCAGGCCAGTCGTGACCGCCCACTCCTCCAGCGCCTCACCCCTTGCATCGGTCACCGGAGATCCCCACGCCGCAGACTTGGCGTTGAGATCCCCTAGCAACAGCACGGGGCGAGGGTGGAGTCGGCCCACGACGGCACCCAACTCGACAAGGAAGCTTTCGAAGTCGGCGAGACTCTTGTTGGGCGAAAAATACGCCCCAACCACGCCAATGCCGTCCGCGAGGGCGGCCACCCAGCCGTGTCCTCGGGACGGGTTGACGAGAGCCCCGCCGATGATGGCCACCAAGCCGTCCAGGTCCCCCACCCAGTTATCCCGGGGGGGGACAAAGTACGGCTCAGCGACCACAGCCACGCGAATCAACCACTCCGCCATGCTCTGGAGCAAGAGATCCTGAGCTCTGGCACAGTGGTTGAGATTGCCCTGGAGGAAATGGTAGAGCGCCATTAGGCGCAATCCATTCCCTCCGCACCATTCCTAGGCCGGGAGTCGACCGAAGGGCAGCCAGGCTGAGGGGGGGGTAAAGAGCCCCCCGCAGCCTTGGCACCCCTTTTCCTCTTGCTGGCGGGGGCGCCACAGGCTTTTCCGCCCGCTCTGTGCCCGGCGGGCCTCCCTGCAGCTGTACAGAGGCTGCAGTTTGGCGCCGCGGAGCACTGGGCCGCCTTGTGGCCGGGCTGGCCGCAGCGATAGCACTGCTCGCTGCGGTCCACTTCGGCGGTGCACCGTGCCTTAACATGCCCAATGTCAAGGCACCGGTAGCACCGCATGGCCCTGGGCTGCAGCAGCTTGACACTCGCTGCAACCCATCCCACCAACAAACGCCCACCGTCAGCGACCTTGTTCGCCGCCACCACCGGGCACCGTACCCAAATCGTGCCGAGCCCGGAAGCGTCAGCGCGAATCTCGCCCGTCCGCATGTCGTCGGGCGGACATCCACCGACTCTGGCGACGGCCGCCACGACCTCGGCCGTGGTTGTCGAGTCGTCCAGGCCACCGACGCGCAGCTCAGCGGTCTTCATTGGCCTGGACACCCGGACATCCTCCGGGTTGAGGACCTCACGTAGCTTGGCAGCCAGGATATCCGCCTTCTCGCCGCTAGAGGCACCCGACACCTCGAGCAGCCGCGCCCCCGTAATCGCCGGCTTCATTCTGAAGCCGGACGGTGTGCCAAGGTCGGGGAACGCGACTTTGGCTTTTGCCTCAGTCAGGACCGCCTTGTAGGTGATGCCCCTTTCGACGGCTCCGGGCTGCAGCGTAATCACTACAGCCGCGGAGCGTGGGGCTCTGACCCTAGGCGGTCCCTGGGCCTTCTTGGCTGCCGGTGCCGGAGCTCCAGCGGGTGCCGGTGGCGCCGTCTTCTTCCCGTGACGGCGGCCCTTTTTGACTACCGTCGTCCAGGCCTCCGAGGTAGGGCCCGGCGCGGCCGCCGCCGGTACAGCCGCCCCGGAAGTGGACGCGGACGTACCCTCGGTGGGCTTTTTAGTCCCCTTCCCGGACCGGCTTGCCTCTGCCGTCGCGGCCGTTACCGGCCCCCGCTTAGCAGGCCCCTCCTTCCTCCGCCTGTCCGCAGCGAGCGGTAAGCGGAGGGTTTCCGCCGGCAGGAGCCTTGCCTCTATGGCCTCCATGCGGGCACCCACCATCGTCCCACACTGCATCATGCAGATGCGCGCGATCTTCTCAATCTCGGCATCCGCAAGTGCAGGGGCCGACGACGGGACCGGCAATGGAACCGATGACTGGACCGCGACGGAAGACGAGCCCGTGTCCGCGGGTGCTGCCTTCAGGGCGGCAAACTGCCGCTTGAGGTCCTCCAACTCGGATCGGAGACGGCCATTCTCCTCCCATAGCTTCGCCGTCTCCTCCGTGCTAGTGCGGTTAACGAGGACCTCAACCGCCTCCTTAATTCCGTCAGCCGCCTCTTTCAGGGCACGGGTGAATGTGCCCTTCAGGTTGCCCGATTTGGTGGCAACCTTCAGGACGACATCCACGCCGTCCAAAACTTGACGACTGAGTGCTACCGCTGTGATGCCCCCCCCGGCAGCCATCCGAGCAGAGCGCCGCTCACGGGCCTGTCGGGCCAACTCGCTGACTTCGTCAGCCGCAACAGTTTTTCGCTGCGCCCGTTTTGCAGCATTCGCCTCCGCTTTATTAGATCCCAGCAGGGACATGGTGGAGCCCCCGCTCAGGTCCGCCTCCATGGGCTCGGGGCCGCTCTCCGCACTTTCCACGCGCTCCACTGGAGCTGGCGTAGTGCTCCTGCGTGTCAGTGCAGAGCGACCCCGCCCGTCACGCTCCGTCACCCGAGCGGGGACTCCGCCCGCCACCGCACGACCTCGCCCTCTCTGTGCCGTTGGCACCTTCGCAGCCGACAGGTTCTCCTCACTAGAGGAGAGACTGCGCTTCCTCCTAGAGTCCTCTCTGTCGGACCGGTCCCTTTCAGGACTTGAGCCTCCTCGGCTCTTGTTGCTGTCGGAGACAACAATCGGCGTGACCACGACGCGCAGGGGCTTCAGGAACTTCTTAAGCTCCTTCTCTCGCTGGCCGGTGGTGTCGGCATTAAAATTAAAACTAATCAAGTCCTCGAATGTTCGAGAACCTGATGGAAGACATTGGTTGCCCCCCCCAGAATACGATTGGGGGCTTGACGTTCCTGAAGAGAACGTGACGGATTCTCCGGCTGCTGAGCAGCCGGTACCGCCCTGGGGTAGTTTATTTCCCTCTGTCTGTTTGTCCATTTTTTTATTTTGTTCCTTTGAAGGGTATGGTCCCTATTCTCCCCGATGAACCCCCCCAGCGCTAGCGACCGGAACCTCTCCGGCCATCCATCTCCTCGGCACGCTCGACCTTGGGATTGAGGTAATTTTTTACAGAGGTTGTCTTCCTCTCCTTCTCCCAATATACGCCTACGACCAACCCTCTGCAACCAGAGGGGGTGTAGACGTCTGTTGGCCACCAGGCCTTACCGGCCATTCATCCCCTAAGCAGGGATTGAGGTAATTTTTTAAAGAGGTTGTCTTCCTCTCCCTCTCCCACTATACGCCTACGACCTACCCTCTGCAACCAGAGGAGGTGTAGACGTTAGATGACCCCTATGACGGACAAGCCGTCCCGCCCCTAGCCCGGTTCCCATCACCGACCAACAACGATGATGGGTGATTGGAACCATGACCCTTCCCCGTCTGTTAAAGATTAGCCGCCAGCCCCAATTGTCCACCACCAAGAGCAGGTGGGCAATTGGACCTGACGTTGCCCAGGGTGCGCCACGAGGAGGCTCTTCAACATGCACCCCAACCTAACCTAACCTAACCTAACCTTTTTTTTTTTTTTTTTTTTTTTGATCCGGGGTGGAAAATCCTCATGGATGTCCCCCGCCCTGGGGGGGCGGAGGGGTCTGTCAGACTCTTACTGACTAAAAACCACCCCGGTGTTCCATCTCACACCTGCGCCGGGGGTCGCGGGAACATACGAATCTTCCGCAACCCCCGACTGGTGCCGGCCCGCCTCTGCGGGCCCCGTCCGGTCGAGCGGGGGGAGTGAGGTGTTTGACTCCCCCCGCGACGTCTAAGAGGGGCGCGCGTGGAACACTACGCGCCGCCGCCTCGGGTCCTGATGGATGGGGGGCGACGGACGTCCCCAAGTCCGTCGTCCCTGGACCCATTTAGGGGGGCTGGAAGAGGGCGTTGTCCGCCCTCCGCCGACGCCCGGTGCGCCTGCTGCGGGCCGGGTGAGAGGATGAGATCTCTCGCTCCCTTTCCGCAGCCTCCTTCTGCGAGATAACTGTTTCGCAGAAGGATACCACCGCGTCCCAGGACTCGTCGCCGCCGACCATAGCATTCACTACGGCCGGCAGCGACAGGTCACTGCCTACTCCTGAGATGAGGGCACGGCGCGGCTCCTCCCAAGCGGCACACTCTGCCAGCGTATGCCGCGCCGTGTCCTCCCGACAGTCGACGCAGTGGTGACACCGGGCGTCCGGCTCCCTGTTTATGCGACACAGGTACTTCCCGAAGCAACCATGCCCCGAGAGCACCTGCGTCACCCGAAACGACAGGGAGCCGTGCCTCCTCCCGAGCCAGAGGTCGAGCACCGGCCGGACCGCCTCGATAGTGACGAGGCCGGCGGTAGGGCGTGAGAGCCTGTCCCGCCATTCCGCCACCAGGACCTCGCGGAGCTGCGACCGACGCTGCTCCATATGTCGCTGCATCGGTCGCTCGCCCCGCGCCCGCCATTCCTCGCGCCACCGGTACAGTGACGCGAGCACCTTCGCCTCCAGGTCCCAGGGCGGGGATCCGGCCAGTGCACAAGCCGCCTCGTAGGAGATCGTGCGGTACCCCCTTATGACTCTGACGGCCATCGCTCTCTGCGGCTTTCGCAGAACAGCAATGCTGCCGGCCGTCAGGTCAGCCGCCCAGATCGGGGCCCCGTAAAGGGCCATCGATCGCACGATCCCTACGTAGAGCCGCCTACAAGCGGCGCTCGGGCCCCCCAGATTGGGAAGCAGCGTTGACAGCGCCCCAGCCGCGCCCAACAACTTGGGCGCCAGCCGCCGGAAGTGGGGGCCGAAATCCCACCGACTGTCGAGCACCAAGCCCAGGTACTTCATGGTGGGCTCGACAGCGATTCGTACCCCTCCCACCACAATGTGGGATCCGGACGGTGGCGCCCGCCGGGGACCATGAAACACCATGGCCTCCGACTTGTTGAGGGCCACCTCCAGGCCGAGGCGCCGTATGCGGCTCACCGTCTGTGAAACCGCAGCCGTCGCCAGCAACGCTGCCTCCCTGTGCGAACTCCCCCGGGCCGTGACCAGCGTGTCGTCCGCATAGCACGTCAGGTCGACGCCCGGTTGGAGTTCGCCTCTCAGCACCCAGTCGTACCCGATGTTCCACAGGAGCGGGCCTAGGACCGAGCCCTGTGGAACACCGCACGACATGTGGCGCTGGCTGACGCCATCGCCTCCCATGTAGGTGACACACCTCTCCGCCAAATAAGCCCCAACGATGCGGCGGAGGTAGAGAGGCACCCGATGATACCGCAGTGCCTCCCGAATACAACTCCAGGGCAGGGTGTTGAATGCGTTGGAGATGTCCAAGGACACTGCCACCACCACCCCACCCCGGGACACCGTTTCCTCCGCCAGGACTCTCACCCGCGATATCGCGTGGATGGTGGAGCGCCCATGCCGAAAGCCGAACTGGCTCTCGTCCAGGTCCGGCCCTTCTCTGCACAAGTGGCCGACGAGGCGGGCTGCGAGTATCCGCTCCAGCAGCTTCCCCACCTCGTCTAGCAGCACTATGGGCCGGTACGCGGACGGCGAGTCCGCAGGGCGCCCCACCTTCCTGAGCAGGACCAGACGACCAGTCTTCCACAAAGTGGGAAACTGGCCCCGCTCAAGGCACGCTGTGTAGAGTCCTCTCAGCTGGGGCTCCAGCTCCTTCAGAGCGAGGGCTAACGCTCGGCCGTGGATCCCGTCGGGCCCCGGAGCCACTTTCTTGGCCCGGAGCCTCATCACGGCCGCCCTCATCTCTGCCTGTGTCACCTCTGGGACGGTAATGGCGTTCTCCTCTGTAGACTCTGCAGCTGTGGGCAAAGCCATCGGCGGCGGAGTATGCTCCGCTCTTGCCGGGAAGAGGGCTGCAACTACCTCCTCCAGCAGCTCGGGCTGAAGACTCTCCGTAAGTGGAGGCGCTGCGGCTCGAAGTTTCCCTCGAACCGCTCGATAAGGGCGCCCCCACGGATTCCCGTCCAGAGTCTCCAGCATCTCCTCCCTGGCTCGCGTTTTCGCCTCGCCGACGGCCAGCCACAGAGTCTCTTTAGCCGCGCGGTACACCTCATACAGCGCGGCTTCTTCGTCAGGGACCCGACGACGTCTCCTCCGGTAACGGGTGTACTGGCGTCTCACCGTCACACATGCGATGCGTAATTGCGCAATCGCGGCGGACCACCAGTACACCTGGCGCCTTGCTGACTGTGTGTGGACGCGGGGCATGGACGCGTCGCTGATTTGCGTCATCGCCCCGCGGAACCACAGCGCCTCCTGTTCGACGTCGATGGGTCCGCTCATTGCCGACTCCCGGATCCAGGCCTGGACAATAGCGGCCTCCTCGAGAAGCTCCCTGTCGATGCGCTTGAGCGCCCAGCGCGGGCCATCCGTTCGCAGGCCCGATGAACTGCGGCCGCCGGCGGTCTGGGCGGAGACGTCGAAACGGATGTATCGGTGATCCGACAACGTCTCCACCTCCGCGGCAACACGCCAGCCGCGAACACGGCTCGCAACAGCAGGGCTAGCGAACGAGACGTCCACTATTGACCCGCCCCGCTGCCGCACGCACGTGTGGACCGAGCCCACGTTCAGGACGACCAGGCCAGTCGTGACCGCCCACTCCTCCAGCGCCTCACCCCTAGCATCGGTCACCGGAGATCCCCACGCCGCAGACTTGGCGTTGAGATCCCCTAGCAACAGCACGGGGCGAGGGTGGAGTCGGCCCACGACGGCACCCAACTCGACAAGGAAGCTTTCGAAGTCGGCGAGACTCTTGTTGGGCGAAAAATACGCCCCAACCACGCCAATGCCGTCCGCGAGGGCGGCCACCCAGCCGTGTCCTCGGGACGGGTTGACGAGAGCCCCGCCGATGATGGCCACCAAGCCGTCCAGGTCCCCCACCCAGTTATCCCGGGGGGGGACAAAGTACGGCTCAGCGACCACAGCCACGCGAATCAACCACTCCGCCATGCTCTGGAGCAAGAGATCCTGAGCTCTGGCACAGTGGTTGAGATTGCCCTGGAGGAAATGGTAGAGCGCCATTAGGCGCAATCCATTCCCTCCGCACCATTCCTAGGCCGGGAGTCGACCGAAGGGCAGCCAGGCTGAGGGGGGGGTAAAGAGCCCCCCGCAGCCTTGGCACCCCTTTTCCTCTTGCTGGCGGGGGCGCCACAGGCTTTTCCGCCCGCTCTGTGCCCGGCGGGCCTCCCTGCAGCTGTACAGAGGCTGCAGTTTGGCGCCGCGGAGCACTGGGCCGCCTTGTGGCCGGGCTGGCCGCAGCGATAGCACTGCTCGCTGCGGTCCACTTCGGCGGTGCACCGTGCCTTAACATGCCCAATGTCAAGGCACCGGTAGCACCGCATGGCCCTGGGCTGCAGCAGCTTGACACTCGCTGCAACCCATCCCACCAACAGACGCCCACCGTCAGCGACCTTGTTCGCCGCCACCACCGGGCACCGTACCCAAATCGTGCCGAGCCCGGAAGCGTCAGCGCGAATCTCGCCCGTCCGCACGTCGTCGGGCGGACATCCACCGACACTGGCGACGGCCGCCGCGACCTCGGCCGTGGTCGTCGAGTCGTCAAGGCCACCGACGCGCAGCTCAGCGGTCTTCATTGGCCTGGACACCCGGACGTCCTCCGGGTTGAGGACCTCACGTAGCTTGGCAGCCAGGATATCCGCCTTCTCGCCGCTAGAGGCACCCGACACCTCGAGCAGCCGCGCCCCCGTAATCGCCGGCTTCATTCTGAAGCCGGACGGTGTGCCAAGGTCGGGGAACGCGACTTTGGCTTTTGCCTCAGTCAGGACCGCCTTGTAGGTGATGCCCCTTTCGACGGCTCCGGGCTGCAGCGTAATCACTACAGCCGCGGAGCGTGGGGCTCTGACCCTAGGCGGTCCCTGGGCCTTCTTGGCTGCCGGTGCCGGAGCTCCAGCGGGTGCCGGTGGCGCCGTCTTCTTCCCGTGACGGCGGCCCTTTTTGACTACCGTCGTCCAGGCCTCCGAGGTAGGGCCCGGCGCGGCCGCCGCCGGTACAGCCGCCCCGGAAGTGGACGCGGACGTACCCTCGGTGGGCTTTTTAGTCCCCTTCCCGGACCGGCTTGCCTCTGCCGTCGCGGCCGTTACCGGCCCCCGCTTAGCAGGCCCCTCCTTCCTCCGCCTGTCCGCAGCGAGCGGTAAGCGGAGGGTTTCCGCCGGCAGGAGCCTTGCCTCTATGGCCTCCATGCGGGCACCCACCATCGTCCCACACTGCATCATGCAGATGCGCGCGATCTTCTCAATCTCGGCATCCGCAAGTGCAGGGGCCGACGACGGGACCGGCAATGGAACCGATGACTGGACCGCGACGGAAGACGAGCCCGTGTCCGCGGGTGCTGCCTTCAGGGCGGCAAACTGCCGCTTGAGGTCCTCCAACTCGGATCGGAGACGGCCATTCTCCTCCCATAGCTTCGCCGTCTCCTCCGTGCTAGTGCGGTTAACGAGGACCTCAACTGCCTCCTTAATTCCGTCAGCCGCCTCTTTCAGGGCACGGGTGAATGTGCCCTTCAGGTTGCCCGATTTGGTGGCAACCTTCAGGACGACATCCACGCCGTCCAAAACTTGGCGACTGAGTGCTACCGCTGTGATGCCTCCCCCGGCAGCCATCCGAGCAGAGCGCCGCTCACGGGCCTGTCGGGCCAACTCGCTGACTTCGTCAGCCGCAACAGTTTTTCGCTGCGCCCGTTTTGCAGCATTCGCCTCCGCTTTATTAGATCCCAGCAGGGACACGGTGGAGCCCCCGCTCAGGTCCGCCTCCATGGGCTCGGGGCCGCTCTCCGCACTTTCCACGCGCTCCACTGGAGCTGGCGTAGTGCTCCTGCGTATCAGTGCAGAGCGACCGCGCCCGTCACGCTCCGTCACCCGAGCGGGGACTCCGCCCGCCACCGCACGACCTCGCCCTCTCTGTGCCGTTGGCACCTTCGCGGCCGACAGGTTCTCCTCACTAGAGGAGAGACTGCGCTTCCTCCTAGAGTCCTCTCTGTCGGACCGGTCCCTTTCAGGACTTGAGCCTCCTCGGCTCTTGTTGCTGTCGGAGACAACAATCGGCGTGACCACGACGCGCAGGGGCTTCAGGAACTTCTTAAGCTCCTTTTCTCGCTGGCCGGTGGTTTCGGCATTAAAATTAAAACTGATCAAGTCCTCGAATGTTCGAGAACCTGATGGAAGACATTGGTTGCCCCCCCCAGAATACGATTGGGGGCTTGACGTTCCTGAAGAGAACGTGACGGATTCTCCGGCTGCTGAGCAGCCGGTACCGCCCTGGGGTAGTTTATTTCCCTCTGTCTGTTTGTCCATTTTTTTTTTTTTTGTTCCTTTGAAGGGTATGGTCCCTATTCTCCCCGATGAACCCCCCCAGCGCTAGCGACCGGAACCTCTCCGGCCATCCATCTCCTCGGCACGCTCGACCTTGGGATTGAGGTAATTTTTTACAGAGGTTGTCTTCCTCTCCTTCTCCCAATATACGCCTACGACCACCCCTCTGCAACCAGAGGGGGTGTAGACGTCTGTTGGCCACCAGGCCTTACCGGCCATTCATCCCCTAAGCAGGGATTGAGGTAATTTTTTAAAGAGGTTGTCTTCCTCTCCCTCTCCCACTATACGCCTACGACCTACCCTCTGCAACCAGAGGAGGTGTAGACGTTAGATGACCCCTATGACGGACAAGCCGTCCCGCCCCTAGCCCGGTTCCCATCACCGACCAACAAGGATGATGGGTGATTGGAACCATGACCCTTCCCCGTCTGTTAAAGATTAGCCGCCAGCCCCAATTGTCCACCACCAAGAGCAGGTGGGCAATTGGACCTGACGTTGCCCAGGGTGCGCCACGAGGAGGCTCTTCAACATGCACCCCAACCTAACCTAACCTAACCTAACCTAACCTAACCTAACCTAACCTAACCTAACCTAACCTAACCTAACCTAACCTAACCTAACCTAACCTAACCTAACCTAACCTAACCTAACCTAACCTAACCTAACCTAACCTAACCTAACCTAACCTAACCTAACCTAACCTAACCGGTTATAACTTTGCATCCAGGTGACGCATTTTCAAGCTGTTTTCAGCCATTTTGATTTTAAATAGGCTCCGTCCTACTATTCGACAACTTTAAATTGACAAAAACGTGAAAAAATTTTTTCACTCATCGACTTAGAGAAATCTTCAATATTTTTCTAAAGAAAACTAAATAACATTTTTTATTTCAAAATCTATCTTCAAAATCCGCTTACTCATAATTTTAATAGATACATACCTGCCTTACCTGTGTTCTGGTGTGCGATCCGCGTGCTCGAGTCCCGTTTGGTAGCCGTTATTGCAGGTTTTTACACGTTTTTCAGCCGAAAAACACGTTTTTCGACCAAATTTCCAAATTTTTGTTCAGCGTAATTTTCAGTCACTCTATAGGTCGCTAGCCCGCGCGGAGACGCGTCTTTTGACACCTCGCACGTGCGCCTAGCGTATATAGAAATTCAAAAACAATATTAACAAGTAAATTCACATATCCACGAAATCCACCTTAGTCAGGCAGCAATTACATAAAATCGTTATAACTTTGCATCCAGGTGACGCATTTTCAAGCTGTTTTCAGCCATTTTGATTTTAAATAGGCTCCGTCCTACTATTCGACAACTTTAAATTGACAAAAACGTGAAAAAATTTTTTCACTCATCGACTTAGAGAAATCTTCAATATTTTTCTAAAGAAAACTAAATAACATTTTTTATTTCAAAATCTATCTTCAAAATCCGCTTACTCATAATTTTAATAGATACATACCTGCCTTACCTGTGTTCTGGTGTGCGATCCGCGTGCTCGAGTCCTGTTTGGTAGCCGTTATTGCAGGTTTTTACACGTTTTTCAGCCGAAAAACACGTTTTTCGACCAAATTTCCAAATTTTTGTTCAGCGTAAATTTCAGTCACTCTATAGGTCGCTAGCCCGCGCGGAGACGCGTCTTTTGACACCTCGCACGTGCGCCTAGCGTATATAGAAATTCAAAAACAATATTAACAAGTAAATTCACATATCCACGAAATCCACCTTAGTCAGGCAGCAATTACATAAAATCGTTATAACTTTGCATCCAGGTGACGCATTTTCAAGCTGTTTTCAGCCATTTTGATTTTAAATAGGCTCCGTCCTACTATTCGACAACTTTAAATTGACAAAAACGTGAAAAAATTTTTTCACTCATCGGCTTAGAGAAATCTTCAATATTTTTCTAAAGAAAACTAAATAACATTTTTTATTTCAAAATCTATCTTCAAAATCCGCTTACTCATAATTTTAATAGATACATACCTGCCTTACCTGTGTTCTGGTGTGCGATCCGCGTGCTCGAGTCCCGTTTGGTAGCCGTTATTGCAGGTTTTTACACGTTTTTCAGCCGAAAAACACGTTTTTCGACCAAATTTCCAAATTTTTGTTCAGCGTAAATTTCAGTCACTCTATAGGTCGCTAGCCCGCGCGGAGACGCGTCTTTTGACACCTCGCACGTGCGCCTAGCGTATATAGAAATTCAAAAACAATATTAACAAGTAAATTCACATATCCACGAAATCCACCTTAGTCAGGCAGCAATTACATAAAATCGTTATAACTTTGCATCCAGGTGACGCATTTTCAAGCTGTTTTCAGCCATTTTGATTTTAAATAGGCTCCGTCCTACTATTCGACAACTTTAAATTGACAAAAACGTGAAAAAATTTTTTCACTCATCGACTTAGAGAAATCTTCAATATTTTTCTAAAGAAAACTAAATAACATTTTTTATTTCAAAATCTATCTTCAAAATCCGCTTACTCATAATTTTAATAGATACATACCTGCCTTACCTGTGTTCTGGTGTGCGATCCGCGTGCTCGAGTCCCGTTTGGTAGCCGTTATTGCAGGTTTTTACACGTTTTTCAGCCGAAAAACACGTTTTTCGACCAAATTTCCAAATTTTTGTTCAGCGTAATTTTCAGTCACTCTATAGGTCGCTAGCCCGCGCGGAGACGCGTCTTTTGACACCTCGCACGTGCGCCTAGCGTACATAGAAATTCAAAAACAATATTAACAAGTAAATTCACATATCCACGAAATCCACCTTAGTCAGGCAGCAATTACATAAAATCGTTATAACTTTGCATCCAGGTGACGCATTTTCAAGCTGTTTTCAGCCATTTTGATTTTAAATAGGCTCCGTCCTACTATTCGACAACTTTAAATTGACAAAAACGTGAAAAAATTTTTTCACTCATCGACTTAGAGAAATCTTCAATATTTTTCTAAAGAAAACTAAATAACATTTTTTATTTCAAAATCTATCTTCAAAATCCGCTTACTCATAATTTTAATAGATACATACCTGCCTTACCTGTGTTCTGGTGTGCGATCCGCGTGCTCGAGTCCCGTTTGGTAGCCGTTATTGCAGGTTTTTACACGTTTTTCAGCCGAAAGACACGTTTTTCGACCAAATTTCCAAATTTTTGTTCAGCGTAAATTTCAGTCACTCTATAGGTCGCTAGCCCGCGCGGAGACGCGTCTTTTGACACCTCGCACGTGCGCCTAGCGTATATAGAAATTCAAAAAATTGCCCCCCCCACCCACCCTATTCTCACTGGCCAGGTAAACTTTCCGATTTTTACAAAAAAAAAAAAAAAAAAATATTAAATTAATTTTAAGCTCATTTAGCTCCAGCTTAGTGCTCATCTGTAGATTTAGGTTAAATTACGCGTTTTTGCGTCGACGGGCGTCCTTTTGACGGAGCTCTTTTTATATTTCTAGTAGTTTTTATTGACGTGACAGTCGTTCGAACGTCGGACGATTTATTTTACATTGTTTTTCGTTATTTTCTGTTTTTATCCCCCCTTTACAGGGACAAGAAGTATTGCCAGTGTGTTGTGACTAGTCATATTATCATATGAATCTGACCTTCACTTCGTCTTCCGCGATGTTCCGCACGCCGGCCAAGAAGGACGCGAGCTCGCCAGGTTCCGGACGCTCGCCGCGTTCAAGTGAGAAGGCTGGCCCCTCGCTTCCCAGCGTGAGGCGTAGTATTGGGGAATGGGAGGCCGGGAAAGCTGACCCCAGGCCAAGTCCCCGGCCAACCTAAAACGCAACGACACACCGCCTGCTACCAGCACTTTAGAGACGCGCCGAGTGCCCGCGGACACCGCAAAGCCGCCAAAGAAGCCTGAGTCTCGCTACCCCAATCTCACAGCGGAGGCGAGAGCTTGCCTAAATAAGGCGAAGCTTCATTTGGGCAACTCTCGCAACCTAAAGACCGAGATAAAAACGGAGGTGGTTAATGCGATCAACAGGCTCTTTGAGCTGGTGAAGGAGTCGGAGCGTAGCAGAGTTCCCGTCGGGACTGCAGTTATAACAACAGATACATGTGCGTCTGCTGTTATACCTGCAGTCACAACGGCGGCCGCACAGCTTAAGCCGACCATGGATGAACCGACAGAGCTGATGAAGAGCCTTGTGGAAGGCCTCAAACAGCACAAGCAGGCACTACATGAGTGCCAACAGCATACCCAGGCTCTGACGGGGCAACTCCAGTTGGCCCCTCGCTACGTCGCAAACCAGGGTCCGACTTTCGCGGAAATAGCCGCCGGCCCGAAGCAGAACATCCAAGAGCCTCTTCACTCGGTGGTTGTATCATCTGTGAATGATCAGGACACGAGTGAAGAGGTTATTGAGAAGCTCAGGACGGCGGTCGATGCCAGAAACGAGGGCACTAGAGTGGAACGGCTGCGAAAGGCGAGGGACCAAAAGGTGGTGGTCGGTTTTAGAACGAGAGAGGAGATGACCAGGGTGACTGCACGTATACGAAAAGCCGGCAATCTGGTGGCAGAAGAGGTCAAGAACAAGGACCCGCTCATCATCGTCAGGGACGTCCTCTCCTGCCACTCAGACGTGGAGGTTACACAGGCCCTGCAGCGGCAAAACACCCACCTGATGGGGGACATACCTGCGGAGGATTTCAGGTTGGGGGTGAAGTACCGTCGAAGGACAAGGAACCCCCACATGTGCCACGTCATCCTGCAGGTGTCCCCTACGGTATGGCAGAGGCTGACTACGGCGGGTCGCGTGCACATTGACCTACAGCGAGTGCGAGTGCAAGATCAGTCGCCACTGGTGCAGTGTACTCGTTGTCTGCGCTTTGGCCACAGTCGTAAACTCTGCACGCAGCCCGCCGATCTCTGCATCCACTGTAGTGAGCCCCACATGCGAGCTGATTGTCCGTCACGCCTGGCAGAGGAAGCTCCAAAGTGCCACAATTGTCTGTCAGCGAATCTGGAGAAGACTGACCACAACGCCTTCGACACTGAGTGCCCGATTCGCGTTAAGTGGGATGCGTTGGCGCGCCTGTCGGTGGCGTATTGGTAAGGTGCAATTAGCCAGACCCAGAATAAAAAGCCCGTGCCGTGACCTCAACGGTATTGTTATAAAAATTAACACACAGAAAAACAAAACAACGAATATTATTAGAGCCATAAGATTTCACAAACAGAGAGAAGCAAATTGGAGCCAATTTCATGAGAAATTGGCCCAATTAAAAGACGACTTAAAATTAAATTCAATTAAATTAGACAAGATGAAACAGAAAATAGATTTAGAAAATAGTTTTTACATTTTTCCCAATACATATTATACTAGAACGAACATTATTAAGAATATTACTTTACCGTTGTGGTCCGACAAGCTCGTTAATGCGAAGAAGGAGATCAACACCATGAAAAGCCGCATGCAGGGCGCTGTGCAAATTGCTAAAATTGCAGTCAAAACAGTGCGTGAAATAGCAGCTGTGAGTCTACTAGAATTAAAAGAAACTAATTACTCGTTTAAGAAATCTAGAATAAAATTAGTAGCAAAAATTGATAGAATAAGAAACAAAGTTAAACAAGTAGAATAAGAAAATATGTCTATATAATATATTGTATTATATTAGGATAGCCATAGCATAAATATAGTGTAGATGAAGTTACAGTTAAAAAGTTTATTGGAATTAGTATAGGAAGACTCAAAAAATGAAAAAGTATGAAAAGAAAAAAAAAAAAAAAACAAAAAAATTATAATATACATAAATAAGTTAATTAAATATTAGGTATGTAAGATGTTAGTTTTTAAACAACACCCGAAACAAACAAAATAAAAGTTTAAGATATAATTATGGCAAAATTAGACGACGGTGACTGCTTTCAGGAACTCTCCACATCCTAAAACAGGACTGACAAATTTGAGAAATCGTCTAACAAGGTCTCTGATCATGTCAGAGGAACACCTGGCAAAGGCAGGAGTGGGTTTTAGCCGGTAAGAGTCCGGCACTGCCCAGACTGGCTCACAAGTGGGGCAGTCTGGGCGTCCATGAGGATTTCCCACTCCTGCTACAATAAAAAAAAAAAAAAAAAAAAAAAAAACCTAACCTAACCTAACCTAACCTAACCTTTTTTTTTTTTTTTTTTTTTTTTTTTTTTTTTTTTTTTTTTTTTTTTTTTTTTTTGATCCGGGGTGGAAAATCCTCATGGATGTCCCCCGCCCTGGGGGGGCGGAGGGGTCTGTCAGACTCCCACTGACTAAAAACCACCCCGGTGTTCCATCTCACACCTGCGCCGGGGGTCGCGGGAACACACGAATCCCCCGCAACCCCCGACTGGCGCCGGCCCGCCTCTGCGGGCCCCGTCTGGTCGAGTGGGGGGAGTGAGGTGTTTGACTCCCCCCGCGACGTCTAAGAGGGGCGCGCGTGGAACACTACGCGCCGCCGCCTCGGGTCCTGATGTATGGGGGGCGACGGACGTCCCCAAGTCCGTCGTCCCTGGACCCATTTAGGGGGGCTGGAAGAGGGCGTTGTCCGCCCTCCGCCGACGCCCGGTGCGCCTGCTGCGGGCCGGGTGAGAGGATGAGATCTCTCGCTCCCTTTCCGCAGCCTCCTTCTGCGAGATAACTGTTTCGCAGAAGGATACCACCGCGTCCCAGGACTCGTCGCCGCCGACCATAGCATTCACTACGGCCGGCAGCGACAGGTCACTGCCTACTCCTGAGATAAGGGCACGGCGCGGCTCCTCCCAAGCGGCACACTCTGCCAGCGTATGCCGCGCCGTGTCCTCCCGACAGTCGACGCAGTGGTGACACCGGGCGTCCGGCTCCCTGTTTATGCGACACAGGTACTTCCCGAAACAACCATGCCCCGAGAGCACCTGCGTCACCCGAAACGACAGGGAGCCGTGCCTCCTCCCGAGCCAGAGGTCGAGCACCGGCCGGACCGCCTCGATAGTGACGAGGCCGGCGGTAGGGCGTGAGAGCCTGTCCCGCCATTCCGCCACCAGGACCTCGCGGAGCTGCGACCGACGCTGCTCCATATGTCGCTGCATCGGTCGCTCGCCCCGCGCCCGCCATTCCTCGCGCCACCGGTACAGTGACGCGAGCACCTTCGCCTCCAGGTCCCAGGGCGGGGATCCGGCCAGTGCACAAGCCGCCTCGTAGGAGATCGTGCGGTACCCCCTTATGACTCTGACGGCCATCGCTCTCTGCGGCTTTCGCAGAACAGCAATGCTGCCGGCCGTCAGGTCAGCCGCCCAGATCGGGGCCCCGTAAAGGGCCATCGATCGCACGATCCCTACGTAGAGCCGCCTACAAGCGGCGCTCGGGCCCCCCAGATTGGGAAGCAGCGTTGACAGCGCCCCAGCCGCGCCCAACCTAACCTAACCTAACCTAACCTAACCTAACCTAACCTAACCTAACCTAACCTAACCTAACCTAACCTAACCTAACCCAGTCTGGCTTCAACCGCCGCCCCGAACGCCACGTTTAAACCGCGCTCCGCATGCTTAAAATAGCAAAAATAGTAAAAAGTTTCTGAATATACTCGAGTGATATATCAAAACACGCGTAATCACAAGGCAATCGCGACTGTGAAATTTTTTTCGTGATTAGTGAAAAATTGTGAAAGTTATCACCAAAATAGTGGATATTCTTGACACTGTGTGAAAAAGTGCTAATATCTCCAGAACGAAAGCGTGGACATATATTTTTTAAATTCTCATCAAAACGGCCTTCCTGAGACCCACGTCCCTGAAGAAAATTTGGATTTTTTCCGTGCAGGCGCACGGAAATAAAACGGAAAATCAAGGAAAATTGACGTGAGGTCCCGTTTTGGGGCGTATCATCTATCCAGACAATTATTCAAGACAATTGACAGCCCCCCAATAAGGAGAGCAAGGAGACGACCCTGGAGAACACCGGTAAAGGCGGCTGACGGTGAAAAGTCACCGTCTGTACCTGGGGCAATTGCCGCTCCAAATGTTAGACGCAGCATAGGGGAGTGGGAAGCCACAAACAGCAGCCCCACCCCCTCTACAACTGAAAAAACCTCGCAGGCTGGCCCGGTGATTACCAAAACTAAAATTAAGCCTGCCCTCACGCAGGGGAGCAAAGCTGTGACGGAAAAAAGGAAGTCCGTCGACACAAACTCACCGCCACCAATTAAATACGCGGACCGAACAGCGGAAGCTAAAGCCTGCCTAACAAAGGCAAAACTACACCTGAGCAGCTCCAGAAACACCAAAACGGAGATAAAGACCGCCATCACTGAAGCGACGGAACGTCTTTATAAATTAGTGAAGGAAGTCGAAGCAGAATTAAAAGCTGTTAAGCAAAATAGGACCACTGGAGGCCTCATAGTGACAGAGCCACAATCAGCAACAAAGTCGCCTTCTCCCGAAACTATCGACACAAATAAAATCATACTCGCGATGGAAGAACACACAAAGCTCCTAGTCGAGAATAATAAAAAGATAGAGGAGCTAAAGGTGACTTTAGACCACCAGAGGGAATTTCTGGAGAAGGGTAACACATATGCGAGTGTGGCCGCAGCTCAGGGCGTAGGGTCACGGTCAAAGCGCAGTACCTTACATTCGGTGGTGGTCACGTCTAAGGACGAAACGGAGACAGGCGACGAAGTCCTTAGTAAAGTTAGAAAAGCAGTAAATGCCAAAGATGGGTGGATAAAGGTAGAAAAGGTGAGGAAAGCCAAGGATAGAAAGATAATAATCGGATTGGAAACTAAAGAAGAAAGGAGTAGGATTAAGGATCGACTCGAAAAAGAAGGAGTTAACCTCACTGTCGAGGAAGTTAAAAATAAGGACCCGCTTCTGATTTTAAAGAATGTCTTAGCTGTTAATACCGACGAAGACGTCCTTAAAGCACTAAGAAACCAGAACCAGGGCGTTTTTAACGGCCTCGACAGTGGAGAAGACAGAGTGGAGGTAAAGTTCCGAAGAAGGACACGGAACCCCCACACTGGCCACGTCATCGTCAGCGTCTCGCCCACCATCTGGCTGCGAGCTATGAAAATGGAGACCGTGCATATAGATCTCCAGCGCATTAGGGTCGAAGATCAGACCCCATTGGTGCAATGCACTCGCTGTCTGGGTTTCGGACATGGCAAGCGGTTCTGTAAAGAGCCTGCAGACCTATGTGGCCACTGTGGTGGCCCCCACATGAGACCAGAGTGTCCGGACTGGCTTTCCGGCTCACCACCCGCTTGCCGGAATTGTACAAAGGCTAAAATCGAGGACGATATTCAGCACAACGCCTTTAGCCATGACTGTCCAGTAAGGAAAAAGTGGGATGACATGGCCAGATCGACCGTTGCTTATTGCTAAAGGCACCCCAGTGGAAAAAACCCCCTATGGAGTAGTACAAGCAAACCTCCAACGCAAGAAGCTAGCGACCAATGAGTTTCTAACAGAAGCTACGAAGCGTGGTATAGCGGTAGCACTTCTTCAGGAACCGTACGTGGGCGGAGCAAGGGTAATGAGGAGTCACAGGGGCGTTAGAGTCTTCCAGAACACTGGCACAGGAGATGGGACTGTTAAAGCGGCAATAGCTGTCTTTAACAGCGACTTCACAGTTAAACAGTATCCAAAACTCACCACAAACAACATCTCAGTGGTGGGGATCCAGACCAGTGCCTGGGAGATCACGCTTGTCTCTTTTTATTTTGAGCCAGACCAGCCTATAGAGCCCTATTTAGAACACCTCAAACAAATAGAGCTCGTAGTCGGTTCCAAAAAACTGATCGTTGGAGGGGACGCCAATGCCAAGAACATATGGTGGGGTAGCCCGAGGGCCGACCTTAGGGGGGAAGAGATGGCAGGAACTCTCGGCGAGTTAAACCTTAATATACTTAACAGAGGAGAAATCCCGACCTTCGACACTATCCGAGGAGGAAAACGATACAGCAGTCACGTGGATATTACCGCTTGCTCCAACGATATCTTGGATTTGATAGACGACTGGAAGGTTGACGAAGGACTCACGAGCTCGGATCACAACGGCATTGTGTTTAAAATTCTGTTGCAGAAATCTAAAGGCATAAAAGTTGAGAGAACCACTAGGAAATTTAGTACCAAAAAAGCCAATTGGTCCAAATTTCATGAGAAGTTTGGCCAACTGAAAATCGATTATAAATTCATAGCAGCCGAAATAGATAAAATTAAAGATATAGAACAAATTGACACAACATTAAACAACCTCACAAAAGCAATAGACGAAGCATGCAAGCAGACAATACCGACCAAAAAAGTCAACGAGGAACTTACCTTGCCGTGGTGGTCCGAGAGACTCGCTGAGATGAAGAAGACCGTCGCTACCATGAAGCGCAGGATCCGTTGTGCGGCCCAAATCCGAAGGTCGAAGGTCATAGAAGAGTACCTGAAACAGAAAGAAGAGTATGAGTTAGAAGCGGCCAAAGCTCAGACCGAGAGTTGGAAGGAATTCTGTGGAAAACAGGATAGGGAGGGGGTTTGGGAGGGAATATATAGGGTGATAGGTAGGACGCGGCGTAGGGAGGAGGACCTGCCATTGGAAAGAAATGGTGATGTGTTGGATGCCAAGGGCTCCGTGAAGTTGCTAGCGGAAACTTTTTATCCGGAAGACCCTTTAGAATGTGACAACGCTCATCATAGATCCATTCGAATGAAAGCCGAAAACGTAAACTCTGGCGAACAAGATGATACTTGCGACCCACCGTTTACGGTGGTAGAATTGAAAAATTCGATGGAGTCCTTCAATCCAAAGAAGGCACCGGGCTCAGACGGCTTTACCGCCGACATTTGTTGTCATGCCGTGGGTGATGACCCTGAATTATTTTTAAGGTTTTTAAATAAGTGCCTAGAATGCCATCACTTCCCCGCAGCCTGGAAGGAGGCGACAGTCGTGATACTGAGGAAGCCTGGAAAAGATAATTATTGCACTCCCAAATCATATAGGCCGATTGGACTGCTGCCTATTTTGGGCAAAATATTCGAAAAGATGTTGGTGGCCCGTCTGAAGTTCCACCTTTTACCTAGGATGAGTACCCGTCAGTACGGATTCATGCCGCAAAGGAGCACCGAGGACTCCCTCTATGCTCTCATGCAGCATATTTACAAAAAACTAGCACAAAAAAGGATAGTAACGCTCGTATCTTTAGACATAGAGGGAGCATTTGACAGCGCCTGGTGGCCAGCGGTAAGGGTCCGTCTGGCGGAGGAAAAGTGTCCAATCAACCTTAGGCGGGTCATAGACAGCTACCTTAGCAACCGAAAAGTGGCAATCAGGTATGGCGGGGAAGTATATGGCAAGAGCACAAACAAAGGCTGTGTCCAGGGCTCTATCGGGGGCCCAATTTTGTGGAATTTGGTGCTGGACCCCCTCCTACAAGCATTAGAGAATATGGGTAATTATATTCAGGCGTTTGCGGATGATGTTCTCTTAGTCTTTGATGGAGAGACCGCACAAGAGGTAGAGAGGTGTGCCAGTGCCGCTCTTAATCATGTTCTGGCGTGGGGTGTCGAGAATAAGCTCAAATTTGCACCTAATAAAACAATCGCTATGGTGATAACCAAAAAACTCAAATATGACACGCCACGCCTGAGCATGGGGGGGATCGGTATTGCCATATCAAAAGAAATGAGGCTTCTGGGTGTAACCCTCGATGAAAAACTGACCTTCAACACCCACGTCTCACTCGTTTGTAGAAAGGCAATCGCTATCTACAAACAGCTGTGTAGAGCCGCAAAGGTCAGTTGGGGGCTTCATCCAGAGGTCATACGGGTGATGTATCTGGCGGCGGTAGAGCCCATTATACTATACGCTGCTAGCGTTTGGGCTCCGGCTGCCAAAAAGTTGGGCATCATTAAACAGCTCGGGACCGTCCAGCGTGGAATCGCCCAGAAAATCTGTAAGGCATATCGCACGGTCTCCCTGAACTCAGCACTGGTGCTGTCTGGAATACTCCCCCTGGACCTCCGAGTTTGTGAGGCGGCATCACTCTATGAAGCCAAGAAGGGAGTGCCCTGGACATCACTGGGGGACAGGGAGGTCGAGCGAATGACCTCTGCACTCGAGGTTCCCCATCCCGCAGCACGTGACACATTGCATTTCGACAGCCTGGTAGACCAAGACCAACTTGAAAACAATTGCAACTTTGACATCCGCATTTTCACGGACGGGAGCAAGATCGGAGGAGGGGTCGGCGCCTCACTGTCTATTTGGAATGGTGAGGCCGAGACCAGAGCCCTCAAACTTGCTCTCTCGAACTATTGCACAGTCTACCAGGCTGAACTTCTTGCAATAACAAGGGCGACAAGGGAGATAAGCAAGATCAAGGCATCTTCTTTTGGAGTTTTCAGTGACTCAATGGCGGCTCTTCAAACAATAACAAATCCTGGTTCGCTCCACCCACTTGCTGTAGAAGCTAGGGATAATATAAGATCCGTATCCCGCCAGAACAAGGTGGTAAACTTGTTCTGGATCAAAGCTCACGTGGGGTTACTGGGGAACGAAAGAGCCGACCAATTGGCTAAAGAGGCTGCTGTGAACTCCAAGAGAAAACCAGACTACGATCAGTGCCCGATCTCATTCATCAAGCGCAGCATACGTATGGCGACGCTTGATGAATGGAATCGCAGATACGAACTTGGTAACACAGCATCGGTTACCAAGTTATTCTTCCCAGATGTGCAAGCGGCTTATAGGGTAATTCGCAAGATAGGAACCAACGGCCTGAACACGCAAATAATGACAGGGCACGGTGGATTCTCCGAGTACTTGAACCGCTTCAAGTGCAAGGAGAGTCCATCGTGCATCTGCGACCCGGATGCAAGTGAGACAATCCCGCACATATTATTCGATTGCCCTCAATTTGTGAATCACCGCCTTAACGTCGAAAATATATTAGACATTAAAATAACCCCGAACAGTGTAAAGGACATAATAACTGGTAAAAATGTAGAAATATTCCTAGACTACTGTAGATATATTGCAAAAAAAGTAATAGATCGAAATAAAACCGCATAAGCAAACATGCTGTCATAATATAGTGTATTATATTAGAGACTAGCATAGCAATAAAATATGTAAAATAATTTAAGGTAAAAAATAGGAAATAAATAATATATGTGAAAGTAGAAATAAGTTTAGAATAAAAATAAATGTTAAAGTAAGAGCTACAATAAAAACAGCTACCCATCTCTGTAAGACCAGAATAAAGATAGAAATAAGAAAATTGTAAACCTAATGTAAGACTAGATAAGTAATAAACAAGAAACTGTAAATAGAAATAAGCTTAGATTAAGAGTAAATGTATTTGGAGAAGTCACACAATAAAAAACTATCTTCCTGTTTTCCTGTAACACCCGAATAAGAATGAATAAATAAAGATAATAAGCAATGATAGTCAGAAAGAAGACGATAGTTGGGAATCCCACCCATAATAGACACAAATGAGGATGAATGCAAGAAAGATCACGTATGAGGAATGAAATTACGAGAGGCACGAGGGCGGGAGCTGGAATGATGGGTAAAGCGGACGGGCATAGGCTCCGATTATGTTGGAGGTAGAAGTATATTAAAAAAAAAAAAAAAAAAAAAAAAAAAAAAAAAAAAAAAAAAAAAAACCTAACCTAACCTAACCTAACCTAACCTAACCTTTTTTTTTTTTTTTTTTTTTTTTTTTGATCCGGGGTGGAAAATCCTCATGGATGTCCCCCGCCCTGGGGGGGCGGAGGGGTCTGTCAGACTCTTACTGACTAAAAACCACCCCGGTGTTCCATCTCACACCTGCGCCGGGGGTCGCGGGAACGTACGAATCTTCCGCAACCCCCGACTGGTGCCGGCCCGCCTTTGCGGGCCCCGTCCGGTCGAGCGGGGGGAGTGAGGTGTTTGACTCCCCCCGCGACATCTAAGAGGGGCGCGCGTGGAACACTACGCGCCGCCGCCTCGGGTCCTTATGTATGGGGGGCGACGGACGTCCCCAAGTCCGTCGTCCCTGGACCCATTTAGGGGGGCTGGAAGAGGGCGTTGTCCGCCCTCCGCCGACGCCCGGTGCGCCTGCTGCGGGCCGGGTGAGAGGATGAGATCTCTCGCTCCCTTTCCGCAGCCTCCTTCTGCGAGATAACTGTTTCGCAGAAGGATACCACCGCGTCCCAGGACTCGTCGCCGCCAACCATAGCATTCACTACGGCCGGCAGCGACAGGTCACTGCCTACTCCTGAGATGAGGGCACGGCGCGGCTCCTCCCAAGCGGCACACTCTGCCAGCGTATGCCGCGCCGTGTCCTCCCGACAGTCGACGCAGTGGTGACACCGGGCGTCCGGCTCCCTGTTTATGCGACACAGGTACTTCCCGAAACAACCATGCCCCGAGAGCACCTGCGTCACCCGAAACGACAGGGAGCCGTGCCTCCTCCCGAGCCAGAGGTCGAGCACCGGCCGGACCGCCTCGATGGTGCCGAGGCCGGCGGTAGGGCGTGAGAGCCTGTCCCGCCATTCCGCCACCAGGACCTCGCGGAGCTGCGACCGACGCTGCTCCATATGTCGCTGCATCGGTCGCTCGCCCCGCGCCCGCCATTCCTCGCGCCACCGGTACAGTGACGCGAGCACCTTCGCCTCCAGGTCCCAGGGCGGGGATCCGGCCAGTGCACAAGCCGCCTCGTAGGAGATCGTGCGGTACCCCCTTATGACTCTGACGGCCATCGCTCTCTGCGGCTTTCGCAGAACAGCAATGCTGCCGGCCGTCAGGTCAGCCGCCCAGATCGGGGCCCCGTAAAGGGCCATCGATCGCACGATCCCTACGTAAACCTAACCTAACCTAACCTAACCTTTTTTTTTTTTTTTTTTTTTGATCCGGGGTGGAAAATCCTCATGGATGTCCCCCGCCCTGGGGGGGCGGAGGGGTCTGTCAGACTCTTACTGACTAAAAACCACCCCGGTGTTCCATCTCACACCTGCGTCGGGGGTCGCGGGAACGTACGAATCTTCCGCAACCCCCGACTGGTGCCGGCCCGCCTCTGCGGGCCCCTTCCGGTCGAGCGGGGGGAGTGAGGTGTTTGACTCCCCCCGCGACATCTAAGAGGGGCGCGCGTGGAACACTACGCGCCGCCGCCTCGGGTCCTGATGTATGGGGGGCGACGGACGTCCCCAAGTCCGTCGTCCCTGGACCCATTTAGGGGGGCTGGAAGAGGGCGTTGTCCGCCCTCCGCCGACGCCCGGTGCGCCTGCTGCGGGCCGGGTGAGAGGATGAGATCTCTCGCTCCCTTTCCGCAGCCTCCTTCTGCGAGATAACTGTTTCGCAGAAGGATACCACCGCGTCCCAGGACTCGTCGCCGCCGACCATAGCATTCACTACGGCCGGCAGCGACAGGTCACTGCCTACTCCTGAGATGAGGGCACGGCGCGGCTCCTCCCAAGCGGCACACTCTGCCAGCGTATGCCGCGCCGTGTCCTCCCGACAGTCGACGCAGTGGTGACACCGGGCGTCCGGCTCCCTGTTTATGCGACACAGGTACTTCCCGAAACAACCATGCCCCGAGAGCACCTGCGTCACCCGAAACGACAGGGAGCCGTGCCTCCTCCCGAGCCAGAGGTCGAGCACCGGCCGGACCGCCTCGATAGTGACGAGGCCGGCGGTAGGGCGTGAGAGCCTGTCCCGCCATTCCGCCACCAGGACCTCGCGGAGCTGCGACCGACGCTGCTCCATATGTCGCTGCATCGGTCGCTCGCCCCGCGCCCGCCATTCCTCGCGCCACCGGTACAGTGACGCGAGCACCTTCGCCTCCAGGTCCCAGGGCGGGGATCCGGCCAGTGCACAAGCCGCCTCGTAGGAGATCGTGCGGTACCCCCTTATGACTCTGACGGCCATCGCTCTCTGCGGCTTTCGCAGAACAGCAATGCTGCCGGCCGTCAGGTCAGCCGCCCAGATCGGGGCCCCGTAAAGGGCCATCGATCGCACGATCCCCACGTAGAGCCGCCTACAAGCGGCGCTCGGGCCCCCCAGATTGGGAAGCAGCGTTGACAGCGCCCCAGCCGCGCCCAACAACTTGGGCGCCAGCCGCCGGAAGTGGGGGCCGAAATCCCACCGACTGTCGAGCACCAAGCCCAGGTACTTCATGGTGGGCTCGACAGCGATTCGTACCCCACCCACCACAATGTGGGATGCGGACGGTGGCGCCCGCCGGGGACCATGAAACACCATGGCCTCCGACTTGTTGAGGGCCACCTCCAGGCCGAGGCGCCGTATGCGGCTCACCGTCTGTGAAACCGCAGCCGTCGCCAGCAACGCTGCCTCCCTGTGCGAACTCCCCCGGGCCGTGACCAGCGTGTCATCCGCGTAGCACGTCAGGTCGACGCCCGGTTGGAGTTCGCCTCTCAGCACCCAGTCGTACCCGATGTTCCACAGGAGCGGGCCCAGGACCGAGCCCTGTGGAACACCGCACGACATGTGGCGCTGGTTAACGCCATCGCGTCCCATGTAGGTGACACACCTCTCCGCCAAATAAGCCCCAACGATGCGGCGGAGGTAGAGAGGCACCCGGTGATACCGCAGTGCCTCCCGAATACAACTCCAGGGCAGGGTGTTGAAGGCATTGGAGATGTCCAAGGACACCGCCACCACCACCCCACCCCGGGACACCGTTTCCTCCGCCAGGACTCTCACCCGCGATATCGCGTGGATGGTGGAGCGCCCATGCCGAAAGCCGAACTGGCTCTCGTCCAGGTCCGGCCCTTCTCTGCACAAGTGGCCGACGAGGCGGGCTGCGAGTATCCGCTCCAGCAGCTTCCCCACCTCGTCTAGCAGCACTATGGGCCGGTACGCGGACGGCGAGTCCGCAGGGCGCCCCACCTTCCTGAGCAGGACCAGACGACCAGTCTTCCACAAAGTGGGAAACTGGCCCCGCTCAAGGCACGCTGTGTAGAGTCCTCTCAGCTGGGGCTCCAGCTCCTTCAGAGCGAGGGCTAATGCTCGGCCGTGGATCCCGTCGGGCCCCGGAGCCACGTTCTTGGCCCGGAGCCGCATCACGGCCGCCCTCATCTCTGCCTGTGTCACCTCTGGGACGCTAATGGCGTTCTCCTCTGTAGACTCTGCGGCTGTGGGCAAAGCCATCGGCGGCGGAGTATGCTCCGCTCTTGCCGGGAAGAGGGCTGCGACTACCTCCTCCAGCAGCTCGGGCTGAAGACTCTCCGTAAGTGGAGGCGCTGCGGCTCGAAGTTTCCCTCGAACCGCTCGATAAGGGCGCCCCCACGGATTCCCGTCTAGAGTCTCCAGCATCTCCTCCCTGGCTCGCGTCTTCGCCTCGCCGATGGCCAGCCACAGAGTCTCCTTAGCCGCGCGGTACACCTCATACAGCGCGGCTTCTTCGTCAGGGACCCGACGACGTCTCCTACGGTAACGGGTGTACTGGCGTCTCACCGCCACGCACGCGATGCGTAACTGCGCGATCGCGGCGGACCACCAGTACACCTGGCGCCTTGCTGACTGTGTGTGGACGCGGGGCATGGACGCGTCGCAGATTTGCGTCATCGCCCCGCGGAACCACAGCGCCTCCTGTTCGACGTCGACGGGTCCACTCATTGCCGACTCCCGGATCCAGGCCTGGACAATAGCGGCCTCCTCGAGAAGCTCCCTGTCGATGCGCTTGAGCGCCCAGCGCGGGCCGTCCGTTCGCGGGCCCGATGAACTGCGGCTGCCGGCGGTCTGGGCGGAGACGTCGAAACGGATGTATCGGTGATCCGACAACGTCTCCACCTCCGCGGCAACACGCCAGTCGCGAACACGACTCGCAACAGCAGGGCTAGCGAACGAGACGTCCACTATTGACCCGCCCCGCTGCCGCACGCACGTGTGGACCGAGCCCACATTCAGGACGACCAGGCCAGTCGTGACCGCCCACTCCTCCAGCGCCTCACCCCTAGCATCGGTCACCGGAGATCCCCACGCCGCAGACTTGGCGTTGAGATCCCCTAGCAACAGCACGGGGCGAGGGTGGAGTCGGCCCACGACGGCACCCAACTCGACAAGGAAGCTTTCGAAGTCGGCGAGACTCTTGTTGGGCGAAAAATACGCCCCAACCACGCCAATGCCGTCCGCGAGGGCGGCCACCCAGCCGTGTCCTCGGGACGGGTTGACGAGAGCCCCGCCGATGATGGCCACCAAGCCGTCCAGGTCCCCCACCCAGTTATCCCGGGAGGGGACAAAGTACGGCTCGGCGACCACAGCCACGCGAATCAACCACTCCGCCATGCTCTGGAGCAAGAGGTCCTGAGCTCTGGCAGAGTGGTTGAGATTGCCCTGGAGGAAATGGTAGAGCGCCATTATGCGCAATCCATTCCCTCCGCACCATTCCTAGGCCGGGAGTCGGCCGAAGGGCAGCCAGGCTGAGGGGGGGGTAAAGAGCCCCCCGCAGCCTTGGCACCCCTTCTCCTCTTGCTGGCGGGGGCGCCACAGGCTTTTCCGCCCGCTCTGTGCCCGGCGGGCCTCCCTGCAGCTGTACAGAGGCTACAGTTTGGTGCCGCAGAGCACTGGGCCGCCTTGTGGCCGGGCTGGCCGCAGCGGTAGCACTGCTCGCTGCGGTCCACTTCGGCGGTGCACCGTGCCTTAACATGCCCAATGTCAAGGCACCGGTAGCACCGCATGGCCCTGGGCTGCAGCAGCTTGACGCTCGCTGCAACCCAACCCACCAACAGACGCCCACCGTCAGCGACCTTGTTCGCCGCCACCACCGGGCACCGTACCCAAATCGTGCCGAGCCCGGAAGCGTCAGCGCGAATCTCGCCCGTCCGCACGTCGTCGGGCGGACATCCACCGACTCGGGCGACGGCCGCCGCGACCTCGACCGTGGTCGTCGAGTCGTCCAGGCCACCGACGCGCAGCTCAGCGGTCTTCATTGGCCTGGACACCCGGACGTCCTCCGGGTTGAGGACCTCACGTAGCTTGGCGGCCAGGATATCCGCCTTCTCGCCGCTAGAGGCACCCGACACCTCGAGCAGCCGCGCCCCCGTAATCGCCGGCTTCATTCTGAAGCCGGACGGTGTGCCAAGGTCGGGGAACGCGACTTTGGCTTTTGCCTCAGTCAGGACCGCCTTGTAGGTGATGCCCCTTTCGACGGCTCCGGGCTGCAGCGTAATCACTACAGCCGCGGAGCGTGGGGCTCTGACCCTAGGCGGTCCCTGGGCCTTCTTGGCTGCCGGTGCCGGAGCTCCAGCGGGTGCCGGTGGCGCCGTCTTCTTGCCGTGACGGCGGCCCTTTTTGACTACCGTCGTCCAGGCCTCCGAGGTAGGGCCCGGCGCGGCCGCCACCGGTGCAGCCGCCCCGGAAGTGGACACGGACGTACCCTCGGTGGGTTTTTTAGTCCCCTTCCCAGACCGGCTTGTCTCTGCCGTCGCGGCCGTTACCGGCCCCCGCTTAGCAGGCCCCTCCTTCCTCCGCCTGTCCGCAGCGAGCGGTAAGCGGAGGGTTTCCGCTGGCAGGAGCCTTGCCTCTATGGCCTCCATGCGGGCACCCACCATCGTCCCACACTGCATCATGCAGATGCGCGCGATCTTCTCAATCTCGGCATCCGCAAGTGCAGGGGCCGACGACGGGACCGGCAATGGAACCGATGACTGGACCGCGACGGAAGACGAGCCCGTGTCCGCGGGTGCTACCTTCAGGGTGGCAAACTGCCGCTTGAGGTCCTCCAACTCGGATCGGAGACGGCCATTCTCCTCCCATAGCTTCGCCGTCTCCTCCGTGCTAGTGCGGTTAACGAGGACCTCTACCGCCTCCTTAATTCCGTCAGCCGCCTCTTTCAGGGCACGGGTGAATGTGCCCTTCAGGTTGCCCGATTTGGTGGCAACCTTCAGAACGACATCCACGCCGTCCAAAACTTGGCGACTGAGTGCTACCGCTGTGATGCCCCCCCCGGCAGCCATCCGAGCAGAGCGCCGCTCACGGGCCTGTCGGGCCAACTCACTGACTTCGTCAGCCGCAACAGTTTTTCGCTGCGCCCGTTTTGCAGCATTCGCCTCCGCTTTATTAGATCCCAGCAGGGACACGGTGGAGCCCCCGCTCAGGTCCGCCTCCATGGGCTCGGGGCCGCTCTCCGCACTTTCCACGCGCTCCACTGGAGCTGGCGTAGTGCTCCTGCGTATCAGTGCAGAGCGACCCCGCCCGTCACGCTCCGTCACCCGAGCGGAGACTCCGCCCGCCACCGCACGACCTCGCCCTCTCTGTGCCGTTGGCACCTTCGCAGCCGACAGGTTCTCCTCACTAGAGGAGAGACTGCGCTTCCTCCTAGAGTCCTCTCTGTCGGACCGGTCCCTTTCAGGACTTGAGCCTCCTCGGCTCTTGTTGCTGTCGGAGACAACAATCGGCGTGACCACGACGCGCAGGGGCTTCAGGAACTTCTTAAGCTCCTTCTCTCGCTGGCCGGTGGTGTCGGCATTAAAATTAAAACTGATCAAGTCCTCGAATGTTCGAGAACCTGATGGAAGACATTGGTTGCCCCCCCCAGAATACGATTGGGGGCTTGACGTTCCTGAAGAGAACGTGACGGATTCTCCGGCTGCTGAGCAGCCGGTACCGCCCTGGGGTAGTTTATTTCCCTCTGTCTTTTTGTCCATTTTGTTTTGTTCCTTTGAAGGGTATGGTCCCTATTCTCCCCGATGAACCCCCCCAGCGCTAGCGACCGGAACCTCTCCGGCCATCCATCCCCTCGGCACGCTCGACCTTGGGATTGAGGTAATTTTTTACAGAGGTTTTCTTCCTCTCCTTCTCCCAATATACGCCTACGACCAACCCTCTGCAACCAGAGGGGGTGTAGACGTCTGTTGGCCACCAGGCCTTACCGGCCATTCATCCCCTAAGCAGGGATTGAGGTAATTTTTTTAAAGAGGTTGTCTTCCTCTCCCTCTCCCACTATACGCCTACGACCTACCCTCTGCAACCAGAGGAGGTGTAGACGTTAGATGACCCCTATGACGGACAAGCCGTCCCGCCCCTAGCCCGGTTCCCATCACCGACCAACAAGGATGATGGGTGATTGGAACCATGACCCTTCCCCGTCTGTTAAAGATTAGCCGCCAGCCCCAATTGTCCACCACCAAGAGCAGGTGGGCAATTGGACCTGACGTTGCCCAGGGTGCGCCACGAGGAGGCTCTTCAACTTGCACCCCAACCTAACCTAACCTAACCTAACCTAACCTAACCTAACCTAACCTAACCTAACCTAACCTTTTTTTTTTTTTTTTTTTTTGATCCGGGGTGGAAAATCCTCATGGATGTCCCCCGCCCTGGGGGGGCGGAGGGGTCTGTCAGACTCTTACTGACTAAAAACCACCCCGGTGTTCCATCTCACACCTGCGTCGGGGGTCGCGGGAACATACGAATCTTCCGCAACCCCCGACTGGTGCCGGCCCGCCTCTGCGGGCCCCGTCCGGTCGAGCGGGGGGAGTGAGGTGTTTGACTCCCCCCGCGACGTCTAAGAGGGGCGCGCGTGGAACACTATGCGCCGCCGCCTCGGGTCCTGATGTATGGGGGGCGACGGACGTCCCCAAGTCCGTCGTCCCTGGACCCATTTAGGGGGGCTGGAAGAGGGCGTTGTCCGCCCTCCGCCGACGCCCGGTGCGCCTGCTGCGGGCCGGGTGAGAGGATGAGATCTCTCGCTCCCTTTCCGCAGCCTCCTTCTGCGAGATAACTGTTTCGCAGAAGGATACCACCGCGTCCCAGGACTCGTCGCCGCCGACCATAGCATTCACTACGGCCGGCAGCGACAGGTCACTGCCTACTCCTGAGATGAGGGCACGGCGAACCTAACCTAACCTAACCTAACCTAACCTAACCTAACCTAACCTTTTTTTTTTTTTTTTTTTTTTTTTTTTTTTTTTTTTTTTTCGCTGAGAAATGCTTTATGCATTCCCGCTCGTGGGGGGACGAGACGGGATATGTGGGACTCCTGTCGGAATGACAGTATACCCACTAAAACTCAGCGGTGTTCCCACATCGCCGTGATGGGAAGGCCATGGGAATCTGGCTCAGCCTTTGCATCCACAACCCTCCCGGCGCGTGCCCGCCTAGCTGGCGGGCCCCGCCTAGCTGGCGGGCCCCGCATTCCCCCCAGCTTGGGGGGCTACGGGAATGGCCGGGAACACCTGGCCGTTCCCGTCCGACACTGGTGGAGGCCTGTGCAATACAGGCAAGGGCGCCCCCGCACCCGCTGCCTGCTGGCCTCCACCTGGGAGGAGTCGGAGATGACTATCAAACTGACGTCTTCTTCGACCCCTCCTCCGCCTTCGGAGCGACGCCGCGTGAGGATCGTCCTCCCGCGCGCGCTCAGCCGCCTCCTTCTGGGACATGACGTGTTCGCAGAAGGAGGCGACTGCCGACCAGGACCTCTCATCCTGCAGCATGGCATTAACCAAGCCGGGAAGTGAGAGGTCCGGTCCGATCACCGCGATGAGACTGCGGCGCGTCTCGGACCACGACGGGCACACCTCGAGGGTGTGCTGCGCCGTGTCGTCCACCGCGCCACAGTCGTGGCACGACGGCGTCTCCTCGCGTCCTATCCGGTGCAGGTACGATCCGAAGCAACCGTGTCCGGACAGCACCTGCACCAGACGGAACGAGAGGAACCCATGCGACCGCTCGAGCCAGTCTCGCAACACTGGCCCAATCGCGTCTAGGGTTCGGCGACCAAAAGCTGCGGTGGCGAGCTCCCCCGTCCAATGGAGGACGATGGCATCCCTCGCCTCCCGCCGGACGGCCTCCCGCTCTTCCGGGGCTGGGCGTTCTCCTCCCGCTCTCCGCCCCGCCGTCCATTCATATACTCTGGCGAGCACCCACGCCTCGAGTTCCCAAGGAGGGGTGCCGGCCAGAGCACATGCTGCCGCGAAGCCCACTGTGCGGTAGGCCCGCGCCGCCCGTTGGGCTATGGCCCTTTGGGGCGCCCGCAAGGCGGCGGCGTTCTCCCTCCTTTGGAGGGAGTCCTCCCAGATAGGAGCCCCGTAAAGGGCCATACTCCTCAAGATGCCGGCGTAAAGTTGCCGGCATCGCGCGCTGGGCCTCCCCAAGTTAGGTAGTAGCCACGAGAGCGCGCCTGCGGCCTTCAGCAGGCGCGACGACAGCCCGCTAAAATGCGGACCGAAGCGCCACCTGCTGTCGAGTACAAGGCCCAGATATTTCATCTGGGCCTTCACCTCAATTCTGATGCCCTCCACGAAAATGTGGGCATCAGGTGGGGGGCGCCGCCGAGGCCCGTGGAAGAACACGGCCTCGGTCTTGTGCAGCGCCACCGTTAAACCTAGGCGGCGGATCCTCCCCGCGACCAAGGATCCACCCGCCGAGGCCAGATTGGCCGCCTCCCTAAAACTCCCCCCCCGGGCGGTGAGGAGAGTGTCATCCGCATAGCAGATGACACTCGTGCCCCGAAGGAGAGTTCCCCGCAAGAGCCAATCATAGGCGATGTTCCAGAGGACAGGTCCCATGACTGACCCCTGCGGAACGCCGGCTTCGACGGCGTACCGCCGGACTTGGCCAGCCCTATTAACGAGGACGATCGTCCGATCCTCTAGGTAGCTGGCCAGCAGACGACGCATGTATAGGGGCACCCCGTGGAATCGGAGTGCCTCTAGGATGGTGGAGTGGGGAACGGAGTTGAAGGCATTGGCTATATCGAATGACACAGCCAACAATCCGTCCCTCGCCTCCATCGCCCCCTTCACCTGGCCCTTGAGGCGGGCCAGCGCGTTCACCGTGGACCGCTCAGCCCGAAAACCGAACTGTGCGTCCGACAAGTCCGGCCCGATACTCCGCAGGTGGCTGTTTAGGCGGCCAGCGATTATCCCCTCGAACATTTTGCCGACCTCATCGAGCAGAACGATGGGCCGGTATGCCGAGGGGGAGTCCGCCGGGCGGCCCTCCTTGCGAAGGAGGCACAACTGCCCCTCCTTCCACGGTTTCGGGAACCTCCCACACGCAAGACATGCGCTGAAGAGGTCCCGAAACCTCTCCTCCATTTGAGTGGCAGCGATCGCCACCACTCTTGCCGGAACACCGTCGGGGCCCGGAGCCGTCTTCTTGGCGCGGATGTGGACAATCGCCGCGCGGAGTTCCGACTCCGTGACAGGGGGGGCCTCCTCTTCTTCCTCAGCTGGCGGAGCTATCCCTAGCGGTGCGCCCATCACTGGTGGGGTGAAGTTGTCCCTGCACGGGAATAGGGACTGAACCACCCCATCCAGGAATGAGGGCTCCAGGGTCTCGGCCACTGGGGGACCAAAGGGGCGCAATTTGTTGCGCGCCGCCTTATAAGGTCTCCCGTAGGGGTCTCTGTCGAGACCCTCCAGCATCTCCGCTCTCGCCGAGTCTCTGGCGGCGGCGATGGCCCTATCGAGGACCATTTTTGCCTCCACATACACCTCATAGAGGTGGTCCTCGTTGGCGTGAGCTTGTCGACGCCGCCGCCGGCTTCGCGTGTAGGCCCTTCTTGCCTCCACACACGCTGCTCGTAGCCCCGCCAGCTCCACCGACCACCAGTACACGGCGCGCCTGGGTAGTGGTCGGCGAGACCGAGGCATGCTAGAGTTGCATACCTCGGTCAGAGACTCCCTCAGGCGCCCCGCCACGGTATCCACATCCAGGCCGGCGGAAGGCGGCGAAAACCAATCCTGGATGAACGCCGCCTCCCCTGCTGCCTCCCTGTCCAGGCGGGTGAGAGCCCACCGCGGGAACGGCGATCGCCCCGAGAGGGGCCGCGTCTCTTCGGGGCCACCGGTGGAGATATCGAACCGTACGTAGCGGTGGTCCGACATAGTCTCCACCAGGTCCACCCGCCAGTTCAACACGCGCGCGGCCAACGCAGGGGTGGCGAAAGTGACGTCCACTATTGAGCCACCCTGCCGCCGCACGCATGTCTGGACGCTTCCTCTATTCAAGAGGGAGAGTCCAGAGGAGGCTGCCCACATCTCCACTGCCCGCCCGCGAGCGTCGGTGGCCGGGCTACCCCAGTTCACCGACTTGGCATTCAGGTCTCCCAGTACGGAGACCTGACGCGGCGCCGCCCTGCCGACCACGGCGGCCAGGACTCCGAGATAGTTCTCGAAGTCCTGAAGAGGGCGGTTTGGGGAGAAATAGACGCCCACAAGGGCTAATTCTCCCCACGCGGCAGCCACGTATCCCGGTCCCTTCTCTAATAGCGAGAGGGGAGGGGAGTCTGTGGAAGACCGCGCCGCTAGTGCCACCAAGCCGTCCTCGTCACCCAGCCAGCTGCCGGGGATTGAGTAGGGCTCGGCGACCACCGCTACGTTCACCAACCACTCGGCCATGACCTGCACCACCAGGTCCTGGGCTGCCCTGCAGTGGTTGGCGTTCGCCTGGAGGATGTGGTAGTTGGAAACCATTATTCCAACATCCCACATCCCTCCTCGTCTACCGCCGCTGGAGCTACAGCGGCGACGACGGCGGTGGTGGTAGCAGCAGGGCGAACCTGCGCCGGCACTATGCCCTTCCTCGCGGGCGGCTTGCAGCTCCTGCCCGTCATCCTGTGGTCCGCGGGGCGGCCACTGGCAGCACACGCCGCGCAGCGTAGCGTGGCAGCGCGGCAAGCGGCACTCTTGTGTCCCTCCTGCCCGCACCGGAAGCAAGACTCTCCCCAGTCGGACTTGGAGGGACACGTGGCTCGGGTGTGGCCGAACGCGAAGCACTTGAAGCAGCGCATAGGCTGGTCTTCAAGTGGCCGGACCACAGCTGAGCTGAGCCCCACAAGCAGCCGTCCTTTGGTCGCAGTAATGACGGCCCCGGCCGCAGCGACTGGGCACTCGACGCGGATGGTGCCCATGCCGCGGCGCCCGAGCCTGATAGCTCCACCCTTTACTGCGCCAGCGTCGCAGCCTCCGGCCGTCGCAACGGCCGCCACCACGTCCTCTTTGGTGACCGAATCGTCCAGATCGGCCACCTCCAAGGCTGCGGTCTTTACAGGCCTGACGACCGTTGCCGCATCCGCGATGACCTCATGCAGCATTCCCGCGAAGAGGTCCGCGTTTGCGCCGCGCTGCTCCCCCGAAAACTCGAAAATTCGAGCCCCAGCCAGGGTACGGCGGCACGTGATGTTGCCGATCCCCAGCCGGGAGGGATCCGCGTTGGTACGAGCCCGTCTTAGGACGGACTCGTACGTCTCGCCCCTCTCCACGGCCTCCGGGGTGATGGTCACCACGACCGCCGCGGTTTTGGGAGGAACCAGCTTCTTCCCGCCGGCTAGACCCTTTTTCGCCGCTGGGGCAGTTGCACTGGGGTTGGGGGTCGACCTTTGCCCTTTTCCCCCCCTGACCACTTTCGTCCACGGCTGGTTGGACGGGGTGGTGGAGGGAAGAAGGGCGTCCTCTTCCTGTGAGTTCCGGGGGGCCGCTGGAGCGGCAGACGACCCAGACGCTCCCTCCGCGCTAGTGGTTGGCGTTTGAGGGGGCACAGTGGTCCTCTTGCCCTTACCTTTGCCCTTGGAGGGCTTCTGGGCCCGGGGCTGCTCGGCCAATGCCGGGCCTCCCAGAGGCGCAGGTTCCGGCTCCGTCGGCAGTGGACTCTTATCCGCCGCTAGCGGCGGGCGGAGCCGCTTCTCTGGCAAGAGACGGTCTTCGATGCCCGCGAAGCAGCCTCTGATGAAGGCCCTCTCCTCCATGACAACCCCGCGGATTACCGCCTCAAGGCTGGCATGGGAAGAGGAGCCCTCCACCGCCGTACCCGGGGCAGATTGGGCAGGCTGGGCCGTGACCTCGGCCAGCTTCTGGTGTAGCTGGCTGACCTCCGCCTGCAGACGATCTACCTTCGCCTGCAGCTGCCGCGTCTCGTCCGTGGCCGTCCGCTTTACCAGCTCTATCACGATGCCGTGCATGCTTGCGGCCCGGCATTTGAGGGCCTTCTGGAAGGTCCCCTTCAAATTGGAGGACTTTGAGGCGACCTCCAGAACCTCCTCCTTGTCCTCCTGCGCCATGCGCTCCAATTCCGCCAGGGAGTGGTCAGCATAAAGCACGTTAGACGCACCATAGCCAGCCCTCGACCTGGCGGCTTGCGCCTGCCGCTCCTTTGCGGCGACCCTCTCCTCCAGGTCTTCCTGGAGTTGCGCCCTTTTAGCCAGGTTTAGCTGGCGCTCGGCGTCCACCAAGCCCACATCGTGGGCAAGAGCCGAAGCAGAAGTCGAAGCCTTTTTAGACTTCGACTTCTTCTTCGACCTACTCGCAACCGACTCCGAGGAGCCCCCGGACCCGAGCCTCAGATCGGCCCTCTTCCGCTTGGGGCGTTCGTTTTCGGCCGCCGACGTGTCCATATTGGACTCGTCGGCGTCCGACAACTCGTCCGGCCTGCTGAAGAAGCTGACCGCAGATGGTGCGCAGTCCGCTTCCGACGCCAAAGCGCCGCCGGCGTGGCCCTGAGAAGGGCCGTTGGTTTGGCCCTGAGCAGGGCCTTTGGGTTGGCCCTGAGAAGGGCCGTTGGGTTGGCCCTGAAAAGGGCCGTTGGGTTGGCCCTGAGAAGGGCCTTTGGTTTGGCCCTGAGAAGGGCCGTTTGAATCACCCTCGGAGGAGCGATTAGCGTTAAAACAAAGACGCCCGGAGGCGTCACGGCTTGGCTTCTTCGGCATATTCATAGACGACCTCGTTTTTGTCTGCGAATCACAGCGCACTTTAGCCGCCGGTCTGCCACTCCGTTACGGTGGTCAGACACGGCGTTGCCCGGGGGAAACTACGTGGAAGTATGCGCTGTGGGGGATCCCCCAACCTAACCTAACCTAACCTAACCTAACCTAACCTAACCTAACCTAACCTAACCTAACCTAACCTTTTTTTTTTTTTTTGTTTTTTTTTTTTTTTTTTTTTTTTTTTCGCTGAGAAATGCTTTATGCATTCCCGCTCGTGGGGGGACGAGACGGGATATGTGGGACTCCTGTCGGAATGACAGTATACCCACTAAAACTCAGCGGTGTTCCCACATCGCCGTGGTGGGAAGGCCATGGGAATCCGGCTCAGCCTTTACATCCACAACCCTCCCGGCGCGTGCCCGCCTAGCTGGCGGGCCCCGCATTCCCCCCAGCTTGGGGGGCTACGGGAATGGCCGGGAACACCTGGCCATTCCCGTCCGACACTGGTGGAGGCCTGTGCAATACAGGCAAGGGCGCCCCCGCACCCGCTGCCTGCTGGCCTCCACCTGGGAGGAGTCGGAGATGACTATCAAACTGACGTCTTCTTCGACCCCTCCTCCGCCTTCGGAGCGACGCCGCGTGAGGATCGTCCTCCCGCGCGCGCTCAGCCGCCTCCTTCTGGGACATGACGTGTTCGCAGAAGGAGGCGACTGCCGCCCAGGACCTCTCATCCTGCAGCATGGCATTAACCAAGCCGGGAAGTGAGAGGTCCGGTCCGATCACCGCGATGAGACTGCGGCGCGTCTCGGACCACGACGGGCACACCTCGAGGGTGTGCTGCGCCGTGTCGTCCACCGCGCCACAGTCGTGGCACGACGGCGTCTCCTCCCGTCCTATCCGGTGCAGGTACGATCCGAAGCAACCGTGTCCGGACAGCACCTGCACCAGACGGAACGAGAGGAACCCATGCGACCGCTCGAGCCAGTCTCGCAACACTGGCCCAATCGCGTCTAGGGTTCGGCGGCCAAAAGCTGCGGTGGCGAGCTCCCCCGTCCAATGGAGGACGATGGCATCCCTCGCCTCCCGCCGGACGGCCTCCCGCTCTTCCGGGGCTGGGCGTTCTCCTCCCGCTCTCCGCCCCGCCGTCCATTCATATACTCTGGCGAGCACCCACGCCTCGAGTTCCCAAGGAGGGGTGCTGGCCAGAGCACATGCTGCCGCGAAGCCCACTGTGCGGTAGGCCCGCGCCGCCCGCTGGGCTATGGCCCTTTGGGGCGCCCGCAAGGCGGCGGCGTTCTCCCTCCTTTGGAGGGAGTCCTCCCAGATAGGAGCCCCGTAAAGGGCCATACTCCTCAAGATGCCGGCGTAAAGTTGCCGGCATCGCGCGCTGGGCCTCCCCAAGTTGGGTAGCAGCCACGAGAGCGCGCCTGCGGCCTTCAGCAGGCGCGACGACAGCCCGCTAAAATGCGGACCGAAGCGCCACCTGCTGTAGAGTACAAGGCCCAGATATTTCATCTGGGCCTTCACCTCAATTCTGATGCCCTCCACGAAAATGTGGGCATCAGGTGGGGGGCGCCGCCGAGGCCCGTGGAAGAACACGGCCTCGGTCTTGTGCAGCGCCACCGTTAAACCTAGGCGGCGGATCCTCCCCGCGACCAAGGATCCACCCGCCGAGGCCAGATTGGCCGCCTCCCTAAAACTCCCCCCCCGGGCGGTGAGGAGAGTGTCATCCGCATAGCAGATGACACTCGTGCCCCGAAGGAGAGTTCCCCGCAAGAGCCAATCATAGGCGATGTTCCAGAGGACAGGTCCTATGACTGACCCCTGCGGAACGCCGGCTTCGACGGCGTACCGCCGGACTTGGCCAGCCCTATTAACGAGGACGATCGTCCGATCCTCTAGGTAACTGGCCAGCAGACGACGCATGTATAGGGGCACTCCGTGGAATCGGAGTGCCTCTAGGATGGTGGAGTGGGGAACGGAGTTGAAGGCATTGGCTATATCGAATGACACAGCCAACAATCCGTCCCTCGCCTCCATCGCCCCCTTCACCTGGCCCTTGAGGCGAGCCAGCGCGTCCACCGTGGAGCGCTCAGCCCGAAAACCGAACTGAGCGTCCGACAAGTCCGGCCCGATACTCCGCAGGTGGCTGTTTAGGCGGCCAGCGATTATCCCCTCGAACATTTTGCCGACCTCATCGAGCAGAACGATGGGCCGGAATGCCGAGGGGGAGTCCGCCGGGCAACCTAACCTAACCTAACCTAACCTAACCTAACCTAACCTAACCTAACCTAACCTAACCTAACCTTTTTTTTTTTTTTTTTTTGATCCGGGGTGGAAAATCCTCATGGATGTCCCCCGCCCTGGGGGGGCGGAGGGGTCTGTCAGACTCTTACTGACTAAAAACCACCCCGGTGTTCCATCTCACACCTGCGTCGGGGGTCGCGGGAACGTACGAATCTTCCGCAACCCCCGACTGGTGCCGGCCCGCCTCTGCGGGCCCCTTCCGGTCGAGCGGGGGGAGTGAGGTGTTTGACTCCCCCCGCGACATCTAAGAGGGGCGCGCGTGGAACACTACGCGCCGCCGCCTCGGGTCCTGATGTATGGGGGGCGACGGACGTCCCCAAGTCCGTCGTCCCTGGACCCATTTAGGGGGGCTGGAAGAGGGCGTTGTCCGCCCTCCGCCGACGCCCGGTGCGCCTGCTGCGGGCCGGGTGAGAGGATGAGATCTCTCGCTCCCTTTCCGCAGCCTCCTTCTGCGAGATAACTGTTTCGCAGAAGGATACCACCGCGTCCCAGGACTCGTCGCCGCCGACCATAGCATTCACTACGGCCGGCAGCGACAGGTCACTGCCTACTCCTGAGATGAGGGCACGGCGCGGCTCCTCCCAAGCGGCACACTCTGCCAGCGTATGCCGCGCCGTGTCCTCCCGACAGTCGACGCAGTGGTGACACCGGGCGTCCGGCTCCCTGTTTATGCGACACAGGTACTTCCCGAAACAACCATGCCCCGAGAGCACCTGCGTCACCCGAAACGACAGGGAGCCGTGCCTCCTCCCGAGCCAGAGGTCGAGCACCGGCCGGACCGCCTCGATAGTGACGAGGCCGGCGGTAGGGCGTGAGAGCCTGTCCCGCCATTCCGCCACCAGGACCTCGCGGAGCTGCGATCGACGCTGCTCCATATGTCGCTGCATCGGTCGCTCGCCCCGCGCCCGCCATTCCTCGCGCCACCGGTACAGTGACGCGAGCACCTTCGCCTCCAGGTCCCAGGGCGGGGATCCGGCCAGTGCACAAGCCGCCTCGTAGGAGATCGTGCGGTACCCCCTTATGACTCTGACGGCCATCGCTCTCTGCGGCTTTCGCAGAACAGCAATGCTGCCGGCCGTCAGGTCAGCCGCCCAGATCGGGGCCCCGTAAAGGGCCATCGATCGCACGATCCCCACGTAGAGCCGCCTACAAGCGGCGCTCGGGCCCCCCAGATTGGGAAGCAGCGTTGACAGCGCCCCAGCCGCGCCCAACAACTTGGGCGCCAGCCGCCGGAAGTGGGGGCCGAAATCCCACCGACTGTCGAGCACCAAGCCCAGGTACTTCATGGTGGGCTCGACAGCGATTCGTACCCCACCCACCACAATGTGGGATCCGGACGGTGGCGCCCGCCGGGGACCATGAAACACCATGGCCTCCGACTTGTTGAGGGCCACCTCCAGGCCGAGGCGCCGTATGCGGCTCACCGTCTGTGAAACCGCAGCCGTCGCCAGCAACGCTGCCTCCCTGTGCGAACTCCCCCGGGCCGTGACCAGCGTGTCGTCCGCGTAGCACGTCAGGTCAACGCCCGGTTGGAGTTCGCCTCTCAGCACCCAGTCGTACCCGATGTTCCACAGGAGCGGGCCCAGGACCGAGCCCTGTGGAACACCGCACGACATGTGGCGCTGGTTAACGCCATCGCGTCCCATGTAGGTGACACACCTCTCCGCCAAATAAGCCCCAACGATGCGGCGGAGGTAGAGAGGCACCCGATGATACCGCAGTGCCTCCCGAATACAACTCCAGGGCAGGGTATTGAAGGCATTGGAGATGTCCAAGGACACCGCCACCACCACCCCACCCCGGGACACCGTTTCCTCCGCCAGGACTCTCACCCGCGATATCGCGTGGATGGTGGAGCGCCCATGCCGAAAGCCGAACTGGCTCTCGTCCAGGTCCGGCCCTTCTCTGCACAAGTGGCCGACGAGGCGGGCTGCGAGTATCCGCTCCAGCAGCTTCCCCACCTCGTCTAGCAGCACTATGGGCCGGTACGCGGACGGCGAGTCCGCAGGGCGCCCCACCTTCCTGAGCAGGACCAGACGACCAGTCTTCCACAAAGTGGGAAACTGGCCCCGCTCAAGGCACGCTGTGTAGAGTCCTCTCAGCTGGGGCTCCAGCTCCTTCAGAGCGAGGGCTAATGCTCGGCCGTGGATCCCGTCGGGCCCCGGAGCCACGTTCTTGGCCCGGAGCCGCATCACGGCCGCCCTCATCTCTGCCTGTGTCACCTCTGGGACGCTAATGGCGTTCTCCTCTGTAGACTCTGCGGCTGTGGGCAAAGCCATCGGCGGCGGAGTATGCTCCGCTCTTGCCGGGAAGAGGGCTGCGACTACCTCCTCCAGCAGCTCGGGCTGAAGACTCTCCGTAAGTGGAGGCGCTGCGGCTCGAAGTTTCCCTCGAACCGCTCGATAAGGGCGCCCCCACGGATTCCCGTCTAGAGTCTCCAGCATCTCCTCCCTGGCTCGCGTCTTCGCCTCGCCGATGGCCAGCCACAGAGTCTCCTTAGCCGCGCGGTACACCTCATACAGCGCGGCTTCTTCGTCAGGGACCCGACGACGTCTCCTACGGTAACGGGTGTACTGGCGTCTCACCGCCACGCACGCGATGCGTAACTGCGCGATCGCGGCGGACCACCAGTACACCTGGCGCCTTGCTGACTGTGTGTGGACGCGGGGCATGGACGCGTCGCAGATTTGCGTCATCGCCCCGCGGAACCACAGCGCCTCCTGTTCGACGTCGACGGGTCCACTCATTGCCGACTCCCGGATCCAGGCCTGGACAATAGCGGCCTCCTCGAGAAGCTCCCTGTCGATGCGCTTGAGCGCCCAGCGCGGGCCGTCCGTTCGCGGGCCCGATGAACTGCGGCCGCCGGCGGTCTGGGCGGAGACGTCGAAACGGATGTATCGGTGATCCGACAACGTCTCCACCTCCGCGGCAACACGCCAGTCGCGAACACGACTCGCAACAGCAGGGCTAGCGAACGAGACGTCCACTATTGACCCGCCCCGCTGCCGCACGCACGTGTGGACCGAGCCCACATTCAGGACGACCAGGCCAGTCGTGACCGCCCACTCCTCCAGCGCCTCACCCCTAGCATCGGTCACCGGAGATCCCCACGCCGCAGACTTGGCGTTGAGATCCCCTAGCAACAGCACGGGGCGAGGGTGGAGTCGGCCCACGACGGCACCCAACTCGACAAGGAAGCTTTCGAAGTCGGCGAGACTCTTGTTGGGCGAAAAATACGCCCCAACCACGCCAATGCCGTCCGCGAGGGCGGCCACCCAGCCGTGTCCTCGGGACGGGTTGACGAGAGCCCCGCCGATGATGGCCACCAAGCCGTCCAGGTCCCCCACCCAGTTATCCCGGGAGGGGACAAAGTACGGCTCGGCGACCACAGCCACGCGAATCAACCACTCCGCCATGCTCTGGAGCAAGAGGTCCTGAGCTCTGGCAGAGTGGTTGAGATTGCCCTGGAGGAAATGGTAGAGCGCCATTATGCGCAATCCATTCCCTCCGCACCATTCCTAGGCCGGGAGTCGGCCGAAGGGCAGCCAGGCTGAGGGGGGGGTAAAGAGCCCCCCGCAGCCTTGGCACCCCTTCTCCTCTTGCTGGCGGGGGCGCCACAGGCTTTTCCGCCCGCTCTGTGCCCGGCGGGCCTCCCTGCAGCTGTACAGAGGCTACAGTTTGGTGCCGCAGAGCACTGGGCCGCCTTGTGGCCGGGCTGGCCGCAGCGGTAGCACTGCTCGCTGCGGTCCACTTCGGCGGTGCACCGTGCCTTAACATGCCCAATGTCAAGGCACCGGTAGCACCGCATGGCCCTGGGCTGCAGCAGCTTGACGCTCGCTGCAACCCAACCCACCAACAGACGCCCACCGTCAGCGACCTTGTTCGCCGCCACCACCGGGCACCGTACCCAAATCGTGCCGAGCCCGGAAGCGTCAGCGCGAATCTCGCCCGTCCGCACGTCGTCGGGCGGACATCCACCGACTCGGGCGACGGCCGCCGCGACCTCGACCGTGGTCGTCGAGTCGTCCAGGCCACCGACGCGCAGCTCAGCGGTCTTCATTGGCCTGGACACCCGGACGTCCTCCGGGTTGAGGACCTCACGTAGCTTGGCGGCCAGGATATCCGCCTTCTCGCCGCTAGAGGCACCCGACACCTCGAGCAGCCGCGCCCCCGTAATCGCCGGCTTCATTCTGAAGCCGGACGGTGTGCCAAGGTCGGGGAACGCGACTTTGGCTTTTGCCTCAGTCAGGACCGCCTTGTAGGTGATGCCCCTTTCGACGGCTCCGGGCTGCAGCGTAATCACTACAGCCGCGGAGCGTGGGGCTCTGACCCTAGGCGGTCCCTGGGCCTTCTTGGCTGCCGGTGCCGGAGCTCCAGCGGGTGCCGGTGGCGCCGTCTTCTTGCCGTGACGGCGGCCCTTTTTGACTACCGTCGTCCAGGCCTCCGAGGTAAGGCCCGGCGCGGCCGCCACCGGTGCAGCCGCCCCGGAAGTGGACACGGACGTACCCTCGGTGGGTTTTTTAGTCCCCTTCCCAGACCGGCTTGTCTCTGCCGTCGCGGCCGTTACCGGCCCCCGCTTAGCAGGCCCCTCCTTCCTCCGCCTGTCCGCAGCGAGCGGTAAGCGGAGGGTTTCCGCTGGCAGGAGCCTTGCCTCTATGGCCTCCATGCGGGCACCCACCATCGTCCCACACTGCATCATGCAGATGCGCGCGATCTTCTCAATCTCGGCATCCGCAAGTGCAGGGGCCGACGACGGGACCGGCAATGGAACCGATGACTGGACCGCGACGGAAGACGAGCCCGTGTCCGCGGGTGCTACCTTCAGGGCGGCAAACTGCCGCTTGAGGTCCTCCAACTCGGATCGGAGACGGCCATTCTCCTCCCATAGCTTCGCCGTCTCCTCCGTGCTAGTGCGGTTAACGAGGACCTCTACCGCCTCCTTAATTCCGTCAGCCGCCTCTTTCAGGGCACGGGTGAATGTGCCCTTCAGGTTGCCCGATTTGGTGGCAACCTTCAGAACGACATCCACGCCGTCCAAAACTTGGCGACTGAGTGCTACCGCTGTGATGCCCCCCCCGGCAGCCATCCGAGCAGAGCGCCGCTCACGGGCCTGTCGGGCCAACTCACTGACTTCGTCAGCCGCAACAGTTTTTCGCTGCGCCCGTTTTGCAGCATTCGCCTCCGCTTTATTAGATCCCAGCAGGGACACGGTGGAGCCCCCGCTCAGGTCCGCCTCCATGGGCTCGGGGCCGCTCTCCGCACTTTCCACGCGCTCCACTGGAGCTGGCGTAGTGCTCCTGCGTATCAGTGCAGAGCGACCCCGCCCGTCACGCTCCGTCACCCGAGCGGAGACTCCGCCCGCCACCGCACGACCTCGCCCTCTCTGTGCCGTTGGCACCTTCGCAGCCGACAGGTTCTCCTCACTAGAGGAGAGACTGCGCTTCCTCCTAGAGTCCTCTCTGTCGGACCGGTCCCTTTCAGGACTTGAGCCTCCTCGGCTCTTGTTGCTGTCGGAGACAACAATCGGCGTGACCACGACGCGCAGGGGCTTCAGGAACTTCTTAAGCTCCTTCTCTCGCTGGCCGGTGGTGTCGGCATTAAAATTAAAACTGATCAAGTCCTCGAATGTTCGAGAACCTGATGGAAGACATTGGTTGCCCCCCCCAGAATACGATTGGGGGCTTGACGTTCCTGAAGAGAACGTGACGGATTCTCCGGCTGCTGAGCAGCCGGTACCGCCCTGGGGTAGTTTATTTCCCTCTGTCTTTTTGTCCATTTTGTTTTGTTCCTTTGAAGGGTATGGTCCCTATTCTCCCCGATGAACCCCCCCAGCGCTAGCGACCGGAACCTCTCCGGCCATCCATCCCCTCGGCACGCTCGACCTTGGGATTGAGGTAATTTTTTACAGAGGTTTTCTTCCTCTCCTTCTCCCAATATACGCCTACGACCAACCCTCTGCAACCAGAGGGGGTGTAGACGTCTGTTGGCCACCAGGCCTTACCGGCCATTCATCCCCTAAGCAGGGATTGAGGTAATTTTTTAAAGAGGTTGTCTTCCTCTCCCTCTCCCACTATACGCCTACGACCTACCCTCTGCAACCAGAGGAGGTGTAGACGTTAGATGACCCCTATGACGGACAAGCCGTCCCGCCCCTAGCCCGGTTCCCATCACCGACCAACAAGGATGATGGGTGATTGGAACCATGACCCTTCCCCGTCTGTTAAAGATTAGCCGCCAGCCCCAATTGTCCACCACCAAGAGCAGGTGGGCAATTGGACCTGACGTTGCCCAGGGTGCGCCACGAGGAGGCTCTTCAACTTGCACCCCGTACAACTTGCACCCCAACCTAACCTAACCTAACCTAACCTAACCTAACCTAACCTAACCTTTTTTTTTTTTTTTTTTTTTTTTTTTTTTTTTTTGATCCGGGGTGGAAAATCCTCATGGATGTCCCCCGCCCTGGGGGGGCGGAGGGGTCTGTCAGACTCTTACTGACTAAAAACCACCCCGGTGTTCCATCTCACACCTGCGTCGGGGGTCGCGGGAACATACGAATCTTCCGCAACCCCCGACTGGTGCCGGCCCGCCTCTGCGGGCCCCGTCCGGTCGAGCGGGGGGAGTGAGGTGTTTGACTCCCCCCGCGACGTCTAAGAGGGGCGCGCGTGGAACACTACGCGCCGCCGCCTCGGGTCCTGATGTATGGGGGGCGACGGACGTCCCCAAGTCCGTCGTCCCTGGACCCATTTAGGGGGGCTGGAAGAGGGCGTTGTCCGCCCTCCGCCGACGCCCGGTGCGCCTGCTGCGGGCCGGGTGAGAGGATGAGATCTCTCGCTCCCTTTCCGCAGCCTCCTTCTGCGAGATAACTGTTTCGCAGAAGGATACCACCGCGTCCCAGGACTCGTCGCCGCCGACCATAGCATTCACTACGGCCGGCAGCGACAGGTCACTGCCTACTCCTGAGATGAGGGCACGGCGCGGCTCCTCCCAAGCGGCACACTCTGCCAGCGTATGCCGCGCCGTGTCCTCCCGACAGTCGACGCAGTGGTGACACCGGGCGTCCGGCTCCCTGTTTATGCGACACAGGTACTTCCCGAAACAACCATGCCCCGAGAGCACCTGCGTCACCCGAAACGACAGGGAGCCGTGCCTCCTCCCGAGCCAGAGGTCGAGCACCGGCCGGACCGCCTCGATAGTGACGAGGCCGGCGGTAGGGCGTGAGAGCCTGTCCCGCCATTCCGCCACCAGGACCTCGCGGAGCTGCGACCGACGCTGCTCCATATGTCGCTGCATCGGTCGCTCGCCCCGCGCCCGCCATTCCTCGCGCCACCGGTACAGTGACGCGAGCACCTTCGCCTCAAGGTCCCAGGGCGGGGATCCGGCCAGTGCACAAGCCGCCTCGTAGGAGATCGTGCGGTACCCCCTTATGACTCTGACGGCCATCGCTCTCTGCGGCTTTCGCAGAACAGCAATGCTGCCGGCCGTCAGGTCAGCCGCCCAGATCGGGGCCCCGTAAAGGGCCATCGATCGCACGATCCCTACGTAGAGCCGCCTACAAGCGGCGCTCGGGCCCCCCAGATTGGGAAGCAGCGTTGACAGCGCCCCAGCCGCGCCCAACAACTTGGGCGCCAGCCGCCGGAAGTGGGGGCCGAAATCCCACCGACTGTCGAGCACCAAGCCCAGGTACTTCATGGTGGGCTCGACAGCGATTCGTACCCCTCCCACCACAATGTGGGATCCGGACGGTGGCGCCCGCCGGGGACCATGAAACACCATGGCCTCCGACTTGTTGAGGGCCACCTCCAGGCCGAGGCGCCGTATGCGGCTCACCGTCTGTGAAACCGCAGCCGTCGCCAGCAACGCTGCCTCCCTGTGCGAACTCCCCCGGGCCGTGACCAGCGTGTCGTCCGCGTAGCACGTCAGGTCGACGCCCGGTTGGAGTTCGCCTCTCAGCACCCAGTCGTACCCGATGTTCCACAGGAGCGGGCCCAGGACCGAGCCCTGTGGAACACCGCACGACATGTGGCGCTGGCTAACGCCATCGCGTCCCATGTAGGTGACACACCTCTCCGCCAAATAAGCCCCAACGATGCGGCGGAGGTAGAGAGGCACCCGATGATACCGCAGTGCCTCCCGAATACAACTCCAGGGCAGGGTGTTGAATGCGTTGGAGATGTCCAAGGACACCGCCACCACCACCCCACCCCGGGACACCGTTTCCTCCGCCAGGACTCTCACCCGCGATATCGCGTGGATGGTGGAGCGCCCATGCCGAAAGCCGAACTGGCTCTCGTCCAGGTCCGGCCCTTCTCTGCACAAGTGGCCGACGAGGCGGGCTGCGAGTATCCGCTCCAGCAGCTTCCCCACCTCGTCTAGCAGCACTATGGGCCGGTACGCGGACGGCGAGTCCGCAGGGCGCCCCACCTTCCTGAGCAGGACCAGACGACCAGTTTTCCACAAAGTGGGAAACTGGCCCCGCTCAAGGCACGCTGTGTAGAGTCCTCTCAGCTGGGGCTCCAGCTCCTTCAGAGCGAGGGCTAACGCTCGGCAACCTAACCTAACCTAACCTAACCGAAACCTGACACCCACAGCACTCACCCTAACACAAACCACACACACAAACACCAACCAACAGCCCACACAAGCGGTAGCAGCAGCAGCAACACCAGCAGAAACCAGCCTACAACCAGCCCCTAGCACCATGCCCATCACGCAATTCCTGGCATGCGGAGGAGACGGAGTCCCAGGCGTCAGACTGCGAGGCGTCGCCCTTTTCATGAACAGAGAAGGAGAAAAGTTAGGCATAAGTTTCTGCATAGGCTCAAGCCGAGCTGCGGCCCGTATACCCATCTCTCCAGGCCTTGCCGCCTTGATCAACGGAAGTACTACCAAAACGAGGATGAAAGGCAGCAAATATGCTGCACTGCCGCAAGTGGAAGTTGCCACTCACCGTTTCCGTCTACTGCGATCTAAAGGGAAGACGATCGCACTATTCGAGTGGGGATTGGAGACTCCATTTGCTCAGGCAAGCTCGTTCCTTCAGAAGATCAGGGAGGCAGGGGAGTACATGGCAGTGACAGCCCGTACTATAAGCATCGACGCGATGATGATCGAGGGGGAGAGAGGAGACGTCGCAGACCGCTTTGGCTGTTTAAAAGCCTCGGAACATCATGAGGTAGTTGTCTATGAGGACAGAGGGGAAACTCTGAGTTTCCTCAAAGCCCCCAGACACCCAACAGCCGGCGCGACGAGCCCCACAACAAACCCGACCACTCAAAGCGGATCAGAGAGGGCCCAGCAGAAGGCAGCCGCCGAAAAAGCTGCAAGGGAGCAGAGCAAAACCACTAGCCCGGAGGACCGGGCCCGGTCGAGGAGTCGCCTGAAAGCCTTCGGCACTTTCCTCAGTGCACTGCTCCCAAGCACCAGCCGCACATTACCATCCCTGAAACAGGAAGCAGCGGTGGAGAGGTTCTTCAAGAAAAAACCAAAAGAACCAATCCAGCAGAAGCCTACGCCTACAAGAGCCGACAAAGGGCAAGTCAACCCGCCGACCCTCGCAGTGAACTCGGGCACCACAGACCACGTGAAGAGCGCCTTCCTCGAGTACGTAGCAATCGTGAGAGCGACCAGAGAGGTCAATCTCATGACATGCAGGAAGATCCTGCAGACCTTCCAGAGAGAAACAGAAGGTCTGCTAAGGGTACTACTCGAGGAAGCAGAGGCAGCAGTGTACGACTACGTCAGATCTCTAGTCATCAGAGGAGAAATGACGGGGTCGTACATGGCAGCCTTTAGTGCGAAGAGCGGATTCGTGGCCCTGGACGAGGAGGAAACGGAGCGCTCAGGCAAACTAAAATTCACAGCACCTGACGACGACCCGATACTGGTTACCGCCAAATGTACCAAAATCATGTTGGACGACAAGATCCTTAAAATGGCGCAATCCATTTTGGGGACTACAGACAGTCCAGCATCGCAGGAAAGTTGGGCGGTGCCCAGTATCAGGTGGGTAAACGGAGTCTCGGGTTGCGGCAAGACTACCTGGGTGGTGAAGCAGTTCGATGAGGAGAAGGACGTCGTGGCAACCACGACGACCGAAGCTGCCAAAGATGTCAGGGAGAAGCTGGCGCACCGCTTAGGAGATCGAGTAAAAACAAAGGTGCGCACTATGGCCTCAATCTTAGCCAACGGGTTCAAGAAAGGAGAGAAATGCTACCGCCTCACGGTAGACGAGGCTCTTATGAACCATTTTGGGGCCATAGTTATGGCAGTAAAGTTGTCTGGAGCAAGCGAAATTGTCCTCATCGGAGACGTAAACCAGCTTCAATTTTTGGACAGAGAGAACCTATTCGAGTTAAGGTATACCCGTCCAAACTTGGTGGCTGGCATCACCCAGGAGTTGCTTTGCACACACCGTAATCCGATGGATGTGGCGTTTGCACTGAGCGAGATATACTCCGGTATATACTCCTCCAAATCGTCGCTGTTGCGGGTCCACTCCCTGAGAGTGAAAGGTTACACACGTGCGCAAATACCGAGCACTGCCCAAAACACCCTGTTCCTGGTTCATACACAAGAGGAGAAAACTTCTCTTATAAGCCAGGGATATGGGTCCGGCGAAGGGTCACGCACGCTAACCATTCACGAGGCTCAGGGGTTAACCTACGATAGCGTCATCATCGTCAACACCAAGTCCAGGAGGCTCCAAATACACGACAGCGTCTCTCACGCGGTAGTGGCGGTGTCGAGACACACAGTCAGTTGCGTCTATTACTCCGACGACGCCGACGACGCACAGTGGTTCGAAATCGACGCTCCGTGGACATTGAAATCAAAATTTCTTTAGACGAGAAATAAAAATCGGAATGGCTTTATTTCAGTATTATTTATAATATTTGGTAATATGACAGCTATAGACAGCACCATCTCCGAAAAAAAAAATATTTAATATTTTTTTGTATGAAGAAAAACACAAAAGTCGTTTTTTCTCATAACTTAATAAAACTTAAAGCCTGCGGCTTACATGGGGTGTTGTCCTACATGAGGCGATTCCGAAATGCTATAACACGCACACCCATGCGCGCCGCTTCACTCACAGCAGAGTGTTGAATTTCGAGAAATTCAGTTAGAGATTTTTACGTTGATTTATGTGTGATCTTGAAAATATACAAAGTAATTGACTTTAGTTTGCTAATTTGATTAGTTATAATGAGAAATAATGGAATATACAATATAAAAATACTAAAAAAAACACTCAAATTGAGACTCATTTACAATATAAATAGATTTTGCAATCTTTCTTATAATAATTTAATTCGGTGTTAGTAGATACACAGTTTGACTTCTTAATTAACATTAAAAAAAAAAAGTACAAAAACTTATAACTAATACAGAAAAATACTAAGAATAAGCAATTGTATAATTGAGAAATATATTATTTCACCACTTCACTCAGAGCAGAGTAATGAACTTCAAGAAATTCAGTGGATTTCTCGAAGGAATTTAATACTATATTATTTGATATCTTTGGGATAGGTGCACATACCAATGGGCAACGATAATTACATAGTAATGATTGTTTGATGTAAGCTGTTCGTAATCTCAAGTTTAGCAGGAAATCAATGCTTAATGCATGCTAATTAACTTATGATGGTAATTTAGTCTCATCTCATTAGTGCATGTTGCAAATATTGTTAACGAGTTAAGATACATTAGTTAAGGGCTATTTTTACGAAGTGTTTAACTAACTACTATTAATTAAGATACGATTAAGAGGGTACTTTTATATAAATAGGGACAACATCGTCAAAATCATTAGTTTTTGTCAGCAACTGTTCGCGCTATAACATTAACTTCTTGCTTACGTACTTACTTATTATCATGGAAGGATTTTATACAAATTTGGACATATTCATATTTGTGAAAACAAAAAGTTGCTTTTCGCAGCCTAGTATTTTGTTAGAAGCACTTCTAACCAAAGCGACAAATTTGTCTGAAGAAGAACAAAAAAAATTAAAACAGTTTTGTCAAGTGTATATGTGTGTTTTGCATAGAAATTGGAAATCGTGTAATCGAACAATGCATACATTTGTCAAGAAGTATGAGACATGGCTAGAAAAAGAGATCAAATGGCCCAACTTCATTAAAGACAGATTTGTACAAAGTGAAGAAATTGGATTGGTATCAATCGACTCTGTTACTGATACTGTTGAACCTTCAACCTCAAGTGCTAGTGGTATAAATGATGGTGCATCCACGTCCAAAGTAACTACATGTACTGTTAGCACTACAACACTAAAAAGGAGCCCAAGAAAACCTTTCTCAGAATTATGCCAAAAACAGAAGAAGAGAAGAATAGAAGAACTTTTAACGCACGACTCTCAGGAACTTGCATATGCTACTGCAGTGAGATGTGGTGAGGAGAATGAGGACGTGAAAGATTTAATAAAATATATTACCGAGCATCCTGAAAAAGCAGCACAGATCAAGAATTTTTTGAAAGGCAAGACAACTACTAACAAGTATTCAGCAGAGAAAGCGTTGGGTATATTTATTTCTTTGAAATTGTCGAAGTGGCAGTATATAACTTTAAGGGAAACTGCGAAAGAAAGTGGTGTAGATTTGTACCCATCATATTATTCGGTTTTAAATGCCAAGAAGGCATGCTATCCTCCTGAGAGCGATATTGAAGTGACCGAACGAGGAGTTAAAGTAAAACTTCAAGCTATTTTGGACATCACTGTCACTCGACTTGCCAAAACATTAAACTTGGACCATTTGCAAGATAAAGAACTGATCTTAATCTGCAAATGGGGCTTCGATGGTGCGTCAAATCAAAGCAACTACAAGCAATGCATGAATGCAGATGAAGACGACTCTAGTGTTTTTATGAGCTCTTTTGTACCCTTGCAATTGATGTGTGGTGAGGATTTGGTCTGGGAAAACCCAAAACCTTCTTCTACAATGCTTTGCAGACCAATTTATTTCAAGTTTGTCAGCGAAAATAAGTTGGACATGAAGGAGGAAATGGGTTTGATCGATGCAGAAATTAAAGCATTGAAGCCATCTATCATTGAAAATAATATACAAGTTAAACATTCAATGTTAATGACCATGATAGATGGCAAAATAACGTCTCACCTGTCACAAACCTCTATGCAAACATGTGACATCTGTAAAGCTGTACCAAGTGAAATGAATGATTTGGAGAAGATTCACATGTAAGTTGAATATTGGAAATGTATGTTATTTTTTTTTATTTTTTTCTTATTGAAAAACACTTTTAACCTTTTTATTCATATTTTAGGAAATCTGTATCATCTGATATTTACAAGTACGGTTTGTCGACTTTGCATGCATGGATCAGATCCATGGAATGCCTGCTGCATATCGCTTACCGATTAGATTTTAAAAAATGGCAAGCCAGAGATGAAGCTAGTAAAGCAGCTTTGAAAAGTCGCAAACAGACGATACAGCGAAAATTTCGAGAGGAAATGGGACTCCTGGTGGATATCGTAAAACAAGGTTAGTTGATTTATTTATTTTGTATAATATCAAAGGGTTTTTTAGTTAGTGTAATACTATAAAACTTATCTTATAATGTTCTCATATCAGTATTTTTTATATAAAGGTGCTGGGACCACGAATGATGGCAACACGGCTAGAAAATTTTTCCAGTGTCCTGAGAAGACTGCAAATATCACTGGATTGAGTCAGGAGCTCATCCAAAAATTCGCAACTATTCTCCGTGTTGTATCATCAGGACAGTCTATTAATATTGATTTGTTTGCCAATTATCTCGACGAAACTGCGCAGCTGTATGTGGAACTGTATGGCTGGTATTTCATGCCTTCCAGTATCCACAAACTTCTGCTGCATGGAGCTGAAATAATAAAACATTTCAACATTTTGCCTATAGGAAAGCTATCAGAAGAGGCATCTGAGGCCCGAAACAAAGATTTTAGAAAACTCAGGGAACATCATACGCGGAAATTTTGTCGCAGAGCGACAAACCATGACATCTTTAATGGTTTCATCGTATCCTCAGACCCATATTTGTCAAGCATTCGACCTAAACTGACAAATAAGAGTAGAAATGATTTAACTGAAGAAATGAAGTCTCTTCTTTTAATTGACCCGGATACCATGGATAAGGAAAACATTGAATTTGTTGAGGTGCCAAGTATGATGGATTCTGATTTTGAATTCTTTGATAGCGATGACGAAACTCAGTAGACAAAATTTTAATGTTTGATGTTTTTGTGTAAATTTTATGTATTTCTCAATTATACAATTGCTTATTCTTAGTATTTTTCTGTATTAGTTATAAGTTTTTGTACTTTTTTTTTTTAATGTTAATTAAGAAGTCAAACTGTGTATCTACTAACACCGAATTAAATTATTATAAGAAAGATTGCAAAATCTATTTATATTGTAAATGAGTCTCAATTTGAGTGTTTTTTTTAGTATTTTTATATTGTATATTCCATTATTTCTCATTATAACTAATCAAATTAGCAAACTAAAGTCAATTACTTTGTATATTTTCAAGATCACACATAAATCAACGTAAAAATCTCTAACTGAATTTCTCGAAATTCAACACTCTGCTGTGAGTGAAGCGGCGCGCATGGGTGTGCGTGTTATAGCATTTCGGAATCGCCTCATGTAGGACAACACCCCATGTAAGCCGCAGGCTTTAAGTTTTATTAAGTTATGAGAAAAAACGACTTTTGTGTTTTTCTTCATACAAAAAAATATTAAATTTTTTTTTTTTCGGAGATGGTGCTGTCTATAGCTGTCATATTACCAAATATTATAAATAATACTGAAATAAAGCCATTCCGATTTTTATTTCTCGTCTAAAGAAATTTTGATTTCAATGTCCACGGAGCGTCGATTTCGAACCACTGTGCGACGCCACGGGCCGCTTTGCAAAGAGAGCGATGGATGCGCCGACTAAAACGGTCGTCGAGTACAATCTGAAGACGGCCATGCAGCATCGAGACAGAGTTGTCGTGGAAGCCTTGCTCAGGCTAGCGAAGTCCCTGGTCACCAGACCCCACCTAAATTCCACCTAAAAATTCCCCGTTCAAAAGTCAAACCCGATCCAAATCCAAATAAACTAAACCATCAACCAGTCTGAACCCCTGTAAATTAAATCAAAACAGTTAGAAAGGCTGCATGGCGGAGCGAGTCTGTCATACTCACGTAAATGTCCTGCCGATGGTGGCGCTACGCATTCGGTCCTTGAGTTCCCTAAAAAATGGTTGAGCTGAACGGCGCGGATGTTTACGTCATGTCCGTGAACGGAAGCCGTCTGTTGGGGCTGGTCGGCTCGTACTGCCATGTAGTTTTCTCTCTCTCTCTCTCTCCTAAACCCGTAATAATTAATTTAAAAAAAAAAAAACCTAACCTAACCTAAAAATTGTAATTCTCCTGTATTAAAGACCAAAAATGTATCTAGAATAAGTAAGTAGTTATTAAGTAAACCAAAATTGTAATGCCTGTGTATAAAAAAAAAAAAAAAAATATATATATTGTATATACACGCTGAAATGTTAGTGGTTGTTTTCCCGCGGCAGAACGATTTGCCCTCAGTAGTACTATCGATTTATAGAGTTGAAACTTAAAAAATAAAAAAGTTTTAATTATCAAACAATTTAAAAAGATGCATCAACTCGAAAGCGTGAGAAACAATGGTAATACACAACGTAGCGTAGCGCGTAGGTACTACTTGAAGCGCCCGCACGTACCTCCACGCGCTTCCGACAAAGTGAAGACCGATTCTTAAACGTTCAGAGCAAAATAAGCCGTCGTGCGTAGTGATAAGGCATAATCTAGCCCGCACGCGGCGACCGCCTCCCCACGCACCCCCGCCCCGCGCCGCCGCCGGCTCTCTCAGCCAGCTACTCAGTAAACTCAGTTGTCCTGCGATCATCGTACGCGCAATGCGATTTAAACGTGATTTGCAAAAATGGATCGACATTACGATTATTTTTATTTGGAGTACGTCACTATGGTGCAACTGTACGCCAGGGCTGACTACAACTCCCACGCTGCCCGGCGACTTTACTCGGAGCCACAACACTTGCATTCGCTCCGTCTTCGCGGGATTCTGAACCCCCAAGTCCCACAGGCCCGGACAATCGTAGCCACGACACAGCGGCTACTCGATCATGGGCAGTTCGAGACACCAGCGCATGCACAGGGCAGAGGTCGATCAGCCGTTCACTCGCCAGAGCTCGACAACGAGATCATCGAGTACTTCGAACGGGATCCTCGTCGAAGTACACGTATGGCTGCGGCTAGGTTTGGCGTAAGCCAATATTACGTCTGGAAAGTGCTCAATTGTGAAGGACTGCATCCTTATCATTTTCGTCGAGTTCATGCCCTCCACGAAAACGATGCGCCGGCCAGAATTGCTTTTTGTCAGTGGTTAATTGAAAATCAGAATCTGAGCATTTTGTGGACGGACGAAGCAACATTTACGCGAGTAGGACTGTTCAACCAGCGTAACGAACATTTTTGGGCTTTTAATAACCCACATGTTATTCGCGAGTGTGCGCATCAAGTGCGTTTTAGTGTTAACGTGTGGGCCGGTATACTTAATGGCCATCTCATTGGACCGCATTTCGTGACTGGACACTTGACAGGTGCAACTTACCTAGAAATGCTACGTAATGTTATCCCGGACTTATTAGACGATGTTCCGCTAGCGGTGCCTGTCGATAATCTGCACTACCAGCATGATGGGTGCCCGGCTCATTATCAGCGCGCCGTGCGAGAACACCTGGACTCGGTGTTTCCCCAGCGCTGGATCGGACGCAGCGGGCCAGTGCCTTGGCCACCTAGAAGCCCGGACCTGACTCCGTTGGACTTTTACTTGTGGTCTGAGCTCAAGCGCCTGGTGTATCGTGAAGAACACGAAACTCGTGACGCGTTATTAAATGCGATAGTGGACGCTTTTAATATCGTAAGACGTGACAGTGACACTTTGGTAAAACTGAAAGACAATCTAATAAAACGTGCTCGATTGTGTACTGAACGCAGTGGTTTGCATTACGAACAATTACTCCGTTACCGGGAAGTGTAAATACCTACTCGTACCTTTGTAAATAGCGAACATTTAAAAGTAGGTTAGTTAATTAAAATCATTGTAAATAAGCTGATTCCAATTTTTTAAATACGCCGTGAATACTTTATTGTCTAACTCAGAAAATATTTTTTTGTAAGTTAATTAACTTATTAAACTTGTTTTTCAGTTTTGTGTTCAGTAAGTTGTAAGTAATAAAGTATTTATGACGGTCCTAAGCCCGTAAAAGTATGAAGGGAAATTGGAATAACTTTTAGGTAAATACAGTGTAAACTCCATTTAACGCCACTAGATTTAACAACAAACTCCCTAAAACATCGAAATTATATGACTTTGGTTTGTTTACCTTGTTGTCCATACAATGATACACTCTATGTAGCAACACACCCACTCTAAATAACGACACCAATACGTCATTATTAAGTAATAAACAGTACTTTCTACATAACACATAACATCAAACCTGTATTGTGGAACTGCAGCTGTGTAAGTTCTTTTGTTCGTTATTTTGTTGCTTTATTGTCTAGCACGTGTGTACCTCGACTGTCGGCATCTTACGTACTAAAGTTTCTAAGAAATTCGGTATTTTGTTTGTTGTAATTACCTTGCGAGTTTACCTCGGCTGCTAGACTGTCGTTAGGTTGTTTTGCATTGTCTATACGTTATCAATTTATCATATTCTATTAGTTGCTCACAAACTTTCAAACTTATTAATTAATACTTATTACCTAATTGTAAAATAATATAGACCTTTCTTCTCTCCATTTAACGATAACTCTCAATAACGCCATAAAATGCGCAGTCCCGTAAATGTTGTTATGGAGTTTACACTCTATTGTGTTTCGTTAACTTAGGATTAGGTAGTTATCAGGTGTAGCGCGAGGGTAACGACCGCACGTCGCCCGCGCCCGCGCCGCGCGCTATCGGCCGTTCGCGCTGTATTACTATTGGTTCGAGGTCGCTTTCGAGTTTTGTTTTTCACAATTGTAAATCTGCCATTTATTAATATTTTTTATTTATTTTTTTATAAATCGATTGTACTACCAAGAGAAAATCAATTCGCTGCGGGAAAACAACCATTAAAATTTCAGCGTGTATATAAAAAAATAAAAAAACTATATATATATATTGCATGAGCATGCGTATGTATCAATAATAATAATTAATAAAAAATTAAAATAAAATATATATATATATAAAAAAAACGGATGGACTCATGTACATTTAATTTAGTTAAGTAAATATAGCATTAAGTGTCCGACGTAGGAGCACAATAATTGTACACCTTGCTGAAAGAACGCGTAAAAAAAAAAAAAAACGTTGCAAAGGCACGGACCCCCAAGTCTGTGGATTTATTGTAAGGCAGGAGTGTGGTTTTAGCCGGTAAGAGTCCGGCACTGCCCAGACTGACTCATCTGTGAGGTAGTCTGGGCGTCCATGAGGATTTCCCACTCCTGCCGAAAAAATAAAAATAAAATATATATATATTAGGTCTTTACCTATGAAATTGCCGTTCTGCAGTACTGGCCATTTCAAATCAAAATAATTTTTGTTTGGCTAAGAATTCTAATTTCAAATTAATTTTATTTTAAAAACATGGATTTTTTTTTCTAAAAGTAGTCATTTCTTTATTGATTAGTGTTACATTTTCATCGCATTTCAATCTTTTTCGTCATCACGGATACGTTAAAAATTCGAGTAATTATGGAATATGAGTACCGTCGTGGCAGCAACGCGGCACAAGCGGCACGCAACATCAACGACGTTTACGGAGCTAACACTACAAACCAACGCACCACCTGTTATTGGTTTGCTCGCTTCCGTTCTGGAAATTTCGACCTGAAAAATGAACCTCGCGGTCGTCCGAAGACTTTGGTCGACAATGACGAATTAAAGGCGATTGTGGAAGCTGATGATACACAATCTACGGCTGAATTAGCAGCAGCTTTCGACGTTAGCGTCAAAACAATATTGGTCCATTTGCGTCAAATTGGCAAGGTAAAAAAGCTTGACAAATGGGTGCCCCACGAACTCAATGATCGCCAGCGCGAAGTACGCGTCGAGACGTGCCTTGCACTGCTCAACAGACACACAAATGAAGGAATTTTGAACCGCATTGTTACCTGCGATGAAAAATGGATTCTGTTTGATAACCGTAAGCGCTCAGCAAGTTGGTTGGATCCTGGTTCAGCACCTAAACAATGCCCTAAACGAAAACTTACCCCTAGAAAAGTGATGGTCACTGTTTGGTGGTCTAGCGCCGGTGTGATTCATCACAGCTTCTTACCAAACGGGGTGAGCATTACTGCAGATGTGTACTGTGAAGAACTGAACACAATGATGGAGAAGCTGGCGCATCTCCAACCAGCATTGGTCAATCGCTCGTCTCCGCTGCTCCTGCACGACAACGCGCGACCTCATACTGCACAGCAGACGGTCTCCAAGTTGCAAGAACTGGGGTTGGAAGCTCTCCGTCATCCGCCCTACTCACCAGACCTTGCGCCTACAGACTACTACTTTTTCCAGAATTTGGATAACTTCTTGGCGGGAAAAAAATTTAATACCCGAGAGGCAGTACAAAATGCCTTTGAAGAATTTGTTGCCTCCCGTCCAGCTGATTTCTTTAAGAAGGGCATCAATAAACTGCCACTGCGATGGCAAAGATGCATTGATTGCATGGGTGATTACTTCGATTAATACAAATAAAAAATTCATGAAAAAAAAACATTTAAATTTTTTCATACAAAACGGCAATTTCATAGGTAAAGACCTATTATTACAGGGTGGAATTTTGTAATGCCACCTGGAGGGAAAGTACTCTTAATACTGCAGATAGAAAGTTTTACTCAAAGGAAACATTCCTTTATTTTTGAATAGAAAGCAAACTGCATTCAAAGATTTTCGAAAATTCTCTTCTCCCACACCCGGGAATCGAACCGGCTAAAATCTGAAAAAATTATACCCTGTACTTTTATTGCATCGATCGTTAGGGTCAATTATAAGGATGAAATCTCTCTAACAAACATGATAAATTAAATGAAAACCAGGAAATCTTAAATTAATTTAATTATTTACAAAAAATGGTAAACTAACTAATTAGTTGCTCGAAATGGGCTCCATTCTCTTGGATACACAAATTTATTCTTTTAACGAATTCATTTATAATAACCTTTAATAAAGTGTTGTGGTGAATATTATAAATCGTATTCTGAACTTCAACTCTCAACTCGTTGTCATTCGCATAAGATTTCATGTAAATTTGATTTTTTACATATCCCCACAAAAAAAAAATCTAATGGGGTGAGATCTGGCGATCTCGCAGGCCATCTGATTGTGCCGTTTGTACCAATCCAGGTATTAAAATGGTTATTAATGTAGGCAGTAGTGATTCTGCTGTTATGTGCTGGAGCACCATCTTGCTGTAGAATTATTTGGTTTCGCTCTTCCTCGGGGAAACCATTTAACTCGTTTCTTAAGAGATCCAGTATTTCAATATACTTGACAGTGTTTAAATGACCTTCGTACACGTGGACTAACACTACATTATTTCTCATAATTCCGCACCAAACGTTGAAAGAAAATCTTACTTGATTGTTAGTTTCATGAACACGAACAGGATTCACTCGAGACCAATAATGGTTATTGCGGCGATTGTACATGCCATTATTGCTGAAGTTGGTTTCGTCAGACCATACAATGTTACTCAAAAAATTAGGGTTTCGGTCAATTTCTCCAAGCATGTTTTGACAAAATTATAATCGTCTGTCACGATCCCCAACATGCAATTTTTGCACCAACCGACCTTCACGATAGCATTTATACTTATACTTTTTCAGCACTTTAAGTACGCGAGTGTGGGTTGTTCCTAATTCATTGGCAGCATCTCTACTTGAAGCCTTTGGAAATGATTCAAAGTATGTTAAAACATCTAGTTCAAAATCGAAATAGTTTTGCTGAATAGTTTGCCGTCTCTTCTTGAAACCACCCGTATTCTTTAAATTTTCTACCATTCTTTTCAATACGAACCGAGTTGGTGCCTGTCGGTCTTGATATCTCTCTCCATACCACCGCAGAGCTAGATTCACGTTTTTGTTATTTAAAAAATAAGCTTCCATTAAATCAAACTGTTCTTGATAAGCCATTTTCACCGTGAGACAAAATGTGAAATGAGTTGTAAAAACAATCAAATGTGAATAACCACTCACGCGCTTGTACTTACGCGTGACGTAGGCCGAAATGCCCGCGAACATTTTTTGTCGGCGCGCGCCGTGCGCCTAGCCACTTATACACGACTTCTACACGAAATATTTCTATGAACTGATAGTAAACTAATGACTGTTTCATATAGTGGACAGACCAGGCTTGATTATACATTTTGTTTAAGAACTATATATGACGTAGTTTTTTTTTTATTCGCAAATAAATAATAAAATCTGTTTTATTTCACTAACTAAAGCGTTGACCCTATGTTTTTTTTTACAAAAAATGAAGTCCCATTCATTAACTACACAATGCCATCATAATATTTACTATTTTCTCCAAAGTTTTGAAATACAAAGAATAATAACATCGCGGGAATATACTCTCGAGAATGAGTCATGGCGGCCATTTTGAGCGTGAGAATAAAGCGCGCTATTCACGGATGTTTATTATTTTTACCTGACTACCAAGAAAGGGTTATGTGTATAGTTTGTTTGTTTGAAATTTACTGAAAATGTGTGTAATTTTAATATTGTAACTTTAAATATTGCATGTATGCAATTAATTGTCGAGTATCGGCCAGTATTAAGTGTATTGGGGTATAATTAAGGATAAAAAATAAAAAATGTACAACGTAATTATAACTTTTATTTCACAAGTAGTCATTTATTTGTTTATCATTGGATCACCAACATAGGCTACACAATTACATGCAAGTTAACATAAACACGGACAAATACAAGTGTGCGCCTCCAATCAAACCCAGCCAGACAGCCGGCAGACTGGCAACAAGAGTACAAATGGCGAAAGCTGGGAAGGAGCTACACGTCGGGTTTCTGCCTGGAGTACCTATATTTTTTTTCTGCTTCATAAGTCTGTAATAAGTATAAACATCAATATTTATATTAATTATTATGAAATGCCTCGTTGGTCTAGTGGTCGCAAGCGCTACTGCTGAGCATGAGGTCCTGGGTTCGATTCCCAGGTCGGGCAAAGTGCTATTGGGTTTTTCCATCTGGAATTTCTCGGTAGCAACCCGGAGTCTGGATTTGTGCCTGGTTGATGGCAATAGGCTCGCCCCCTATTACATGGGACTTAAACATAACTGGCGAAATGTGGGTGTTCTATAGGTACACCTCTGCCTAACCCTTCGGGGAATACAGGCGTGATGTTACGTTATGTGATGTTATGTAAATATTATATAATGTTTACAGGACACAAAATCCCCATACATTCAAAACTATACATTCACATTCATACCTACATACATAAATATTCTAGTACATTTTATTATCAAATAAGTTTTAATTTAAACAAGAATAATAAATGTAATAATTTAGTTATTTAATACTAAGGACATGTTTCAAAACATACATACATAAATAAACTCACGCCTTCTTCCCATGGGGGTAGGCAGAAACTACAGAAAATCCATAATTAATTAAGTATTAATTCTATTTAAAACATTAATTTTATACTTTTTGCTGTGCCCTACAGGGTCCATAATTGTGCCTTAGCTTTAAGCCCATTGTAAGATCTTCAAACATTATGAAATGCAAATAAAGATATGAACACATACTCTTCAGCCGGGGTCAGCATGGGTGCTGCGGGGCTGGGTGTTGCGGGACTGGGTGCTGCGGGACAGAGCTCAGAAGGCCCTGGCGCTGGCTCTGCCTCTGGCGCTGGCCCTGCAGGTGTACTGAAAAAAAAACAATATGAGTTAAGAAGTTGAGAGAACAATTTGATTTCGAAGTTGATCCCGTTAAGTTTTTCAGTTCGATGCTATGTAGCGTAATCAGCCTAGAATGTTCCCACTGCTGGGACACAGGGCTCCTCTCTTTGAGAGGGAAATGTATTAGATTATATACAATTTGAGATAACAAGTTGATGAACAATTTGATTTTGAAGTTGATCCCGTTAAGTTTTTCAGTTCGATGCTATGTAGTGTAATCAGCCTATAATGTTCTCACTGCTGGGACACAGGGCTCCTCTCTTTGAGAGGGAAATGTATTATATTATATACAATTTGAGTTAAGAAGTTGAGAGAACAATTTGATTTCAAAGTTGATCCCGTTAAGTTAGGTAATCAGTTCGATGGTATGTGTAACTAGCCTATCAAGTTCCCACTGCTGGGACACAGGGCTCCTCTCTTTGAGAGAGAAATGTATTAGATATATACTTTTTATACAGCTACTATACCTCTTTTCAAACAGGTACTTATGTATTTGATATACATTATACACTATACCTCTCTCCAAATAGGCATCGCCCTCGCCCTCGCGAGCGCCTGCGACCTGCTGAGCCTCGCCTGCCACCCTGTCCTTGAATAATATTATCCATTTTGCATTTTTTCTGAAAAATATGGCAAAAATCGAGATTGTTTTTTTTTTTTGAGTAATTATCACAAATCAGAACTCAAAGGTTTCAAGAGAGAAGAATAACCACAATTTATCATGAATAGGTTTCTTTAATCCGTGTCAATGAACTACGCCACGCCGCGTGCTTCGAAAAAAATTGGCTATTGGTTTTTGCAATTAGATTTTGTACTTTGAAATCACAACGAAATGATATAATATTGGTACCAAACTGTTCGTAATTAACCAGGCTACATGGTTAATACACATTAATTTACGTAAAAAGTAGTAATAGATTCGTTTTTATTACGTTTTTCAAGAGCTAAGAATTTTTCAGACAACAATGAAACATATTTCAAATTATAGGAACGATTTTAAAACTCGAAATTCAAATGTAGTATAGATAACTCGAAAGAGCGTTAAATCACGAACAAAATGGTATATAATGTTGATTATAATCATTACTTACCGTTTAATTGTGTATCATAAGATCCGCGACGACGAAATGGCAGATTGACAGCCCACAGTACACTTCGCAAACTTATTTTCAACCACAGATAATTTTATTCTTACGTCCGATACACACACATGGCTTTCGAAACAAAAATTCAAAATTTAACCACCTTTCCAAAAAACATGAAACAGAAGGGGTGGGTCCACGCATAAAATTCAAAAAAATAAAAAACAAACGTGCTGTCCGCTGACAGTTTGAAGTGGTGAAATAATGAAGATGGGGGCGTTTCACGGATTTAAAAATTTACTAATTTTTGCATTGGGGCGCGTGAGTGGATAACAACTATGACAATCTAATTTTCAAATTTTAATCTAACATTCCATATTTAAATTACCTCATACACGCAGCTACGAGTATGTCGCAAAGGAGTCTGCATTACAAAAGATGGATGTTAGTTAAAGAGTTTAACTTGACTCATTGAATTTGTAACTTCAGATTTCCTGGTTTTCCTTTCATTTAATTTATCATGTTTGTTAGAGAGATTTCATCCTTATAATTGACCCTAACGATCGATGCAATAAAAGTACAGGGTATAATTTTTTCAGATTTTAGCCGGTTCGATTCCCGGGTGTGGGAGAAGAGAATTTTCGAAAATATTTGAATGCAGTTTGCTTTCTATTCAAAAATAAAGGAATGTTTCCTTTGAGTAAAATTTTCTATCTGCAGTATTAAGAGTACTTTCCCTCCAGGTGGCATTACAAAATTCCACCCTGTATATAAAAAAAACGGATGGACTCATGTACATTTAATTTAGTTAAGTAAATATAGCATTAAGTGTCCGACGTAGGAGCACAATAATTGTACACCTTGCTGAAAGAACGCGTAAAAAAAAAAAAATTCGTTGCAAAGGCACGGACCCCCAAGTCTGTGGATTTATTGTAAGGCAGGAGTGTGGTTTTAGCCGGTAAGAGTCCGGCACTGCCCATACTGACTCATCTGTGAGGCAGTCTGGGCGTCCATGAGGATTTCCCACTACTGCCGAAAAAAAAAAAAAAAAAAAAAAAAAAAAAAATATACCTAACCTAACCTAACCGAAATTTGAGGAGGACATGGAGAGATTTCACCTCCAAATACAGGCCATCGCCAACAAGCCTGTAGCCTCGCCCCCACCACCACAGCCACACATTAACATCCAACAACACCTCAAACCCATCTCTGAGAGGCTGGAGATCGTCTCGGCAGACCTCCGCGTACTGCGCGACAAAGAGCCGCCAATCCAGGCGCCCCCTGCGCTGAATCTGGAAGCGGAAATCGCAGTCGGGGAGGTAAAAAAGACCCTCCAGAACATCGAGAAGGGGGTAGCAGACCTGGGCAAAGCGGACAGACCGCTCCATCAGCAGCAGGGCCCCAAAACCTTTGCCCAGGTCGCCAGCACACCTAAGCCCCCCAAACCACCCACACAACCCAACCACACCCTGATCGTCTCGTTAATGAACCCCCAGCACACTGGAGACAACGTAATCGAGAGGATCAGGACCGCCCTGGACCTCAAAACAAGTGGAGCCCGAGTCGACACAGTCCGGAAAGCGCGCAACCAGAAAGTGGTCCTAAGGTGCGCGAGCAAGATGGACTTAAATAAAATAAAGGACCAGTTCCAGTCGGACGCAGGGCTCAAGGTCCAGGAGCCGAAAGCACAAAACCCCCTCGTCTGCATCAAGGGAGTGCTGTCCAGTTACAGCGACGGGGAGATTGTCGATCTCCTAAAGGCGCAGAACAAACACCTACTGCAGAACGTCGCTGTAGATGGACGGACCCTAAAGGTGCGCTATAGGAAGCGCGCGAGGAACCCCCATGAGTGCCACCCTGTTCTGGAGCTCTAGCCGGAGCTCTGGAAATGCTACACGTCGGTGCAGAAAGTCCATGTGGGCATCAAGCGATGCTCGATTGAGGACCAGTCCCCTCTCGTACAGTGCACAAAGTGCCTTGGATACGGACACAACAAGTCCCTATGCAAGGCCGCAAAAGAAGCCTGCAGTTTCTGCAGCGGAGCGCACAACGCAGGGGACCGCCTCACTCGAGCTGACGGCAAACAACCCACATGCATAAACTGCAAAGTAGCACACAGGACGGGTAGCGACCTGGCACACACAGCGTTCAGCGAAGACTGCCAGGAACGCCAAAAATGGGATGGTATAGCAAGGTCGCGCGGTTCCTATTGCTAAGGGCGACCAAGACAACACACCAACCAGCCAACCTGCCACCCCCCAAAACGCAACAAGACCGACAGCAAGATTGAAATTCATCCAAGTCAATCTTCAGCGCTCCAAGCTGGCCACAGAAGAACTCCACTTGGCGGCTCAGGCAAGGGGAGTTTCAGTAGCACTTGTTCAAGAGCCCTATGTAGGAAGAACAGGTGTGATACAAAGTCCCGGCACACAAGTCATCCAGTGCAGCCTCAACCGCCAAAAACCAGTAAAAGCGGCGATCGTTGTTTTCGGGAACCATCTGGAGGTCGCCCACGACCCCCAGCTGGTGACCGAGAACATCGCCGCCGTCCTGCTGAAAGTGGGCCAGCTCAGTTTTGGGGTGCTATCGGTCTATTTTGAGGGTGACCAGGACATCGAACCGTACCTCTCGGAAACGCACAACACAACATGCAAACTACACACAACCAACATCCTGGTGGGACGAGACATAAACGCCTGGAGTCAGTGGTGGGGAAGTGTTTCCGAAAAACATCGCGGGGCGGCGTACAGCTCGTTCCTCAACGAGCGGGATCTCCACATCCTAAATACGGGCCAAACACCGACGTTCGAGACCTACAGAGGAGACAGGTGGTGCACAAGCGTCGTCGATGTGACGGCATGCAGCCTGTCGCTGCTAGGCAAGGTTGAAGAGTGGCGTGTAGAAAGAAGTCTAATAACTTCAGACCACAACGCAATAACCTTCTCGATGCGCTTAGAAAAGGCCTTGGAACCCTTAAGGCCAGTCTCGACGCGCATCTACAACACCAAGAAGGCAAAGTGGTCCAACTTCGGCACGCACTTCAAGACCAGCCTGGCGGACAGAGACATTACTCCAGTCAGAGTCTCGGACGTCTCGAACCCTGAGGATCTGGAGAAAATCATAACACAATATACACAAGACATCCACCGCGCATGCGAAAAAGCGATCCCAAAACTGGGGTCGCCAAAACACGACGCCAAGCCCCCATGGTGGACCCCTTCTCTAGATCGTCTTAAAAAAGAAGCCATGACGAAGAAGAGAAGGATCCGGAATGCAGCCGCAAGCCGGAGACACTTCACCATCCAAGAATACGTGCTGGCAAAACAAACCTACACCACAGCAGCAACGGATGCAGCCACAGCCAACTGGAAGGAGTTCTGCTCGAAGCAGGACCGAGAGAGCATGTGGGACGGCATCTACAGGGTTTTAAGGAAGACAGCCAGAAGACAGGACGACGCGCTCCTAAGAAACGGCGCAGGCGAGACGCTCAGTCCGGAGCAATCTGCTGAGCTTCTGGCACAAACCTTCTACCCTGACGACTCAATGGATGCCGAACAGCCATACCACACAGCTCTGAGGAGGCTAGCGGAGGAGAAGAACCCCCAAGGTCTGTCTGCCGACGATCCACCATTTACAACCGCGGAGCTGGAAATGGTTCTCCAGAACCAAAATCCGAAAAAAGCCCCCGGCCCACACACTCAAATACCAACCAACATCCAACACAACCAGTCACGACCACACCGACAACTACGACAATTACTACACAATCAACAACAACAACACGAAACCTGACACCCACAGCACTCACCCTAACACAAACCACACACACAAATACCAACCAACAGCCCACACAAGCGGTAGCAGCAGCAGCAACACCAGCAGAAGCCAGCCTACAACCAGCCCCTAGCACCATGCCCATCACGCAATTCCTGGCATGCGGAGGAGACGGAGTCCCAGGCGTCAGACTGCGAGGCGTCACCCTTTTCATGAACAGAGAAGGAGAAAAGTTAGGCATAAGCTTCTGCATAGGCTCAAGCCGAGCTGCGGCCAGTATACCCATCTCTCCAGGCCTTGCCGCCTTGATCAACGGAAGTACCAACAAAACGAGGATGAAAGGCAGCAAGTATACTGCACTGCCGCAAGTGGAAGTTGCCACTCACCGTTTCCGTCTACTGCGATCCAAAGGGATGACGATCGCACTTTTCGAGTGGGGAGAGGAAACTCCATTTGCTCAGGCAAGCTCGTTCCTTCAGAAGATCAGGGAGGCAGGGGAGTACATGGCAGTAACAGCCCGTACCATAAGTATCGACGCGATGATGATCGAGGGGGAGAGAGGAGACGTCGCAGACCGCTTCGGCTGTTTAAAAGCCTCAGAACATCATGAGGTGGTTGTCTATGAGGACAGAGGGGAAACTCTGAGTTTCCTCAAAGCCCCCAGACACCCAACAGCCGGCGCGATGAGCCCCACAACAAACCCGACCACTCAGAGCGGATCAGAGAGGGCCCAGCAGAAGGCAGCCGCCGAAAAAGCTGCAAGGGAGCAGAGCAAAACCACTAGCCCGGAGGACCGGGCCCGGTCGAGGAGTCGCCTGAAAGCCTTCGGCACTTTCCTCAGTGCACTGCTCCCAAGCACCAGCCGTACATCACCATCCCAGAAACAGGAAGCAGCGGTGGAGAGGTTCTTCAAGAAAAAAACAAAAGAACCAATCCAGCAGAAGCCTACGCCTACAAGAGCCGACAAAGGGCAAGTCAACCCGCCGACCCTCGCAGTGAATTCGGGCACCACAGACCACGTTAAGAGCGCCTTCCTCGAGTACGTAGCAATCGTGAGAGCGACCAGAGAGTTCAATCTCATGACATGCAGGATGATCCTGCAGACCTTCCAGAGAGAAACAGAAGGTTTGTTAAGGGTACTGCTCGAGGAAGCAGAGGCAGCAGTGTACGACAACGTCAGATCTCTAGTCATCAGAGGAGAAATGACGGGGTCGTACATGGCAGCCTTTAGCGCGAAGAGCGGATTCGTGGCCCTGGACGAGGAGGAAACGGAGCGCTCAGGCAAACTAAAATTTACAGCACCTGACGACGACCCGATACTGGTTACCGCCAAATGTACCAAAATCATGTTGGACGACAAGATCCTTAAAATGGCGCAATCCATTTTGGGGACTACAGACAGTCCAGCATCGCAGGAAAGTTGGGCGGTGCCCAGTATCAGGTGGGTAAACGGAGTCTCGGGTTGCGGCAAGACTACTTGGGTGGTGAAGCAGTTCGATGAGGACAAGGACGTCGTAGCAACCACGACGACTGAAGCTGCCAAAGATCTCAGGGAGAAGCTGGCGCACCGCTTAGGAGATCGAGTAAAAACAAAGGTGCGCACTATGGCCTCAATCTTAGCCAACGGGTTCAAGAAAGGAGAGAAATGCTACCGCCTCACGGTAGACGAGGCTCTTATGAACCATTTTGGGGCCATAGTTATGGCAGTAAAGTTGTCTGGAGCAAGCGAAATTGTCCTCATCGGAGACGTTAACCAGCTTCCATTTTTGGACAGAGAGAACCTATTCGAGTTAAGGTATACCCGTCCAAGCTTGGTGGCTGGCATCACCCAGGAGTTGCTTTGCACACACCGTAATCCGATGGATGTGGCGTTTGTACTGAGCGAGATATACTCCGGTATATACTCCTCCAAATCGTCGCTGTCGCGGGTCCACTCCCTGAGAGTGAAAGGTTACACAGGTGCGCAAATACCGAGCACTGCCCAAAACACCCTGTTCCTGGTTCATACACAAGAGGAGAAAACTTCTCTTATAAGCCAGGGATATGGGTCCGGCGAAGGGTCACGCACGCTAACCATTCACGAGGCTCAGGGGTTAACCTACGATAGCGTCATCATCGTCAACACCAAGTCCAGGAGGCTCCAAATACACGACAGCGTCTCTCACGCGGTAGTGGCGGTGTCGAGACATACAGTCAGTTGCGTCTATTACTCCGACGACGCCGACGACGCCACGGGCCGCTTTGCAAAGAGAGCGATGGATGCGCCGACTAAAACGGTCGTCGAGTACAATCTGAAGACGGCCATGCAGCATCGAGACGGAGTTGTCGTGGAAGCCTTGCTCAGGCTAGCGAAGTCCCTGGTCACCAGACCCCACCTAAATTCCACCTAAAAAGTTCCCGTTCAAAAGTCAAACCCGATCCAAATCCAAATAAACTAAACCATCAACCAGTCTGAACCCCCTGTAAATTAAATCAAAACAGTTAGAAAAGCTGCATGGCAGAGCGAGTCTGTCATACTCACGAAAATGTCCTGCCGATGGTGGCGCTGTGCATCCGGTCGTTAAGTTCCCTAAAAAATGGTTGAAATGAACGGCGCGGATGTTTACGTCATGTCCGTGAACGGAAGCCGTCTGTTGGGGCTGGTCGGCTCGTACTGCCATGTAGTTTTCTCTCTCTCTCTCTTTCCTAAACCCGTAATAATTAATAAATAATTAAAACCTAAGTAGTAAGTAACACTAACCAACAACAATTGTAATTCCCCTGTATTAAAGACCAAAAATGTATCTAGAATAAGTAAGTAGTTATTAAGTAAACCAAAATTGTAATACCTGTGTATAAATAAAAAAATATATATATATATTGCATGAGCATGCGTATGTATCAATAATAATAATAATAAAAAATAAAAAATAAATATATATATATAAAAAAAAAACGGATGGACTCACGTAGATTTAAGTTAGTTAAGTAAATATAGCATTAAGTGTCCGACGTAGGAGCACAATAATTGTACACCTTGCTGTAAAAACGCGTAAAAAAAAAAAATATCGTTGTAAACAAAGGCACGGACCCCCAAGTCTGTGGATTTATTGTAAGGCAGGAGTGTGGTTTTAGCCGATAGGAGTCCGGCACTGCCCAGACTGACTCATCTGTGAGGTAGTCTGGGCGTCCATGAGGATTTCCAACTCCTGCCGAAAAAAAAAAAAAAAAAACCTAACCTAACCGTTATAACTTTGCATCCAGGTGACGCATTTTCAAGCTGTTTTCAGCCATTTTGATTTAAATAGGCTCCGTCCTACTATTCGACAACTTTAAATTGACAAAAACGTGACCAACGTTTGACCCGATTAAGTCCAGGACACGGTTAAATAAGTTCTGACAATGATTCGTACGCCGGCGAAGTCTGATGCATCGCCGACTGGAGATAACGGGACAAGGGCGGGCCCTTCGGAAACCACTCAGGTGCGCAAGAGTATTAGCGATATCGAGGCAAAAACAAGATCTCCTCAAACACAAAAGCCGAAACTCTCTGCCCCGGTTGCTGAGGCGCGCGCCCTCTTGCTAAAAGCAAAGGCACAGATGGACATGTCAGGGAACATAAAGTCCACCATAAAACAGACTGTCTTAGGTTGTCTGAACTCGCTCTATGAGATCGTAAAGAGAATTGATAGACCGAAGACGACAGAAGAAAAAGAGAAAAGAGAGATAGAATATAAGCAGTCGGGAGACTCTGAAGACAGAAGTATGAAAATACTAAACGAAATCTTGGAAGTTAAAGAGATTTTGAAGAAAAATGAAAAAGACGAACTCACTGCCAAAATAGAAAAATCAAAAGTGGAGTTAAGCGTTATCGATGCGCAGATGGTAGAAATTAAAGAACTGAAGGCGCTGTCAAAGATACAAGCTGAAAAAATGGACGCCCGAATGGAAAGCCTCGGAACCTACGCACAAGTCACAGCGTTGCCACCTCAGGCAACGACTAGGAAAAATATGCACTCGATTATAGTGTCTTCATCACACGAGGGTGACACATCAGACACTGTAGTCGAAAAAATTCGAGAAACTGTCGATGCAAAGGGCACAGGAATAAGAATTGACCATCTGCGCAAAGCAAAGAACCAGTCGGTGATTATAAGCTGCTCTGAAAAAGAAGACATAGGAAAGGTATCGGCAAAGCTAAGAAACTCCAAGGGGGATCTGAAAGTTGAGGAGGCCATCAATAAGAACCCGCTCGTTGTCGTCAGAGACGTTATGAATTACGTAACTGACGATGACTTGGTGATGGCAATAGGATCCCAGAACGGATACCTCCTGGAGGGAACCGAAATCAATGAGGGTGATATCCGGGTCACGTATAGGCGAAGGGCGAGGAATCCACTGACCAGCCACGTGGTGTTGCGTGTGAAACCAGTGATTTGGCAGCGGCTGACTTCGGCGGGCCGAATTCACGTGGACCTGCAGAGGGTAGTTGTAAGAGACCAGAGCCCGCTGATTCAATGCACAAATAGCCTCGGATACGGACACAGTAGGAAATACTGCAAAGAACCAGCAGTCCTTTGCAGCCATTGCGGCGAACCTCACACTAGGGCGGAGTGACCTGGGTTCACCCTCAATGAAGAACCGAAGTGCAGAAACTGTAGTCAGTTAAAAAAGGACGCAGTGCATAATGCTTTCGATAGCGAGTGTCCCACACGCAAAAAGTGGGATGCGCCGGCCAGGTCGTCAATAGCGTATTGCTAAGGTGGTGTCGGTAACGGGAGCTAAAAAGGACAACATACAGTACCGTGTCGTGCAGGCGAACCTCCAAAAGAAAAAACTTGCAACCGAGGAACTCATACTCGAAGCTGGGCGCAGGAAAATCAGGTACGCTCTTGTGCAGGAACCCTATGTAGGGGCGAAGGGGGAAATGAAGACCTACCCCGGGACAAGAGTAATTCAAGGAACTAAAGCGGGCGACAAAGTCATCAAAGCCGCGATAGTTATCTTCGACAGCGCAGTGAACGTGGTGGTGTGCCCGACAATGACAACTGAAAATATAGTGGTTGCGAGGTTGACGGTGGAGGACACCACCACCGTGGTAGCGTCCGTCTACTTTGAGGACTATCTCGATATTGAATCATACCTCGACCAGCTGAGAGAGATAGTGACAAAAACAGAAGGGAAAAAATTACTAGTGGGAGGAGATGTGAACGCGTGGAGTGCATGGTGGGGAAGCGAAAGAGAAGACGAAAGGGGAAGACTTCTATCTGGAACCCTAGACGAACTGAACCTCCATGTACTCAATTGCGGAAACATCCCAACATTTGATACCATTCGATGGGGAAAGCGATACAAGAGCACTGTAGACATCACGGCCTGTTCAGACGATATGCTTCGACACGTGGAAGAATGGAAAGTGGAGACCGAAATGACGAGTTCGGACCACAATGCGGTAGTACTTAGAATCACAACAAAAAAAGGAATCGGGAATAAAATTAAGTACAGTAACACGAGGGTATATAACACAAAAAAAACAGACTGGGTACGTTTTCGGGAAGAATTAACAAAATTACTGCTGGAAAATAAGATTGATAAAACGTATATAGATAGTATTAATAGTTTAGAAGGGTTAGAAAAATGTACAGAGGAATTAACAAAATATATTACAGAAACATGCGACAAGACAATACCTAAAATAAAAAAAGTAGATAAAACGTACTTACCGTGGTGGAACGAAGAACTCGACCGACTTAAAAAATCCATGTTCACGAAGAAGCGACGAATCCGTTGCGCAGCTCCACGCCGTCGGGAAAGGGTAGTGATACAGTACCTGAGGGCAAAGGAAGAGTATGAGCTTTAAGCAGGCAAGACACAAACTGAAAGTTGGAAAAACTTTTGCGGGAGGCAGGACAGGGAGAGCGTCTGGGATGGCACATATAGAGTAATCTCGAAGACCAAGAAGAGGCACGAAGATATGCCAATAGTTGAAAATGGTGAGGCATTAGACTCAGATGAATCGGCCAGGGTTCTGGCGGAAACCTTATTTCCAGATGATGACGAAAGGGAAGACAACTCCGAACACGCTAAGATAAGAGAAGAAGTGGCATGCTCAGAGCAAGGCATACCAGAAGACAAAATGGATCCACCCTTTACTCTTGTCGAGCTTAGGTATGCATCAAGGAGTTTTAACCCGAAGAAGGCTCCGGGCCCTGACGGATTCACTGCTGACATCTGCGAGGCCGCCATTAGTAACAACGGACAATTATTCTTGGCCATAACAAACAAATGTCTCGAGTTGTCCTGCTTCCCGGAAAAGTGGAAGGAAGCGGTGGTCGTCGTTCTAAGGAAACCTGGGAAGGATAATTACACCCATCCAAAATCTTACCGACCGATCGGACTCCTTCCTGTCCTCGGAAAAATATTTGAAAAGATGCTGGTGCGGAGATTAAGGTGGCACATGCTACCCCAAATGAACCCACGGCAGTACGGATTTGTGCCGCAGCGAAGCACGGAGGACGCTCTGTACGACATGGTGCAATACATAGACCTAAAGCTGAAGGAGAAGAACCTGGTGGTAGTTGTCTCGCTAGATATAGAGGGTGCGTTTGACAGTGCGTGGTGGCCAGCAATAAAAAGTCGCCTGGCGGAGCAACACTGTCCAATTAACCTCCGAAAACTGGTGGGAAATTATCTAGAGAATAGGAAAGTCGCCGTGAGATATGCTGGAGTAGAACATAAAAAGTGGACCTCCAAAGGATGCGTACAAGGATCGATCGCAGGCCCCACGTTCTGGAATCTCCTGCTGAACCCGCTGCTGGACGAACTAGAGGAGAGAAACACATACTACCAAGCATTTGCAGACGACGTGGTTCTTATATTTTCTGGAAAAACAGCTTTGAATCTGGAGGTTGAAGCCAATGCCAGCCTGGCACATGTGCAGCGGTGGGGTGCTCGAAACAAACTAAAGTTTGCGCCACATAAAACTCACGCTATGCTGCTAACTAAAAAGCTAAAATTCGACACACCACGGCTGCGCATGGGCGGGGTTGACATTACGTTTGTCGAGGAGATCAAGCTGCTAGGACTTATAATTGACCGGAAGATGACCTTCCGGAGCCACGTCACATACGTCTGCAAAAAAGCCATCAACATCTTTAGGCAGCTGTCCGGCGCAGCAAAGGTAACCTGGGGACTAAACCCGGAAGTAATTAGAGTTATCTACACTGCGGTTGTAGAGCCGATTATCCTGTACGCAGCTAGTGTATGGGCCAGAGCAGCGGATAGGATTTACATACAAAACCAGCTAAATACTGTTTTGAGAGGCTTCGCCCAAAAGATCAGCAAGTCATACAGGACGGTGTCACTGAATTCGGCTCTAATCTTGACAGGATTGCTGCCACTTGACCTGAGAGTCAAGGAAGCAGCATCCCTCTACGAGGCGAAGAGAGGGAAGCCTCAGCCAATTCTGAGAGACCGTTCTGTCGAGGAAAATGCAAGCTTCTTGGCGAGGTCTCATCCAGCTGATGAAGAGGACCTCAATTTCCAATGCTTGGAGAGCGACGCGGAGGTGCAGCTGCGCATGAGGGAGCGTACAGTACAAATCTTTACAGACGTGAGCAAAATCGAGGGAAAAGTTGGGGCCGCCTTATCCTGGTGGAATGGGACGGTCGAAACTAAAAACAAGAAATTTAAGCTCGAGGAGTATTGTACCGTCTTTCAAGCGGAGCTGTATGCAGTATACAAAGCCATGGAGATGATCGCGCAAAGCCCGGAAAAAGAGTTCAGCATATTCAGCGACTCTAGGTCAACCCTGGAGCTACTTAGGAACAGTGACACCTGCAACCCGCTCGCTCTGGATATAAAGAAGAATGCCAAACAACTAAAGAATGTAGGCAAAGACGTTCAACTTTACTGGGTTAAAGCCCACGTCGGAATACAAGGGAACGAAAGAGCAGATGAACTAGCGAAAACAACGGCATTGAAAATAAAAACGCGAGCTAATTTGACAAATGCCCAATCTCATTTGTCAAGCGAACCATTAGAAGTGGTTCGATTGACAAATGGGAAGAAAGATATCAAAGAGAGAGCAAAGCTAGTGTCACAAAAATATTTTTCCCCACAGCCACAGATGCCTATAGACTAAGCAGGAACATTCCCCTCACATACCTGCACACACAGCTCTTCACGGGGCACGGGGGCTTCTCCCAATACCTAAATAGGTTTAAGAAGAAGGACTCGCCTTCATGTATTTGTGACCCAGTCGCGGAAGAATCAATCTTGCACTTGATTGTTGAGTGTCCAGTGTATGGGATTGCCAGATTCAACCTGGAAAACGAAATAGATTTTAAAATATGTAAAAATAATATATGTACCTTAATGCTTAGCAAAAACATTCGAACAAAATTTTTAGATTTTTGTTTAAGAACTGTTATAGATAGAAATAAAACATAGATTAAGAAATTAACACCGTAAATATAGTGAGCTATATTGTACTGAGTGTTAAAAAAGTGTTGTAACAGCAAAGACGGTTTTTTTTTTTTAAAAAAATAGCATTTTAAAATATGGAAAAAATAATATATATGTCGGAGAAACAGCATTCTCTTTGACATCGTTATTAGTGGTCACGAGTTTAGTGGGCGTCATAAGGGTGAAATGCGAGCACAAAACAAAGTATTCACTGTTTCATACAATTTAATGGCAGTTGTTTACAACGTTGATAATCACTGAAGGAATCAATATCTCACAATAACTAATTTGCTTAAATAAATTATATTCGAGCAGCAGGTTCGCGACACCAATCTAACTTTATCACTAGCGATCCACCTCGATCGACCACCGTTACTCTAATGAATCCTCACTCCAACCCACCAAAGTTAAGATGGCGCCTCGACCCCACTCTAGATTTATCCTCTGCTCTGATTGGACGTTATACAATGCAGTGACTTTTAATTAAATTAGTTAGATTTACACAATATTAAAATGTAATAAATCGAATCAAATTAAATTAGGATTTAACAAGTTATTTTTAATTAATAATCAACCTTATCAATTAATCGTATGCAACCAACAATCAACTCTCAGTTTACTTCCTCCGACACGGCCATCCTGACATTTCGCACGTCCTCGTGTGATAACCTGCAACCAAAAACTCAACCACAGTGCATGTTCGGCTCGGCCAATTCTGACCATTTACGGCTTTCTATTTTTTTATCACAAAACTTTATTCTCAATCAGCAACTCAACTCACCAACAACTCCAACTATATTCTTTATTCTTTCTTTATTCAGTTTTAATGAAACAATTTCTCTAAATTAAATAAACAAACTTTGATTAATCATAGCAAACATCATCAACCAGAGCCATGTACCACCGTTATCCACATTAACAATCGCCTTTTTCACTAAGAGCCTTTAACACCTGGAAACCCACACACGAGTAGCCACTCTAACGCCACGGCTCTCCAGCCGACCAGCAATCGCATTGCTCTCACATATCCAGCACATGGATCAAAACACTTCACTACGGCCGATAGAGAGCCCCTACTCGCATGCTTTCCATAACTTAGGCTGGCTGATCACCACTGTGATCACTATCTACTTCGACTGGTACATGACCTACTGGCATCTTTCTGAACCTATCGTGAGTACGGTTAGAATTTAAAGCCTTTTATCGTATAGCGATCACCATCCAAAACTTCCGCTATCTTAGACGGACCTCTAAACTTCCGATCTAACTTAGTTTGATTTCGCTAATCGTTAGGCTACATAAAACTTATTCCGTGCTCGTGTTTAACCAATACTAGTCAACGTAGTAACGTTTTTAACTCGTTTTCCACCACTCAATTTAGCTTCATAACTCTCCTTTACTAACGAGAATTCAGCACCAGAATAGTAAACAAAACAATGCAGATCACCTTTATGTTCTAACGTGCCTGAGGATTCGACGCAAACATCCACTCGCCGTTCGCTGCTTGCAGCATTCCACAATCCACTTGGCTGCACTGTTCGTGCACCGGACCGCGATATGTCCTGGTGTCCCACACTTGAAGCACACGAAGGGCTTTGCTGATGGCTACGGGGCTACGGGGCTGCTTGGCTCGATTCATAAAGTTGCTCCACCTCGGTCCTTGGTATGCATGATCGCGCATCCGTATTTTTCAAACATGGCACGCCAACGGTCACTTGCAGCGTTTTTATTTTGCGCCTGAACCAACAAGTATCACATTTCTGATAACGTAGAAGGTGCGTCATCATGCGAGCATCATTATGGTCTGTAACAAATAGAATAAGAACAAAATTTCTGTAATATCGTTCGGCCACTCCTGACAAAGTGAAACAAAAACAAACGTGTTTGTTGCATCTTTTGCACAATGACTTCATCTTAAATAGATTCTACACTTCATAATAGGATAGGCACACAGCATAGGCTATGAATTCTCTATAAATTGAATGGCTTTCGCGGACAGTCACAGTATCAAAACAACCACCTCACCATTCAAACCACCCATACCACCGTCTAAATGGCCTCCTCGCCTTTTTGGGTGATTCGTATCTACACAGTCTAATTGGCCACCTCGCCTTTTTAGACAACTTGTATCTACACAGTCTAATTGGCCACCTCGCCGTTTTAGACAATTCGTATCTACACAGTCTAATTGGCCACCTCGCCATTTTAGACAACTTAAGAACTTGACAGCCACCACGCTGATTGGCCACCTCACCGATCAGACAGCTTAAGAACTTGACAGCCACCACGCTGATTGTCCACCTCACCGATCAGACAGCTTAAGAACTTAACAGCCACCACGCCTTTAAGACACCATACACAGAGCTTATTTAGCCACCACGCTTACATAAAACTGTAGTCATCACATACTTCACGCACACGCTCAGACATTTCACATACGCACATAGCTGAGCTTTCTAATTAATTTAGAAACAAGTAGACTTCTTTGTTTAAACTACCTCTTCGTGACATGAGTGAAGTGAATAAACGGCTTACATAGGCCGCGAGGCATTCGCCGTCTTGCGGTTTACCAGAAAACATTTTTAACACAGTCGCTGAACACGTTTCCAAAGAAACAAAGCGAGAAAGGAAAATATATTTTCACCCAGCGCACCACAGAACGCATCAATACTCTCCCAACCAGCCCACGACCATCGACATCAAGGGATGAGTCAATTCAGCTGATTCTCTATTCAGAACACTCGAACGAGGGACCCTCAAACCCGGAACCACGCGCATCTCTCACGCCCACCCCACAGACAACTAAACAGTCATCTTCAAAGAGGACCGAAACCAAGTTGCCGGAAAAAAAACATTTCGCTAAATATCCAAAATTGCACAAATTGTACATTTAACCCATAATAAACTATTTAATATTGTATTGGATTATTTTATTTGTGAAAAGTGGAGTGCAACACACGGCGCCAAAAACCCACTGCAACTCGATTTCCATTTACCCCGTCCCTAGAGCTCGGGAGTAATTAAAATAATCGGGTAATTTTAGCCCCTTGATCTACTATTAAGTTCTACCCACTTCATGCTAGGAAAAGCCACTTGGGAAAGCCACGTGGCGGCCGAACCTTACATAGTCTTACTAAGTAAAATCAGTTTACTTCCCTGTATATCAAAGTCCGACAAGCAGATAGCCGCTGTTGCTAGACAGGCTCAGGCGTCAGTGTCTGAATTTTCAGGTTCGAAATTGGTTGTCTTCAGTAGCCAGCGAGTTGCGTAGTCTCCACGAGTAGTCGCAAGCTGTTTTGTTGCGCTTCAAATAAAGCACGCCACCCATCATTTCCATCACTTGATTTGTCCACGTTTTGTGCCTGCATCGATCCCACTTCTGATGTCGGAGAAACAGCATTCTCTTTGACATCGTTATTAGTGGTCACGAGTTTAGTGGGCGTCATAAGGGTGAAATGCGAGCACAAAACAAAGTATTCACTGTTTCATACAATTTAATGGCAGTTGTTTACAACGTTGATAATCACTGAAGGAATCAATATCTCACAATAACTAATTTGCTTAAATAAATTATATTCGAGCAGCAGGTTCGCGACACCAATCTAACTTTATCACTAGCGATCCACCTCGATCGACCACCGTTACTCTAAAGAATCCTCACTCCAACCCACCAAAGTTAAGATGGCGCCTCGACCCCACTCTAGATTTATCCTCTGCTCTGATTGGACGTTATACAATGCAGTGACTTTTAATTAAATTAGTTAGATTTACACAATATTAAAATGTAATAAATCGAATCAAATTAAATTAGGATTTAACAAGTTATTTTTAATTAATAATCAACCTTATCAATTAATCGTATGCAACCAACAATCAACTCTCAGTTTACTTCCTCCGACATATATTTAAGTAAAGAGATAAACTTTAAAAAAAAAAAAAAACAAACCCCTAACACTACTAAGTAAGAATAACAAATACACGGAACAGAATAGGAAACATTGTCAGAAAGCTCTGTAGTCCCTACATGCAATGATGAAAATCTTATTATTGGACCATTAAATATATCAACAACACCGACAGCAAAAAAATATTTCTACTTAATGACTGTATTAATCAGAACACATAGACAAACAAAGTCTCTGATCATGTCAGAGGTAACTGACAAGGCAGGAGTGTGGTTTTAGCCGGTAAGAGTCCGGCACTGCCCAGACTGGCTCGTCTGTGAGGTAGTCTGGGCGTCCATGAGGATTTCCCACTCCTGCCAAAAAAAAAACAAAAAAAAAAAAAAAAAACCTAACCTAACATGCAGAACAAAATTATGAGTTTAAGACGAAAAATCGTGATTTTATATTAAATTATCTAAAAGCAAAGAAATTCAGACGGAGAGGCTTCGAGTAAATCGAGATTATACGTAGTGTTTTTACGAAGTGAAAATTAGGAAAAAATATTTTTTTCTTGTTTATTTCAGAGGTTGCAAAGCAAGCAAGGTGTAAAAAGCCACGCCTGCTCGCGAGCTGATCGACAAGAAAGTTATCGGAAGTATGTGCAGAAAAAAAATATAAATATAAGACGAAAAATCGTGATTGTATAATAAGAAAATCTTTCTTTGTCTGCAAACCGGCGATCCGGTCGCAAAATCGTATCTCGACTCAACGGGCTGAATGCATGGCCAGTGACTAATAAATTATCTATAAGCAAAGAAATTCAGCCGGAGAGGCTTCGAGTAAATCGAGATTATAGGTAGTGTTTTTACGAAGTGAAAATTACGAAAATTTGTATTCTTTTTTTTTGATTTTTTCAGAGGTTGCAAAGCAAGCGAGGTGTAAAAAGCCACGCCTGCTCGCGAGCTAATCGACAAGAAAGTTATCGGAAGTATGTGCAGAAAAAAAATATAAATATAAGATGAAAAATCGTAATTTTATAATAAGAAAATCTTTGTCTGCAAACTGGCGATCCGGTCGCAAAACCGTACCCCGACTCAATGGGCTTAAGGCTCGGCCAGTATGTAATAAATTATCTATAAGCAAAGAAATTCAGCCGGAGAGGCTTCGAGTAAATCTAGATTATAGGTAGTGTTTTCACGAAGTGAAAATTACGAAAATTGTATTTATTTTTTTGTTTTTTTCAGAGCTTGCAAAGCGAGCGAAGTTTGAAAAGCCGCTTTTGCTCGCGGGCTGATCGACAAGAAAGTAAAAAATCAGAGGTAAATGCAGAACAAAATTATGAATTTTACGACGAAAAATCGTGATTTTTAATAAGAAAATGTTTGTCTGCAAACCGGCGATCCGGTCGCAAAACCTTAGAAGGCATTTCCTAACTTATTTTCAATAATGCTAGTGGCGAGATTCTATTTACTCAAGACATGGCTGATCAGAAAATAATGAACACCAGTTCATCAAAACTTCAGGACAATACAAACAAGAGAGAGCAAAACTCAAGAAAATCCACCTTTGAAAATACGCGATTACTCACACTCAAGAGTGGTCACAATGAGCTCCTTACATTTGTTGGAGTTGACAACGTAAATCCTGGTCCGGAAAAATCGGAGGTAAGGTCATCAAACCCTCTGCCTGACATTAAATTAGTAAGTAGCATGAACTATAACCCGTGATATAATGTTTCCTAATTCAGAAGACATTTTATGCTACCAAATACTGCCAGAAGATGAAATTCATTCTTGTTAATGAATTACATAAACGTTAAAACAATATTCAATCTGCATCGCAAATTGTAGATTATTTTAATAAGTGTCTGAACCAGAAATCAAGATGTTACAGACTTTAAGTACAAACGACAATTATTTGTACCAATGTTCGACATCGCACCGTTGAATGAAATACAAATCATCGTATGGGCTAGAATCCAGCATTTAGGATTTAATTGCAGGGTTTTCACATCACACAGATCGTTCTCGATTGTAGGGTAAAATTGGGGCCCCAATTTTACCCTACTGACCTCACCCTCGTTATTCAACCTTTACCTGGACGCGCTGATCGTCGCACTGAGCAGTCAGCACGTCAGCTGTCATGTAGACGAAGTGGGTACAGACGACATGGTTCTGCTGAGAGCGTCGATTTGTGGCCTAAGGAGGTTGATAGCGACATGTGAGGATTACGCTGTTAAACATGGAGTTGTGTGTAATATTAAGAAAATTCAGTACATGGTCTTTGTCCTATACGTCTTAATAGTGTACCCTTAGACAGGGTGAATCAGTTTAAATACCTAGGACATATAGTCACGGCTGACCTCAGGGATCATGCTGACTTGAAACGGGAACGGGGGGCTTTATCTAAAAGAGCTAATAAGCTGGCCTGCAGGTACGCGCGTTGCTCGGATGGCATGAAAATAACACTTTTTCGAGCATATTGCACGGCCATGTACAACTGAAGCCTGTGGGTTAATTACACGCAGAAAAGCTACAGCACCATTAAATTTAACAACGCTTTCAGAGCGACTTTGGGTCTGCTTCGCTACTGCAGCGCTTCGGGTATGTTCGCATGTGCGCGCACAGACTGTTTTCATGCAACCATGCGGACGCGCTGCGCGTCTTTTATGCGCAGAGTGAGGGCCAGCGCCAATACAGTTCTGAGTATGATAGCAAATAGGTTGGACTGTCCATATGTGCGACACTAATGTGACAGACAAGTTACATAATTATAGTGTCACACGTAAGCGACTAATGTAATGCAAATGAGTTAATTATGATTCAAATGAAATCAAATCAAATCATTTATTTTTGCAAACATGGGTAATTGGTACATAGATGTTTTCTTAAAAAAGTAGTCCTCCATATTCTACCGTCTCATGGGCATGCAAATAATATTCAATTCCAATAGTAAACAGATATTCTATTGGTACCGATTATACAGTATGGAAACCACATATATGCAATAAATGAAACCACATACTTGTTATCGCCTTTTCTGACCATACACAAAAAATGGACGAAATCGGTCCAGTAATTACATAAAAAACTAGAGTTCTAATTTTGATCAAATTTGAACACTCTGTAGAATTGGATAACTAGGTCAATGATTCAATGAACTTGAATCCTTGAACATTGAAAAGCGACGTTGCCATGCAGTGCAAACTACATATCACGACGCTGTTACGTATTCTACTTACCTATTTGTCTAAAATGTAAAATCGGTATACCTAAACGACAAGCTGGAATTAAAAAAAAAAAAAACAAATACAAAAGAAAAAAAAAATTAAAATGTAACACATTTTATTTCAACGTTTGAGTGCGCAAACTAAGTGTGTATGGAGGCCGCGGACAGCATCGCCCAACTCTCCGCGTGATCTCCGCCGCCGCCGTTGCTCTACGCAAATACATTCGTTTCGCAAATGTATGGAATTTAATACTGTGACGGTACGGCCCACTTGCTCTCACAGACAGGATACCTGTGCAGTCAATGTGTGTAGGAAACATTATAGGCTGATTATTAATTTTTTTCGATACATGAGTACTTGAAATTACTGTTATAAAATACTGGCATTCAGCTGCATCCGGTTAGACTAGAAGCTGATTAGTACTTGGAAATTTGGAATTGCCTTTTGACCTGCCACGGCCGAAATTTTGTTTTGCAATTTCCACAAACATAAACTATCATTGGCACGCGCTAACATTTCCTGCGGGTGTACGTAGGCAGCGGTGTCTTTGGCGGTATCTTACAACAGGCGGCTCGAGACATGCGGCGTTTTTCAAAGGCGGCGGTCATTGTGAACGAATTTTGCGGGCGGCAGGGAAGGAGGGGTGCGTGTAAGTAAGGACACCTGTTATTGACTATTAGGGAATAATGATCGATGAACAAAAAAAACTGTTTAGCTTTAAATACTTAGGGCGTAGTGTTTTTATTAGAATTATCGTGCTCTTTAATAATTCTAAAAACACAATGCCCTGAGTATGTATAGCTATACAGCTTCTTTGTTTAAGTGTGTTGTGTAAGTTCTTGTTAAATATTCAGTAGATTTAGAGATAAAATTAATGAAGTAGAAGTAAACAATAACAATTTTACAAGTTACGTAGAAGCAACCTATTTTAAAAATCGTACCTACTTACACGTTTACTAGTCAGGAAGTCACTCCAGTCCAATCGTACAAAATTACTAAAACTTTTTTTAATACTTAATCAAATCAATAATTTGTTAAAAATATTAAAACAATCGAATAACACAAAAATGCTTGTATTATAATGCCTTGTTTTGGTAGTAGGTAAGTAAGTGTAAAAAAGTATCGATAAACGATAATTGCGCCGTTAACCCTAAATTATGACTTTTATTATTTTCGCCATTTTTGAGAAGTCTCGCTTTGTCAGTTCACCGCTGTCTTCCGGGATAGTGTATCGTGACTTTCGCAGAGATTTCATAGCTACTTGCGCGCATTGCTTCAAGTGATTTTGGCAAATTAAACTGATAAATAGGTCCTTTTTTAAGGTGAAATTGACATTTATTTGCTACTTGACTTTGTGTGTGTATAAATAGTGTTTTTAAGTTTATTTGTATTTATTTTTTACGGTGAAATTGACACTACTTGACTTTTGTGTGTGTGTACCCGTGTGTTTTTTTAACAAAATGCCAAGACAACAGCATTTTAACAGTGCTGCAGAGTATACAGACATGGTTTTATTGTATGGCGAATGCCGCCAAAATTCAGCCTTAACTCTACGTACTTATCGTGAGAGATACGGCGCAACTCGTGTCTGCCCTACTAATGTCCGGACAATCCTGGGGGCTGTCCAAAGGATTAGAGAAAATCAGCACATAGTGCCGAACACTCATGAAGGAGTTGCTCCGCGTCACGTTCCATCCTCTTTTAAACAACGAGTCTTAGACCATTTCGATCGGAACCCAACTTGCAGCCTTAGACAAGCTGGGCGTGTGTTTAGAGTGAGCCATAGAACAATACATCAAGTGCTGAAAAGGAACAAAATACGTCCTTATAAATATGCAAAGGTTCAGGCGCTGCTGCCCCGTGATAAGCCGATTAGAGAGTTTTACTGCCGCTGGGTACTTGAAAAAATCTCTCAAGACCAAATTTTTTTAGCAGATGTGTTTTGGACAGATGAAAGCACGTTTACTCGGAACGGCATGTGGAACCGACAAACCATGCGTCACTGGAGCCATACGAATCCCCATTTATTTAGAGAATCAGTACCGTTTTTCCGTTAATGTTTGGGCAGGCATTCACGGAGATCAAATAATCGGCCCTGTTTTTATCAACGGAAACCTGAATGCACAGAAGTTTCTAGATCTTCTTAACGGCCCGATAGCACGATATTTAGAAAGATTGTCTGTGGTAGCTTTCAGGCGGGTATGGTTCCAGTTAGACGGAGCTCCTCCACACTCCGTACTCGTCGCGAGAGAGCGGCTTAACACCATGTTCGGCGAACAATAGATTGGGCGCTATGGCCCCCACAGGTGACGGTCGGTCGCCCGACTTCACTCCTCTAGACTTCTTTTTGTGGGGCTTTATTAAAAATGAAGTTTACTCGTGGGTCTCCGAAACCGAAGATGAACTGCGCAATCGTATTGTCGCTGCCGTTGACAAATTAAAAGCCATGGCTCTGGATCCTGAACGAAATTTGTTGAGCAGGCTTCGGGGCAACATTGTGCGGCGATGTAACTTGTGCATTCAGAAACGTGGTGGACATTTTGAAAATGTGAAAATTTAAGTTTCCTTTTTTTTACTAATGTGCAATAGTTAATTTAGTTAGTTCAGTTCAGTTATCGCGAAATAAAAACGTGGCGGTTAAATATGAACTAAGTGAATTTTGATTTCATCGAACATTGACAAACGATCAAACGCCAGCGCCGACAAAAAAGCCGCCATTGGATGTCACCCGCGTGCGTTGGTAGTTGCCGCTCTTCCTGAGGTCAAGGTACGTTTTCTAAACAGAGTGTTTACTTTTATAGAATTTATTTTGATATTTATTTTGTTTGAAAATTTCACTTTTTTAATTTACGGTGTTTTATTTAATATTTAATTTTGCTATACTTCTGTGGACTAGTATTACTAGTGGTTTCATTTATTGCATATATGTGGTTTCCATACTGTATATTATGTCAAATCATTAGAATAACAAAAAAAAAAAAAAACAAAGAACAGACTATTAGCAGTAATAACATTTTGAAATTAATGTCAAAAAAAAAATACTTATGTATGTCAAAGTATCAATCAGAATAAAATGTCAGAATAGGAACATGTATGTCAATCATACTAATAGTTTATCAATCAGTGCAGAGCTTTATCATTAAGGAAGTCGCCAATTGTGTAATAGCTTTTCTCAATTAATATTTGGTTTAGTGCCCTTTTAAATTTTATTACAGTCATATTTTTTATCACATCAGGTACTTGATTGTATGTAGATACGTGGGGCCAAAAAACTTTTCTGCATAAGTGCGGTTTTACATTTCACTTGGCATAGTTTGTTTACATATTGAGTTCGTATCGGATTTTTTCGGACTGCTGACAGTTTTTCAAATTGAATATGAATTTGAATTTGATTTATTTAATTTGTGTGTTGATGTTATAATTATATTGTATTTATTCGGTTGTATTTACCTATGATTTTGTATTTAATATTGACTAATCTAAAGATGTTTCCTAATATGGTTTATGTATGTGGTACCTGAAATAAATTATTTTTAATTTGATTTAATTACGCGACGCTGAACTGAGAAAGGTTCGCAAGTAATTGGTGATTTTTTTTAATTTTTATTATCAATAAAAGTACACAATTCGTCGTGGAGTGGTCAATCGCGTTCAGAGTCTTGCTTGTATCCAAGTCAAGAAGGAGGTGACCCGAGCGAATCCAGATGGGAACCCAACTTGGCAGCCGCGCGACGAGCCGAATGACGTCACACCAATCTGTGAACAAATAACTACCGTTTAGACAACTGCCGTATGCGAGAGTGTGGCGCTGTGGCAGGAGTTAGGACGCACCAGCACGCGCTGGCCGGCGCTGGAGACGGCGAGTGGGCCACCGGAGTCACCGCTGCACGTGCCCACCGCGCTGTGGCCGCTGGCGCCGTTGGTGCACAGCGTGGACCCCGTGATGATGCCGCCAAAATACTGCGCGCACGCTGCGTTTGTGATCACCTGCAGCGACACGTGGCTCTGGAACTGGCTCTGCGAGATGCCGGCGGCTGTCGCAGTGCGGACACGATCATTGCACAATGTTCAAAGAACGGGCACAAATAATATTAAACTTGTATAATACGTACCTACTATCATTAATTTAATTACGATTAAGTACTATAATGCATATACGAGTATGTATATTTAAGCAGCACAGCCGCATTACTTACCGTCGCTGGTCTTGCCGTAGCCGGCGGCTTGCGCCCACGAGCCCGCGAAGTTGTTGCTGAGCAGTGTGCCGCTCGGCAACGCCACTGCACGCACCAAGTCTGTAACAGAGACGCGTCGTCAGCTCGGGAGCAGTGCTGGTCGTGCGCGTCGCGCAGCGCTACTTACTCGAGTATGGCACCGAGCTGAAGGAGATCATGGCAACGTCGTTGTTGAGGTTGTTGGGGTTGTACCCGGAATGCACCTGCACGCTGGAGGTGGGCACTCGCGTGCCGCCGGAGAACAGCCGTGCCGAGCCAAACACCAGCGTGAACTGGCGCGCCTGGTTGCGGCCGTCCCACCAGCAATGCGCCGCCGTGAGAGCGCGCGTGTTGCTCAGCATGGACGAGCCGCACACCGACGTGCCGCCCGAGCTCAGCGTGATGACCAGCCCCACCTGCGCCACACGAACCACCCGGTCAGCACGAACTATTGTACACTATAGCGAATTCGATATACTAATAGTTGAAAGATATACCAAGAAGGGATAGGTGCCGACAGTGGCGGCCGCGCCTCCGATGATCCGGGAGCCATCGAAGTCGGTGACGAGCTCGGCCTGCTTGATGCGCGCTGCCTCCGGGACGCCGACGGTATCGTGGTAGTGCAGCATGATGGTCTCTTCGGCCTGCGCCTGCGCCGCTAGCACCGCCACCAACAACATCAACAAGTACTTCATGTTTGGGCTCGTTTTGTGACTACTTTGACTGTTGATCGCTCTCAGACCTTTTATATCAACGGTACGACATAACATTATCTAATCATAATGTATTTAAACTAACAGTTTCGTAATTAGTAAAGGTCCCTGACCAGTGTAGTCAGCGGGCGAAGTCCACAAACCCCGCAGAAGGTCAGCTCAGGGCTCGGGCGGCTAACTCAGTGCCAGTCAGTAAATAGGTACTACTCACCGGACGCGGCGCGGCCGCGCGGGCGTCGCGTCGGTCGATCCTTATAAGAACGCGCCGGACACCCTGGACATGCCTCGCAGTCTCTGCGATGATTGTCATCAGCGACCTCAAAATGCAAATATATTGACTACAAATATCAGTCAATACTACTTTTGACCGGTTAAAAGGTAATTGCTGAGAGGCTCCCCCATACATTCTTTCGGAGAACAAATCTCGATACATAAACGATTTTTGCAGGAAGAAAGCAAGTGTATTAAGTCTTTATAATTTGTTATTGATGCATATTGTCAATAACTTATTAAAAAAAAACAATATTTGTAGGATATCCAGAGATGACAAAAAACTAAAAATGTTTGGTTGTGTGGAGTTTTTTTTTATGTGAGTGAGTAGAGCCACGCCCTCTACAAGAAATATAACGATCCATTGAGAAACAAAATAACCTTCTTGTTAAGTAGCAAGAAGCTACTGTTACTAGTTATCGTTTCGGTATCAGTCGACCGTTAGATGGCGTTATACAATTTATCATTAAGTTGGTAGGTGTGGCTCAGGGTTCATCATCATCTGCCTTTCCCAACTATGTTGGGGTCGGTTTCCAGTCTAACCAGTTGCAGCTGAATACCAATATTTTACATGGGGCGACCACCTCTCTGATCAGCTGTACTTACCTGTTGAGCTGTAGCTGCACCGTATACATATATGTTTAGCTTAGGGTGACCGTTTTTTTAGCAGCTCGCCGTCCGGTAAGGACCAGGGCCTGCAGTCTCGACATAAATAGCAAAGCTGTCGCAAACCGCCGATCGCTAAATAATAATGAAAGTAAAGGAAGGGAGCGAATCGTCCGATCTTCGTATATAAATAAATAACACACAACCGCAAATCATTTATTTAACTTTATTTAATCTCCAAATCCTCTCCTAAGTTTACACATTCTAATTACACGAGACATGTTGCATACTTGTCCTCATGATATTAACAATGCACACAGCAGTTTAATAAAGTGGCTCGATAATAAGAAAATTTATTAATAAATCTCCAAAAATCATAAATCATGCCCTTTTACCAACGGATATCCGTGAGAGCCATGAATATAAATTATACGAGTCAAAATGTAGAAAAACAATATAATTACTTATCATAAAATTTCTAGGGATCTTAATTGACAGCCTTAAAACTAGGAAGGCACAGGCAGAGGACATTTAAAAAAGACTCGAGTACATTGGCATGTACGCTGCTGAATGCTGAATAATTTATCAAAAAAGTTAAACTGCCGACAATATTGGTTGCTTACCATAGTTTGGTACTTTATGTTCTAAGGTTTGGTGTCTCATTGTTAAGCTTCCCATGCCTTCACATCCTTAAAGTAGTTAGTCCTGGGTTCGATTCCCGAGTCGGGCAAAAAGTTATTGGGTTTTTCCATCTGGAATTTCTCATTAGCAGCCCGGAGTCTGGATTTGTGCCCGGTTGATGGCAATAGGCTCGCCCCATGTAATAACATGGGACTTAAACATAACCGGCGAAATGTGGGTGTACTATAGGTACAGCTCTGCTTAACCCTACGGGGAATACAAGCGTGATGTTATCTTATGTTATAAACATGTACTTTCTACCTCTAATGAATCTATAAAAAATGGTACAGTTTTGAGATTTCAATAGACAGATAGAAAATTGTTTATTATGTACACCATAAAAATTACAGACATAAATTTAGAAATTTTACATAAGTAGGGTGACACAATGTTAATGGGCAATATCAGAATGTGTTATGCACGGGATTCTTAAACTTCTTTACTCAAGAAAAGTTATCTGTATGGCCCCTCACCTATAATTTATATTATGATACCTAACAATATTATAGATCTACCATTGCAAATATTTAGAAAATAGCAAACAGCATCATTAATAGATTTTTTATTATTCTGTACAAGATTTCTAAGCCGATAGGTTAACTTAATTGAAATTTAGATTTTGTGATTAATTTAAATGTACTAAATTAGCCTGCTATATTAGGTACAATATACATAGATTCCTCACAACTGTAACAACTGATGTTAGTATTGTACCTACATTCTTTGTAAATAAATATATTATTTTATTTCAGTGAAAAATAAATACGGTAACACACAACCACAAACCATGTTTTCTACTTTATTAAATTTCTATTATCATTTATCACTATCATCTCTTAAGTCCACGTATCCTGATAATCTAGACTCTGTTAACACGAGGCATGTTGCATACCTATCAAAATATTTTTATCAAATGAAAATGTAAACTAACAATAATCACTTAGTTCAAATTGTTTTTGTCTTCTTTTTGTGCCTCGTTCCCTGACTACAGCAGATAGCGACGACTAGTGAAGCATCTCCAAGCTATGTGGCCTTCTGAAGTGTAGAACGTTGTTTTAAAAGTAAAACCAATAGAATCGTTTTAGAACAGATTTATTTTAAATTACAAATTATAGTACATAAACGAGTCAACCGTTCGTTAAGTTCTCTCGTCACCGCCCTCGAGCCCTCGAACAAACTGAGCCCACCGTCGCTCGACGGCCATTTTAGCCATTGATTACCACAGAACAATACTATTAGTCGAATAACTAAATCGATAACAATTTAACTTTTTCTAATACTATTCAATTTTGAAACGTTAACAGTCGGCCATCCTGGAAAAGTGTCTGTCGCAGACAAAAATAAACATAAACAAAGCATAAACTTATTTGATAATAATAGGTCTTTACCTATGAAATTGCCGTTTTGTATGAAAAAATTTAAACGAATTTTTTTCATGAATTTTTTATTTGTATTAATCGAAGTAATCACCCATGCAATCAATGCATCTTTGCCATCGCAGTGGCAGTTTATTGATGCCCTTCTTAAAGAAATCAGCTGGACGGGAGGCAACAAATTCTTCAAAGGCATTTTGTACTGCCTCTCGGGTATTAAATTTTTTTCCCGCCTAGAAGTTATCCAAATTCTGGAAAAAGTAGTAGTCTGTAGGCGCAAGGTCTGGTGAGTCGGGCGGATGACGGAGAGCTTCCAACCCCAGTTCTTGCAACTTGGAGACCGTCTGCTGTGCAGTATGAGGTCGCGCGTTGTCGTGCAGGAGCAGCGGAGACGAGCGATTGACCAATGCTGGTTGGAGATGCGCCAGCTTCTCCATCATTGTGTTCAGTTCTTCACAGTACACATCTGCAGTAATGCTCACCCCGTTTGGTAAGAAGCTGTGATGAATCACACCGGCGCTAGACCACCAAACAGTGACCATCACTTTTCTAGGGGTAAGTTTTCGTTTAGGGCATTGTTTAGGTGCTGAACCAGGATCCAACCAACTTGCTGAGCGCTTACGGTTATCAAACAGAATCCATTTTTCATCGCAGGTAACAATGCGGTTCAAAATTCCTTCATTTGTGTGTCTGTTGAGCAGTGCAAGGCACGTCTCGACGCGTACTTCGCGCTGGCGATCATTGAGTTCGTGGGGCACCCATTTGTCAAGCTTTTTTACCTTGCCAATTTGACGCAAATGGACCAATATTGTTTTGACGCTAACGTCGAAAGCTGCTGCTAATTCAGCCGTAGATTGTGTATCATCAGCTTCCACAATCGCCTTTAATTCGTCATTGTCGACCAAAGTCTTCGGACGACCGCGAGGTTCATTTTTCAGGTCGAAATTTCCAGAACGGAAGCGAGCAAACCAATAACAGGTGGTGCGTTGGTTTGTAGTGTTAGCTCCGTAAACGTCGTTGATGTTGCGTGCCGCTTGTGCCGCGTTGCTGCCACGACGGTACTCATATTCCATAATTACTCGAATTTTTAACGTATCCATGATGACGAAAAAGATTGAAATGCGATGAAAATGTAACACTAATCAATAAAGAAATGACTACTTTTAGAAAAAAAAATCCATGTTTTTAAAATAAAATTAATTTGAAATTAGAATTCTTAGCCAAACAAAAATTATTTTGATTTGAAATGGCCAGTACTGCAGAACGGCAATTTCATAGGTAAAGACCTAATATAAGTATCGGTAAACAAAAAAACAATACTTTATGGATGGCATAACTTCCCACATACTTAGTTATCACAATTTACATAATTTAACACAGAAAAGGTTACCAAATATTAGATATTAAAAACATCACATAGTGTTATACTTTTTGCTTCGACCATCCTACATCAGAGGAATGACCTCATTGTTCTTAATTACATTATTCAACAATAAATAACAGCGAATAGAGAAAAAAAAAATAGTTTGCTAAAACTATTAAATCCTTTCATTCACTGGATACTTTTGCTATATAATTATTGCGCTTTGTGATTGTCGTTATCCATGAACTGTTGCTTCTATGTTGTCTTCACAGGGCCGATGTCCAATACAAGGGGTTACCGTTACGTAATCCTTCGAGTTGAAGAGCAAGGCAAACGTCCGAAGTTGCAACATCAGAACCCACCAGGTTCTCGGCCCAAGTCAATATTTCACCATGAAGGTCGACAGCCTTTAGTAATTTCTCCGCCAGCATGCACAAGGCGTTTCTGCCAAATATGACCCTTCCAAATTGACCACCTATCGCCTGCACACGGAGCTGTGGCCTCAAAACTATGCACTGTAAGCCCACACAACGAGCATGGTCTAACAATTCCAGATTTGCTTACCGCTTGTCCACCCACGGAGCTGCATCCTTGAAGAGTAACATCTGCCCACCGCTTGCTCACACAAGGAGCTACGGCCTTAAAGAGGTACACCGCTTGCCCACACAAGGAGCTACAGCCTTGAAGAGTAACATCTGCCAACCGCTTGCTCACACAAGGAGCTACGGCCTCAAAGCAGTACGTCAAACTCAAACTCAAAGCATTTATTTCAAATAAACCAATTACAGGCATTTTTGAATTGTCAAGGGGTCGGTCAGTCAGAAAGATGAAGCTAGTTACCCATTCCAAAGCGAAGTAGGTACCTATGGAGAAGAACGGGCAAGAAACTCCATGGATACTCTTTTAAATCAAAAAATGGTTACAAAATATTGATTACATCGTTCATGTTGAAATTATGCATGTGAGAACGATGCAGAACGTTAAAAGCGTCCGTAATAAAAAGACAAAAGCAATTCAAATATTAAATTTAATTAAAATAAGCCGTGGCAGCTAAGAAATGACCAGTCCCCACTGACGGCGCCCGTTCACGAACATGACGCATGGATCAGCACCATTCAGTTCAACCATTTTGAAGGGAACTTAATGATCCAACACACACGCCACCACCAGCGAGACACTAGAGTGAGCATGACATACTCTCAGCCGCCAGGGCACATTCAAGTCAATGAAAGAAAAACCTATTAAATGGTAGCTTTATAGTAGGTACATAGTACTCACACATGTGCTATGCAATTATACAATACTAAAACATTGAATTTATACAATGCAAAGATTAGTTTTTAAAATCTTCAGCAGCTCCAACAGTAGTTTCAAATGCTAATCAATTATTTTATGTGCCCTTGTGGAGCAGGACCAGCGTTGAGCCAAGCATTTTTATCAGCGATGTAATCCCCCAACTTATAATATGCTTGGCTGCATAGTGTGCGTTTTATACAAGATTTGAATTTAGTTTCATTCAGTTGAAGAATATGGGGAGGTATTTTATTGTAACATTTTAAACAGTACCCCATGAAAGATGAGTCTACTTTAGCCAGCCAACGTCGCTTGCTCACACAAGGAGCTACAGCCTTAAAGTGTAACAAGTGCCCACCGCTTGCCCACACAAGGAGCTACGGCATCAAAGCAGCACGTCACTTGCCCACACAAGGAGCTACGGCATTGAAGTGTAACATCTGCCCACCGCTTGCCCACACAAGGAGCTACGGCCTCAAAGCAGCACGTCACTTGCCCACACAAGGAGCTACGGCATTGAAGTGTAACATCTGCCCACCGCTTGCCCACACAAGGAGCTACGGCCTCAAAGTAGCACGTCGCTTGCCCACACAAGGAGCTACGACCCCAAAGCAGCATGTCACTTGCCCACACAAGGAGCTACGACCCCAAAGCAGCATGTCACTTGCCCACACAAGGAGCTACGACCCCAAAGCAGCATGTCACTTGCCCACACAAGGAGCTATGGCCTCAAAGCAGCACGTTACTTGTCCATGCACATCCCATGCCATGCTGTGCCCATCCACACGTACCAGGTGTAGCAGCTTCCAACAGGTTGTCCAAGTTGTAGTAGTGTCTCAAGGAAAGAATGGAATGAAGGGGAATTCAAGTTATTAACTATTAAATCTAGTTATCTTAACTGATAATTTATTGTACCCCTTTTGATTTTATTTTTCACTATCATCATATTCGGTCTCAGATTTAGATTCTTCGAATCTAATCCAAGGCTTAATCTTGTCAACGGAAAATACATTAGTATACTTTTCCTTAGAATAGCCCTCAACACTACTCACTTCATAACGATCATGATCAAAAATCGCGCTGATTTTATAGGGACCACTAAACGCGGGTGCAAGTTTATTACTCTCACCTACTGGTCAATTGCCGGTCAGATATAAAACCCTAGCTATTGGTGTGTTTGAAGTTAAGGTGAACGGTTCTGAACTAAGCCCGATGACAATAATAGACCCTACTCCCTTATCGATAGTGTATACACCAGGTAAGATTAAATATTCCTTACCGCTCTTCATACAAGCCTCAGTATTTATATAAATCAGTCCAGTTATTTCAGACCTTGCACGTACCTGAACAGTAGACAAACCATAAATGGAATTATTCTCTAAACACAACAAAGCAACTTTATTGTTGTATAATTGTGGATCTTTGTAAAGAAAAAGAGATGTGTCCGTTTGTAAATCCTAACACCCAGTAACTTTGTGAGTGAGTGGCCTATTAAAGCATCCGCTATAAGTAAATTAGGCTCAACTAAATATACTACAACATTCTCGTCGAGACCGTCAATTCTTATTCGCACAGTAATGCGACCACTTGATATAACAGTTCCTAGACCAAACCCATTTAGTGTGGTAGACTTGCTCTTCTTGGTGTTATACTACTGCCGGTGTACCTCAGGGTGGCGTTTTATCTCCTTTACTCTTCGCAATATTTATAAACTCTATTACAAATACATAAGCAAGCTGCCCTTTCGGATTTGGCTGATGCAATTAATATAGTAAACAAAGATTTGGGTTCAATTTGCGAATGGAGTGAGGCACATGGGTTGCAGGTTAATCCATCAAAGACTCAGGTCATTGTTGTTGGCAGCTCAAGGATGACCCCCAAGATAAACTGGTCGCAGCTTCCCCAAGTACAATTTAACGGAACTGCTATTCCAGTCAGCGAAAAGGTTAAGAACCTTGGGGTTTGGATCGACAAACATCTGTCTTGGGGTCCTCAGTTACAGGACGTAAGTCGCAAAATTTTTGCATCTGGTAAGTCCCTGAGACGATTGCGGAACTTTCTTCCAACTGCCACTAAAACTGCGCTTGCACAATCCCTTTTACTTCCCATCTTTGACTACGCTGATGTCAGTTATCTCGATCTCACTGAGGCGCAACTCGATAAACTTGAGCGACTTCAAAACTTTTGCATAAGATTTATATTTGGCCTGCGCAAGTATGATCACATTTCTGAATTTCGTACAAAGCTCAAGTGGCTTCCCATACGTCTTCGCCGGAATTCTCATATCTTGTTTCAGCTCTACAGTATTCTGTTCAACCCTAAAACCCCCTCTTATCTTAAAGAACGTTTCAAGTTCCTTCATGACACACATAATAGATACCTGAGGTCATCGGAAAACTTAAGACTAGAGATGCCGAGGCATTCCACCAGTTTTTATGACAAATCTTTTACAGTTCAAGCAGTACGGTTATGGAATGCCTTGCCCATGTCGATAAGGCGTGCTCAATCTTTGTCCACTTTTAAAATTCTGGTTAAAAAACACTTCCTCTCTCCTTAAACATTGTCATTACATTTAGTTTCCTTACTCTTGTTTCATGTTTATTATTGTATATATTATATTATGTAGATAGGTATATGTTTTATGTATGTATGTATTTGTTGTATATGTAAATGGTACACCACTGACTACCTGCATTATTGTCTCTCCTTCTACCTTGAATCCATCCAAAGGTTGTCTGTAAAAGATCGCTTTTAGCGATAAGACCGCCCATTGTGTCACCCTATGTAAAATTTCTACTTTTATATCTGTAATTTTTATGGTGTACATAATAAAGAGTATTCTATTCTACACTCGAGAGCAATGAATCCGGGTCACTTAAAGAATCCTAAAAATCTCGGAAACTAAAAATGCTAGGTTAATGCAATAAATTGTATTTAATAGACAATGTAATACTCCTTAAATGAAGGTATTAAAACTTCTTAGTTATTGTAAAGTTATATCATAAAAAATCAAATTTGAAAAAGGGCCACTTTCGAAGATGGAACTACGAAATTACAGCATTTGGTTTTGCTTTTGTTTGTAATCTGTCATTTATGTGGGTACATAAACCATGTTGATAGTGCTCTATATTCATTATTCAAGCTGAAATTATGTCGCTTACGCCTGAAGAATGCACCAGAATACTTACAATGCTGGAAACCGGCCGGAGTCAGCGCGATACAGCCAGGACTGTCGGTATGTCGCTGTCAACAGTACAAAGAGTTCTCCGACGTTACGAAGAAACTGGTTCTAACCTACGCAGACCAGGAACGGGCAGAACCAGGTTTACCACAGCACGAGAAGACCGATACTTGGTGAACACCATGCTTCGAAATCGCTTTCTCACAGGAACTGAACTCACAAATCAGTTTCGACGCCTCGGAGGAAGTAACCCAAGTGCATGGACAGTAAGACGTCGGCTTGCTGAATCTAACTTAAAACCCCTTAGACCTGCAAACGGCCCTAAACTGGAGCGTGGGCATCGTATTTCAAGACTAAGATATGCCCAGAGCCACGTAAATTGGAGTATTGAAGATTGGTCAAAAGTTATGTTCTCCGACGAATCAAAATTTATGCTCTACAAGCACGATGGAAGACACAGAGTGTATCGAAGACCAGGGGAAAGATTCAAGCAAGCATGCATCGAAGAAAAAGTAGCCTACGGTGGTGGGTCTGTACTTGTGTGGGCCGGAATTTCTTCTGAAAGTCGCACAGAGCTGGTGATCATAGAAAACGGCTCTTTAACTAGCGTAAGATATGTGGAAGAAATCCTCAATGATCACGTTGGTCCATTTATGGTCAATTTAGGTGAGGATGCTATATTTATGCATGACAATGCCCGACCTCATACAGGTAGGATTGTGAATGACTACCTTCAAGAGATGAACATTACTCGTATGGAGTGGCCAGCGCGCAGCCCGGATATCAACCCGATCGAGCATGCTTGGGACGAGCTAGGCAGATGCGTAAAACAACGAAACCCTCCCCCAATCACGCTTCGTGAGCTCAAAATTGCTCTCACAGAGGAATGGGAGAATATTCCCCAAAATCGTACAAGGAACTTGGTGTACAGCATGCCAAACCGCGTAAACGCAGTAATGGAAGCACGAGGAGGCAATACGAAGTATTAAAATTCAAGAAAATCGTAATAAAGTTCAAAAATTTCATGTTTCCTATTTTTGTTTTAAGGAGAGATCAGCAGCTTTTTTCTTTATGTAATTTTGTGTTAATAAAATGTATGGTGACTCATATTTTTTTTACTTTCATTTAAGGAGTATTACATTGTCTATTAAATACAATTTATTGCATTAACCTATCATTTTTAGTTTCCGAGATTTTTAACATTCTTTAAGTGACCCGGATTCATTGCTCTCGAGTGTATTCTATTCTATTATTATTATCAATAGGAATTCCGAGTTGCTCTCCGATGTCTTTTCTTAATAATGTACAGTGACTACCTAAGTCAATAACAGCTTTAATGGATCTATCTTTCAAAATAATTTGTTTATAATATTTATCACTTACGTTTCTATTTTGAAATATACTAAGCACTTTGTTTGCTTGATTACTGGATGTGTTCGTAGTTTGTCGCGAGTCAGTAGCAGTTCCTAAAACCTTATCTGTACAATTTTTGTCCTCATGACCGTATTGACGACATTTCCTACACTTGAGTATAGGTTTAGGACACCGTGACACTATATGCCCTTGTTCCTTACAATTGTAACAAGTAATATCTGATCTTGGTTGTCGCCTTGACTGTGGGTTTGTTGCCTTAGGTGCACCGGGGTTTTGATCCTCACTAACACGCACATTAGGCGTAACCCGTCTAGGAAATTCGTTCAATTTAGAAAATATACTTTGAAAGTGTTTTAAAACGTCTTCTGGATTATGATAACTAGAACCCTGAACGTTCATTCGAATATTGTTAACGTAAATACCATGGGTAAGACAGTCTACTGCCTGTTGACCCCTAAGGTCACATCTATTTACTAACATTATTTTATCGTAGTAATATTCTTCCAGGGATTCATTTCGCCTAGACCGTCTAGCCAACATTTCCGAAAGAAGATCACCATAATTGTGTTCACAAGGAAAAGCAGCTATAAGTTTTGTTTGCCACTCAGCCCATGAATACTTCACGCTGGTCAGACCATTATACCACCGTTTAGCAAGACCTGAAAGCTTGGGTAAAGCGCAGAAAATAATTTGTCTTTCCGACCAGCTGTACACCTCCGCCGATTCATTGACCTTCACTAACCAATGTTTCATCGTCTGTGTTTTAGCCTGAGGGTCAAATTCAGATATAACATTTTGAGAGGCATGGAGACCAGATGCACCAAGAGACCCGGTGTTATTGCGATCGTTAAGAGCAACTACTAACTTCTCTAAGACAAATGTTTCAGAACGGTTACTTAAACGTTCAGTTCGTTTTCGTTTTTAGTCGAAGATGAGTCACTGGAGCTCGATGATGTAGTCGAAGAGCTACTCGAATCACATTTTCGAAGCCTATGCCGTTTACTTGTGTTGCGGCTTTGTTTGCGAGGCTTTCGTCTATCATCGTTTAAACGAGAGTGCCTGCTCTGTACAGATGAATTTCTATGTTTACTACGAGACCGTGACCGTGATCTTGATCTAGCGGGAGAAGGGGTACCCATTTTTGATCAAAAAGGATGTGTGGGTAGTAGAGGTAAAGGAAAAGGAAAGATTATATTCAATCACTGTAAATAATATTTAACATTAATGCAATGTTTACCTACTTATTGCATTTGCCAAACAGGTTCAGTTTAGTGTATATTATAGGTACTCGTGTAGTGTTTCTTTTTCTCACTCCAATTCCAGCGTTGTACTCGTATAATTAACGTAAACGGGGAATACCAAAACCATTACGTTTAATAAACATCATTAAAAATGAAATGTGGGTATTTACATAGGTACTCAAAAGTAGCGTTAATTATAATAAATCAACTGTTGCTATGTCAAGAGTTACTCACCCGGACTTCTAAGCTAAGTAAAGAAAACAATATTTATGTAGGTAGGCGCACTAGTCTAGTTCGATTTCGATTAAAAAGTAGGTCAATCGCCGATAGGTACCTCGTTTACCGTAGCCCGGCGCCACGCCGTGACGGTAAGATGGTACAATGACAAATCCATGAACAAAATTATACTTTTGTACCTACCTATTATGTTAAGACGACTATTGATGTAGAATGAGAACAAACAAAACACTTAATGAACACACATAATTCCAAGCGAACAGATTATTTCAAGGACATAATAACTCAACTGTTTTTTTTTATATCACGTTATTCCTCAATAATCTGCTTAGCTGTTATTATACCGATCGCTTGGTATTAAAATATAAAACACATAATAAGGCAATAACAATAAAAGTCATCATAGATTGGTCAGCGTATTAACGTTGATCAAGCAAGTAAAAACAATTAGAACTCACCCGTAAATGCAACCAATTTTACCATAGACCGTGCGGTTGACGCGATTAAATCCCACTTCTGAACTTTTAAAAGTAAAACCAATAGAATCGTTTTAGAACAGATTTATTTTAAATTACAAATTATAGTACATAAACGAGTCAACCGTTCGTTAAGTTCTCTCGTCACCGCCCTCGAGCCCTCGAACAAACTGAGCCCACCGTCGCTCGACGGCCATTTTAGCCATTGATTACCACAGAACAATACTATTAGTCGAATAACTAAATCGATAACAATTTAACTTTTTCTAATACTATTCAATTTTGAAACGTTAACAGTTGCTTCTTGCTGCCTCACGAGTCCTCCGACAGCCTTGATAATGGTTATGAGACGGCTAATCTCACGAAAGTAAAAATCCCTTGGACTTGTTCATTTCTGTACCTTTACAGAACAACAGGAGACGTGTTTATCGAGTTCCGAGGTGAAATTTAGCCATTTCTTCAAATACAACAGCCTTACGGACTTTCTGTAGTCTCAAGTGTCTTTTAGCGCAGCTGTTATATACTTTAATGAGAAACTATAAGCAGTGGGGTCGCCGCTTGAGCCAAAATGGGTTAGCCGAGTAATAATATCCTGTAACCTTGTCATATGTATGAAAAATTAATAAGCAAATAACATTGAAAATACATAGTTGGCTTGCAATAACAACAGATAAACAAGACCATAATGGTCACGGTTCATTAATTGGGTTGGGAGTGTCCTTTTCACAATTTTAACTATTATATCTTCTCTATTGTATTGTAATACTAACACTAGTAATAAGTTTTATTATTGTTTACTAGCACGATGGATCATTGTTGTCCGACAAATAAAGAATAATAATAATAATAATGACTTGACATTGACACTTCACAAGTTTGGCATTAGGTAAATAATGTTGCAAAGAGGCAGGTATTAATATCCTTAGATATTTAACAAGTTAATTGAAGTCTTTAAGGTGGAACCTTCTGGAAAGCCCGCGAAATTCAAATTGTGTTACGTTTTTTGCAATTTGCAGGTCACTGTCAGGTTGTATTTTGATTAAAATAGGATTCGCAACCGTAACAAATATGGCTTTACAGAATTATAATCATTAAAATCAACAATACCATACAACCTGATACTGAACTGCAAAGGAGAATGGCGAGAGTGCATGTAATTTGGGACCCATCGTTAGAGGTAGCGTATATTATGGAAACTTATGAATAATTAAAGAACGACATAATACTAACAAAAAAGCAAATGGGAAGTAGTTTAAAGAAGTTGGGAGAAAAAAGATATGAAAGGTAGAAGATTATAACCTAAAATAATCTGAAATTACTTTAGGCATGGAGTTATCGGTTATTATTTAGTAATAAAATAGTTTATTTATAGGTACATATTTACTTAAACTCGCACCTATATCCCGTGGGGGTAGGCAGACACTACAAAACGCCACCTACTACGATTCTTACAGACTTTTGCTTCGTCCACGTTCATACATCTGGGTCATAAACGTGCGTTGCAAAGTACTACACAATATCGACATCACCAATATTGTCAGTGTGTCCTTCTAGGGTGTCCTCTCCAGGCCTACAAAATGGTGCCGAAACTGAATAAAAATCTCTATCAATAGGTAGGCTCTATAGGATTTTTCTACATCTGTTTAGCCAGATAAACTTGGTGTATACGAAGTACTAAGGTTCCCTTTGCATACTGCAGTGGACAGTGGATGAGTTGCATCGCAGGTATTATCGGCAATGACTAGGTATACTTAATGCTGGTTTTTCTCTTCATTCAAATTCGTATACCTACACACATCTACGTTGCCATTTAATTGATGGTTCATAAAACTACCAGCATGCGTCTGCATCATCTGCATTATAGTACCTACTCTATAATATCAAAACTATGCAATATTGTTAGGTTAGCATTACTTATACAGAAACTGGATTGTGGTTAGATTAAACCAAGCTTAAAGAAGCATAGGTAACAGATAAAGTAGTTTTAACAGCATCATCCGCCTGCCTGCCTATCCTTGCATTCAACCTAGAGGTATGTTAAATAAAAAAATATTAAAAAAAAAACTTGGTTATTCACTTTATCACATATAAAATACTAGCTGGTACCCGCGACTTCGTCTGCGCAGGATTAGTAAGTACTTCGAGTAGTTTATTATCTTCTCAATGTGTATCTTTATACTAAAATTCGTCCAAGTTGGTTTTGCGGATTACTTGTGAAGGCGTAACAGACAGAATTACTTTGAGAGACCCTTGTTCTATATTCAGTTTGTATGTACGCACATTGAAATTAAGTATTTTTGATAATGATCACACTGATCTCATAATCTCACAATAAAATAAACGCCATATTTTGTGAGGATAGATTTACGGAAGTATATAATAACATTGGAGGTAATGCTAAAGTTATAGGTAGCTACTCAAATATACTCCTATAAACTATGTTATACGATTTTTTTCGTTCAGCATAAACATGCAGATTTTGCGATTTAGAAACGCGTGAGCAAGCTACGTAGAGCTGGCCATGGGAAAAACATGGTGTGCCCAAATGTATGCCTGCTACCTTTAAGGTTTGACCCTGCGATTTGTTGATACGAGTAGTCATTGAAAATGCAACTTTTAATGGGAACTGCAGGCGTTTAAAATTAAATGGTAAGTTATTGGGTATGATTGGGATGCGTGGTATAAGAACATTGTCTCCCTTGGCTTCTCTAGTTAAGATTGTGGCCTTCACAATATGCCTTCCTAGTTCGGTGACTCGCATTCGAGTACCGTTGCATAATGTTGGCGCGTCCAAGTTACGCATTAACAAAACTGGTACACCGACCTTTATTTCTAACTTATGTGATGGCACCCCAGATAACTCCAACGAGTTTAGAAACTCCACGGGATAGCTCGTAGTGTCATCGGATGACATGACTGTGTCGATGGAATTATACACTGATGTTTCGCTGGTTATTTGGTCAAAGATTTTTTTATTTATTTTCGCAACAGTCTCATTTTTTGGTGCCAGTATGGTTCTTTCACACAAAACCAGTTTTCGTCGAGAATATTTTGTTGCAGATTCGGAAAAACTTGATCAATGAGTTCATCTTCCGACTCCACAACATGACAAAATTGGTTCGTTGAAAACGTTTCATAACATATTATGATTTTTTGATGACATTTAAAGAGAAACCTGTCTGTGAATGTGAGTAGCATGCAGGCTTGATGAAATACATGATATTCATTTTAATATTGTGAATGTGAAGACTATGTGGGTCATTGTTGCTTTTTTTTTTCCTTTCAGGTAGTTTTAATCTTAGTCTGGCAGTTTGAGTAATTTTTGTGGCCTACCCAAATGTCCTTTCTTTGGTATTGTTCGTTGAATCGTTGAGCTCCTTAAGTTCTGAGTTGAGCTGCACGATTACTGACAAATGCGTGCACTGACTGGACAGGTCCACTCAATCTGTGTGGTTTTTCCTCAAAATACCATTTCAGACAAATCTACATGGTCTTCACATGATCTGACCAAGATTATGTCTGGACTTTAAAAGAGACTGTGACCTCTGAGTTTGTTTCGGCCTTTCTTCTCAGAGTAGTCAGATAGGAAACGCCGACCTCATCTAGTTTTAAAATATCATTGACGTGTAAAAGTGTTTGTACAAACCTATTTACAGAAATAAAATCATTTATCATTTATTTATCAAGTCTAGCTACTTTCACAGCTCGAGCTTTATTAGAGCTTTGGGAAAGATTAGACTTAGGCTTTCGCGGCATAATTCTTAGTGGGTACTTTTTCTACACTTTCAAATAATACAGTACGCATATATACAAAAAATGCAATACCTGCCTGTTCAATTTACATATTATTTAGTCAATTTAAAATTATAGCTACATACTAATTAATATCCAAAAAACTATTCTTATTTGCTAATTGAAAATCAAAATCACACTTCCGTAGTATTCATTATTCTATTATTATTAATTTATTTTATATTACCGATGTAACTTCTTTATGACAATTATAAAATAAAAATGAAGTAATTCGTTATAATTCGTTACTAACTATTACTATAAACACCAAAATCAACTAAACTTAACTATTATTGTAAACACCAAAAAAAAATACCGACCTAACTAATTAAAATGAGAAAGTAATGAAATCTTATACGTGTAACTCCTAAGCACACAAAAAACCTGCCAATACCTATCTATTACATTACATAGGTACAGTACGTTTAGAACAACACGCTAGTTTGCGCCTTGAAAATTCGCAAAACGGACACGACCGTCAATGACATCTGCCCTCACGCGTCTGCCCGCGTTCGGGTCGCGCACTCAGCGATGAGCGACTTCTTCGCCTCGCCCGACGCCATAGGAACGCGCGCTCGATTAATAAAATCGTCGTAACTATTACGTCTTTATTTAGACGAAGTTTAAGAAAAGTATTTATTTTGATATAAAAATGAATTTGTTACTACCAAATGTGCATTAGAACTATATTATCAATTTTTATGGTTCACTGTTTTGGCGCTAATGGCTTACTCATAAAAGATAGATATATGCTGTCGCGGACTTTTTTGTAGGACTAATTAAGATAAACATTTCTCTTCTACATTATATGTGTGTAAACTCTACAGTTTTTGCAGCGTACGCCAGAATAGCTCGCAGATGGCAGATTTTTTTCCGACTTACTTGACAATTATCGTTATATTTTGGACAATTCACACACTATCTTTAAAAATTATAGCCTATGTGTTATTCTAATGTATAAGCTATATTATTGTAAACTTTCATTAAAATCCAATCGGTAGTTTTTGCGTGAAAGAGGAACAAACATCCATACATACAAACTTTCGCGTTTATAATATTAGGTCTTTACCTATGAAATTGCCGTTCTGCAGTACTGGCCATTTCAAATCAAAATAATTTTTGTTTGGCTAAGAATTCTAATTTCAAATTAATTTTATTTTAAAAACATGGATTTTTTTTTCTAAAAGTTGTCATTTCTTTATTGATTAGTGTTACATTTTCATCGCATTTCAATCTTTTTCGTCATCATGGATACGTTAAAAATTCGAGTAATTATGGAATATGAGTACCGTCGTGGCAGCAACGCGGCACAAGCGGCACGCAACATCAACGACGTTTACGGAGCTAACACTACAAACCAACGCACCACCTGTTATTGGTTTGCTCGCTTCCGTTCTGGAAATTTCGACCTGAAAAATGAACCTCGCGGTCGTCCGAAGACTTTGGTCGACAATGACGAATTAAAGGCGATTGTGGAAGCTGATGATACACAATCTACGGCTGAATTAGCAGCAGCTTTCGACGTTAGCGTCAAAACAATATTGGTCCATTTGCGTCAAATTGGCAAGGTAAAAAAGCTTGACAAATGGGTGCCCCACGAACTCAATGATCGCCAGCGCGAAGTACGCGTCGAGACGTGCCTTGCACTGCTCAACAGACACACAAATGAAGGAATTTTGAACCGCATTGTTACCTGCGATGAAAAATGGATTCTGTTTGATAACCGTAAGCGCTCAGCAAGTTGGTTGGATCCTGGTTCAGCACCTAAACAATGCCCTAAACGAAAACTTACCCCTAGAAAAGTGATGGTCACTGTTTGGTGGTCTAGCGCCGGTGTGATTCATCACAGCTTCTTACCAAACGGGGTGAGCATTACTGCAGATGTGTACTGTGAAGAACTGAACACAATGATGGAGAAGCTGGCGCATCTCCAACCAGCATTGGTCAATCGCTCGTCTCCGCTGCTCCTGCACGACAACGCGCGACCTCATACTGCACAGCAGACGGTCTCCAAGTTGCAAGAACTGGGGTTGGAAGCTCTCCGTCATCCGCCCTACTCACCAGACCTTGCGCCTACAGACTACTACTTTTTCCAGAATTTGGATAACTTCTTGGCGGGAAAAAAATTTAATACCCGAGAGGCAGTACAAAATGCCTTTGAAGAATTTGTTGCCTCCCGTCCAGCTGATTTCTTTAAGAAGGGCATCAATAAACTGCCACTGCGATGGCAAAGATGCATTGATTGCATGGGTGATTACTTCGATTAATACAAATAAAAAATTCATGAAAAAAATTCGTTTAAATTTTTTCATACAAAACGGCAATTTCATAGGTAAAGACCTATTATTAGTAGGATGTGTTATTCTAATGTATAAGCTATATTATTGTAAACTTTCATTAAAATCCATTCGGTAGTTTTTGCGTGAAAGAGGAACAAACATCCATACATACAAACTTTCGCGTTTATAATATTAGTAGGATTCAAGACATACAATCGTTGTACATAATTATTTCTTATAGTAAATATACAATTTCTTCTATATTATGTGCGGCACTAAATGTTGAAATCGCATTTTCAGCAGCATTCATTCATAAAATAAATTGCTACTTAAGTGAAAATTGCAAATTCTAGCATTTCTAAGAATTTAGAACTTAAAATCGTTAATTATTCGTTTTTTGAGCCTATCAGGCACACGTCGTTTTGCAGAGACATTGCACTCCAAAAACAAGCAGTGACATGCTTTGTCAGCTGCTCTTCTCAATGTGAGCAACATAATTTGATCAGCAGATGTTTCTTGTAATGGACGTCCTGAGGTCGACAGACTAACTTCTTCACCCACTACTGTGTCAGATGCTCTTCTTGTAGACAATATTTGTTCAGCAGATGTTTCCTCTCATGCATTTTCAGATGTTGATGGACCAACCTCTTCAACTTCTACCACTTGCTCTATCTGTTGAGAAGATGTAGGCTGACTGATTGGGGAAGGTGCAACAATAGCCGGAATTTTGTGAGAACTGTCCGCTACTCTCTGTGCCCATAAATAGCATGGCACTCATATCTCATCTTTTAAGATTAACTGAAACAAAACCAGTAAAAAGTTGTCAAAAATAAAATCACAAAAGTAATAATATATGGAGATTCATAGCATTACTAGTAACATTAATTATATACAGGGCTACTGGTAATGTCGGCGATCCAAATGTCTCAGAATAAGGGGTTGTAGGAGAGATAAGTTCCAACCAAATTACCTCTTATAAGAGAGAAAATGTTTGACATTTGCATAGGGGTCATATGGGGTCATTTGGTTATAACACTTCTACATCCCCTTAACGGATTGCAGTCATATTACCAGTAACCCTGATATTGTTTTCATTACCAACCTGGCAGGGTCTTATCCATTCCGATACAATGTTTCCTTTCAGACATCTCTGGTCGGAGAACCAGCCTGCTTGTGATTATCAAAATAGATCTGCCACACCCAGCACAGACATTAGGATGGCCAAGTTGTGGTTGGATATCATGTTCAGGATCATCATTTCGGTTACGATTTATAAACCCCTAACATGATTGACAAATATAGTCGTCTCCAAATGTCTGAAAATATTATTACCATGATTAAAAAAACACAAAATACGTAGATAAGTTTATGTTATAATCGTGTCATGGTTCCGGGTTAAGAATGTGACCACCCCATGCGATGTTACCAAGCCATTTGTGATACGGGCACCCATATTGAATAGCCTAAAGGGCAGTCTATCTAGTTTAGGACAGAGTAGCTAGTAGTGCGGTTATACAAAAATAAGAATATTCCACTAATCAAGTATCTAGACTTGGCTCACGAGGTTGAACTCCATCAGAGGTACACTTAGTCACACAACTTTAAGTCCATTAACTAGGACAGCGTTAACTAGGCGGTTCTGTTCCCTGGAGCCCTGACCATCGGTAGCTTGGGTCCTGATACCGGTCCAGTATGTTATTTTTAAATGTTTTTCATACTATTATTAGGAAATATTTTAAAATGTGATTTTAACAGATCTAAATGAATAAAGGATAGGCAAATATTCGATTGTGATATGCCTATTGCAAATAATTAGACTGGCAGGAGTACACCACAAGCAGTAATCTGCAGTATTATAAAATTCTTCAAGACTGTGGTTTATTCAGAATATTAAGTGATGGTCAACACTTAAAAATGAACAGGAGGAGCATAATTATGATAAGAGTATGTGAGACTACTTAAGTAAAAGCTAACATCGAAAAGAAATCTCTACTTTTGCTCGCTCCCTTTGTTTTATCTGTGATATGACTTATGTGTTCCTGGAATTAAACAAATTAGTTTACGAATATACTTACATCACACGAATACACCCATCTCTGTACTCTTTCAAATATCTGATCACTTTCGGCAGACAAACGATGTCTCCGTAATCGAGCAATGCGCAATTGACAATCAACACAACGCATTTTAACAGTTGACAAAGTCCAAATCACTTGCAAATCGTTATCCAAAAGTAAATGCCGTAGTCTAGGTTGGTGTGCAGAATAGTCAGTCCAAAAGTAAAGTCCTCAAGAATCCGTAAAATCGGAAAAATAGCATTTATAACCCAAGTTAGCCGTTGAACACAAACAATGAAATGAATTGATATGACAATTTGACACTGACGTTCCATTTTCAGTTCCATGTTTTCAATACCGTTTAGAACACAAAATAATTTATATATTTTGACGGTCTGTTTACACTGTGGGTACTTTTCAGGTTTCGTTTTATAAGTTTTTAGTTTATTTATCAAGATTTAAGTACAAAAGAAGGAAAACCGCCAAGCGAAAACGTACTTATGTGTAAGAAGGTAAATCATTACTGTAGATTGGAATGTATCAATGTAATTCACGACAAACGATGCGTTCGGAAACTGCACCATGACTTATGTTTTAATAAATTAAAATCATTAAAAACTTTTAATTCCCATCTCCTAGTGACTCAATATTTTTTATATAGAAGTCAATAAACTTGTTATTATAATTAATATAAACTAATCCGTGAACGGCGCTCTGTTAATTTTTAAATAACGTGGGTCCAATCTCGCCATCCTTCTTTCAAAAAACGTAAGAAAATTAGAATTTCGCGGGCTACCTTGGCGCATCCTCCTTAAAATGGTTATCACTGCTAATTAGTTTCCATGAAAAATAGTGTTCGCAAGATATGTATTACATAGCCACTATACAATGTTCAAGAAAAATATTTATTTTTATGAAATCACGTTCTCTAATTTTCCTTATATTCAAGGAGAATTTGTTACGGCCAATAATTCTCATTGAAAAAACCGAACTAAGCATACGCTCTTCGCTCTAGTTATCTGTGTCTTCGCTAGCGGTCCGACATCTTTATGTCAAGGTTATGAACGATTTTGCACGGTATCTTGGATGTAGAGACTTGCATTTGTCGTAAGCATCGTTACGGCAAGCGATTATTTTCGTTGTTATTTAGCAATCAGCAGTTTGCGACAGCCAAAGATATTTTCCAAAGACAATTATTAGCCGTAACAAATTCTCCTTAAATACAGGGAAAATTTGAGAACAAGATATAATCAAAATAAATATTTTTCTTGAACATTGTATTGTATTCTATGTAAACCATATCTTGGAAACACTATTTTTCATGGAAACTGATTAGTAGCGATAACCATTTAATAAAATTAAAATAACTTGTTAAATATCTAAGAACATTAAAATCTGTCTTCTTGCAACATTATTAACCTAATGCCAAAATTGTGAAGTGTCAAATAACAAGTCCATAGATACTCTGTGGTCCATAGGGTCTTGTTTATTTGTTGTCATTGCAAGCAAACGATTCTCGCCACGGTGTTATTGGTTAGCACGTGTGTTTAGAATTTGTTGTTGTTGTTTTTTAGTGATTGTTGACCTTTTTGTGACTTGTTATCATATAAGTGTGTTGTCTTTGTGTTTGTAAACAGGTTTATATTGTGATTGTCGTATTTTGAATTCGTTTTTATCCAAGATGGATATAAATAAACCTCCTGATCCTGATCCGCCCGACATTCCAGTTCCTTCATTTCCTCTTTCCCCGAATCCACTATCGCAATTCGCGGATGTTGTCTGTAGTGTTGCAGAGATGGATGTTACTCAATCCCAGATAAACTAATCTTCCCGAAAACGTCCCGGTAACGATGATATTTTGACACCGTGCCCCCCAAGCAAACAAAAGAAAAGCCAAATTGGTCGTAACAAATACTCGGCAATGGATAAGGCTCCTTACATCGTACACGTCTCCCGTATAGAGACCCAACCCAATTCCGGCACCACCTTACATCCCGTTAACTTTGGTAAGTTTTTAATGAACAACAACATTGCGAACATAGTTCGTGGTGGAGTTAACAGAGTTGGTAGAAACCGCGTGTCCGTAGAGTTTGCGTCCCCTCAGGATGCCAACTCTTTCTTGGTTAACGCACTGTTACCCAAGTACAGTTATACTGCCTCTATCCCTACATTTAACATCACAAGGATGGGAGTAGTAACAGGTGTTCCCTCTGATATTTCAGAAGATGAGGCTATCACTTATTTGTCTGTGCCCTCAGGTTGTGGGCAAATCCTCAAAGTTCGTCGTATTAATAGGAAAGTTCACAAAGATGGAGTTAATGAATGGAAACCAACTGAAAATTGTGTGATCACTTTGATGGACAAATCTTACCCAAAAGAATCTATATTGCTACACATCCCTTCCAGTTGAGCAGTACATATTTCCCACAATTCAATGTGGCAAGTGTTGTAGATTTGGACATGTGGCTAATGTATGTAGGTCAAAACCACGCTGCATTAAAAAAGTGGCCAAGATCACCCAGGTGATGGTTGCAGCATTTCTGAGGGCGAGGCCTTCTGTATTCTGTGTTCGGGTAATCACTTTGCCAATAGCAGGTCATGCCCCGAGTATGGTAGACAGAAAGCCATTAAGACGGTTATGGTTGAAAAATCTATGCCTTATGCTGAGGCTACCAAATTAATTCCTACAGCTTTCCGGAACTATGCCAACATCACAAAAACTCCAATTTCTCAGTCTTATCACAAGACTGTAACCTTAAAGTCTAAGACTCATGCCCCTCTTTCCCCATCCTATGACAGAGCTGCTCATCAGCAGATAATTAGTTCCCCCCAACATTTACAGCCTAATGGCTGCGCTCTCAACTATAATGTCTCTTCCAATAATAGTACTTCTTCTATTATTGAACTACTTATAAAACTCTTACTTACTGTTATTTCTTCTTCTTCTTCTTCTTGTAATACCCATTCACCGTCCAACGTTGCCGACGAACTTATAACTCTTCTCTTAGACATTAGAAATGGCGTCTCGCCAAGTATTCCTTCAGTGGAATGTGAGGAGCGTGTGGCATAAGAAGCATGACCTCATATTTCTTTTAAATAAATACAAGCCATTGGCTTGTTCCATAGCTGAGACTTGGCTTACTCCAAGTCTTAGCTTCCGTATGCCACATTTCAACATACTCAGATGTGACAGACCAGATGGCTATGGAGGGTCGGCCCTCTTAGGCAACAATCGGGTCCCACTTTTGCCCTTTACTTTGCCTTCTTTTGTGGGTGATATGAGTATTGCCGCGGGGAGGGTTGAGGGCATCACAGTGTTTTCCATTTATATTGATCATCCACATCATGATTTTTTAATAATTTTAAAAGATATTTTTACTGATGTTCATGGTCCAATACTGGTCATGGGCAACTTTAACTGCCACCATTATAGATGGGGGTCTGAACGCTGTGATGCCTTTGGTGTAGCTCTGGTTGATATTTTGGATGACTTGGACCGCTGCATTTTATACAACGGCTGCTCAACACGAAGAACTCTTCCGGGACAGCAAAAAAGTTGCGTAGACCTTACATTTTGCTCAATTGAGTTAGCAGCATCGACTCACTGGGAATGCACAACCTTGTCGCATGGTAGTGATCATTACCCTATAGTCATATCTTTGATTAATAAGTCCTATTTAGAAAAAACTTCTCCTCCACTTTTGAAATATAACCTGTCCAAACCAGATTGGACAAAATTTGTATCATTATTGGAGGATAAAATTGATATTCTTCCAAATTTAAATTCAAATTTATCAGATACTTCTGTTCACTGCCATGCCAAGAGCTGTTATGAGAGTTTTGTAACAGCTATTACCTCCAGTGCAGATTCCTGCTTTCCATTAAAAAACAGTGCCCGTAATAAAACCCCGTCACCCCCATGGTGGGATCCAGAATGCACTTCGGCGATCAGGGATAGGGACGAGGCCGAGGTGTGTTACAATGAAGATATGTGCACTGAAAATCTGTTGGCATACTGTCAGCATAATGCCAGAACCAAACGTTTTCTTCGCAAGAAAAAATGTACGGGTTGGGTTAAGTTTTGCACCTCTTTATCTCCCAATACTCCAATTTCACTGGTCTGGAAAAATATAAATAGGTTTCGACGTGGGTGCTCCCCGTCAATCTCTTCACCAATCACTAGGGAAACAGCTGAACTTTTTTTTGACAAAATAGCACCATCTTATGTTCCACTCTCATCTGAATGTCAAAATGCGCCCCTGTATAATTTAACGGAGGATCCTTTCGATGCGCCATTTACTTTGGAGGAACTGAATGTGGTACTCAAACATGTCCAGGACTCAGCGCCTGGTATTGATGGCGTGCCATATTCCTTCATAACCCATTCTGGTGAAAAGGCTAAAATATTTTTTTTAAATGTATTAAATTTTTGTTATAATTATGGTTGGGTTCCAGATCAGTGGAAATTACAAATTATTATTCCTTTATTGAAACCAGGCAAACATGCAGATGATCCGAATGGCCTTAGGCCAATCGCTTTATCTTCAGTTCTAGCCAAATTACTGGAGCACCTTATTAAAAATCGTCTCGAGTGGATAGTCGAATCGAGAGACTTACTGCCGAATCATCAATTTGGTTTTAGGAAAGGTCTTAGTACAATGGATAGTGTTAGTATTTTAGTTGCGATTATCCGCTTAGCTTATTCTAAAAATGAATCTGTTGTTGCCACTTTCCTTGACATCTCCTCTGCGTATGACAATGTACTTCTTCCCGTACTCAGGCAAAAACTGCAACAGCTGAGTCTTCCGGCTAAGATGATACAATGCATATGTGAACTTCTGTTGTCCCGCTCATTGGTTCTGAGAGTCCAGGGTGAGGAGTTCGATGCAAGGCAGACATGGAAGGGCCTCCCACAAGGCTATGTCCTCAGTCCCATACTCTACAATTTATATACGCCTGATATTGAGTCCTGCCTAAACAACAATTGTCAGATGCTACAATATGCCGATGACATTGTTCTGTATGTGACAGATTCCTCCACAGTTGACGCTGCGACATCTTTATGCCTCTCTCTGGATTCTTTGAATCAGTGGCTTTTAAGCCATGGTCTATCGCTATCTGCACCAAAAAGTTCGGCGGTAATTTTCTCTCGCAAAAGACTTATTCCTCATATTTCAATGAACATTTTAGGCCACAATATTCCTGTAGTTACAAAAGTTACATTTTTAGGCGTTATTTTAGATACAAAATTAACCGGCAAACATCACATAAATTATCTTATTAAAAAGTGTGAAAGAGTTATTTCAATTTTAAAAGTCCTTGCGGGTGTTTGGTGGGGTGCTCACCCCTTCACCATGAAATTAGTTTATAATGCCTTAGTTCGTACTGTTTTTGATTATGGAACGTATCTTCTGACTCCTTGCAACAAAGGTGCTTTGGCAGGGCTAGATAGAGTTCAGTCCAAGTGCCTTCGAATCATCTCAGGGTGTATGAAGTCCTCTCCCGTTAACGCAATGCAGGTAGAATGTGCTGAACCTCCTCTGGAACTTAGACGGCAATATCTGGCCTCCCGTTTCGTGTCTAGACTAATATGTAGATCCTCCCATACTCTTATACGAAAACTGAACGAGTTAGATGCCATATGCAGAAGCTCAAATTACTGGAAAAGTAAAGAAATACCCTTAATCCTAAAATCCTTTCGACTAATTCTAAATTTAGCATGCCCGATAGTCCAATATCCCAGATTACCCCTGTTTAATTTTCCTTAAGAAGTTTTAAGTTATATCCCAAAAAAAATATTTAATATTGGTATATCTAAAAAATCCCCGTCAGCAAATTTGGATTTCAATGCGGTGGTGGGCGAGCGATGGCATGGTTTTCAATTATTTTTTACGGATGCTTCGAAACTATCTGAGCTTAGTCACACTGGAGGTGCAGTCTATTACCAAAACTCCAAAATTATTCTACAGTTTAAAAGCCCTAAGGAGTCTTCTGTATTCACTGGTGAGTGTGTGGCTATATTGGAAGCTTGCCATTTTATAGAATCACATCATAATATTGAGAAAGCCGTTATTTTTAGATTTCCTTAGTTGTTTGCAAGCTTTAGTCCAAAATCCCTTTAAAAGTTAATTGCACAGTTCTCTTATTTTAAAAATTAAAAAATCTTTATTGTCCTGCGCTAATAGTCAAAGGGATGTTCAGTTAGTTTGGATACCCAGTCATTGTGGCATTAAGGGTAACGAATATGTTGATGGTTTGGCTAAAGATGCATGTTCATCTATAACGTCAGATCTCAAGCACAATTCCTATCAGGGTTACGACCTATTGTCTCTTCCAAGACTGAACTTGCAGCGTTCCTGGCAGGAGCAGTGGAATATATCCAGTAAAAAGAAAGGCAGTTTTTTTATGCAGTGCAACCGATTATCAAACCAAAACCGTGGTTTTTCGGTCACAAAAAAGTATCGAAAACTATTATTTCTGTTCTTTGTAGAATCCGTCTAGGTTTTTGTTGCACTCCCGTCTTTTTACATAAAATCCATGTTCGAGACTCCTCTCTCTGCGAGTGCGGGTTGGAGGAGGGCACCTTGGATCACATATTTTTCGAATGCTCTAACAACATCCCACCTCTAGATCTGTATAACCGTCTCCCTAAATTTAAGATCCCTCTTCCGATTAATTTCCCTTCCCTTTTAACATACCCCTCTCCAGAACTGCTTGTGGCGCTGATGATTTTCATCCGCCACAATAATATAAAGTTATGACTTGTTTTTCCAAATATTCTTCCATTGTGGTTGTGGTATATTTAATGTTCTAACATAATTATAATCTATTTTAGGTAATTTTGTTTTTTTTGGTTGTTTCAGTCTAGTACTAACCCCACAAGATCTACATTAAGTTCAACTGTATCATCGTAGATTTTTATGTTTTTTTTTTATCTAAAATAATACCTACACATTTGCTTTCCAATTCACTTTAGACATTGGCAGAATAGTCGACATCGGCTTTGCTTGCCATAATAAAAAATATAATAGAATTGCAAGCAAACTATGTATTTACAATGATATTTACATAAATAATAATTTTTCATACATTACGACAAGGTTACAGCATAATTATTATTACTTGGCTATTCCATTTTGGCTCAAACGGCGACCTCACTGCATATAGTTTCTCATAAAAACTTTTTTACAAAAAAACAACCGACTTCCAAAAAAAACACTAAAAGACGTGAAAAATAACTTTAATTTCGGAAGTCGGTGTCTGGTTTTGTATTTTCGTTTTTGGTCACCGACTTCCGAAATTAAAGTTATTTTTCACGTCTTTTAGTGTTTTTTTTGGAAGTCGGTTGTTTTTTTGTAAAAAAGTTTTTATTTTTCACTTTTTAGTTGCGGTACCTACCCCACACAAACTCGTATACCACTACTTGGTGTGTAAATAACAGTGACAGGAAATTATTAACACATCATCCATATAAACTAAGTGGAAAAAATATGCAATATTAAAGATAACTCAAAAACTACTGGTCAGACCTTGATCAAATTTAAATGGGACCACATGTGAAGCACCACCTATCAAATAAAAAAAGAATCATCCAAATCGGTTCACCCAGAAAAAAGTTATGAGCTAACACACATAAAAAAAAAAAAAAAAAAAAAAAAAAAAAAAACATACAGACGAATTGAGAACCTCCTCCTTTTTGTGAAGTCGGTTAAAAAGTATATAATAGTTGCGCTAAAAGCCACTTGAGACTAAACTAGAAAGTCCGTAAAGTTGTTGTATTTGAAGAAATGGCTAAAGTTCACCTAGGAGCTCAGTAAACACGTCTCCTGTTATTCTGTAAAGATACAGAAATTAACAAATCCAAGGGATTTTCATTTTCGTGACATTTGCCGTCACATAACCACATCAAGACTGTTGGAGGACTCGTGAGGCAGCATGAAGCAACGGTCCACACTTCAGAAGGCCACATAGCTTGGAGATGTGTCATTAGTCGTCGCTATCTGCTGTAGTAAGGGAACGAGGTAAAAGAAGATAAAACAATGTGAACTAAGTGAATGCCTAGTGAAAGTTTACATTTTCATTTGATAAAGATTTTCCAACAGGTATGCAATATGCCTCGTGTAAACAGTGTGTAGATTATTAGGATATGTGAACATAAGAGATGATTGTGATAATAGAAATTTAATAAAGTTGTAAACATGATTTGTGGTTGTCTGTTATTTATTTTTCAATAGAATAAAATAGAATATTTATTTATAAAGAATGTACATTACCAAAATCAGTTGTTACAGTTGTGAGGAATCTATGTACACTGTTGCTATTAAAGCAGGCTATATTAGTACATAATTTAAATTAATCACAAAAACTAAACTAAAATTAAGTTAACCTATCGGCTAAGAAATCTTGTACAGAACAATAAAAAATTCTATTAATGATGCTGTTAGTTGTTTTCAAAATTTTCACAATGGTGGATCTTTAATATTGTTAGGTATTGTATTATATGTCAAAAATACGTTAAATCAATCGTTTAACTTGACTAATCGGGACGCCGGTGCCACCAGGTGGCGCTGGACACAGTCTATAACGCTAACACTTGACCAGAGCAAAGCAGAGTTAGTTATTGGCGGTTAAGCAGTGAACACGTTTAGAAACTATCGCGCGTTCCGTATAGTTGTGTCGTATACCTACAGTGTGTTATTCGCAAGTGTGATTAATTTGATCGTAAGTTATAATTTGATTTGAACTGTAAGCGGTTTTTCTATTGCGCAATAACCAACACTACCCATAGTACGCCCACAGTAGTTAAAATATGGCTGATAATAACGAGAGAGACATACCTTCTCCGTCATATATAAAGGTGAGGTGCTATACAGATATTTTTTTCTTGAGTAAAGAAGTTTAAGAATCCCGTGCATAACAATTTCTGATATTGCCCATTGACATTGTGTCACCCTATGTAAAATTTCTACATTTACTGTAATGTTTATGGTGTACATAATAAACAGTGTTCTATCCATGTATCTATTGATATCTCATATGCGTACCATGCTTTATAGATTCATTTGAGGTAGAAAGTACTTGTTTATTAGTTTTTACAAATATGGCTGCTTCAAGGATGTGAAGGCATAGGAAGGTTAACCATGAAACACCAAACCTGAAAACAGAAAGTACCAAACCATGGTAAGCAACCAATATTGTCGACAGCTTAACTTTTTTTAACGTTTTTACAAATATGGCTACTTCAAGGATGTGAAGGCATAGGAAGGTTAACCATGAGACACCAAACCTTAAAACAGAAAGTACCAAACCATGGTAAGCAACCAATATTGTCGACAGCTTAACTTTTTTGATAAATTATGCAGCATTCAACAGCATACATGCCGATGTACTATGAGTCTTTTTTTAAATTGTCCTCTGCCTGTGCCTTCCTAGTTAACTGGCTGCCAATTAAGAACCCTGGAAATGATGTGATAATTATATTGTTTTTCTACAGTTTGACTAGTGCAATTTATATTCATGGCTCTCGCGGATATTTTGGAGATTTTATCACACGGATATACTCGTATTGTCGAGCCACTTTATTAAACTACTGAGTGCATTGTTAATGTCATGTGGATAAGTATGCAACATGTCTCGTGTAACCAGCGTCTAGAATTAGAATGTGTGAACTTAGGAGAGGATTTTGATATTGGAGATTAAATAAAGTTTAAAAAATGATTTGCAGTTGTGTGTTATTTATTTATAAACGAAGATCGGACGATTCGCTCTTAAATTCGCTCTTGATTCGGTGGACTTAAAAGTCTCATCGGTATAGAAACACTGACACACCTTCGAGTACGCCCATTCTGCACAATTTTTGGTAATAATTACTTGCAAACACCAAAACATTATAAATTTTGACGTTCAAAAGTGCCTTTTATGTGCCTATTTGAAATAAATGATTTGACTTTGACTTTTTTGACTTTAACTTTGAGTATCGAGACTACCAAATATCGTTACATCCGGATCGTTGGGACTTTGCGACCGAATTAGGTCGTAAAGTAATCGCTATCTATGTCGAGACTGGAGGCCCATGGGGCCTAGACAAATGTCATTCACTTCGGAGCGGTTCTATTTCTACAATCGCTACCGCTTACGCTAATATTTGGCATCATACGAATCGCAAACTAGCGATAACACTTGTCAAAAAGTGTCACTTGGCTACGCATCTCTATGGAAGTAATCCTTCGACGCTGTCGATTCGTTTCATAGAATCGAATGATGTCAACATTGTCTAGCTAATTTCTATTCGTTAACCTATGATAACGTGACATTTCGATAGCTTATGTCAATTCCATACAATTTATGGCTTTCTACTAGCGTCATCGCTAATCGAATGTTACTTTGTCTAGGCTCTTTGGGCCGGCAGTCTCGACTAGATAGCGACATTATCGCAAACTACCGATCGCTAACTATTAAGGTGAATCCTCAGTTGTAGCCCGCAAAATTACAAATTTTCTTTAGCTTTTTGTAAATTGCAGCTCTGTTTTGCGTTGTATGTTGATCAAAATGGGATTCTCGACTGTGGGAATTATATATTTATCGAATAATAATCATCAATTTCATATCAAACGTCAAATTCAAAGAAAATTTGAATTTGGCGGGTTACAACTGAGGTTTCACCTTAATATTTAGCGATCGGTAGTTTGCAACAGCGTCCCTATCTATGTCGAGACTGCCGGCACAGGTCAGGGTCGACGGCGCGTTGTGTTCGACGCGCGCCGCAAAGAGATGTCAGCACCATTGACGGGGTCCGATAGGGCCGATGCCTGCCGAGGTGGCGGATTGTTCGAAAAAGTTCCCGTGGCCCTGGCGCACAGGCTACTGAAGGAACACGGTTGGGTTTTAGTCAGTAAGAATCTAACACGCCCTCCTGCTCCGGTCTGAGCGGGAGAAGTCATTTGATGATTTCCTGCCCAAAGAAAAAACGAAAAAGTTTGACCGTTTTGAAAACATTTGTTTATAGTGGTTCTAGATATATTCATACAAACAACAACAACTAGATACTACTCTACTATTCAACTTATTTTAAGTACCTACTATGAATGCAAACTACTTTACTTTATAGATATTTGTATGACTTTAGGGATGGGCCGAACGTAGTTTGAACCGAATACGAACAAAAACGTAACAGACTCCTGCCAGATAACGTTAATTAATTGTTAAATACGTAACAACTTTGAGATTGTAAGTACCCAATGTTCGGCATTTGAACCTTTCGGCCGAATACCGCAGTTCGTTTGAAACCGCCGAAGTTCGCTTAAACTGAATGTGTGACGAATTTCGGCCCATCCCTAATTTAAATGTATAACTAAGGCGTACCGAGAAAATATTTTTATTAGACAAAACGCGTTTTAGTAACACAGATGAGATGCGCATGCGCAGATGATTTTATTTCCATGAACTAGGTACCTGCCTGGTTATGGAAATAGGCGCGGCCCGTCTTACATGGGTCTTAAACTTAACTAGCGAAGTGAGGGTACTTATATTATAGATACACCACTACTTATCCCTTTGGCAAAAAGCAGGCCTGATGTCATTGATATAAACTAGCGATACGGAACGTTCTAACACCACAATCACTAAACCTGGGCTCGATGCACAACTCCATGCACGACACTCACACATTTGTGATCATAGTTATGTAAGGTTGTGAGTCCGAGGAGACGAGTTATACAAGTGTCTTCATTGGAATCTGGTTTATTACTCCCCGATTCTAAAGTAAAATCCTTTATATATGTATTGATTCATAACAATAGAATACATAAGCACGCATACATATTATGTCGTACACACTACACGCCCACCGGCAAAATAAAATAAAATTAATGGTTACATTTTATTTTATTTTTAGAATAATGGAATATAGTAATATTATACATAGTAGTAGAATTGGGAATATAGCATTGGTTTACACACAAATACATTATTAAAAAAAAGTACAATCAAATAAAACTACATACATGTCATATGCTTAACATAATGAGATAAAATAAAAAAAAAAAATAATATGGTAATATTATGGTATAGTTCTATTTTTATGTACTATTACTTCGTTTCCTTTATACAGTATTTTTAAATTAAGGTTATTTTATTCTATTACTTCGCATGGTACTATAATAAAGCGGATCAAATTTGTTTACATTTTGTTCATTCTTAAGTAGTATTATATATGAACCAGTACTGTACGTAGGTAACAGGATTAATATACTTATCATATTTACATTTTCTGATTTGTTTACCAATTAAAATTTTGTCTCGCGTCATACTGTGATTTTTGAAGCTTATCTTTGGGTTGTTGTGGATAGTCACAACAGTTATACAGGATGTTTGGTGCATCGTGTGCCAAATTAAAATGGTTGACTGAAGGGGTCATCTGCTAGCCTTTCAGCCCCTTAACACCTCTCATGCCCTGTGGAATATTTTTTATCGACTTTTTATTGTTTTTTTATAAAAGACCCAATTTTACATTCAAATACAAATTTAAAAAAAGTATAAGGCGTAGACTCTGAATTTTAATTTTATATAGATGTGTATTGTTTTAGAGTACTTTTAAATACAAAATTAGTGACATAAAATTCTATTTCTATCGCTGGTATTCATTATCGCAGCGATTTCCAAACTCCGTGACATCATTTTCTAATTTTGGCCAAAAATAACGCCGTTTAATATGGTTTATCATTCGTCGTATACCGGCGCGCGGCGTGGCCACTACTCGGTAGTAAGTGAGAGTCATTTAATATGGGTTATCATTCGTCGTATACCGGCGCGCGGCGTGGCCACTACTCGGTAGTACGTGAGAGTCATTTAATATGGGTTATCATTCGTCGTATACCGGCGCGCGGCGTGGCCACTACTCGGTAGTAAGTGAGAGTCATTTAATATGGGTTATCATTCGTCGTATACCGGCGCGCGGCGTGGCCACTACTCGGTAGTAAGTGAGAGTCATTTAATATGGGTTATCATTCGTCGTATACCGGCGCGCGGCGTGGCCACTACTCGGTAGTAAGTGAGAGTCATTTAATATGGGTTATCATTCGTCGTATACCGGCGCGCGGCGTGGCCACTACTCGGTAGTAAGTGAGAGTCATTTAATATGGGTTATCATTCGTCGTATACCGGCGCGCGGCGTGGCCACTACTCGGTAGTAAGTGAGAGTCATTTAATATGGGTTATCATTCGTCGTATACCGGCGCGCGGCGTGGCCACTACTCGGTAGTAAGTGAGAGTCATTTAATATGGGTTATCATTCGTCGTATACCGGCGCGCGGCGTGGCCACTACTCGGTAGTAAGTGAGAGTCATTTAATATGGGTTATCATTCGTCGTATACCGGCGCGCGGCGTGGCCACTACTCGGTAGTAAGTGAGAGTCATTTAATATGGGTTATCATTCGTCGTATACCGGCGCGCGGCATGGCCACTACTCGGTAGTAAGTGAGAGTCATTTAATATGGGTTATCATTCGTCGTATACCGGCGCGCGGCGTGGCCACTACTCGGTAGTAAGTGAGAGTCATTTAATATGGGTTATCATTCGTCGTATACCGGCGCGCGGCGTGGCCACTACTCGGTAGTAAGTGAGAGTCATTTAATATGGGTTATCATTCGTCGTATACCGGCGCGCGGCGTGGCCACTACTCGGTAGTAAGTGAGATTCATTTAATATGGGTTATCATTCGTCGTATACCGGCGCGCGGCGTGGCCACTACTCGGTAGTAAGTGAGAGTCATTTAATATGGGTTATCATTCGTCGTATACCGGCGCGCGGCGTGGCCACTACTCGGTAGTAAGTGAGAGTCATTTAAAATGATACGTTTCGTATCGTGATCATTTATAACTTTTAAACCTTTTCTAATGTATAAACGTGGTCCGGACCAATTAGGTGTACAATTTATGTTATGTATCAGATTACTTATACAATTCCAATTTCTATCTTTGTACAATGTACACACTATCAAGTTTCATTAAATTACAGTAATAAGCCAACTCCCGTACAAAGGCATCTCGTGCGCATTGTAATCGGCAAGATGGGTTTACTCTTAATATACAATTTGATGCTTCATAATCAAATAAAGTATTTGTTTGGTTAGTCCATTCTTTTTTATTCACAAAACTTAACTCAGTGCAACCCTTTGGTTTTTTAAGCAACTCCATAACTCTTGGGTGATCAGACCAGTCGTTTGTAGTTGCTTAGCAACCGTAGGATTGTCACTCACACCTCGTCCACTACGTTCACACATACGCTTTTTCTGACCTCTGGTTAATACCAGAAACCACGTGCTGATTAATTTCCTTCAATTCATCGCTTGTTATTCGGACACGTGATCAGGCATCTGCAGCTGCATTGTCAGTGCCTTAAACCCCCTTCCCCCCCCCTTATCATATTCGTCTATTATCAGACAATTTAGTCAAACGACTAGATGGATTTGTTTGATTAAATAAGTAAACTAATGGTTTGTGGTCGGTTTTGATAACAAACTTCCTACCGTGAACATATAGTCGGAAATACTTTACAGACCATAGGATAGCGAGTAACTCTTTTACTATCGTGGGATACCTAATTTCTGCTTTATTGAGATTGCGACTTGCATAAGCAATTGGTCTGTTATCACTGTTCACGCACGCACACTCACTGGGCACGGACCCAATTGCATAACCGGACGCATCTGTTTGTAAAACGAAAGTATTGTTTTCATCGAAGGTGGGATATTGTAATATTGGTGGTGATATCAACAACTCTTTTAGAGATTTGAAGGACTTCTGACATTCATGTGACCATTCAAAATTAACATTTTTTCGACACAGTCTGTTAAGAGGTACAGATATTGCGGCGAAATCTGGTATAAACTTTCTATAAAAGTTGACGAACGCTAAACAAAAAGGTTTAAATACCTTTTTGTTTCGCCTGCATTTTTGGGCATGGTTTTTTTTTTTTTTACTATGTTCATTTTCTCTAAATCTGGTTTAATTCCTTCAGCTGAAACAACATGTCCTAATAACTGCATTTCTTTTCTTAGGAAATCGCATTTCAATGGATTAAGTTTCTCACTCAATCCCATCTTACATACCTACCATATTGATGGGTTGCCTATGGCACGAGTCACAGAAGTCAAGGACTTGGGGGTAGGCTTTACCACCGGTTTGACTTTTCGTGATCACATTATGCGTAGCTGCAAAAGAGCGTATAGAAATTTAGGATTCATGCTTCGTACGGTCCGAGGGTTCACGAATGTGAAAGCTATTATAGCATTATATAATGCATTGGTGAGGAGCCAGTTAGAATGTAATGCAGTCATCTGGGCTCCGCATGAAGCTAAATATAGTCTTATGCTGGAGAGGGTACAAAATAAGTTTATAAGATATGTATATAAGTGCTATTATGGAGTCTACCCCTTTTACCCGTTAATGTATCCAACGTTGTTTATTCTAGGTATGGTCGGATACAATGAGCTAAGGGTTAGGAGGGATCTTGCACTCACGTCTCATATATATAAAGTATTGAGAGGGAAGGTTCATAATGCAGTTATTTTAGGGCAGGTGAGTATGTGTGTTCCGGACAGGTACGTGTGGCGACGACGGCAGCCGCCACTGCTAGTGGAACCGCGCGCGAGCACCAACCTTTTAAGGGAGGTGCCGCTGACGCGTGCACTCCGCACGCTCAACCTCATAGCGATTGAGACGGACTTATTCTGTTGTTCTCTGAGTGAATTCACAAGGAATGCATTGTTTATAATTAGTTATAGATGTTAGTTTATATTAAGTTAGTTTTAAGCGCATTTATCGTATTGGGGTTAACCTGTAATGGTAGATGTAAGTAGAAATAAATCAAAAAATAAATCTATAGCTGCGGGTAAACCGATTGCTAGCGTGACGACGCGTCGCTACGCTAAACGATGGTATGTTTCACATCTGCCAGGCGTCCCGTGACGGCTCAATTTTTATACATTCATCAAATTGATATTTGAACAATGTTGCTTCCTTTAACTTTTGTTTTAGTGCAATTTTTGTCCTTTTAGGACAACTTAGTTTTATCAAATTATGTCCAATATTTTTTTATTGGTCTTATAACAAGATAAGCTCATTTGCCATTACCAAACACAGTATAAATAAAATTAAAGTATTCTCATGAGCAACAATCCGTACTTCCTTACTTATAATATTATAAATGCGAAAGTAACTCTGTATGTCTGTCGCGCTTTCACGCCAAAACTACTGAACCGATACAAGATACAAGATATATTTATTTTGTAAAACATGAGTACAGTTTATAGGTCTTATAATTAGTATGAGGTAGCTACATGTTTTGCCATTTATGGCGTACAAAATTAGTCGCACTAGACAAACATTACACCAAAAGACAAACAAATAAAAAAGGAAAGAAATTACAATGTCAAAATTTAAATTAAATTATAATGTCTAAATTTGATTAAGAATTGCATAGTCAAAATTTAAATTAATTCCTAAATTAAAATCTAAGTTATGAATTCTATACAAGAGAAATATCGTTTAAGAATTCATCTACGCTGTAATAGCACTTCTCTAGTAGTAATCCCTGAAGTAACTTTTTAAATTTGTTTAGAGGCATACATTTAATATTATCAGGTATTTTATTATAAATATTTGGAGCAATACCAAAGAAACTCTTTTGCAATAATGCAGTTTTGCATTTGTTTAGGCATAACAAATTCTTATATTGGGCCGATTTAAATGAAATTTGGTATACAGATAGTCTAGAGCCTAAGAAAGGACAAAGGCTACTTTTTATTCGAAAAAACGGTTGTAAGGGGTTGAAAGGGGGGATGAAAAGTTGGATGGAAGTATCGTTATTTTTAGGGCTAGAGGCTTGAAACTTATTTTTAGGCTGTTGATTCGATAGAAATAAATATGACATTCAAAGTTTATCAAAGTTTTACCCTTAAGGGTGTAAAATAACAATGATGAAGTTTGAGTTTGAGTTTGAGTTTGTTTGTTTAAAGCATTCACACGTATGTGTCATAGTTGTAAAATAATTAGCCTAAATAATTAAAAATGCTACCCAAAGACACTAACCCACGCGGATGAAGTCGCGGGCACAGCTAGTTACTATATAATTACATCATAATACATATTTAAAAAAAAAAAAACTGATTCGAAATTCGTTCAATAACCGTTCCGTAACTTTTCATGTTTCACTTAACGATAGAACACGACTCACTACACTTATTACTGCCTACTTCTTTAACCACTTTCTGCGGTTTCTGGCCTCTGATACCCGCCTCCGTCATCAAGTCTCCGGATTCGGTCGACGAAACAAACATGATAGGTTTTGTGCGAAAACCTCATTCCTTATCCACGAATAATGACAATTTCGGTACAGTTTATCATGATGCTAATGTTCGACAAGTGGTACTCCTGCATAGAAGCCGAATTTGAACCACCCGATGCACTTTGTGATATAAAAACGTCCTCTTTTTCTATATTTTACCGGCACATTTGTTGTAAAATAAGCTATATTAATAGCTAAAATAAAAATATGTGATGGGTTAGTGACATTTTTAATTTTTTTTTTTTTTATATGACAAGAGAATTAACATATACGAATTTATTCTATGTAGATAAAATAACTTAAGGCGTCCGCTACAGCCAGTATTACAACACGCCCCCTAAATCTACATTGTAACAACACTAAAAGAAAAAAGAAATAAATAATAACACAAATAGAAAAAACTTAATCCAAAAACCCTAAACTACTTAAACATCTCTTAAAATTTATTTGTCTGCAGAGGTTTAGTAAAGACATCTGCAGGTAAATGTGTAGTAGGCATGAAATTAAGTTTAATAGTGTTATCAGATATTTTTTCTCTGATAAATTGATATTTGGTATCAATGTGTTTTGTCCGACCGTGATGGATAGGGTTCAATGCAATATTTTGTGCACTCTGACTGTCTCCCGATAAAACCACAACGTCTAACAAACCACTCACCTCAAACAGAAAACGTCTCGGAAATACAGCCTCTGCTTGCCGAACACAAGGCCATGTACTATGTTATTATTTATTTGTTTTTTCTTTTAGTGTGGTTACAATGTAGATTAAAGGGGCGTGTTGTAATACTGGCTGTAGCGGACGCCTTAAGTTCTTTTATTTGGTTGATTTACAAGAACCCAAGTCTCTTTTGACTGTAAAGACTGAAACTCTTCTTGCATAGCCGAAATCCACTTACTGCTGTCGTCAGAATTCATTGCTTCTGCATAAGTCTTAGGATCATCCGAAATGGCTTCAAGAGATTCTGCTACCCAAGAATCAAAATTTAGGTAGTCAGGCTTTCTTCTCTCACGTTGTGGATATCTTCTAACATCACTTACACTTTCCGTCTCACTATCAATTGTAGAGACATCGGGTGCATCAACATACTCTTCATCTGAAGTAGAAGAAACAATAGGTACAGGAGGTACCTGATATGAAGTTTCCACTTCTCTGTGAGAATTAGAATAATCACTTGGTTGCGCATCATCGGAGGTTAAGACCAAAGGAACTAAATTATCATCTTCTTTTTTTGTTTTCAAGTCAGTAAAACAATCCTCAAAAAATGTAATATCTCTTGCTGTCTTTGACTTTCGCGAAGAAGATAACTGTGTGGATCTTCTGTATATCCAACAAAAATATGTTGTGTTGCTTTGACTTCTAGCTTGGTACGCAACTGTGTAGGCACATGTACAAGTGTTCTACACCTAAAAACTTTTAAATGACTGAGGTCTGGTTTCCTGTGGATTTGATGTGGTACGCACATCTCAAATGGTGTTATTCCGTCCAAGGCACGATGAGGAGATCTATTCTTTAGGTAAACTGAACATTTAACAGCATCTTGCCACTACGCCTTCGGCAGTGAAGATTGAGAAAGTAAGGCACGAGCCTTTTCCGTGACAGAGCGACCTGTTCTTTCTGCTACTCCATTTTGCTGTTGACAATATGGCACAATAGTTTGATGAACAATACCTCTAGAAGACAGGTAATCACAAAGAGTCTTGTTCACAAATTCTGTACAATTATCGGTACGTAAACTTTTTACCTGCTTTCTAGTGTGTCTTTCAACCAAGCCTACAAAATCACAAATCTTACGTTTTACCTCGGCCTTTGTTCTAACAAAATAAACAAAAAAATCTCGAATAATCATCAATAAGATATAAAACGTAATCATTCCCTTGAAAAGATGTTGTAGACATTGGACCGCTCAAGTCACAATGTATCAATTCCCGACCGACGATTGTACCGACGTAGCTTTCTTGTACAAAAGTGGACTAAGAGGTTTCCTAGCTTGTTTACCTTCTATACACGCCACACAAGATCCCTTATCGACATCTCCAAGAGTAATACCTGTAGCAAGACCATCTACCAATTTACTCATACCTATTCGACACAAGTGTCCTATGCGCCTATGCCATAGTCTATACTGAGAGACGTCAAAGTGCACATCTAACGCTAATTGATTCTTAGGCATACTAGTACAGTTTAGATTGTACAATCCACCACAATCAGATGCACAAAGTACCGGAACACCTGTATAAGAAAAATTAATATTATTATTAAATTTACAACCATCTTTGTTAAAAACTACAGTTAAATCTTTTTGAACAGCCTTTTTAACAGAAAGTAAATTAGATTTTAAATTCGGTACAAAAACTACATATTTAATAACTTTAACAGTTTGTAAATCAGTCAAAATAGAAACATCACCAATACACTCACTCTGTAGCTCATCACCATTTGCGATAGTTACCTTACCAGTGGTAAAAGGTTTTACATTGTCCATCCAATCTAACCTTGAACTCATATGAGTTGAGGCTCCTGAATCAACAATCCACTTGTTTTCTAAAATAGATTCATGTTTAGTATCAGCATTCAGAGCTCCCAAATGTGTCGATTTATTGGCGGATACCTTCTGGGTTTTCTTTTTGTATGGACAGTCTGGACGCTTGTGACCTTGTTCTTTGCAACTATAGCACACAACAGTTTTTGGTTTTTGTTTGTACTTAGTACGTAGAGCAGTTTCTGGTTCGTTTGTGGTAACACTTTTCGTAAACTCGTTCAGAAGTTTAGTTTTTATCATATCCGTGGTGATCAAAACATTGCTATTTTCGAGAGCCATAACCAACGGATCATAATAAGAGGTCAGTCCTCCTAATAAAATAGCAGCTATAGTGGTGTCTTCTAGCTCTTTGCCAATATCAGCTAGATCCTAAACAGTGCTCAGTACTGCACCAATATACTTTTCGATGGAATTGAAATCGGACAAAGAATATATAATTTTCTTTCCAAAGCTAGACGATGTCCAAGGCCTTTGTCTTCGTAGGCTGCTGCTAGTAAATCTCATGCTTCCTTGGTTTTTTTGGCCTTCCTAACATGAGTTACGGCAGCATCATCTAAAGCCAGTCTTATCTTAGAGAGGGCTTTAACATCACGCTTCTCTTTTATGTTTGAAGCAGTCGTATCTCCTTCTGGATAGCCTGCGATGGCCTCCCAAAAATCTTCGTGTAGAAGATACATCCTCATTTTGAATTTCCATGACACATAACCTTCCCTACTGCTTAGTGGCTTAAACACACTGGATTTCATATCTCCAGAGCCTGAATACATTGTTTTATAAATGTCAATTGCTCACGAAGAAAAATAATCCAAAAATGTACCTGGAACTTTTATATTTCCTTTCAAAATCACACTAACCACTACGCTATACAAATCTCGTGCTGATAACATGTTGTAAAATAAGCTATATTAATAGCTAAAATAAAAATATGTGATGGGTTAGTGACATCTTTTTTTTTTTTTTAATATGACAAGAGAATTAACATATACGAATTTGTTCTATGTGGATAAAAGAACTTAAGGCGTCCGCTATAGCCAGTATTACAACAACATTTTACCAAATATCCATTAAAAAAAAAAAAAAAAAACACTTATAGGTACCATAGTCTATTAATGTTTTCCAATAAAATTAAGTCACACGACCGAACTCGGCACGCGTCTCAGTTGCCATGTCATGCCATCGCCATGTAAGGTTGTGAGTCCGAGGAAATGAGTTAAACAAGTGTCTGCATTGGAATCTCGTTTATTACTCCCCGATTATAGAGTACAATCCTTTGTATAGATTCATAACATTAGAATACATGAACACGCATACATATATCTTACACACTACAGTTGCATACTTACAGTTACCGATAGACGAGAGGACACAGATGTATGATCATTGATCACAGCTGCAAACTTACATTGACCGATAGACTAGAACAGAAATTTGTGTTTCCAGCGTTATAGAATGTTGTGCCGTTGAGGTAATGGTCCATCAAGTGATTGTAATTTGTATTTATAGGCCTCCAATACACAGTAAAAAGACTACAGCCGTGTTCCTTGAAAAACTAGATCGTATACTTTACTTATGTAGCAGAAACATTGACAAAGAAGTATTAGTATGCGGTGACTTTAGTATTGATATGCTTCAAAATACAAGATTATCCGTAGAATTCCAGAATCTACTTTTAAACCAAAATATAAAACCAAGTATAAATAAACTTACACATATTTAGCGGTAAATGCATTGACAATAATGCATAATGTCAAAAGTGGTCGAGGAGAAATTTTAGACTTAGCTTTGTCATGATCACACAGCCCAGGGGGCCTATTATGCACTCTTATTTCCAGGCAGTTTACGGCGTAAACAGAACTGCCTTGCAATTTCGTATTATGAACTCGTCTAACAAGCCAGTCAGCGGTCACATGACACCCTGACTGACTTCTGCCCGAATATTGCCTGGCAATACCGTATTACGACCGTTCGTATGACATTTCTTGTCATATTAAAACTGACCTCACAATCCATTCAATTTACGCTGCTTCAGAAGAGCTTTTATTGAATTGTTTTGGGTTTATTTGGCGAAATTATTCGAGTGTTATTTAGGTAAAAAAGGAAAATATCATGTGTAACGAATATGAACTGTTTGAGTTCATGGAAAGTGATTTTTCGCATCAAAATAGTAAATCAAGGAACAAAAGATGACGACTTCATGATCAATTTAATGCGTTCGGAATGTAAAAACTCCCACAATGTTTCTAGCTGAACATAAGTTACGCGCCGACGAGGGCGAGAACTCTCATCCACTGAACTATAATAATTACATTTGTATTAATATTACATCATGTTAAAAACTGAATATTAATTGAAAACCACTCAATAACACTTACACCATATTTTTGTTTAGAGATACTCCGAAAATCTTACGAATGGAAGTTTAAACAAACAATACGATAGTGAAAGTGTGTGAAACAATACTTCCATTGAAGTGGTCGATTTCGGAATTCCCCGCTCGCTGAACATCTTGATGTCCGAACGTACTCCACTTGCTTGCTTGTGTAAACTTTGCTTAGATGAGGTATTTAATAATTCAAATGCACACAGGTACACTCACTCTCACACACACATACATTCACCCACCCTTGCACACGCACTCGCACTCACTCGACTCACCACACCAACACTTCTCATTCTACTTTGTTTTATTTAATTTTTGATTTTGTTTTTATTGTATATTTTAAGCTTCAAAAGCATAAATAATAACATGATTTTTGTGATACTCAAATTGGGAGTTGAAACTGTCTCTCCTTAATACAGATTACTCAGTAATCTAGGTAGGAGAGCAGCGATTCACCCAACCATTCGTTGTACCTATACCATGTAATTAATAATGCAAACCTAATTTGTAAGTCCCCAGTGTACTACAAAACCTTTATGTACCTAAATAAATTATTATTATATTATTATAATAGTGCTGATCCCGAAATAGCTTTCAACTCATTTCATGATTTATTTAAACTTTTCTATGACCTGCGTAATTATGCGAAATTGGACGCTTTATTTTTATTGTGACAGGACACGTAACGTAATAATAGGTACCTAGTTAAATTGTTAAGTGATTAGATGCTTAGTACATTGTGTGTAATTTAATCTTTTTTTTTGTAATAACAATGCCTCGTTTTGGTTACACAGCTTCGGAGTACACCAATATGTTTTAATTTATAGGGAATGTCACCGAAACGCCTCTTTAGCAAAACAAACATACCGAGAGAGGTATGGGAACACCCGTGTGTGTCCTACCGATGGCCGCACTATTGTTCAAGCTGTCCAGAGGATACGGGCAAATGTACCTTTAATCCCGCATTTGCATAGTGCTACTCCACAAGAAACAGTGACCCGAGACGAAAGAATTAAATTATTTTGAACGCAACCCCACGTCTACTATGCGTAGGGCAGGTCGCATTTTTCGTGTAAATCATAGAACAATACACAAACTATTAAAACACGACAAACGGAAGCCTTACAAGTACAAGAAAGTACAGGCGTTGTTACATAGAGACAAGCCAGTTCAAGAAACCTTCTGTCGCTGGATAGAAACAAATCATTTAGAGAACCCCGACTTCCTGTACAATGTGATGTGGACTGATGAAAGTACATTCACAAGGAACGGTACTTGGAACCAACAGAATCTTCGGTACTGGAGCCGCGTAAATCCGCATATAGTACGTGAGACTTCCCACCAGTACAGATTTGCGGACAATGTGTGGGCTGGCATACATAGGGATACCATAATTGGTCCAGTTTTTATTGATGGCAATTTGAATGGTGAAAAGGTTTTAGAACTCCTCAACGAACCCGTTTCCGAGTACACAGACGAGCTTTCGCTAACCGTGCAGAGCGAGATGTGTTATCAATTAGACGGAGCACCAGCTCATTCAGTGGTCTTCCAGAAAGCGTTTGTATCAAATATTCGGACAGCAGTAGATTGGCCGTTATGGACCAACGCGGTGGCCAGCGAGCTCACCGAACCTCACGCCATTGGATTTCTTCTTGTGGGGTCATGTCAAAAATGAAGTATATTCAACAGACGTTGATACCGTTGATGATTTAAGAAGCAGAATAATCATATCTTTTAATAAATTAAAACATATGGTCGCTAATGGCGACCTCTTATCAAGAGTTAGAAAATAACCTTCTAAGACGGACAGTTGTAAACCACATTTAAAAAAATATAAAATTCCGACACTACCGGCTTTGTACATTTATGAAGCTGCCCTATTTGTTAAGTTAAATGCACATTTGTTTCCTCACTTGCCGAATACTGTTAAACGTAACAGGCAGAATGATATGTTACGCGGACAGAGAGCCAAAACAGCCCTAATGTGGAAAAGCATATTCTGCATAGCTCCGCAAGTTTATAACAAAATTCCAAAATCAATGAAAGAGTTAAATTTAAATGGATTTAAAAATAAACTTAAAGACTTGCTATGTAATAAATGTTATTATAATTTGAATGAATACTTGGACATCCTAATTGTAATCTTTTATATTTTGACATCTTACTCTTTGATACGAGTGCTCTTACATTTTGTGATACTTTTATATTTTGACATCTTACTCTTTGATACGAGTACTCTTACATTTTGTGATACTTTGACATTCTAAATCATTTTTGTGCCTAACATCTTATTTTTAACCGACATGCCTCAAATTGTAATTTTAATTCGTAATAGGCAATCAATAATTTTAATACTAACCTAATAATCTCTGTCCTATATTAAATGTATGTTCCTAATATTTGCACGCCATACTTGGCAGAATGTGATGATACCACTGACTAAACTTATGACCTAATGTACCATATTCTGATAAATAAATGATTATGATTATGAAGACGGTGTAATTTGTGCGTTCGGGTTCAACGCGGAAATTTTGAAAATCTTAAAATTTAATGACATAGTTAGGTTCTCGCTAAGTGACTGAACAATGTTTGTGATTAATAATTACTCGAGGATACTGTGATTCGGTGTAATTGTTTTTATTGAGCATTAATAATATTAAATATGCCGCCAAAATATCACGTCGCGCTTTGCGTCGCTACATAACAGCGCGCTGTTGCCGCTCTTCTCTCAGGTTAGTGAACCAATATTTAAATATGGTGTTCTATTTTCTTTACATTATTATGCTATTTAGTTTGCTTGTTTTTTTTTTTTTTTTTTTCAGTGATAGGATTTATTTGATGGTTTCAAAATATTACTATGAACCCAGTGTTTTCATTTATTGTTGTATCGTCATCTCCACATTGTATAATTAAGCAAGTTAGAACGCTGTGGCATTACAGGGCAACATGTTATAATTGATTGAAGCATAGGTACTTAACTGGCAGAAAACAAGTAACTGTCATAAATAGGATTTTTCCAAAGACAACAATACAAATTGCGTACTTACATGTCATCAACTAGATTAACAATATGTGGGGTTCCTCAAAGAAGTGTCCTTGGGCCCCTGCAATTCATTATTTATACAGGATGGGTAAAAAACCGTGGAGTAAACGAAAAAGGGTGGTAATTTGGGTAATTTGCAGTAAAAAATATCTCTGTGCGCGAGCCCTAACCTTGATCTCCTTAAAAGTTATGACTATTTGAGCGTTTTTTTTTTAAATACCAAAAATCAATCTAGTGTCGTGATATCTTTGTTTTTTTTTTAAATATTATTTCATTATCGAAATACAATATTCACTGTGGCAACACTGTCAAAATACAAAGTATTAATATTGTAACGAACTTTTATATGTAGGTATTTACATTATGGCAACTGAATGTATTAATCTACTTTGGCAACACTTAGAAATAACGGTTATAATATTATCGTTATTTCTGGGTGGGACAAAAGTCATTTTAAAATGGTATCATTTAGTGGAGAGTCAGTCGTTGTTGGATTATGAATGATTACAGATAATATATTTATTTGCTTACAGTGGTGCAATTATAAGCATTAGCAAGAAAATAGTGTTTTCTTAATACTAGCATTATTATTCCTATCTTTCCTACTTAGGTACATTCATAAAATACAACAAGTTCATTACTCTACTGCCTGTCTGTTCGCTTAACATGAATCCTACTGGACGGCTTTAGATGCAATTTTCAGGATTAAAAAGAAGGCTAAGTAAGCCAAGGAAGTAGGCTAGGCATGGGCATGTGTATAATGAGCACTTAAGTTTTCCAAAAGTCGGCGCCTCTGTCTTCACACAGTTCGTCCATCGTTTCTTTGGTCTTCCCCTATTCTTACAAAAAAAAACGTTTATTACGGACCCATAGGTCGTAGGGACTATTTCAAGGTAAGGTCTCTACTTGGCCCCTCAGTGTCTGAAATCAGCTTTGTGTCTCATGTCCGGGGGGAGGAGCCGGTATTAAGCTTCACCACGAAGCAAGTAAGGTCGGTGATAAATAGTATGAGAAGGGGCAAATCCCCTGGGCATGTGAATGTGAGAACGTTGTAGACCTAACTTGTAGACTAGATTTGTGGACCTTTTTATATTTTGTTGAGTACATGTTACTTGTTGACAGGCCTACACTGTCCTCCCATATCTATCAACACTGTAATTGGAAACATTGTATAAGCCCCTTATTTTTAAAAGAGTAACCGTGGAGTTTCTTGCCGGCTCTTCTCCATAGGAAACAACCAATTGGAACCGTGCACCTAGCTTCTGTCGTTTCATAAGTGCCCATGTTGGTTTATGTGAAATAAAATATTTTGATTTTGATTTTGAAGCATAGAACATTTAAAATATGCGGGCGTGCATATGCCGAGGGTCCTGTCCTTTTTCTATACGATGTGTCTCAGCCATTCGTATTGACCGACAGATTTAATCAAGACCTTTGTTGTACCCATCGCGAAGAATAGGACAGGAGACATCTTGGACATAAGCAACTATCGCCCCATTTCTCTTGCAACTGTTACGGTCAAGGTGTTGGACAGTATCCTTGACTCTTATTTGGCAAAATATTTAAGTTACATAGAAAAGAAAGAAAAGAAAGAAAAATAGGTTTATTTGTCACAGAAACACGTGCATACAAAAAAAAATATAATTAGCTCAGGTAACAATTTAATAAAAAGAAACAAACAAACTAGATCTTTAATCACGAGCACAAAACAGAAATAGTCGACAGCTGCACGTCATGACTGTGACAAGAAGGCTTCCACTCAGCATGATGCTGTGCTATAGGGGACCCACAGCACGGCGCTGGTTTTCAGTGGTTACCCAAAAAGGACGTACGGAGACCAAGCCAGGTGTAATAATTGGTACTACATCTACGTAACAAAATATAATAAAACAAACAGTACATATTATTAAATAACATAAACATCCATTAACAATTATATAGGCACGCCGTGCGATCTTAAGCAATGTACCCACCCGTATTAGTATAATTATTTATAGTCGTATATAGGTACAAGAATATCCAGTTTTACGTTTTGTCTCGCTCCGACCCCCACCACCGCGTCGCTTGCACGAGTGTACGCGCGCCGCGGGCTCACAAAAATGCTGCATTGCACTTCGCTAATGCGTCTACGAGCGTGATGACATATCGCGACTCGCGAGCCATCGTGCGCCGCGGGCTGTAGCGGCGGCGGCCGCGTCGGTGGCAGCGCGCGCGGCGCACGAGTCCAGCGAGGTCACGTGGCGCGCCACGCATAGCGAGTTACTACCGCCAAACGATATACCGACAGTGGGCAAACTGGCTTGCGTTTGCGTTTCAGTCGCCGCTTGATCAAGACGTGAGGTGTTTACTGTACTAACTACTTTCGTGCATATAAGTACCTATACATCGCTATCGGCATGAGATAAAAATGCCTAGACGCATCCGACGCAATGCTATGCCGCTTCGAGCCGCCTGGATGTTGATATACCTTGCCCATAGATGATAAACCATAAGTGAGTATTTATTTATAAAATATTTGTTGCTCATACTTTTGTTTTTCTAATAGGTTTTTTTTCAGATGTAACTTAAAATTTTGTTTTGTTTTCAGGGATCTCATGGGAGGCGGTATATCATTCCAGCAGCGAGAAGCGGCATACTTGAAACATCCTCTGAAGGCTGTGGTCCTATGTTGAGGCATCGAGATCGGGACGGCCGTGGAACGAGCAGAGTAGCTGTAGTGCTCGTGCCTCCAGCTTATTTTTTTAAACAGGTATTCCGGTTTGTGTGTTTGTATAATACCGAACATCAAAACGGCTAAGTGTAGTTTCCGTCGTGCAGCCATTTTTAAAATATTGTGTTCATTTAAATACGGTGTGATATGATGCCTCCGGGGTATACCAAAGCAATAACGAGCACACGCGTTTTGTACACGCTGTATTAGACGTTCTGTACGGGAAAAGAGACACGGCCCATATACAGCGTCACAATAATTCAGTTTAGATAGTACTAGACTATCCACTAATCTCTTCCTTAATGTGATACTAAGGAAGTCCCTCACTCTATACAGAACCTTTAGTCTATAAAAGCAGTTCTTTACCACGTCATTAATGTGTTCCTCAAAACGAAGTTCCGGATCGATGATTAGACCAAGGTTACGTGCGACTTCTACTCTTTGTATACTTTCTCCCATGATTTTTACATCTGGTTTCGCAGACAAAATTGTTTTTATTTGATTTCTGCTCCCCATAATCATAAACTTAGATTTTTGAGGGTTCAGTACTAGTGAGTTGCCTATAGACCATGAAGCAATTCTATCAAGTTCCTCATTTAGGGTTCGTATGGCGGATGCTGTGTCACTGGCGTTAAACGAAACATACAATTGAGTGTCATCGGCGTATATATGATATTTGCAGTTCTTAATGCACTTAGTTATGTCGGCACTATACAGTATATAGAGAAGCGGGCCGAGCAGCGATCCCTGAGGAACTCCCCTTGTTATTAACTGTGGGGAGGAAGATATCGTAGAACCATCCTGCATGCGTATCTCAACCCGCTGCGTCCTGCCCGTTAGGTAACTCTTAAACCAAGCTATGGTTCGGCTATGAAAACCGTAATACGATAGCTTGGACAACAATAGAGAAATATTCATTGAGTCGAATGCCCGCGAGTAGTCGAGCAGCACCAGAATAGATCCTTCACCACGGTCTCGCGTTTCAAGGATATTACCCAAGACGTCTGCCAAGGCAGTTGTGGTTCCGCGTCCCTTTCTGAAACCCGACTGCAAGTCAGGTAATACCCCATGTGCTTCGAGAAAATCGGAAACCTGCAGATACACCACTCTCTCCAACACCTTGGACAAACATGGCAAAATGCTTATGGGGCGAAGATCTTTGTAACTCTGTGGGTTATTATTCTTTGGAATAGGCCGCACAATTGCGTTACGCCACAGATTAGGAAATACATTCGTGGTAATGGATCTGTTTACTATCTCAGTTATAGTAGTTAATGATTGCGGGAGTGTAAGACTCAACATTTCCATCGATATACCGTCAACCCCTTTTGCATTTGTGGATATGCTTTTAAAGATATTGCAAACTGTATTGGAGTCTGTTGGCATAAAGATAAATTCTGCGGTCCCGAACCTGTTAGATTCAAAGAAGGATTGTTGGGAAGTGTTCACATTAGGGTCACCCGGGACATCCAGGAATGCTGAATTTATCCCGTCTGGGTCGTTAAATTCCTCTAAGAGCACATCGTCGTCCTTCCCCATTGGAAGCACATGCTTTTTTATATTATGCCATAATGATTTCGAGTCGCTAATATTGTCATTTATATACTTGGTAAAGAACGCTTTTTTCTCATTGAATAAGCCAACTATTGATTGGTGCTTAAGGTCTAAATAATAATGTTTGTGTGCCTCCAGTTTGGTTTGATGATATCGATAGCGGGCATCATTTCTCAATTTAAACATTAAAGTTATAATGTCCGTTATCCAAGGCGTTGGTTGCTTTTTGAAAATTCTAGTTTTTAAAGGTGCGTGGATATCGAAAAGCCTAATTACATGTGAATTAAAGGAATCCAACATGTCATTTACATCGTGCAGTTCACAGATTGAGTCCCACGGGATTGCCTCCAAATCTCTGCGGAAATCATCAACTGAAATGTCTCTAAACGGACGATATGTCACCTTTTTACGTAACGGTTTCTCTTTTTTAAAAACGATTTCGCATGATACGAACGAGTGATGACCTAGTTCCGCTATGTGGTTCACAACAACGTCCCGATACCGTGCATCCGTACAAATCACATCGATCAGAGTAGCACTGTCTCCTACGAAGTGTGTAGGCATGAGAACAATTTGATCCATGTCGCAGTACTTTAGAAATCCCGTGAGCTTTTTTGTTTTAGGATTGGTTATGTCGAGCATATTAACATTAAGATCGCCTAATAAAATAATATTATCGTACGGAGCCAATGCGCAGATGCTCTCCGTGATCGCGTCTAGGTATGTATCTAAATCTAACCAAGGGGGCCGGTATGCAGTTCCTATAAGCAATTTTTTTTTCTTAGCTGTTATATTAAGCCACATTTGCTCCACCTGTGGATGATGCGGGTGAGCTCTAGTTCGAGCGCTGGTTCCGGTTTTAATATAAAACGCGACCCCTCCCCCGCGCCCCCCTCGGATTGTCTCCGGGCGTGGTCTATGACGCAACTGATATCCAGGAACCACTGGCGCCCGGCCCTCCTCCCCCTCCCGCAGCCACGTCTCATTAACTGCCATGACATCGACGGAGTGATGGTTCATAGCAATAATAAACTCATCATGTTTTGTTGATAATGAGCCCGCGTTCAGAAGTCCAAACTTAATATGTTTATTGCGCGGCATTTGTGCATGAAGTATGGATATTATACAGTTTCACAGCTAGAGTTGAGCGAGACAATACGTGTAGTAACAAAAAACATGGGCAGCAATAGTACACATAAATAACAAATTGTGTAAAAAATGGGTACAATGACATAATACAAAAGTGAATTGATACTAAGAATGAAATAAATAAATTATGATATCCGCACGCCATACCCACAACAAATGTACATCTGTTCCCCCGACAGCCAAAACGTGCAGTGCCAAACAAAGAACCTTTTGAGACAAAGATAAACCGACCTGACAACTTTATGAAAATAACAAAACTTAACATAATAAAAACTATACTAAACTTAACATTAACAGAACTAGGTCTGAGGGACTTTTTCACCGCCTGATCCAAAGACTTCCAGTAGGTCCGTCTCATTCCGTATGAGCCTCGCCTTGTCACCGGGCTTACGTCGTGCAAGAATGCGGCCATGCTTTGTCCACACAAATTGCCAGCCGAGACCTTGGCCCGCCTCCCGTGCTCGCCGAAATAACTGGCGGTTTACTTTCGTTAGGCGTTCGTTTAGGTAGTACCTACTTGATGGACCAGACATCCCGAGATCCGCGGTGCTCGCCCCACGCCGCACGCGCGCGGCGCGCATCAGCTCGTCACGCAGGTCGCGGCGCACGAGGCGCACGACCACGGCACGCGGGCGGGTCTCCACTGGGCCCGCAGCGCTCGCAGCATTCACTTGTTTGCCACCTATGCGGTCCACGCTTACTAAGTCGCGATCATCAATTTTGACGCCTAACTTTGTGGCTATTAGTTTCACCGTTTGCGTAAGGTTTTCTGAGGCTAATTCCGGCAAATTTGTGATTTCCAAATCATTGGATAATAGTTGTTGGTCCCGGTCATTTAATTCTCGCTTTAGTTGAGCAACTTCCTCGCTCGCCCGCAAACCAGTAGTGGCAGTTATTTTTTGCTCCAGACTATCCATTCTGCTATCCATGCCATCCATTCGCTTTTCATACTGGTCAATTGACCCTTTCATATGGTCTCTGTCCGCCTGAAGCTGAGCCAGATCTGTACGAAGACTCTGAAATTCGCATTGAAATTGTTTCTGCATGGCCTGCAATTCTGCCCGCAACTCTTCCTTAAACATTAGGCGCAACTCAGCCCGCAACTCCTCCTTAAAACTGCGTAGCATGTCAGACAAACCCGGGGCAATATCTTGAGTATCACCCAGCGTGCTGCAGCTCAAACCGCTGGTATCCATAGACTCTTCGATCGCATGTGCCTCCGTTGGTGCAGCATCCGCCGTGCCCTTAACCGCTGTTTTGTTACAGCTAGGGCAGACCCAGGTGGGTTTAATAAAACCCGACAGTGGTAGGGAAGCGCATGCTCGATGAAAGAGAGCTTTGCAGGTGCAACACCTAGCGGCCTCTAGTGGCGATATAAATTTTGCGCAACAACCACATTTCGCTGCCGGCATGTTGTTGCGTACAGTAATTAGCTGCGCACTTATTAGTGTTCGATCCTGCTGACTTGGTAACCCGGGGCGTCAATAGATGGCGCTGTATCAACAAATTGTGTCTAAGGTGGGTTAAATTTATAGGAAGACTAATGGGGTGACAACACCATATAACGCTGAAACGCTGTCAACACAACACACAAACCGGATGCACTCCGATAACCGGGATTTTTCAATAATTGTAAATAAACGTTAAAATATTTACATTTTTGTACTAGGAGGTACTTTTTTTGCACTTTAGTTTTTAAGTTTATTGTTTTGCACTTTTCTTGTCATATAAATCACTGTTTCACTATATAACAGGCTATACTGTTTATGGCTGCCTAGATATCACTTTAAAACAATAAATACTTGTAATGGACTACTTGTTTCATTTTATAAACCAAAAATATTCAGACTAGCAAACACCTGCTTGACGTCCGTACGCCTCCCTCTCAGCCCTTTTGCCTGATGCCTGATGCTTTTGCCTTTTACATGATGCACTGTTTGGGTTTTGTCCTGGACTACCAATTGAAAGTGCTACCCTAAGTGTCAAGCATACTGTCAAATACTACACTGACCGTAAGACGTGTACGCCTGCTTCTTTGATATCTCCAAGGCTTTAGATCTCGTTTCTTATGACGTGCTTTGGAGTAAATTGAGGAGTAGGGGTATACCGGAGGAACTGCTCAGTGTATTGCAGTTTTGGTATCTTAGCCAGACTAACCGAGTTCAATGGTCTAATACGCTCTCGGAATCATATGGGTTGGAGCGCGGGGTGAGGCAGGGTGGTTTGTCTCCCCGGCTCTTCAATCTATATGTTAATGACCTCATTGCCAAGCTCAGCAACATGCGTGTCGGATTCAGGGTACATGGTGTTAGTTGCAACAACATCAGTTATGCGGATGACATGGTGCTGCTGAGCCCGTCGCCGGGGGCGATCTTGGAGTTGCTAAATGTATGTGAGACCTACGCTGCTGCACATGGACTGGTCTATAATGCCAAAAAATGTGAATACATGGTCTTTTTGGTCGCTGGTAGGTGCCGGGAAAGTACATTCGGAATTGCCATAAACGGTACACCAATACGTAAGGTCACTAAATTCAAATATCTTGGGCATTTTCTTACCGACGACCTCAGTGACCATGGTGACATTGAGAGGGAGCGTAGGGCTCTGGCGGTCAGGGGTAATATGTTGGCACGAAGATTTGCTCGGTGTACTGACCAAGTTAAGATTACGCTTTTTAAAGCTTATTGTCAGAGTTTCTACACCGGTAATCTTTGGGTCATTTACTCGAAAAGGTCGATGGATGTTCTACGCGTCCAATATAACAATGTTTTTAGAACGCTGTTGCAACTGCCACGCTTTTGTAGTGTGTCTGAAATGTTCGCGGTAACCCATACCGACGGATTTCATGCCATCATCCACAAAAAAAAGACCTCACTTCTCAGCAGAATAAGAAGCAGTCACAATAGTATCCTGAAAGCTGTGGCGGGAGACACTTCTTCTGCAATAATAAGGCAATTTGTGAGAAGGCTTATACCCTAGTTTCCATTTCTCGTTGTTAAGTTGATGGGTGGTCTCTCATGAATTCGTCTTTAGTTTAAGTTACCAACAATAGTGTTTTAAGTCCAAACCTGTTACTAACAATTTATGGATCTTTTTAGTTATCCGAAATAAAATGATTTATTATTATTATTATACAAATTTTTATACCTTGTAATTTTATGAATAAATATTATTATTTCCATTATTCCATTATATACATATAAATTACATTTTTAAATATTAGCATATAAAAAATATAAAAACATTTAAAAATATAAAAAATAGTAACCCACCGGTATCGGGAACAGGTTCCAAGCTACCGACGGTCAGGGCTCCAGAGAGAGGAGCCTCCTAACAATGCGAGCCGTGTCTAGAAGTACTGGTTTCTGAATCAAGCCCTTGATCCAGCTGCCCAACGAGAGCCTCCTCAGGTGTTGGTCGAGGCTCTTGGCTATTAAGCCATTGGCTGTCACGACTATCGGCACAATGATCGCTGAGTCCACATCCCACATGTCGACAACCTCGCGAGCCAAGTCAAGATACTTGATTTGTTTATCTTTCTTGGCTTTCACGAGGTTCCCGTCATGCGGGATCGTTATGTCAACAATCATTGCGCGCCACTCTAATCGATCCACCACCACTATATCAGGCTTATTGGCAACAAAAGTCCTGTCAGTGATGATGGATCGATCCCAGTATAATGTGATATGACCATTTTCGAGAACTGGTTCGGGCACATACCTATAGTACGGCACTTCCAATTCTACAAGGCTGTATTTCAGAGCAAGTTGCTGATGGATAATCCTGGCTACAAGGTTGTGTCTATGCAAGTACTCTTCGTTAGCTAGACGAGAACAACCAGAGATAATAGGTCTGATGTACTCACCCGGACGATGGCATGCCCGACACACGTCAATCGTCCCGTCCTTCATAATATGTCTCCGGTAGTTATTCGTTAAGATAACTTCGTCCATAATTGCACAGACAAAACCTTCGGTTTCTCCAAAGAGGTCACCGAAACGCAGCCAGGCTACGGAAGCTAGTTGGTCTACATCGGGCCCATGTAGGGCCCGAAAAAAGCGTCCGTGAAGCTCCTTACTCTGCCATACTTCCATGCGATCATTATTGTCAAGCACTACTGGTTTGCGCCAGTTCTCTTTAGCTAAGGAGAGCGGGGTGAGGCCCTTGTCCACTGTGACCACATCTCGATGCATCCCCACGTCGGCTTCTAAGAAATATTCCCTGAGACTGAATATCTCGCGATTATGGAGGGTCTTAGCATTTAAAAAGCCTCGACCTCCACACTTTCGCGGGATATACAGTCTCATTACCGATGATCGTGGGTGATGTATTCGATTTGCAGTCAGCAGTGTACGGACCTTCCTATCCAGGGCGTCGAGTTCGGTCTGAGTCCATTTGAGTATGCCGAAAGAGTACATCAAAACCGGCATGACCCAACCGTTAAAGGCGCGCACCTTGTTTCCGCCTAATAAAAGACTATTAAATACTTTTTTCAGGCGGCCAAAGAAGCGTTCCTTTAACGACTGCTTCATGTCAGTACCATTGATGCCCAACGCTTCCGACATACCCAAATACTTATAGGTTTCGGATGCGGAGAGGGCTCTAAGATTTATGGAATCCGAGAGTTGTGTTGCGACGGATTCCACAATCTCCCCTCGCTTTACATGCATGACCGCACATTTATCCACACCAAATTCCATCCTGATGGCGCTACTGAAAGGTTCAGTTACTTCCAGTAGCTCCATCAGTTGCAAATTGTTGGGGGCAAAGAGTTTTAGGTCATCCATGTAGAGGAGGTGAGATATAACCTAACCACCTCTCTTCAGCCAATAGCCTAGACCTGAATCCTCCAACAGTGTGCTTAGAGGATTCAAGGCTCAGCAGAACCAAAGCGGACTCAAACTATCACCCTGAAATATTCCTCGCTCGATCCTTATCGGTTCGTCGTTCCTCTGGACATTTCGACATCCTGGATAATGAAGGACCGTTCTCCATTGTCCCATACATGAATTCAGGAAGGTGCGCAGAGTTGCATCTACTTTATACAACTCCAGCACACTCACAAGCCATGTATGTGGCACCGAGTCATAGGCCTTCTTGTAATCTATCCAACATGTCGACAGATCCTTTCGGGAACGACGAACCTGTTGGCTAATGGCCATATCAATGAGGAGTAGCTCCTTAGTACCACGGGACCCGTTCCTACATCCATTTTGAGAAGGAGACATGATGGAGTTGGTGTCTATATGTTTGTTAATTTTAGCTCTCAAAATGGATGTAAGAACTTTATAGACCGTCGGTAAAGACGTGATCGGCCTATAATTTTCGGGTTCCGCAGTGCAACCTGATTTATGGAGCAGGTGGGTAACTCCTGTTGTTAGGAACTGGGGTAGCGAACCAGATTCCAAGGCAACCTGGTACTGAGCCGCCAAGCAAGCGTGCGACCTACCGAACCATTTGATCCAGAAGTTGTGCAGTCCGTCCGGCCCTGGAGACTTCCAGTTAGGCAGCGGACGGACTGCACGAGTTACATCTTGGGGGCAGATGGAAATAGCCCCCATTTCTGGTATTGGATCGCAGGCTCGCTCGACTTCCCGAGCCCAATCACCTTCGGTGTGACTGACAGGCACCGACCAGATATTGCGCCAGAAAGACCACATGGCATCATTATCCGGCAGGCACGTGTCAGCCACACCTTGATCCGGTCGCTGCCAACTCCTATAAACCCACCTTTCATCGCGCTGGAAGGTGCGATTCTGAGTGTATCGCTCCACTCGCCGCTTATACCTACGAATACGGTTCGCCCATGCATACACTTTCTGCTTCAGGAAGTCGATGCGCTCTGTGACACAGGACATGTAGTCCTGAGGGCTAATATTAGTCCCTGCGAACGCGCGTCTCACAAAACGCATCACTCTAGGGCGAGTATTGCCCTCCCTGAAGCAGATTAGTTTGCCGATGAGTGCTCTGGCCCCACCAATACGGCGCTCAATTCTGCACTGCGAAGCTGGTACGGCTGGTTTCGGTCGTGTAGCTCTAGAATCATTAGCAAATTTGACGTGAGCTACACGACATGCCGCTACAGCCGCGCAGTACAGAATCGAATGCGTATCGGTGAGGTCTACGCAGTGATCAAAATAATTTGACAACTGCGCATCCAGCGCCGCCACCAGCGCCCTATTTTTGTTATGCATGGGTAAACGAGGTAAGCGTGGTTTAAGTTCGGGTGATATGAACCGATATTCTCGAATCGCATCTTCCAAAGCATTCCTCAATAATTCATCATTGCACTGGGTACTTACGTTTGTAGCCCTATCATCACTCTCCTCGTCTGCTTGACTTGTGTTAGACTGTGGTAGTACTACCACAGTCTGCGACGGGGGGGTGATGACATGACTACTCTGCATTTCATTTCGCAGGCGATCAAGTACAGTGTCATCTAACATTTGATTACGTTGGATGACCCCCGCACCTGATCCGACAGTCGTTGTGCCGACATGTTGACAGCTGGCTCAAGCACCTGAAAAAGAGAGAGCATCCGAACACGGTACGCGGTCAGATTGTTTCCCCCCTCTGTAGCCCCATAGTATGAGCGCATGACGTTTTCGTTGATGGATCGCGTCCATCTCATGCGCTGCACACTTTCGCCGGAAGCTGGGACCCTATCAGAGGCCGGTGGGCCTCCAGGTCCTAAACCATCCGGCGGCGGCCGGTGTCCTCCACGTCGACGAGCAGGTGGTGGCGTGGTGGGCGGGGAGAAATACTCGTCGCTCGAGCTCGACGCAACTACCGCGGCCGGTGTCGTCACAGCGCTCACAATTGGGCTGGATACCGGCGGCAGCGAAGCGGAGCTGAGCGACGAGTCTGGAGGTGGTGGGCGTGCTCGACGTGCGGCTGATCTTGTCAACATTAAATTGCATCCCACCCACATTGCTCAAAAATGCTGTTTCTTGTGGGTAACTTTCTTCTAATTTGCCTTTGTTTTGTTTTGTTTGTTGTGCTTAGGTAATGGGTATATGTTTTAATTGAAGTGTTAAAATTGTAATGATAATTTTAAGATACGTACTTTATTTATTTATCTACGCTTACTGGCACATAAACTTTATTTAAACTATGTTTACTCTGTAAGTGAATTTTGTAAATTCTTTTGAGTAAATAAATATCTTTAACCGTAACATATTATCTTCATTTTCTTATTTTGTTTGTTCTGAGGTGACATTACAGATGTCACCTCCGATTCGGCAGTGTTTGTTCAAATTTATTTACATTCTGGTATTATGTATGTAATCAAAGGGTTTAAAAGTGATGTTCTGGTTTTAGATTTGGTTAATGATAAACTATTGCAAATATGAGTTAAAATTACTTTTTTTGTTGATATTATAAAATAAAATTGTAAACGAGACGTTTTGTTGACACGGCGGTGTTGCCATTATATTATTATTATTAATATTATTATTTCCATTATTTCACTATATACATATAAATTATATTTTTAAATATTAGAATATAAATAAATTTAAAAACGTTTAAAAATACAAAAAATAGTAGCCCACCGGTATTGGGAACAGGGTCCAAGCTACCGGCGGTCAGGGCTCCAGAGAGAGGAACCTCCTAACAATGCGAGCCGTGTCCAGAAGTACCGCCTTCTGAATCAAGCCCTTGATCCAGCTGCTCAACGAGAGCCTCCTCAGGTGTTGGTCGAGGCTCTTCGCTATTAAACCATTGGCTGTCACGACTATCGGCACAATGATCGCTGAGTCCACGTCCCACATGTCGACAACCTCGCGAGCCAAGTCAAGATACTTGATTTGTTTATCTTTCTCGGCTTTCATCAGGTTCCCGTCATGCGGGATCGTTATGTCAACGATCATTGCGCGCCGCTCTCTTCGATCCACCAGCACTATGTCAGGCTTATTGGCATTAATAGTCCTGTGAGTGATGATGGATCGATCCCAGTACAGTGTGATAGTTCCATTTTCGAGAACTGGGTCGGGCACATACCTGTAGTACGGCACTTCCGATTCCACAAAGCTGTATTTCAAAGCAAGTTGCTGATGGATAATCCTGGCTACAAGGTTGTGTCTATGCAAGTACTCTTCGTTAGCTAGACGAGAACACCCAGAGATAGTATGTCTAATTGTTTCTCCCGGACGGTGGCATGCCCGACAGATGTCAAACGTACCGTCTTTCACAATAAATCTCCGGTAATTGTTCGTCATCATAACTTCGTCCATAATTGCACAGACAAAACCTTCGGTTTCCCCAAAGAGGTAACCGAAACGTAGCCAGGCTACGGACGCTTGTACATCTACATCGGGTCCATATAAGGCCCGGAAAAAGCGTCCGTGAAGCTCCTTACTCTGCCATACCTCCATGCGATCGTTAGTGTCAAGCACTACTGGTTTGCGCCAGTTCTCTTTAGCCAAAGAGAGCGGGGTGAGGCCCTTGTCCACCGCGACCACATCTCGATGCATCCCCACGTCGGCTTCTAGGAAATATTCCCTGAGACTGGATATCTCGCGATTGTGGAGGGTCTTAGCATTTAAAAAACCTCGACCTCCACACTTTCGCGGGATATACAGCCTCATTACCGAAGACCGTGAGTGATGCATTTGATTTGCAGTCAGCAGCATCCGGACCCTCCTATCCAGGGTATCGAGTTCGGTCTGAGTCCATTTGAGTATGCCAAAAGAGTACATCAGAACCGGCATGACCCAACCGTTGAAGGCGCGCACCTTGTTTCCGCCTGATAGAAGACTATTAAATACTTTCTTCAGGCGGCCAAAGAAGCGCTCCTTCAACGATTGCTTCATGTCAGTATTATTGACGCCTAGCGCTTCCGACATACCCAAATACTTATAGGTTTCGGATGCCGAGAGGGCTCTAAGGTTCATGGAATCCGAGGGTTGGGTTCCCACGGATTCCACAATCTCCCCTCGCTTTACATGCATGACCGCACATTTGTCCAAACCAAATTCCATCCTGATGGCACTACTGAAAGTTTCAGTTACTTTCAGTAGCTCCATCAGTTGCAAATTGTTTGGGGCAAAGAGTTTGAGGTCATCCATGTAGAGGAGGTGAGATATAACCCGACCACCTCTCCTCAACCGAAAGCCTAGACCTGAATCCTCCAGCAGTGTGCTTAGAGAATTCAAAGCTAAGCAAAACCAAAGTGGACTCAAACTATCACCCTGAAATATTCCTCGCTCGATCCTTATCGGTTCGTTATTCCTCTGGATAATTCGACATCTTGGATAGTGAAGGACTGTTCTCCATTGCCCCATACATGACTTCAGGAAGGTGCGCAGAGTTGCATCTACTTTATACAACTCCAGCACCCTCACAAGCCATGTATGTGGCACTGAGTCATAGGCCTTCTTGTAATCTATCCAACATGTCGACAGATCCTTTCGGGAATGATGAACCTGTTGGCTAATGGCCATATCAATGAGGAGTAGCTCCTTAGTACCACGGGACCCGTTCCTACATCCATTTTGAGAAGGAGACATGATGGAGTTGGTGTCTATATGTTTGTTAATTTTAGCTCTCAAAATGGATGTAAGAACTTTATAGACCGTCGGTAAAGACGTGATCGGCCTATAATTTTCAGGTTCCGCAGTGCAACCTGATTTATGGAGCAGGTGGGTATCTCCTGTTGTTAGGAACTGGGGTAGCGAACCAGATTCTAAAGCAACCTGGTACTGAGCCGCCAAGCGAGCGTGCGACCTACCAAACCATTTGATCCAGAAGTTGTGCAGTCCGTCCGGCCCTGGAGACTTCCAGTTAGGCAGCGGACGGACTGCACGAGTTACATCTTGGGGACAGATGGAAATAGCCTCCATTTCTGGTATTGGATCGCAGGCTCGCTCGACTTCCCGAACCCAATCACCTTCGGTGTGACTGACAGGCACCGACCAGATATTGCGCCAGAAAGAACACATGGCATCATCATCCGGCAGGCACGTGTCAGCCACACCTTGATCCAGTCGCTCCCAACCCCTATAAACCCACCTTTCATCGCGCTGGAAGGTGCGATTCTGAGTGTACCGCTCCACTCGCCGCTTATACCGACGAATACGGTTCGCCCATGCATACACTTTCTGCTTCAGGAAGTCGATGCGCTCTGTGACATAGGACATGTAGTCCTGAGGGCTGATATTAGTCCCTGCAAACGCGCGTCTCACAAAGCGCATCACTCTAGGGCGAGTATTGCCCTCCCTGAAGCAGATTAGTTTGCCGATGAGTGCTCTGGCCCCACCAATACGGCGCTTTATTCTGCACTGCCAAGCTGGTACGGCTGGTTTCGGTCGTGTAGTTCTAGAATCATTAGCAAATTTGACGTGAGCTACACGACATGCCGCTACAGCCGCGCAGTACAGAATCGAATGTGTATCGGTGAGGTCTACGCAGTCATCAAAATAATTTGACAACTGCGCATCCAGTGCCGCCACCAGCACCCTATTTTTGTTATGCATGAGTAAACGAGGTAAGCGTGGTCTAAGTTCGGGCGATATGAACTGATATTCCCGAATCGCATCTTCCAAAGCACTCCTCAATTCATCATTGCACTGGGTACTTACGTTTGTAGCCCTATCATAACTCCCCTCGTCTGCTTGACTTGTGTTAGACTGTGGTAGTACTATCACAGTCTGCGACGGGGGGGCGATGACATGACTACTCTGCATTTCATTTCGCAGGCGATCAAGTACAGTGTCATCCAACATATGATTACGTTGGATGATCCGCACCTGATCCGACAGTCGTTGTGCCGACACGTTGACAGCTGGCTCAAGCACCTGAAAAAGAGAGAGCATCCGAACACGGTACGCGGTCAGATTGTTTCACCCCTCTGTAGCCCCATAGTATGAGCGCATGACGTTTTCGTTGATGGATCGCGTCCATCTCATGCGCTGCACACTTCCGCCGGGAGCTGGGACCCTATCAGAGGCCGGTGGGCCTCGAAGTCCTAAGCCGTCCGGCGGCCGGTGTCCTCCACGTCGACGAGCAGGTGGTGGCGTCGTGGGCGGGGAGAAATACTCGTCGCTGGAGCTCGACGCAACTACCGCGGTCGGTGTCGTCACAGCGCTCACAATTGGGCTGGATACCGGCGGCAGCGAGGCGGAGCCAAGCGACGAGTCCGGATGTGGTAGGCGTGCTTGGCGTGCGGCTGATCTGGTCAACATTTTATTCTCATCTTCATTTTCCTATCTTGTTTTCATGCTTGTTTTATCCGAGGTGACATCTGTCATATCACCTCCGATTCGGCAGTTTTTGATTAAATTTATTACATTTTGGTTTTTTATTTATTCTAAAGTGGTTTGCAAGATTCAGGTTTGATATAAAATTAAATATTGTTGTAAGGCTGGGTCCAAATTACTCTCTCTGTTAAAATTACAAAAAATTGGAAAACGAGACGTTTTGTTGATACGGTGTTGCCATTATTATTATTATTATTATTAGTTTATTTATTTAAATACTTATTTATATACATTTTTAAATATTTTTATAAAAACATAGAAAAAACATTTAAAAATATAAAAAATAGTGGTCCGCCGGTATCGGGAGCAGGGTCCAAGCTACCAGTGGTTAGGGCTCCAGAGACAGGAACCTCCTCACGATGCGAGCCGTATCGAGGAGAACTGCCTTCTGGATCAGGCCCTTGACCCAACCGCCTAACGAAAACCTCGAGAGATGTTGATCGAGGCTTTCGGCCATCAGGCCATTCGCCGATACGACAATCGGCACAATGACAGCCGAGCTCACATTCCACATGTCAACAACCTCGTGTGCTAAGTCGAGATATTTAATTTGTTTCTCTTTCTCAGCTTTCACGAGATTCTCGTCGTGCGGAATGGTAATATCGATAATCATTGTGCGGCGCGCTAATCGATCTATCACCACTATATCAGGCTTATTGGCGACAATAGTCCTGTCAGTAATGATAGACCGATCCCAGTACAACGTAATATGGTCATTTTCGAGAACTGGGTCGGGCACATACTTGTAATACGGTACCTCAGAATCCACTAGTTTATATTTCAAAGCAAGTTGTTGGTGAATAATCCTGGCTACTTGATTATGCCTGTGCAAGTACTCGCCGTTAGCCAGACGAGAACAACCAGAGACAATATGTCTGATGGACTCACCCGGACGATGGCATGCCCGACACACGTCAACCGTCCCGTCTTTCATAATATGTCTCCGGTAGTTATTCGTCAAGATAACTTCGTCCATAATTGCACAGACGAAACCTTCGGTTTCCCCGAAAAGGTCACCAAAACGTAGCCAGGATACGGACGCTAAGAAATCTACACCGGGCTCGTGAAGAGCCCGATAAAAGCGTCCGTGTAGCTCCTTGCTTTGCCATACCTCCTTGCGGTCATCGGTAGTAAGTACCACAGGTTTGCGCCAGTTCTCTTTAGCCATGGAGAGCGGGGTGAGGCCCTTGTCCACTGCTACCACATCACGGTGCATACTCACTGCGGCTTTTAAAAAATATTCCCTGAGACTGCACACTTCGCGGTTGTGGAGGGTCTTTGCATTTAAAAAGCCTCGACCCCCGCACTTCCGCGGTATGTACAGTCTCATCACCGATGATCGTGGGTGATGCATCCGGTTTGCGGTCAGCAGTGTACGGACCCTCCTATCCAGGGCGTCGAGTTCGGTCTGAGTCCATTTGAGTATGCCGAAAGAGTACATCAATACTGGCATGACCCAACCGTTGAAGGCGCGAACCTTGTTTCCGCCTGAAAGAAGACTAATTAATACCTTCCTCAGGCGACCAAAGAATCGCTCCTTCAGCGATTGCTTCATGTCAGCAACATTGATGCCTAACGTTTCCGACATACCCAAATACTTATAGCTTTCGGATGAGGAGAGGGATCTAAGGTATATGGAATCCGAAAGTTGAATTCCTTCGGATTCCATAATCTCACCTTGCTTTACATGCATGACTGCACATTTGTCCACACCAAATTCCATCCTGATGGCGCTACTGAAAGTTTCAGTTACCTTCAGTAGTTTCATCAGTTGCAATTTGTTGGGGGCAAAGAGTTTCAAGTCATCCATGTAGAGGAGATGAGATATGAGCTGACCACCTCTCCTCAACCGATAACCTAGACCTGAATCCCCCAGTAGTGTACTTAGAGGATTCAGGGCTCAGCAGAACCAAAGTGGACTCAAACTGTCGCCCTGAAATATTCCCCGTTTAATCCATACAGGCTCATCATTCCGCTGGATCTGTTGACACCCTGGATAGCGAAGAACCGTCCTCCATTGCCTCATACACGACCCAAGGAAGGTGCGTAGAGTTGTATCTATCTTGTACAACTCCAGCACCCTCATGAGCCACGTATGTGGCACTGAGTCGTAGGCCTTCTTATAATCAATCCAGCATGTCGACAAATCCTTGCAGGATCAACGAACCTGTTGGCTAATGGCCATATCGATGAGGAGTAGCTCCTTAGTACCACGGGATCCGTTCCTACATCCATTTTTAGAGGCTGACATAATCGAATTATTATCAATGTGCGTGTTAATTTTCGCTCTCAAAATGGATGTAAGAAGTTTATAGATCGTTGACAAACACGTAATCGGTCTATAATTCTTGGGATCCGTGGAACTACCTGACTTATGGAGCAGATGAGTAACGCCTGTTGTTAGAAACTGCGGAAGCGACCCGGACTCTAAGGATGCTTGGAACTGAGATGCCAGGCAGGTGTGTGAACTAATTAGCCATTTCAACCAAAAGTTGTGCAATCCGTCCGGTCCCGGTGATTTCCAATTCGGTAACGGACGGACTGCTTTGGTCACGTCTAAAGGCGTAATCAGTACCGCTTCCATTTCTGGTACAGTTTCACACACCTGCTCGACATCCCGTATCCAGTCAGCCTCAACGTGACAGACGGGCACTGACCAGATGTTGCGCCAGAATGTAATCGTGGCGGCATCATCCGGGCGGCACTCATTTGTCACATTTTGTTCAGGTCGCTCCCAAGCTCTATATACCCATCTCTCATCGCTCTGGAACATGCGATTCTGTGTGTACCGATCAACCCGCCGCTTATACCGCCGAATACGGCTCGCCCATGCACAAACTTTCTGCTTCAGGAAGTCGATGCGCTCTGTGACACGGGACATGTATTCCTGAGGGCTGATTTCAGTCCCCGAGAATGCCCGCCTCACAAAGCGCATCACTCGTGGTCGTGTATTGCCCTCCCTGAAGCAGTATAGTTTGCCGATGAGTACCCTGGCCTCATCGATACGACGCTCGATCCTGCACTGCCAGGCTGGTACGGCAGGTTTTTGTCGAGTAGCCCCGTCACAGTTTGGGAACTTGACGTTCGCTAAACGACATGCCGCAACAGCCGCGCAATACAGGATCGAATGTGTATCAACGAGATTCTCGCTGCTCTCAAACACATTCTTAAGATGCGAGTCCAGGGCACACACCAGCGCCCTATTTTTTTTGTGCATAGGCAGGTGTGATAATCGGGGTCTAATTTCGGTCGGAGTGGATCTGTACTCACGGAATGCATCCTCCAGTGCGCTCCTCAATCGGGCGTTGCACTGGCTACTTACTGAAGCAACCCTATCATCTTCCAGTTCTACACCATGATTAGACCGCGGCTGTATTTCATCAATGGTCGATGCTTGTACCGCGGTTTGTGCTGGTCTCGAGACGATATGGTTGCTCAGTTCTGAGCGCAGCCTATCAAGTGCAGCATCGTCCAACCTATGGCTGCGTTGGATGACCCGCACCTGATCCGACAGTCGTTGGGCCGAGACGTTGACGGTTGGTTCCAGTTCCTGAAACAGAGACAGCATCCTATCACGGTACGCAGTGAGGTTAGTTCCCCCCTCTGTAGACCTGTAATATGCGCGCATGACGTTCTCGTTCATAGACCGAGTCCATTTCGTGCGCTGCACACAACCACCGGCAGCGGGGACCCGGCTCTGGGCCGGATGGCCCCTAAGTCCCAAGCTCTTCGGTGGCCGGCCTCTCCCCTGCCGACGTACAGGTGTTGGCGACGTCGACGGAGAGAAATACTCGTCGCTCGAGCTCGACGCAACTACCGCTGCCGGTGTTATCACAGCGCTCACGGTGGGGCTGGATACCGGCGGCGGCGAGGCGGAGCTGAGCGAAGAGTCTGGAGGTGATGGGCGTGCTCGTCTCGTAACAGATCTCGTCAACATACTCTAATATTCATTAGTATTTTTTTTGTTGTTGGTTTTATCGGAGGTGGCATGACAGATGTCACCTCCGAATCGGCAGTTTTTGATGGAAATGTTTGAAATCCTCGTTCATTTTACTTTTTTAAAAATATTTTGGTATTTATTTGGATTTTGCTATTGTCCGTATTCACATAAAATATATAAACTGTGTCTAAAACTAATAAAACTGTGAGAAAATTACTATGAATAAAATTTTTGTGACTTGTTGACGTTGGTGTTGCCTGCTATTATTATTATTTCCTTTATTCCATTATATACATATAAATTACATTTTTAAATATTAGAATATAAAAAATATAAAAACATTTAAAAATATAAAAAATAGTAACCCACCGGTATCGGGAACAGGGTCCAAGCTACCGGCGGTCAGGGCTCCAGAGAGAGGAACCTCCTAACAATGCGAGCCGTGTCTAGAAGTACCGCTTTCTGAATCAAGCCCTTGATCCAGCTGCCCAACGAGAGCCTCCTCAGGTGTTGGTCGAGGCTCTTGGCTATTAAGCCATTGGCTGTCACGACTATCGGCACAATGATCGCTGAGTCCACATCCCACATGTCGACAACCTCGCGAGCCAAGTCAAGATACTTGATTTGTTTATCTTTCTCGGCTTTCACGAGGTTCCCGTCATGAGGGACCGTTATGTCAACAATCATTGCGCGCCGCTCTAATCGATCCACCACCACTATATCAGGCTTATTGGCAACAATAGTCCTGTCAGTGATGATGGATCGATCCCAGTATAATGTGATATGTCCATTTTCGAGAACTGGGTCGGGCACATACCTGTAGTACGGCACTTCTGATTCTACAAGGCTGTATTTCAGAGCAAGTTGCTGATGGATAATCCTGGCTACAAGGTTGTGTCTATGCAAGTACTCTTCGTTAGCTAGACGAGAACAACCAGAGATAATATGTCTGATGGACTCACCCGGACGATGGCATGCCCGACACACGTCAACCGTCCCGTCCTTCATAATATGTCTCCGGTAGTTATTCGTTAAGATAACTTCGTCCATAATTGCACAGACAAAACCTTCGGTTTCTCCAAAGAGGTCACCGAAACGCAGCCAGGCTACGGACGCTAGTTGCCCGAAAAAAGCGTCTGTGAAGCTCCTTACTCTGCCATACTTCCATGCGATCATTAGTGTCAAGCACTACTGGTTTGCGCCAGTTCTCTTTAGCTAAGGAGAGCGGGGTGAGGCCCTTGTCCACTGTGACCACATCTCGATGCATCCCCACGTCGGCTTCTAAGAAATATTCCCTGAGACTGCATATCTCGCGATTGTGGAGGGTCTTAGCATTTAAAAAGCCTCGACCTCCACACTTTCGCGGGATATACAGTCTCATTACCGATGATCGTGGGTGATGCATTCGATTTGCAGTCAGCAGTGTACGGACCTTCCTATCCAGGGCGTCGAGTTCGGTCTGAGTCCATTTGAGTATGCCGAAAGAGTACATCAAAACCGGCATGACCCAACCGTTAAAGGCGCGCACCTTGTTTCCGCCTGATAAAAGACTATTAAATACACATCACCTTATTATTATTTCCTTTATTTAATTATTTACATATAAATTACATTTTTAAATATTAGAATATAAAAAACATAAAAATATTTAAAAATATATTATTATTATTATTATTATTTTCAAAATTTAAACTTATTTTTTTATTATATCGTTTACAAGTTCTAAAAACTTTCAGTGTCGCCCTCGTATAAAGGGTCGACTTGAGAACCTCCTCCATTTTTTTCCTTAGTTAAAAAAATACAAGATATTAAGGACTCGAGTGGTACTTTTATGAGAATATGTGCACTGGCTATAGCGTTATGAAGCTCAAAAATACTGATTGCTGGGGATTTTACTATGAAAAGTTTTTTTTACGAATCCTGTATGTATCAGTTTCATAGCGAAAGATGTTTAGTATGACGTAGAATCACTCCCCGGACGGATGCAGAGGAGTGGTGACTATGATGGCCTCCCTGTATTATTCTGATGGATCCCTAATTCCGCGAGCCCGACTCGCTTTGATTTGAACTGTCTAAACATACTTTCAAGTAAATTGAATTTCAAATTTCAAAACCCGTCATTACCCTTGCCCTGCAGTACAACAGTGCGCGAGCGGCGCGCGGCAGCCGTGTGCGGGGCGTGGGGTGCGGGGCACGGGGCGCGGGGCGCCGGGCGAGGGGCGCGGGGCGCGGGCGCGGGCTCGGGGCGTGGGGTGCGAGGTCGCTGATACGCTGCAGTGTCGACATCATCGGTAAATGAACAAAAGAAAAAAGATCTATCGGATTATCGGCAGACGATATCAACTGAATCACCTTGATTGGGTACTGATTGATTACATATACAAATAGATATACATACTTAGGCAATAATTACACTAAATAGGTACCTACTAATAAGCATGTTGCAACTCTTCTGTAAACCGACTTTCTTAATAATAGTAAAGTTAAACAAGTATGTTGAAACGTATTATGTTTTATTTAGCGGTTATTAGTTTATTGAGATGAGAACGGACATAATTTTACAATAGGTCTTTGAAAATGACCGGTAGCCGTTTTGACTAAAGCGACGCGAATAGTAGGTACCGTCTTTACCGGGATATACTTCAAATAAAATAAAATAAATCATCACATAAACACGTATAAGTAATTTATAATTGTTTAAAAAATACACTGAAATTACAAATATAAAAAAGTTAAAAGAAAAGTAAATAAAAAGAAAATGCAGGTTTGGTGGTCGATATTTTTTTTAAAAGATAGAGAATTAAACGAGGAAAACTAGACGTACAAGATCTTTAATACTTTTTTAGTGTTGTTTTACGATATACGTCATAAAGAGCCTAATTGTAATCGGTATTCTAAGGACGCGCAAAGGTAAGATAACATACAGGTAGGTATGTACATATAAGGTTTCTAGGAAATATACTCAAACTCTCAAAACTGAAACACAAAGCATTTATTTCAATTATACCAATTACAGGCACTTTTGAATTTTCAAAGAGTCGGTCAGTTAGTCAGAAAAAAATGCATTCTGCCTGCCTACCGGATCGAATTAAAGGTGATTTAACGTCGCAAGGATTCCAGATAGAAAATGCAATTAACAAGTTAAGTTGGAGAACAAAAGAACCGCTGAACATGTTTATATTATCGTTCAAGAATGACGAACATGTCAGTAAAATTTACGGCATTAAACATATCCTAAGGTGTAAGGTTGAAATAAACCCGCTTAAATCGTCAAAAAATAATACCGCAGTGTAAGAGATGCCAGGCTTATGGCCATTCCCAAAAGTATTGCTCAAAAGAGCCTGGCTGTGTTAAATGTACAGGTAAGCACCTCACAGCAGATTGCAACAAACCTGCACAAGACTAACCTGAGTGTGTCCACTGTGGCTTACCTCACCCAGCCAACTACACAGGGTGTTTAGTTGCCAAGGAGATGCAAATGATAAAAAACAAAAACTCAAAAAATAATCCACAAACAAAACCCCGCCGTTAAGCAAATTGTTAGAAACATCGACAAAGAGACAATAAAGCAAAGTGCACAGTTTGCACAGACAGCTGTTATACCGGCCCATAAATCTAAAAGTGCCTCTTATCCACTAGCGGTAAAACCAAGCACACGACCATCAAGTCTTGAGGACAAGCTCAACCAGATCTTGATGTGCATATCCTCATTTCCCAAGGGACTAGAGAAATTAGAATCAAGCACTATAAAAAATTATCAAGAATAACACACTACAAATAATGGCGTGGAATTCCAACGGACTGCTGCAACACCAACATGAGATGCAAGTAGTCTACGCAGAAAATATTGATGTGTGTTTGATCTCTGAAACACACTTCACTAAACAATCTTTTGTAAAGTTTAGAGGCTATAAGGTTCATTACTCGTTGCACCCTAACAACATGGCCCGAGGAGGTGGCGCGGTTATTTTAGAGTAAATGTCTGTCATTACGAACAGTGTCAATACGAGGACCCAGACAAGCCATCTGTGGCGATAACCGTTAAAACAAATAAATTTAATATCACAGCAGCGGCCGTGTACTGTCCACCAAGACATACGATAAACAAAGAACTAGTTATTTATGATACTAGTGCGGTAAGTTGGTTCTTACAAACGAGTAGACGAATGTAAGCCCGAGACGAAGTCGAGGGGTTACCATACGCACGAGTTTGTATATACCAATTTCCGCAAGTGTGTCATACAACGTTTTTCAACACATTTGTGAGAAAACAGTACAATATTATTATCGTATTACTCGTTTGAACTCATTTATTATTACTTTGTTTATAGATATCAGTCGGAAAGTCACAACAATCTTTGACGTTTCTAATATGAAAATGGCGCGAATTACAAATGGCGCCACGTGCGTGTGGTAATAATTAGAACTACATCTTTTGTCTCATTTTCTCTTTAGTATTAAAGCGAGACAAACGTATTGAGTAAAAGCGCTTCCAAGGAGGTTCGATTATTCAGCTTATTTATTCTCGTAATAATAATAATGATATGACCATTAGCCAACAGGTTCGTCGTTCCCGAAAGGATTTTTCGACATGTTGAATAGATTACAAGAAGGCCTATGACTCGGTGCCACATACGTGGCTTATGAGGGTGCTGGAGTTGAATAAAGTAGATTCAACTCTGCGCACCTTCCTAAAGTCATGTATGGGGCAATGGAGAACGGTCCTTCACTATCCAGGATGTCGAAATATTCAGAGGAATAGCGAACCGATAAGGATCGAGCGAGGCATATTTCAGGGTGATAGTTTGAATCCTCTAAGCACACTGCTGGAGAATTCAGGTCTAGGCTATCGGCTGAGGAGAGGTGGTCAGGTTATATCTCACCTCCTCTACATGGATGACCTAAAACTCTTTGCCCCCAACAATTTTCAACTGATGGAGCTGTTGAAAGTAACTGAAACTTTCAGTAGCGCCATCAGGATGGAATTTGGTGTGGACAAATGTGCGGTCATGCATGTAAAGCGAGGGGAGATTGTGGAATCCGTGGGAACCCAACTCTCGGATTCCATAAACCTTAGAGCCCTCTCCGCATCCGAAACCTATAAGTATTTGGGTATGTCGGAAGCGTTGGGCATCAATGGTACTGACATGAAGCAGTCGTTAAAGGAACGCTTCTTTGGCCGTCTGAAAAAAGTATTTAATAGTCTTTTATCAGGCGGAAACAAGGTGCGCGCCTTTAACGGTTGGGTCATGCCAGTTTTGATGTACTCTTTCGGCATACTCAAATGGACTCAGACCGAACTCGACGCCCTGGATAAGAAGGTTCGTTCGCTGCTAACTGCAAATCGAATGCATCACCCACGATCATCGGTAATGAGGCTGTATATCCCGCGAAAGTGTGGAGGTCGAGGCTTTTTAAATGCTAAGACCCTCCACAATCGCGAGATATGCAGTCTCAGGGAATATTTCTTAGAAGCCGACGTGGGGATGCATCGAGATGTGGTCACAGTGGACAAGGGCCTCACCCCGCTCTCCTTGGCTAAAGAGAACTGGCGCAAACCAGTAGTGCTTGACACTAATGATCGCATGGAAGTATGGCAGAGTAAGGAGCTTCACGGACGCTTTTTTCGGGCCCTACATAGACCTGATGTAGACCAACTAGCGTCCGTAGCCTGGCTGTGTTTCGGTGACCTCTTTGGAGAAACCGAAGGTTTTGTCTGTGCAATTATGGACGAAGTTATGATTACAAACAATTACCGGAGATTTGTTGTGAAAGACGGCACGGTTGACATCTGTCGGGCATGCCACCGTCCGGGTGAATCAATCAGACATATTATCTCCGGATGTTCTCGTCTAGCTAACGAAGAGTACTTGCATAGACACAACCTTGTAGCCAGGATTATCCATCAGCAACTTGCTCTGAAATACAGCCTTGTAGAATCGGCAGGGCCGTACCACAGGTATGTGCCCGACCCAGTTCTCGAAAATGGACATATCACATTGTACTGGGATCGATCCATCATCACTGACAGGACTATTGTTGCCAATAAGCCTGATATAGTGGTGGTGGATCGATTAGAGCGGCGCGCAATGACTGTTGACATAACGGTCCCGCATGACGGGAACCTCATGAAAGCCGAGAAAGATAATTAAAATAAATCAAGTATCTTGACTTGGCTCGCGAGGTTGTCGACATGTGGGATGTGGACTCAGCGATCATTGTGCCGATAGTCGTGACAGCCAATAGCTTAATAGGCAAGAGCCTCGACCAACACCTGAGAAGGCTCTCGTTGGGCAGCTGGATCAAGGGCTTGATTCAGAAAGCGGTACTTTTAGACACGGCTCGCATTGTTAAGAGGTTCCTCTCTCTGGAGCCCTGACCGCCGGTAGCTTGGACCCTTTCCCGATACCGGTGGGTTACAATTCTTTATATTTTTAAATGTTTTTTTTATTTTTTATATTCTAATATTTAAAAATGTATTTTATATGTATATAATAGAATAAAGGAAATAATAATAATAATTTTATTTCAGAAAAAACACTTTACGGTTCACAAAAACAATTTTTTAAGTAAAAATATGGCATTTCAGGATTAAGAGTATCGTTGGTGTCTGTACTAATGAAAAAAAAACATTGTATCACAAACACCAGCGCCTTCCAAATTAGGTGACATTAAAAACAACATTTATCGGACGTGCTACATGGTGAACTTGTAAAAAATTAATAAAATAAACAGTATAAGTAATTTTAAAATAATAAGTAATAATAAAAAATGATAAAAAAACAACTTCTATACACTAAAATTAGGCTACTTATTTTCCTACATTGAAATATTAGTGTGTGTGCGTGCACGACAGTGCACGGCTGAGTGATTGTGTATGTGTGAGAGTGTGATTGTGGCTGAGTGATTGTGTATGTGTGAGAGTGTGCGTGCACGACAGTGCACGGCTGAGTGATTGTGTATGTATGAGAGTGTGATTGTGGCTGAGTGATTGTGTATGTGTGAGAGTGTGCTGGCACGACAGTGCACGGCTGAGTGATTGTGTATGTGTGAGAGTGTGATTGTGGCTGAGTGATTGTGTATGTGTGAGAGTGTGCGTGCACGACAGTGCACGGCTGAGTGATTGTGTACGTGTGAGAGTGTGATTGTGGCTGAGTGATTGTGTGTGTGAATGTATCCGTCAGTGTTTTGAAATACGTCTATTTGATTGTTTTGAGAAGATCTTCAGTCTCTTGGTAATTTAACTTTAGTAATAGGCTTTGTAATTCTTTTTTGCATTTGTTTATTTGTTAAGTTATGTATGAATGCTATTTTATTAATACGGTTGTAGAGACGAGAGCTATTTACATTAAAATTTCTACTAGCGAGAGCAGTTCTATGCGACTGTAATTCGCACACTATGTCCTTCCTGCGCTTGTTGTTCGGCTTATACGGGATTGTAGCATGCTTTCGCATGACGGTCTGAAGCACATAGAGCTATCGTACTGTGAGTACAGAGCATTGTTGGTACAGGGTTGTAGTTGGGAACCTAATAGGCTTCTTTAAAAGCACTTTTAGGACCGCTCTTTGTGCTCTCTCCACTCGCAGCATACTAGTAGCAAACGTATCACCCCTAGCCAGTATTCAGTACATTAGAATTGATTGTGCTAGAGAAAAATACACAAGCTTCAATGTCTCTAGTTCAGCAGAAGATCTAAGTTTTTTTTTAAATGTACCAGAGTTTCCTTGTACGGGAAACTATATTTCCTATATGCTTGTCCCAGCTAAAATGGGAGTCGATTTGCACTCCTAGATACCTCATGTCAGTTGTGCGTATGAGAGGTAGGCAGTCACAATTCGGACAAGAGTGACGACAGTTGTGTGCAATGATGTTTAAGGAGTTCGATGGTTGAGACGCGGAAGAACCAGAAAAAGTAATAAATTTAGTTTTTTGTGCGTTGAGCGTTAAAAGGTTGTCATTCAGCCAGGATATTACGGTGGAGAGAGCTTTTTCAGTTTCATGATAGGCTAGCTGCCAGTCTTTGGCATGCACAATCAACGCCGTGTCATCCGCATACGTAATAATTTTCCAGTTATCAATTGACAGTTGACACAGGTCGTTAATGTATACCAAAAATAAGGTAGGACCAAGCACACTGCCTTGTGGGACTCCATATGTGAGAAATTCTTCATTGCTGGTTATATTTCCAACCCTCACATACTGAGTACGTTCAGTAAGGTAACTATGAAAAATTTCTAGGACCGTACCCCTTACGCCTATTGCTTCCAGCTTGTTTAGAAGGATGGGAATTGAAACCGTGTCGAAAGCTTTTGACAGGTCCAAAAATACTGCTATGGTTTTTTGGTTATTATCTAAAGATTGGATCGAAGTTGTAGTCAACTCTATTACAGCGTCTTCAGTTGACTTACTCTTCATGAATCCGTATTGGTTTTGAGAGATAATATTATATTTGGTTAGATAATTAATTAGTTGTTTATTTATAAGCTTTTCAAAAACTTTAGAGATAGTTGTGAGAACTGAAATTGGTCTATAGTTTCCGACACAGTCCCTATCACCACTCTTAAAAATTGGGTGTACAATGGCCTTCTTAAAAACTCTAGGAAAGGTCCCAGTAGTTAGTGCAGTGTTATAAACATGTGTTATTACTGGAATTAAGAAGTTGCTGGCCGATTTTAGTAAGAATGCAGATATCCCATCCCAACCGACTGCACAATTGTTTTTTAGGCCTTGTATAATAGTTTCTACTTCATGTTCAGAAACCGCAAAAATACCCATTGAGGAACACGGGCTGTTCACGGATTGTGACGTGGGAAATGGAGAATTAGTTGAGGTATAATGAGGAATAAGATTTTTTTTATTACCTTCAGTTGTACAAAAACACTTAACTATAACAATATGCAGCGTTACAACTAAGGGAAAAAGTGTTTTCGATGAACTCTGGTACCCAAAGTAAGATTTGCTTGTGTTTAGGGTGCCAGCGTCCTCCTCGCCTATAATTTGAAGTTGAACATATCAGTAGTTGTAGGACGTGCACAGAATATTATTATTAAGATAACTACTTATTAATAAATGTATATAACGGAGCACCAGAGCAAAATCCGAATGGTCCCCATTCGGATTTTTAGAGATCGTGACGTCAGCTCAGCTGACGTCACGATCTCCACCGCCACACTCACTCATTGCAAAAATGAATACACCCAATTGATCTTACGTTTTATTCTTATTACAAAATCACAATTAAAAAACAGTCTTAAATTTCAAATTAATAATATTAAAAGCGTACTCACAAGATGTTTTTGAAAAACCTTCTCTTCACAACGTTCCTTGATAATGTGGCCTCGCAGCGGCTCGCCCTATCCAATACCAATATGGCGTCGTCGTTGCGAAGTCATTACACTTGTTATTTTTTTACAAATTTTAGGTTACATTGATTTAAGTAACAAACTATGATTTGTTAATTCGTTTTATTATTTTTAGCACTTGATTTTAACGTTGAATTAATTCTGTATTGCTTAAAACATTTTAAACAGTTTTAAACGGGCGCCATGTTTCTTTTTGCCTAACCAATTTATAGTAGTTCAATCGACTAAGTTTGAATAAGCAAACATTAACCAAAAATCATTTTTAAACTAACGCATACCGCTGATTAATCAAGAAACGAATTTAGAAATAGATAACTTGTTTTTAAACCTAAGTTTGAATAAACCTTCAGTTATGGTTTCCGGTTATAATAAACACAAATCATAACACGACTTTTTACATTGAAAAGTATCAAACTGACTACAATAATCAAATCTAAACTAATTTAAACCTATCCAGTCATATTTAACTGTTAAATTAGAACTTAAAGTTAATATTTGTAAATTTTAAATTAGCCCTGTGTCGACATACATAATTATGATGTGGCCTATAAAGGTACCTATGTGGGGGTGTGTGTGTATGTATTCAGAGCGAGAGATAACGATGTTGAAAATTTTGGAAAATTTGCGTTTAAGTAAGTCTGCATGAATATAATTATAAATGTAAATATATGGCTTGATTAAGTACATTAGGTTTTTAAGCGATTGATACATGTAGTAAAACTTCAGTCCTATCGTAACTCAGTGTCAATAGCCACTTTGTGACTTTGGTCTTACAACCATTTCGGCACATGGGAGCAATGGTGCATAATTTGTTTATTTTGTTGTATAAATGGCCAAACAGAATGTCATAATGACGCTGTGCAAGGGCCGTTCTACATCCGCGAGTCGAGCATACTTCAAAGTATCTACGCTGTTCAGCAGTATTCGGGTTGTGTACCACAGAGGGATGTTTGCGCAGAATAGTGCCAATAACAAAAAGCTGTCTCACAGTGAGGACCTGGCATTCGGTGTAGAGAGCCGAGGTGGGATATCAAACGGCTTCGAGGTCATGACCTTGAGGACAGCTCTCTGTCCTCATTCCAGAGGCAGTAGGGTTATCTTGGGAGTCCCACCCCACACCGTGATACAGTAGTTTATTATGCTTTGACAGAGGGCAAAATAAACAGTTCTAATAGTACGGTAGTCTACAGAGTGCCTTAGTTTTTACAAGCTTTTATTTAACTTGCAATATATGTAATGTTTGTTCTGGTGGAATCTTGCAACTGAATTTTAAATCAGTTATCTTCAACCGATTGAACTGAAATTTTGGCTGACAATGCATTTTTATGATGCATGACCTGTGATTCTGCACCCAGGATTGGCTCCAGACGAAGGATCTCCTTAACGGTCAACGTTGCAGACACGACATTTAATTATGGTAGTTCCTTCTTAAGTCCACCATGACCTGGCTGCTGCACCCAGGATTGTTTCCAGTCGAGGGAACTCCTCAACGGTCAACAGCAGAGACACAAAATTTTATATACGCATACAAATTATGATACCTCGTTCTAAATTTTACCATAATCTGGCTGCTGCACCCAGGACTGGCTCCATATGAGAGAACTCCTCAGTGGTCAACAGCACAGGCACGAAATGTTGTATGAGTGTCGAGTAAGATCAATGTTTGTGTGAAAGAGTGAAGCAAGTACGTATGCATGTGTGTGTCGCTATAATATCAACAAGAAATTGTCACCTAAACAGTCGCAAATAAATCAGCATAGTGCAAGCACGTATTTTTATTACTCAGAATTCCCACAAGCTAAACTGAACCTTAAATCTATAACATTTTAGTCGACATTGTGCCGGATATCTGTACGACTTACGAAGTTCATGCACTGAGCGCAATACAAAAGGACGAGTCGAGCGGCGAGCGACGAACAATTTTGCCACAAAAAATATAAGTACATTTTAAACCTCATTAGTGAAAAGTAAATGTGATCAAAAAAAGATAAGATAACTACGAAGATACGAAGAAACATTTTGTTTTATAACGAATTGAAGGTTTATTACAACAATTATGGCAAATACGGTGGAACAATTATTAAATGTGTTAGAAGATACGGCTATGTTGTTAGGAAAAACACAATCAAACCTTAAGAAATGTCCGAAACAACGTTTAACAAAAGGATACATAGAAGCACGCATTAAAACCATTGAAGAATATTGGTCTACATACAAAAGTGCATAACGTTATATAGAACTAGTGAAATGTGTTCCAAAACCAAATCGACAAGACATTCCATATTTCGTTAATGAAGAATACTTTGTTCAGCTTGTCGATTCTGTAAAAAAATCTCACCGTGATCACTTGCGTGGAGTGAGCTGTCAGTGTCATCCCACTGATGCTAGGGACTGACCAAGCATAACATTTACAATCATAATCGAGATTATAATAATATTTTATAAGCTAAATCTATTGATCATTTTATATTAAGTAGGTACTTATTTCATAGCTAATATATAAGTGTCTAAACATTAGGTACTATTTTGGAGGGTATTAAAATAAAAAAGTACCTACTTAGAACAGAAATTCGGTGAGAAACTCAATGTGGTTTTTTTGCCTAGATTAGGCGCCTGAGGCGCGAGCGCGGCACGCACGTACAATAAACAAACAAAATATAACACACGTTTAAGACAGCTACTGAAGAAAATGCGCATCGACATTGTTTGTTATTTTACTATAAACCCAATGTGGAATGATTAGGTAAGTAAACGCAATGCCATGACCCAATCGCGATGTCATGTGGTTTGAAGAAGCGATTGTGGATCGAGTCGAGTAAAGCCTGTGCAACGTTGTTCAGCGTTGTTATTATCCCAAATCTATTCAATTCAAGAGTTCAAATGACACTCGCGGATCGCGCTCGCTTCAGCTAGTCGAGGTAACGCTACGGCAATCGGGTGAAGTGATAAGATCACGCCGCGCTTGCGCGTTAGGCACTGTCGTTATCAAATTGAGTTTATTTTTTTACTTTTTTATATTATGTAAGTATGAACCTTAATGTCAGCCGATGACTTAAATGCAATCCGATACCTAGCGTGATGAGATGCGCTACTACCTATAAGTACGATTTGTGTAATTAATTATGTGTACATAACTAGTCGTTGCCAATAATAGGTACAAGAATATTCATCAAATGAACGTCATCAATACCTACCTACCTACTATGACAATATTCAACAGTTAAACTTTACTGCAACTTGCGCAGCGCACCTTGCGCCGAAGTGGTGTCGCTATGGCAACCGCCGCGTGATTTCTATAGCTAACGAGAATCGGGTGATGTGAGCCGAGCACGCGACTGCGCAGAAGACACTGTCATTCATCAACAGTAATTTTATTAATACATGTACGATGGGTGTAATTAGGTACCAAATCATTAAAATAAAAAAAAGACGTGCGTGATGTTTACCTACATAATTATCTAGTCGTTGCCAATAATAAAAGAATATTCATCAAATGATCATCATCAATACCTACCTACCTACTATGACAATATTCAACGGTTAAACTTTACTGCAACTTGCGCAGCGCACCTTGCGCCGAAGTGGTGTCGCTATGGCAACCGCCGCGTGATTTCTATAGCTAACGAGAATCGCGTGATGTGAGCCGAGCACGCGACTGCGCAGAAGACACTGTCATTCATCAACAGTAATTTTATTAGTACCTACTTGCCTACCTATTCATTTTAATGCTTTTAGATATTTTGTACCTACATTTAAAACGTAGGTTCAGTGCCAACCTATATTTTATTTGCAATAATTATACTGATTTCCTTTATTAACTAAGTACTTACCAACCACTAATTTAACATGCAACGCCTCACGCATGCGCAATAAGAACCTTTTGCAAATGCAATACCTACCAATGTCTGTTAAGTACAGCTGCCTAGGTAGGTACCTACTTACCTACATAGTTTGATAACATTAAATATGATCATAATGTCAGCCGATAGCGTGATGAGATGCGCTACTACCTATATGTACGATTGGTGTAAATAAGTCCTAAAACATTAAAATAAAAAAGATGTGCGTGATGTTTACCTACATATCTAGTCGTTGCCAATAATAAAAGAATATTCATCAAAATCATCATTATCAATACCTACCTACTTTGACAATATTCAACATTAATGCTACTTGCGCAGCGCAGCAGCGCGCCGAAGTGGTGTCGCTATGGCAACCACCGCGTGATTTCTTTAGGTAGGTACCTAACGAGAATCGGGTGACGTGAGCTGAGCACGCGACTGCGCAGAAGACTCTGTCATTCTCATCACATTCAAGTTTATTTTTCAATTTTCAGCCTTTGAATGTCATCTCTACAAGCGTTGACGTATTCGGGCTTATAGGCAAATAAGTATGTACTTACCTATTTATTTCAATGCTTCTAGGTTATCAATTCAAACCATTTTTATTAATTTTAAATGTCAGTTTAGTAATTAGTACCTACATTTAGTTTACAACAAATGGATATTACTTGACAGGTGAGATTGAGCAACTTCATAAAATAGTGATAGGCAAGTATTCAGTGATTGGTGTATTGTTCGTTTACATAATACGTAAAAAGCACATAAGTATTTTTTTAATACCCCGTCATCTAGATAAAACGCAGTACAAGATACAATCCCTATTACAACATAAATATTTAAGCATATCAATAATCTAGGTATGGGTGCTGTTAAGACACACACAAATTGCTTTTCTCTTGCTATCAAGAAATTTAAATTATTCTATTTATTCATGTATTTGTTTCTATATTAGGTCTGTATTATTATTATTATAGGCATGTTTACTTTAATCTGATAGAATAATGTAAGTATGTGTAGGTCGCTAATGCGATAATACGTCTACGCTTCGCTCCTGTCGCAGGTCTGCTGGAAGAAATTTCTAATGATATAGGTAAGCAGATGTTACTTTTTTCTATTCAATCTTTATGTATTTTACTTTATTAAGTGTTTAGTGTGTACATAAATAAATGAAATTTATTCATTTGTATCACATCAAAAAAAGTTGGCTAATAATGGTTTTTTCTACTGAGCTTCTTCTGCTGCTTCTCGGGGTTCAACTTCTTGATGCCGCGAGGATCGGAGGGTCGTGTGATGTGTCGGCTGCATTAACTGTAAACCATGGTAATTATTTATTACTAAGAATTTGATGTAAGTACTTCATTTCTACTCTCATTCTAGTATATTTTTTTAAATCAATTGAACCACCTAGTATAAAATTGACATTATCATCAGAACCACACGCAGAATCACCTGCAGATAATTTTGTACTTTTAATAAGTATAGCGGTATGATTTATTCTTAATACAATAAAAGATCAGCATCTGACTCAACAAAATCAATCACATGGGCCATTATTATTCCTTTATTTTGAGTACAATGAGTTGCTATATTTCTTAATTCCATGCTCCATGCCTGTCATGTCCCAACTTATTTGCTCCCTATTATGTTTATCAAAAATAGTCTGTAAAATATTAATACAATACCTCAGACGGCCACGATTGACAGACAGCCAGGATTGATGAGATCAAATCAAGTAGAGGTGGTGTTCCTTTATTGTCTTCAGTTTCTTTAGTACTTTGGCAACCGCAGGGTTGAATAGGTTCATCAGCTGAGAGGTAGAATAATATATCAGATTAATAAAATTTACTTGCATCTTTTTTTTACTGAACCTATGTTGTCCCACAGCTGGGCAAAGGTCTCCCACATAATTTTCCTTTTGCTGTGCCTTACTCCGCCCAATCGGTCAGGAACGAGTCCAAATCGTCATGGCGGTAACAAATGGTATATCATTAATTCTTTGTATGGCTTCTTGCCAAAAACGATGGTATGGTGAACCTGTTGTACAGGATGCGCGATAGTAAAAAAAAAATACTGTTTCAGTCAGTGTATTTTCGTTGAGGTTGGAGTTAACTCCTCTCTCATCAGCATGTTGAGCTGGAACAAATGACACTCGAATTAAACTTGGTCTAAGTACTATGGAAAGTTAATTGAAAAAAAAGGACTTTGTTAAAGAGTTAAAAGTTTGAGTTTCAGAAAAATATATGGGGAATATTACTTAAAATTATAATAATGAGATGAACTTATTTAGTATAAATGAATAATAACAAGAATTACTTGATTTATTATAATTATTTTGACTGGTCCAAATGCTAGTAAATGACAACTCTAACATTCCTATTTTAAGTGAACCGGGAATTATATAGAAAAAAAAATATTATTACTACTAATATCACACAAATACCCATAAGTCAGACAGCCAAATTAAATTTGCCAATAGCTCACACCTGGTATGGTCTGACAGACTCTTAGAAGCTCAACTATGTAAAAAGCAATGCTGGCAAAGAAACTTGAGTGGATTGGACTGAAATATTTATTAAACAATATTAGCAGGTACTTAGTTATTGATAACGTACGGACCTTTGTAAACTTTTGCGACTATTCTTATGGTAATTTCCTCGGCCGAAAACAATGAAGGATAAGACTAACTTGGCGCCAATACTTTTCAAATCTCATAGATGTATCTTTTCAAAGTGCATCTTGCACACACATAGCTTGTGAAGATCTCCCATAAGACGACCCAATGACCCGCTTAAGCACTGTTAATGCTCAGAAGCCACTTTTTGCGTCCGATCTCACTAACAGGAAACGTTTGCATTTTCATCGTTTCGTAAGACAACTATGTTCGTTAAAACACTTGCATCTTGCACTGCCAATGCAAAATAATACACTTTAAAATCACTGAGCAGCTATGAATGGAAATTAATCAACGGAAACTATTCGACCAGCCACAAAACAAGAAAACAAAACTATTCATGAAAAAATCACAAACAAACTTCGAACGAAAACCGCCTAAATTTGACATTGACAGTCAAAAGAACAGTTTTCCAGCCTTATAGTAACGGTTGTGTTGTAATTAAGTTTCGTTTCCTGTGGAAACGAGAAAAAAATTATGTCCAATTATTGACGGATTATGTTATTCTATCTGATTTCATTTGTTTTTTTATAGCGGTAGATAATTTTTGGAACTATTTACAAAATTATGTTTTTTTTTTTTGTGGAACGTTCCAGTGACGCCGTTTCCCCATAAATCGTGAAGTTTAGTAATCTTTATGCTTGGTTATGGATGATTTGAAAATTAATAATTAATTACCTTTATTGTCACTGACAAACATAATCAAAGTAGATACATACTAAATTCAAACAATCAATAATTTATTTAGAGCTTAAATTGCAGATATATTTGGAACTTGGACCGTTGTGACGCGAGCCACCAGTGTTACCAACAAGAATTTTAAATTCTGTTTTTCGAAACACCGGAACTTTATCTCTAAGATATTATTAATCACAGATTAGTCAAAACTTAAGTGGGATGCGTTACGGTAACCCGCGAAATTCAAATTTACTTATGTTTTTTGCAATTTGCAGTGCAATGTCCGGTTGTATGTTGATTAAAATATGATTCATGATTGTAACAAGTATGGCCTTACATAATTATAATAATAATTCGCAAGAATAACAGCATACCATTAGTGTTACTATTTGTAAAATAAGCATAAGCTAAGTACCACCCTATCGCTTTGGGATATCCTGTTATGATAGAAGTGTTGTGTAAATAAATAAATAATCATTAGAATCAGCAATACTACTCCTTAAGTTAGAATTGGCCTCAAATGTCATGATTTCATGAAATAGACATTCAATAGGGTAATATGTACTTAGTGCGATGTATTAATGATTTTTATTATCATAATTCTTTAAACAAATATTTGATAAGATCGCGAATCATGTTTAGATCATCATGCAACCTTATACTGACCTGCAAATTGCGAAAAACGTAGAAAAAAATGAATTTCGCGGGCTACCTTGGCGTATCCCCATTATAAGGCCATGGTCGGCGTTATCGCAAGATGGCGCATGTCATGACGTCATCTATGACGATTCACGGGACAACGTTATCGCGCTCACGCTAATTCGGAACAGGTGTAAGCACTGAGTGAATTACACTGTAATCGATTTGGGTGCTTATGACTCAAATCGATTACAATGCAATTCGGAACGCACCAATAGGAATGTTACTATCTGTCAAATTTAGGCGGTTTTCGTTCGAAGTTTGTTTGTGATTTTTTCATGAAAAGTTTTGTTTCTTGTTTTGTGGCTGGTCGAATAAAGTTTCCGTTGATTAATTTCCATTCATAGCTGCTCAGTGATTTTAAAGTGTATTATTTTGCATTGGCAGTGCAAGATGCAAGTGTTTTATCGAACATAGTTGTCTTACGAAACGATGAAAATGCAAACGTTTCCTGTTAGTGAGATCGGACGCAAAAAGTGGTTTCTGAGCATTAACAGTGATTAAGCGGGTCATTGGGTCGTCTTATGGGAGATCTTCACAAGCTATGTGTGTGCAAGATACACTTTGAAAAGATACATCTATGAGATTTGAAAAGTATTGGCGCCAAGTTAGTCTTATCCTTCATTGTTTTCGGCCGAGGAAATTACCATAAGAATAGTCGCAAAAGTTTACAAAGGTCCGTACGTTATCAATAACTAAGTACCTGCTAATATTGTTTAATAAATATTTCAGTCCAATCCACTCAAGTTTCTTTGCCAGCATTGCTTTTTACATAGTTGAGCTTCTAAGAGTCTGTCAGACCATACCAGGTGTGAGCTATTGGCAAATTTAATTTGGCTGTCTGACTTATGGGTATTTGTGTGGTATTAGTAGTAATAGTATATTTTTTTCTATATAATTCCCGGTTCACTTAAAATAGGAATGTTAGAGTTGTCATTTACTAGCATTTGGACCAGTCAAAATAATTATAATAAATCAAGTAATTCTTGTTATTATTCATTTATACTAGATAAGTTCATCTCATTATTATAATTTTAAGTAATATTCCCCATATATTTTTCTGAAACTCAAACTTTTAACTCTTTAACAAAGTCCTTTTTTTTTCAATTAACTTTCCATAGTACTTAGACCAAGTTTAATTCGAGTGTCATTTGTTCCAGCTCAACATGCTGATGAGAGAGGAGTTAACTCCAACCTCAACGAAAATACACTGACTGAAACAGTATATTTTTTTTACTATCGCGCATCCTGTACAACAGGTTAACCATACCATCGTTTTTGGCAAGAAGCCGTACAAAAAATTAATGATATACCATTTGTTACCGCCATGACGATTTGGACTCGTTCCTGACCGATTGGCCGGAGTAAGGCACAGGAAAAGGAAAATTATGTGGGAGACCTTTGCCCAGCTGTGGGACAACATAGGTTCAGTAAAAAAAAGATGCAAGTAAATTTTATTAATCTGATATATTATTCTACCTCTCAGCTGATGAACCTATTCAACCCTGCGGTTGCCAAGGTACTAAAGAAACTGAAGACAATAAAGGAACACCACCTCTACTTGATTTGATCTCATCAATCCTGGCTGTCTGTCAATCGTGGCCGTCTGAGGTATTGTATTAATATTTTACAGACTATTTTTGATAAACATAATAGGGAGCAAATAAGTTGGGACATGACAGGCATGGAGCATGGAATTAAGAAATATAGCAACTCATTGTACTCAAAATAAAGGAATAATAATGGCCCATGTGATTGATTTTGTTGAGTCAGATGCTGATCTTTTATTGTATTAAGAATAAATCATACCGCTATACTTATTAAAAGTACAAAATTATCTGCAGGTGATTCTGCGTGTGGTTCTGATGATAATGTCAATTTTATACTAGGTGGTTCAATTGATTTAAAAAAATATACTAGAATGAGTGTAGGAATGAAGTACTTACCTCAAATACTTAGTAATAAATAATTACCATGGTTTACAGCTAATGCAGCCGACACATCACACGACCCTCCGATCCTCGCGGCATCAAGAAGTTGAACCCCGAGAAGCAGCAGAAGAAGCTCAGTAGAAAAAACCATAATTTAGCCAACTTTTTTTGATGTGATACAAATGAATAAATTTCATTTATTTATGTACACACTAAACACTTAATAAAGTAAAATACATAAAGATTGAATAGAAAAAAGTAACATCTGCTTACCTATATCATTAGAAATTTCTTCCAGCAGACCTGCGACAGGAGCGAAGCGTAGACGTATTATCGTATTAGCGACCTACACATACTTACATTATTCTATCAGATTAAAGTAAACATGCCTATAATAATAATAATACAGACCTAATATAGAAACAAATACATGAATAAATAGAATAATTTAAATTTCTTGATAGCAAGAGAAAAGCAATTGTGTGTGTCTTAACAGCACCCATACCTAGATTATTGATATGCCTAAATATTTATGTTGTAATAGGGATTGTATCTTGTACTGCGTTTTATCTAGATGACGGGGTATTAAAAAAATACTTATGTGCTTTTTACGTAGTATGTAAACGAACAATACACCAATCACTGAATACTTGCCTATCACTATTTTATGAAGTTGCTCAATCTCACCTGTCAAGTAATATCCATTTGTTGTAAACTAAATGTAGGTACTAATTACTAAACTGACATTTAAAATTAATAAAAATGGTTTAAATTGATAACCTAGAAGCATTGAAATAAATAGGTAAGTACATACTTATTTGCTTAGAAGCCCGAATACGTCAATGCTTGTAGAGATGACATTCAAAGGCTGAAAAATGAAAAATAAACTCGAATGTGATGAGAATGACAGAGTCTTCTGCGCAGTCGCGTGCTCAGCTCACGTCACCCGATTCTCGTTAGGTACCTAAAGAAATCACGCGGTGGTTGCCATAGCGACACCACTTCGGCGCGCTGCTGCGCTGCGCAAGTAGCATTAATGTTGAATATTGTCAAAGTAGGTAGGTATTGATAATGATGATTTTGATGAATATTCTTTTATTATCGGCAACGACTAGATATGTAGGTAAACATCACGCACATCTTTTTTTATTTTAATGTTTTAGGACTTATTTACACCAATCGTACATATAGGTAGTAGCGCATCTCATCACGCTATCGGCTGACATTATGATCATACTTAATGTTATCAAACTATGTAGGTAAGTAGGTACCTACCTATGCTTAGACTACGAGAAGATACTTTGTAGTAGGTACCTACCTAGGCAGCTGTACTTAACAGACATTGGTAGGTATTGCATTTGCAAAAGGTTCTTACTGCGCATGCGTGAGGCGTTGCATGTTAAATAAGTGGTTGGTAAGTACTTAGTTAATAAAGGAAATCAGTATAATTATTGCAAATAAAATATAGGTTGACACTGAACCTACGTTTTAAATGTAGGTACAAAATATCTAAAAGCATTAAAATGAATAGGTAGGCAAGTAGGTACTAATAAAATTACTGTTGATGAATGACAGTGTCTTCTGCGCAGTCGCGTGCTCGGCTCACATCACGCGATTCTCGTTAGCTATAGAAATCACGCGGCGGTTGCCATAGCGACACCACTTCGGCGCAAGGTGCGCTGCGCAAGTTGCAGTAAAGTTTAACCGTTGAATATTGTCATAGTAGGTAGGTAGGTATTGATGATGATCATTTGATGAATATTCTTTTATTATTGGCAACGACTAGATAATTATGTAGGTAAACATCACGCACGTCTTTTTTTATTTTAATGATTTGGTACCTAATTACACCCATCGTAGGTACATGTATTAATAAAATTACTGTTGATGAATGATAGTGTCTTCTGCGCAGTCGCGTGCTCGGCTCACATCACCCGATTCTCGTTAGCTATAGAAATCACGCGGCGGTTGCCATAGCGACACCACTTCGGCGCAAGGTGCGCTGCGCAAGTTGCAGTAAAGTTTAACCGTTGAATATTGTCATAGTAGGTAGGTAGGTATTGATGATGATCATTTGATGAATATTCTTTTATTATTGGCAACGACTAGATAATTATGTAGGTAAACATCACACACGTCTTTTTTATTTTAATGATTTGGTAGGTACCTAATTACACCAATCGTACATGTATTAAACTATGTAGGTAAGTACATACCTATGCTCAGACTACAAGAAGATGCTTTGTAGTACCTACCTAGGCAGCTGTACTTAACATACATTGGTAGGTATAGCATTTGCATAAGGCTCCTACTGCGCATGCGTGACGTATTGCATGTTAAATAAGTGGTTGGTAAGTACTTAGTTAATAAAGGAAATCTTTATAATTATTGCAAACAAAATATAGGTTGGCACTGAACCTACGTTTTAAATGTAGGTACAAAATATCTAAAAGCATTAAAATGAATAAGTAGGCAAGTAGGTACTAATAAAATTACTGTCTCGGAACTCGAATACGAACAGGCTTAGGGACATGGACTTCGGTAGCGGAGAGTAAAAAAAAAAAAACAATGTGATGAGAATGACAGCGTCTTCTGTCTTCTGCGCAGTCGCGTGCTCAGCTCACATCACCCGATTCTCGTTAGCTATAGAAATCACGCGGCGGTTGCCATAGCGACACCACTTCGGCGCAAGGTGCGCTGCGCAAGTTGCAGTAAAGTTTAACCGTTGAATATTGTCATAGTAGGTAGGTAGGTATTGATGACGTTCATTTGATGAATATTCTTGTACCTATTATTGGCAACGACTAGTTATGTACACATAATTAATTACACAAATCGTACTTATAGGTAGTAGCGCATCTCATCACGCTAGATATCGGATTGCATTTAAGTCATCGGCTGACATTAAGGTTCATACTTACATAATATAAAAAAAGTAAAAAAATAAACTCAATTTGATAACGACAGTGCCTAACGCGCAAGCGCGGCGTGATCTTATCACTTCACCCGATTGCCGTAGCGTTACCTCGACTAGCTGAAGCGAGCGCGATCCGCGAGTGTCATTTGAACTCTTGAATTGAATAGATTTGGGATAATAACAACGCTGAACAACGTCGCACAGGCTTTACTCGACTCGATCCACAATCGCTTCTTCAAACCACATGACATCGCGATTGGGTCATGGCATTGCGTTTACTTACCTAATCATTCCACATTGGGTTTATAGTAAAAAATAAAAATAATGGTTAAATGGTTAAATAAATAAAATAACAAACAATGTCGATGCGCATTTTCTTCAGTAGCTGTCTTAAACGTGTGTTATATTTTGTTTGTTTATTGTACGTGCGTGCCGCGCTCGCGCCTCAGGCGCCTAATCTAGGCAAAAACACCACATTGAGTTTCTCACCGAATTTCTGTTCTAAGTAGGTACTTTTTTATTTTAATACCCCCCAAAATAGTACCTAATGTTTAGACATTTAAATATTAGCTATGAAATAAGTACCTACTTAATATAAAATGATCAATAGATTTAGCTTATAAAATATTATTAAAATCTCGATTATGATTGTAAATGTTATGCTTGGTCAGTCCCTAGCATGAGTGGGATGACACTGACAGCTCAGTCCGCGCTCACTTCACATACGTGTTCACGGTGAGATTGTTACAGAATAGCACAGCAGGAAGATTTGTATACTTGTTTACAAGCCGATCTTAATGATTGATTGTGTTCATACAACAAGTCGCCGGTTCCTATGTAAGCTGGCCATAACATCAGTGGTTCCATGGAAGTAAAGTGAAGTTACCAAGGATTCAACTTCCCATATTCTCAGGTATTTATGATGAGTGGCCTGCTTATCAAGATCTTTATATGTCATTAATGCATAACAATCCAACATTAAGTAAGGTACAAAAGCTGCACTATTTAAAAAGCAGTCTTACGGGAGAAGCCCTGTCGCTAGTGAAGCACGTGTAAGTTACAGAGGTTAATTATGACGGCGCGTTTAGTACGCTGAAGATGCGTTTCGGTAACGAGCGCATTATTGTCAATTCAATATTGAAAAGATTGTTTTCACAAAAGAAAGTATCTACGCAAACTGCAAATAACATTAAATCAATACTGGGTACAACTACTGAATGGGTACAACTTTGTTTATACTTAAGGATAGTGTGTGTGGAGTTGAAGGATACGCTCCTTTAGAAATTTGCTTCTACATTTAATGATTTAAATGACAATAAATGATGAATTTACAAGATGTTCGGATCGAATGACAACACCCGATCGTAGCGGCTGGTGCGGTCGAACCCCCGCGCCGCGCCGGCCGGCCGGCCGGCCGGCTCTGACGCGCGTGTGAGCCGCTGGGGCGGGAGCAGCTATCCCTCTCCTCCCGCGTCCCGCTCATGCGGGGTTAAGGCGCGTGTGCGCGCCAACAGGCTCCCCCCGTTGGAACTTGTTCCAACGTCTGAATTGGGCAGCAGGCAGAGTCTATTGTAGGCTCGTCGAAGCACTCTCGATGCTGTCCTGACATCAGCGACACGTGTGATGCCGTCGGAGCCAGGGTGCAGGTTTATGATGCGGCCCAGTCGCCAATGGTTTGGTGGGAGGCGGTCATCCTTGACCACGACTAGGTCTCCCAGCTGCAGCAGCTCCTGTTCATGGCGCTGCCATTTTGCACGTTTCTGTAATTCTGAAAGATATTCTGTCTGATATCAGTTCCAAAAATGAGCCGTCAAGGCTTGTGCCCTTTTATATCGAGGCAAGGTACTGATCCGTGTCTCTTGTTCTGTGTCCACCTGAGTGGACAACATCATGATCGTTCGTCCAATTACAAATGAGAGGGAGTCAGTGGAGTCATGTCGTTGGGATCGGAAGATAATGGAGTAAGGGGGCGTGAATTTAAAATCCCTTCAATTTGAATTAAAACTGTGTTTAACTCTTCGTAAGTTAAATGGGCTAGAGATAGAATCCTTTTAAGAAGGAGTTTAACGGACTTAACTGCGCCTTCAGCTAGGCCATTGAAATGTGGGCTATAGGCAGGAGTGAATTTGAAATTAATTGCCTGCTCTGCTGCACTTAAACTAATGTCATTACAACTTGATTTTAGGAAGGTTGAGAGTTCATTGTAGGCTCCTACAAAGTTTGTACCGTCAACCGAGTGTATGTTAACAGGCCGACCTCTGCGAGCGATAAATCTATTTAATGCAGCTATAAATCCTTCAGTACTGAGATCAGTGACTAGTTCAACATGAACTGCCCTCACTGCCAAGCACACAAATATACAAATGTACGGTTTTATAAGTTGGCTGCCCCGACCCTTTCTGTTGGCAATTAGAATAGGCCCAGCATAATCGACAGCTGTGTTACTGAATGGGTGCTCACTATGAATGCGTTCTTTGGGCAAATCCACCATGATTGGCTGGATCGTTCTGCCGGCGAATCTACAACACTTATGACACTCATATGTGATTTTTCTGGCAAGACTGCGACCGCCTATTACCCAGAATCTTTGTTAATAGTGACCTTCCAATTTACTATCGCCCATATAAACTCTCCGCAGACGAAAAGCATCGCGTTTGCGAGATAATTAATGATTTGATTAGTGATGGAATTATTCACGAGTCAGTCTAATTACGCGAGTCCTATCTTAAAAAATACAAATGTTATCAACACTTTCTTGTACGGGTTTAAATTTAAAAAAATGCAAACATGCTCAGAACATTTATTTCGTTTATTTACTTATCATTGGCAATCATCAAAAATAGAGTAAAATTATTACAGATCTTGTTCAAATTGTCTGCCTCGATTTCTTATGCAAGCATGCAGCCTCTGGCGTACTTCCGCAGACTACGTATCATACTTCCGTCACTGCCACACGCGTCGAAATTGTGTTTTTGATGTGTTCGGCGGCTGTTAAAATTTTCTCACAGCTCTTCACGGGATGCCACTTGAGTGGAATAAACCAAGTATTTCATGTGACCTCTAATGTAGAAATCGCAAGGCGTTAAATTAGGACTCCTCGCCGCAGTGGCACCTGGAAATCTGCTATACCGATGCAGGTGTAGCAGAGTCGTCCCAAAGTTCATAATATTTGTACCTTTTTAGAAAGGTTATAAAATAAGGAATTTATATCCGATATTTCTATGCCAAGTGCAGTGAACTGAAAAAAACATGGAAGCATTACTTCAAGGGAACTAAGCGCGCATCTTGACACAAAATCCCAAACAAACTCACATCGAAAACCCGTCGCTGATTCGCGGAACTACACAAACAATATTACACAACAAACACAACAATCACTACAATCATAACTATTCATTTTTGCACGCCATAGTATGTGGCAAACATGTCTGAACCTGTATTTTATTTATTATGTTATCTTAAATGCACGTTTTTTTTAAAATTCTTGTATGTGTACACATCGACGCCCCCAAGCAATAAGTCGGTAATCGTAAAACTTAAATTTTACAGGAGAAATGTTTTTCTGTTTTAGTTGAATAGCTTTTCAACGAGTCGGAATAGTGAGATCATTGATACATCGAACGAAAGCAATTTTTTTTCTTTAATTCAATTCTTATTTTAACATTAAATTTTGTGCGTGAAAAGCCTTGCAATTTAAGAAAATAAATATTACAAAAATATATTAGGTAAATTGTTTAGGTCACTTACGCCATTATTGCAGTAAAATTGTAAACAATGTCGATACGTAACATTACAATACGGACTTTTCCAGCGTACATAATTTTTCATCTTGAAGACGATACGTAATTGGTTATTACGGTGTTATTGTGGTTATGTTAAATTAACACAGTAACAGCATCGTTACAGAGCATTGTTTTTGGAGGAAAATTCTGAAAAATATTTTTGTGTAACCAACCAGTGCTAATAATTTTTTATCGAATTTTTAAAGTGTAATAGGTCCAGGTTTACAATAAAAGACTAGATGATGAGTATAATAACAATTAATAATCATAATAATTAAATCAGAGTCCAAAATGCACATCTTAGCCTTTGAAAGAATTAAGAATTAACATTTATCAATTAAAATAATTAGGATTAAACATTAAAAAGTAGAAGTTTCAATGATAATTAAACACAGCAATAAAATAAAATCACAAAATAACACCTTATGTTTTAGAAATATTTAGGTATTTAAATAACTATGAATCTTAATGAGATCAATTACTTAATTAATTAGTGTTCATCCATAATAATTATATTTTAAACCCAGCAATAAAATAACTTCACAAAATGAACACCTTAGGTTTTAGAAATATTTAATTCAATAACTAAGAATCAGATCAATTACTTAATTAATCACTTAATCAGTCTTCATCCGTAACAATTATATTATCGTTCGTGGTATCAGTATATGACAATGACTCCCAAAAAGGATGGTAAAATCGCGGAATTGCTCCACTTTTACATAAACTCATAGGTCTATATGCAAAGGTTTACTAATTAGAATGGGTTGGTGGTATGCATTATGCAACTCTACATTATTTAAGCCTATGGATACATCTTGTGTTCGTTTTCGTCCCCTTCGTCTAGCATTTAAGGCAGTGTGGGAATTATTTAAATCAAGCTCGGAATATGTATCGTTAAAATTGTACTTATAGAACAGCTTGCCTTCTTGCGTAACGTTAACCTCCATCACATCAGCCCATCGGATTATATTACCGTCTACATCACGCCGCCAATGATTGGGATCTACAAGTGGCTTAATATCGTAAATTTCAGACTGCTCTAATTCTTTCACCAGAGATTTTAGAATTTAAAATAACACTGTTTGATTGGTCGGGAGTGTATAAAACTTTGTTCTGCAGGCTCTTTTCTTTACATGCGTGCATAGAATCGCCCTCGTTTTGGCTATGCCCCGTTTCAAAAAACCTGTGCGTGATAGATATCCTTAGTAATTTGGCAGCATAAACGTAAAGGGCAAAAATATATCGATTTTTATTTTGCCCGTAACATCCATCAGAATATAACAAAAATTTGGTAATGCCTTTATCGTTTTCAGTTTTATAGAAACTTAACAAACAGCTCCCTATTTCTGTGCTGCCTTTTTTGCTATTTGGTAGTGCCATACATAACAATAACCTATTTTGCGTAGGGCATCAAATACGGTAAAATTTTAAACTGGATATTTACGTTTGTAATGAAACGTACCCACTTCAGATTGGGGTATATTTAAAACTTTTTGTAGGTCGAAAATAGCTATTGTAGTATTGTTTTTGTCAGCTGTGCCTATCTATTCTCTTTTTAATTGTCAAACAATATATTTTTTTCTCCAAATGGCATCTGTGTTTTTCTTCTAGGGTGACTTTTACTTCAGGGTCAGCCAGATTATATACAGAGCACGAACGAGATTGGTCTTTTTTGGGTTTGAAAAATGAATAGTTATACTGTGTATTAAAAACGTGTTTCATATTGTCGCTTAGATGCCATCACAACATAATCAGTGTAACCTTGTTGTGCAAACCAGACGGTATAAAAGCGATACATTTTTGAGGTATTCCCTTTTAGAACTCATTCTCGTATAGTGGGATTCCACTTTTGGAAATAATTCAATATGAGCTTTAATAGCGCCTTCTGTGATAGGTACTCAAAAAACTCAAAGCATTTATTTCAAATAAACCAATTACAGGCACTTTTGAATTGTCAAGGAGTCAGTCTGTCAGAAAGATGAAGCTAGTTGCCCATTCCAAACCATAGTAGGTACCTATGGAGAAGAACGGACAAGAAACTCCATGGACACTGTTTTAAATCAAAATATGGTTACAAAATATTGGTTACATCGTTCTTGTTATAATTATGCATGTGAGAACGATGCAGAACGTTAAAAGCGTCCGTAATAAAAAGACAAAAATAATTCAAATATTAAATTAAATTAAAATAAGCCGTGGCAGTTCAGAGATGACCAGTCCCTACTGACGGCGCCCGTTCACGAACGTGACGCATGGATTAGCACCATTCAGCTCAACCATTTTGAAGGGAACTTAATGATCCAACACACACGCCACCACCAGCGAGACATTTGAGTGAGCATGACATACTCTCAGCCGCCAGGGCACATTCAAGTCAATGAAAGACAAATCTAGTAAATGGTAGCTTTATAGTAGGTACATAGTACTCACACGTGCTATGCAATTATACAATACAAAAAGATAGAATTAATACAATGCAAAGATAGTTTTTACAATCATCAGCAGGTCCAATAGTAGTTTCAAATGCTAATCAAGAAAGAAAAGAAAGAAAATACGTTAAATCAATAAATAAAAAATCAATTAAATTAATCAAGTCAGTTAGATCAATTAGTTTATGCGCCCTCGTGGAGCAGGACCAGCGTTGAGCCAAGCATTTTATCAGCGATGTCATTCCCCAACTTATAATATGCTTAGATAGTGCTCAATTTCCTTGGTCTGTTATCATGCGTCTCCCTTTTATCTTTGTAATCCGATTCTGTATGCATTTTTTTTATTGCTGTGTATACCATTTGTTCTCCAATTAGTAAATTTAAAAGCACCACGTCACGTTTAATCAAACGAAAATATGCTACTGTTTGTGTAAATAAACATTACGCATCGGCCGGCGGACAATATCACGTGTTGGGGGTGTGGCTAATATCTATTACTCTCTTATTGCCATAGAAAGAAAGAGACTAATGCGTCTTGCAAACTGTTGGGCGCAAAAATATAAACAGCAATATCGAAAACGGGACCAGACGTGTTCACTATAGATACGTATTGCAATTTTACACATATTTATTAATGAATTATTTACTTTAAAAACCTTGTTAGTTCCCATTACGGTCTGAGCTGACTCAAAATAATTCGACAACAACAACGTGCTAGCGTTTACCAAGAACTGCACGCAATTCATTCACGCCAATAAGTCGGTAATAGCAAGTTACCAAAATTAAATACGAAATACACTTTTGTATTGATACGTAAAGATACTTTTCTCGACATAATTTCTTTTTTTAATTTCCCTACAATAAAAGTGTTTTTCATGATATCTTCGTAAATATCACTACGAAAAATGTGAAATAAATTACTAAGATGTATCCCAAACCATAGGTTCCGAATTTGACATAACAATAAAAAGTCCATAATAGCACATTACCGACTTATTGCTTGGGGGCATCGACATGTTTATGCAAATAAATATATCTTATCTTATCTTATCTTACTACTCTGGGTGCACAGTTAAAAATTGACCTCTTTCCAGATAATTTGGGTTTAAATTACCATGTAACGTATAGGCCGCTAACGACATTTCTACGACGCTGCTTCGCCCACCATTCGTCACCCGGGATTTTTTACGTAATAAGGTGCAACGCAAATAATTAATCGTGATATTGATGGCAATAAAATATAGAATTATGCTACAACATTTGTTTTATGAACTGGTTGTAAGGTTTGTAAATAGAGCAGTGTTTAGGAAGTAATAGGTAGGTGTGTATGCTAAAATTATAAGGTACTTAATTAAATTAAAAAATGTGGTCAATTTTTTATTTATTTACAATTTAGGTATCTATACATTAACATTACATCACTGCTTATTATTTGCTCAGTGTTGCATACATAAATAAACTCACGCCTTCTCCCCATGGGAGGAGGCAGAAACTACAGACTTTGTTATTGCTCAGTGTTACATACATAAATAAACTCACGCCTTCTCCCCATGAGAGGAGGCAGAAACTACAGACTTTGTTATTGCTCAGTGTTACATACATAAATAAACTCACGCCTTCTACCCATGGGAGGAGGCAGAAACTACAGACTTTGTTATTGCTCAGTGTTACATACATAAATAAACTCACGCCTTCTCCCCATGGGAGGAGGCAGAAACTACAGACTTTGTTATTGCTCAGTGTTGCATACATAAATAAACTCACGCCTTGTTCCCATGGGAGGAGGCAGAAACTACAGACTTTGTTATTGCTCAGTGTTACATACATAAATAAACTCACGCCTTCTCCCCATGGGAGGAGGCAGAAACTACAGACTTTGTTATTGCTCAGTGTTACATACATAAATAAACTCACGCCTTCTCCCCATGGGAGGAGGCAGAAACTACAGACTTTGTTATTGCTCAGTGTTACATACATAAATAAACTCACGCCTTCTCCCCATGGGAGGAGGCAGAAACTACAGACTTTGTTATTGCTCAGTGTTGCATACATAAATAAACTCACGCCTTGTTCCCATGGGAGGAGGCAGAAACTACAGACTTTGTTATTGCTCAGTGTTATCATGAACATAATGAGCGTGAATTCCAATGTTATTACCGTCTTTGATATTTGACTATTACCGAAGTTACGTGCCTCGGAAAATTGTGAGTTTATTCAATTTCTGCCGTGATGAGTGCAGTAAAGAATCATTTTTGGCAATATAATGCAAACGAATTTTAAGGAATTCTTGAATAATACTTTTGATAAACGGTATGTCGTGGGATGGGATATCAGTAGAGTGCTTTTTAAAAAGGTTAAATATGTCATTATAGCTGGTCACATATTGAAAGCATTTGTTTGATATTACAGTCAGGTTATGCTTGCTGGTTAAACATTTTCCTGATTGAACTTTCATAATATTTCGTAGGACACACTCAGAACGGTAACATACTTTAAACAAAGTTACCGAGGGATACGCCAATCCACCAAAGTCTTTAAGACATATTAATTGGTGAAAATAAAGTTTTTCACTTGCAAATAAACATTCCGTGCATTCTTCGTAATTGATTTTGATATTTAGCTGTTTTGCTACGAACCCGGAAATATATCCAATTATTTGCTCAATCGTATCGGGCAATTGCGTGTTTGAATCTAGCATTGTTGCAAATACATCACAGTTGTTATCTTCAGTAGATGGTGGCACGTTTTGAGTAGGTTCATCGTTGGCATCAAATCTAAACCCAAGTGTGGTTTCATTAATCAGTTTTATTGATGAACTGGTACAATTGAATACAGGAAAGTCTTCTAACGTAATACAATTGCCTGTAAATTTGGAGCTTAACTCTACATTTTGTAAAGTTTTGCGGTAAATTCCCATGAATTGGCGTGCATATTTGGTTTATTGTTACATCGTCCATGGTTTCGGATTATGCCAAAAAAAAGTTCCAGGTGGTCTTGACTGAACTTATAACAAAGAATAAATCGCAAAACTTTTGTTTCGACGAGCTCGTGAAACAAAAGTCTAAAACTTTTGATGCAAACCACCAACCCCAAAAAACCAGTTTTTGATTTCGTTTGTATTACATTTTTTTCTACTAATGAGCGCATTATAATCTTACGACCGTTTACAGATCGCCTATCGTTTAAATTTGGCACCCTTACTTTCAGTCCCAGTATATAAGCCTCTGTTTCAGCAAGGAAATTGAAGAAGGAGTCTTTGTCTTTCATTCCTATAGGGTGCTTAAATCCTTTGTTGTTCAACGAACTTGCGTTTAAAACGTCGAACAGGTTGTTCATAATTTGCAAGAACTTAACTGTAGGAGCGACATTTTCGAATTCGGGCAAATTCAGTTTGTCTGAACACAATTCTAATGCTGTAGCGACACTATTGCTCAGTAGTTGTGTAGCTAATTTCACGTTCATGATACTATTTCTAAAGTTTAGATGCCTCTCAGTCAGTTTGTTTACAAAATGAAGCCCTAAATTGTCCTGCACTTTTTTTAACTCTTGCAGAAAGCGCCACTGTACTGAGTGTCCATTTTCATCAACAAAGCCTTTTTTAGATTCGAACGTATTTCTCACTAGTTTTACCATATGACAGGGGTCGAGAAATACCACTACTTGTCTACCGTTGGCTGGGTGAGGAAAATATGTTTTCAAGTCACTTGGATTCTCGAAATTACACCCAAGCAAATTCGCGGCAGCCAGGTTAGCGGCACACCCGTCAAAGGTCAGGCTGACAACGTCTGCACCAACTTCATAACATTTTCTGAGACACATTTTAATAATGTTAGCCCTTTGCTCTGCATTCATTCCACTAATGAAAAAATAACCCAACGGCAGCTTGAATGCGTCATTTAGTGCCACCAACATTAATAGGTACACTTGCGTAACTATTTCATTTATTGGTCCAAATGTCACAAGACCATCGATGTTTTTACCATTGAATATTTTTTGTTGCCTTATGGCCATTTCATCGACCATAAGGCAAGCAAGCCTTTTTTCACTTTGGGCAAATTTGGAGCGCAGTGCTCTAAAAGCTTCCTCAGTAAAGCCAGGGTTTGCATCAATTGCCTGATACCATTTGGACAGTATTGAGGGATGAGGCAAGAATAATCGAATTTGTCTACGGACGTACTTGTAACCAGACGGTGAATAATAGTTAAGGGTCAGGGCAATTTTTTTGACCGCTTATGTGAATTTAACTACAGTTCTCTTTCCCTTTGCGTTCTGCTTTTTTTTCATCATTGAAAAAATATCGCCCGAAATTTCATCAATTGAGGTTTCTGCATTGGTTTCTACAAACTTATTCTTCTTTAGAGCTGTTGTTACGTCTTTTAGCGTTATGCATTTTTTTAAAGTCTTTTATTTTTTCGCTTTAAGTTTCTTATTTTAGATAACCTTTTTTCAGAGAGTAATCTTTTTCTCTGAATCAATTTTTTAAGTCTATGCGTTTTTGGGGTATTTAGAGCCGATTCAATATCAGAAGACGGAATGTTTAAAGGGGTACCGCATCTTGTATCAAGAACTTTTGAAGCAGTTGATGGCGATAACTGTATCAGTCTCCCAAGATCTTCTGCCGCAGAACTATTTGGTACACCAAACTCACACAGCACACACAGCAGCACAGCAGCAGCTCTCACTCAGCTTGGACAGGCGACCTAAAAGATAAAAATACCAATTGAACAAGCTTACAAAATTTTAATTTTAAATCAAATTAAAAAAAAGATATGCCTATTAATTATGTTAACCTACCAAGTGACGTTTTTGTAATTTGGAGGATATTTCAGGATTGGGTATTTCAATAACATTTTCTTTCACAGTTAACAGTTCCTTGGCATTAACTGTTTCGGGTGTTAGAATCGACTGCAACGTTTCTAACGGAGTCGATTGAACTGGTTTTTTAATTGAAAACACCATCTGAAATCAAAAGTATGTAGGTCTTTAGTATGAAACATTTTAAAACACGAGATGTAATATTTTTACGAATACTATTTATAACAGCCTTGTATATGTATTATTATCAAATAATCAATCTTACCGTACAAATTGGAATAGCGTTTGTTTTCAGCTTCGTGTATCCTTTTTTTTTCTCATAAAAATCGTCATTTCTAAAATGAACTGAGCATATTCTTGTCTTTTTACTTGGAGTCCATTCACTTTGTTGTCTTTCCAAACGAACAGCTTTCGTCCATAGTTCTCTTTGATATTGCTCTTATGGAAATCTAAAAGAAAATATAGTGAATTGAATATGCATAAAAGAACGTGTGCGTTCTGGGGACTACCGTCAGAAACGAAGTTCCTTCTTACGTACGGTATTATTTAAAATAAAAACAAAATATTCACTTCCGCCATCTTGGATTTACATTTTAACGTCACTATCGGCTATAACACCATCGAAAACCATGAAAACAACACCCATGACGAAACATTTTAAAACTTTCGCAGCCGCCATCTTGGACTATCATTTTGACCAAAAACTCACGTTCGTCAACTCCTACCGCAAGCCGCGATATAGAACTCCGTTCCAAAAATATTGTTTTTTTAATACTGCAACGGTATCTATTTTCTCCAAGCAATAGCAAAAAACAGTTAAAAATATACTAAGATATATTGTACCTACAGTAGCTTAGTATATTTTGCATAATGCCGCCCTCATAGAAAAAAAGGTTATATCTTGTAATAATAAAATTTCTCACTAGTGTCAGGTAGAAAAGTAAATTGTTTGGTTGGCATAACATCATCCCCATAGACTTCGTGGCATAATTCAAACCGACTTCATTTTTAATAGAAATATAATAAATAGCGATGTATTTGCACGTGAAAAGTAATTCCAGCATTCTTTTTAGGCAGATGTGATTTATTTATACACCACTTCACTGCACAAGAAGGCATTTTTAAATATTTAACACGCAAAAACCGGTAAAAAATAGTCGACCACCGTTGTTGCGTACTGCGGGCGAACTAAAAGCGTGAGCGGCGCAATCGGTAAGCCCCGCCCACCGCGGCGCAATCTGCGTTGGGTCATTTTTGAAAGCTAGGAATGCTTCCATGTTTTTTTCCGTTCACTGGCCAAGTGTCTTTAATTTTTACAAGAACAAGATGTCTAAATTTAAAAAAAATATGAAATAAAGAAGGTTTCTTTTGCATGAGTGCAACACCATGGCCGGCGAGGAGTCCTGATTTAACGCCGTGAAGAGTTGAGAGAAAGAATTTTAACAGCCGCCCAACACATCAAAAACACAATTTCGACGCGTGTGGCAGTGACGGAAGTATGATACGTAGTCTGCGGAAGTACGCCAGAGGCTGCATGCTTGCATAAGAAATCGAGGCAGACAATTTGAACAAGATCTGTAATAATTTTACTCTATTTTTGATGATTGCCAATGATAAGTAAATAAACGAAATAAATGTTCTGAGTATGTCTGCATTTTTTTAAATTTAAATCCGTGCAAGTGTTGATAACATTTGCACCTTTTAAGAATGTTTATGAAATAGGGAATTTATTTCCGAGATTTGTATGCCAAGTTTCATAATTTTTTTTCGAGTAAAACACTTCTAAACTTTACATAATATAAAATAAAGAAGGTTTCCTTTGCACTCAAGGCCTTTTATTTCTGAAATTATGGGAATTTAGGCGTGTATTTTTTTAATAAATGAGCACTCATTTATCATCAGTCGGTAAAATTACAAATAATGGTCGAGAGAGTAGTAGTTATTTTTAAATTATTTGTTTTTGGTGACCAGTCTGAAAATTTGAACAATTATCTAAAAACCTCCGTTTCTCGGAAACCATTCATTTCATTCATTCACTTTTCCACGCACAATGGTCCACATGAAGGACTAAGTACGGAAACCATACCCATAAAGAAGAAGAAGAAGAACCATTCATTTTCGACCCCTAGTTGGCGGGCTTAATTTGTAGGAAATTACCTCTGGTATAATATAACCCCTTTCAAGGAATAGGTCGAATTTCCAAGCAACCTGTAGGTATATGAGAAAAATCTAAAAAAAAATATTAGGAAAAATTCAAATTCTTTTCATATAAGATTAAAAATAAAAATCAACCGTGGCAGTTAAGAGATGACCAGTCTCAACCGACAGCGCCTGCTCAAGAACATGACGCGTGGATCAGCACCATCCAGCTCAACCATTTTGTACGGAACCAAATGATCCAACACACGCGACACCATCAGTGAGATATTTAAGTGAGCATGACGTACTCTCAACTGCCATGCTTTCAAGTCAACATACATAATAATGACATAATAAACTAATCCATGGTACTCACATTACAAAAATTGAAAACATGCTTCTAAATTCATCCATTCTCATTTATATGAAATTATATATTTTTGTTGGAAATAAATTAAACAATCAGTATTAGGTTATCAATGTTGTAATAGTAGTGTTCTAAAACTGCGTGGTGGTCAAGTGGCTCAGATCCTGTCGTTGATCCAGGACGCGAAGGAGGTGACCCTGGCGAAGGCGGCGGGCATGCCGATCTGGCAGCCACGGGCCGAGCCAAATGACGTCACTCCGATCTGAAGTACAAATTACACATAATGTATACATATACATCACACTACGTACAAATATTATTGAAACCCCAATAGCTATACCAATAAAATAAAAGTTACAATGTCGTACTAAAAATCGTATTATGTCAGCCAAAAACATCTATGCTGAACAAGGTACCTCCATATTATAAGTACATCACTCGATTATCAAATTAAATCAAATCATTTATTTCAGATAAATATCCATAAGTAAATTTTACGCAAGCCATAGTACAAAATAAAATAAAATTGCAAACTTATAAAATTAAGGCTAATTATTTTGCAGACGACTAACAACTTAAAAGGCTACTAACTATTTGCTACTAGAAATCATACGCGAGGTACTTACTATAAATAATGAAATGGTGACTAATATTAACAGTAGGATAGGATGCAAGAGCGAGCGAAGCGAGCTCGGGACTTGGGGCACTCTGACTCGGACTGGTTAGGTTAGAAGGGGATGGCGGGGTCTGGAAGACCCCGCCGTCCCCTTCGTGGTTATTTTTTTTCTTCCGACCAGAAGTAGGAGCCCCGCAATGCGGGGCTCCGTCGGCTAACTCGATGCCAGTTTAAATTAAAACAAAGCTAACAACTGATTATTAAGCTGCTACTTTCTACTTAAAATTATTCTTCACTGTAGCTGCCAACCTACTATTTTTGCTACCGGCTTTAATTATTTTTTAATCCCAATTTCAGATTAATTTTAGCCGCGTTAAATACATGCCTAAAATTAAAATCAAACTCAAAATAATATGCATATTTTAATATGCATTTAGGTATCTACAGTGATGATGATTTGCACGTGATGAGCAACAAGTGGACAAAGTGGACAGATGAGTGGAGAGTAGTACTCACGAGCACGCGCTCACTGCCGCTGGTGATGACGAGCGGGCCGCCGGAGTCACCGCCGCACGTGCCGACGCCGCCGGCGCCGCTTGTGCACAGCGTTGACGCAACCACGGACGCGGTTCCGTAGGAGCTCGCGCACACGGCGTTGGTGATCACTTGCAGCCACACGTGGTGCTTGGCCTGCGCCGTGGAGATGCCGGCGCCTGCGAACATACATGAAACCACTCAATGCACCTGCGTTCTGGTGCCGCCTTACTTACTGGTGAGCCATCATCAGTATATCAATGGAATACATGGTAAACTAATTGAAGATGTTCATTAGTCATCCTAAGTTAATAATAATGATGTACAACGATCCAAAAGCGAAGTGATCTTACCGTCACTGTTTCTGCCGTAGCCGGCTGCATGCGCCCAGGTGCCCACGAAGTTGTTGTTGAGCAGAGTGCCGCTCGGGATGATCGCGCGCTGGATCACGGCTGAAACATTCACCAATGAGAGTCATGCTCCACACTCCACTCTCCACACGTGGTGCGACGTACGGCTCATGGCGCGGCGGGGTACTCACTGGTGTAGCCCACCCAGGGGAAGGTGATGATGGCGATGTCGTTGTTGAGGTTGCTGGGGTTCCAGTTAGCGTGCAGTTGCACATTGTTGGTGTTGACGCGCGTGCCGCCGGAGAACAGGAAGCCGGAGCCGAACACCAGCTGGAACTGGCGTGCCTGGCTGTTGCCATCCCACCAACAGTGAGCAGCGGTCACGGAGCGGGTGTTGCTCAGCATGGTGGAACCACACACCGAGGTGGCGCCCGTCGTCAGGGTGATCACCAGACCGATCTAAAGCACGCAGCGTCAAGCATCACAAACATGTACGACAAATGAATTGCGATGCATGGCTCTACTGATGTAAGACCTGAGGGTCTTGAGAAGATAATTAATACAAGAATAGTATCAGTAACGTCGGAGTGACTGACCAGGTGAGGGTGCGTGCCGGCGCCGGTAGCGGAGCCGCCAACGATGCGGGAACCATCGAAGTCGGTGGCGAGCTCGGCCTGCTTGATGCGCGCCGCCTCCGGGATGCCCACGTTCTCGTGGTAGTGAAGCATGATGGGCTCATCGGCCAGCGCTAGCGCCGCCAGCGCACTCAGCATCAACAAGTACTTCATGGTGGGTCTACAGGTATGTTCAGGTGCTGCGAGGGCGACGCTCCGCATTTTATATGATATGAAGAGGGCCATGCGCACCATTATCTTATCGACGTTCGCAACGGATTAAATGTAATTCTGTTTTAGCGTTCCGCACCAAAATTAGCAAGAATACAAAAAGCCTGCCGCGCCGGTAACTTACTGTCAGTATTATCTTTTTTATCATTGAAGAGACTAGGATAGATCGTGATGGCCTAGCTAATAAGTTAGCTAGAGCTATTGAAGAGGAATAGTGGACATTATTTCGAACATAGTCATGAAATTTTGGATCCAACATCACCGCTTCGGTACAAGTCAATTGAAATTAAAAAAGTTCCATATAAAAGTACTGTAGTCAGTCACTATCAAAATATATGGAACAACTGTATTTTTTTTCACATTTCGGAGTCAATCCCATAACAAAAGTGGATCACTTCCTCGAAGTGTGTCCCTACATGCACGGTCACCAAATGTGATAAATAACCAGGGTCGTCGGATATAGTTGAAGTTTAGTAAAAAACCGATAGATTTTTCGAATGAAATTTAATTATTTTGATAAATGACCTATTTGTTGTCGATTAATAAAATAAAATATTATTCGAAACCATTCATCGGTTTTTTACTAAACTTAAACTATATCGACGACCCTGGTTACTTATCTCTTTTGGTGACTGTACACGCCATACTGTACATGTATTTGTAGTTATCCTAAGAGGCTGGAGCTAAGATATTGCCTAAATAAAAATGACTGGCACTTGAGGGTCTCGGTCCTGTTGTCATCCAACGTCCAACGGTCGACTCCAAAAGCTACAATTGAAAATACATGACAGAACATTTATTTAGGTAGCTTAGCGGTAGGTACTTAGCTCGTGGAGGGCGTGGTGAGCGCTCTGTTCCCTTCGCGAGGGGAGCACACTCCTCCGCCCATAGCTCCGGCTCCTGCGGTGCCCACTGTGGACCACGTAACCGACGACGACGACGATGCTCCTGAGGTGACCGAGGCAGAGTTGAGAGTGGCGGTACGTAGGCTGAGTGCCAAAAATACCGCCCCAGGACCCGACGGCCTACCTGGAAAAGCCCGGGTCCTGGCCTTGGAGGATCTCGGGCCTCGACTTAGAGGGCTCCTAAGCGCAGGCTTGGAAGGGGGCCAGTTCCCACTTCGTTGGAAGACGGGGAAACTGGTCCTCATTAAGAAGACGGGGCGCTCTGCGAACTCTCCGTCCGCTTACCGGCCCATCGTGCTGCTCGACGAGGTTAGCAAGCTCTTTGAAAGAGTCATTGCAGACCGCCTCGTCGGGCGGCTGGTGCGGGTGGGGCCGGATTTGGCGGAGAGCCAGTTTGGTTTCCGCAGGGGGCGCTCTACGGTGGACGCCATCATGCGCGTCCGAGCCCTCACGACGGGGGCTGCTATGGACCGGGGTGGGGTCGTCTTGGCGGTGTCTCAAGACATCGCCAATGCCTTCAATACCCTGCCCTGGAGTTGCATCAGGGAGGCACTCCGGTATCACCGGATGCCGACCTACCTCTGTCGCATAGTCGAGGCCTATTTGACGGACAGGGCCGTCATCTACACCGGTCACCAGGGAGAATGGAACCGGCGAGAGATGTCGTGCGGTGTCCCACAGGGATCGGTCCTGGGGCCGCATCTGTGGGACATCGGGTACGACTGGGTGCTGCGCGCCAACCTCCCTAGCGGAGTCAGCGTCGTATGTTACGCTGATGACACGCTGGTCCTGGCGCAGGGGAGGTCGCACCAGGCGGCGGCCGAATTAATGACACGCGGGGTTGCGACAGTCATTGAGAGGATCCGGTAATTGGGACTCGAGGTGGCCCTGCACAAGTCCGAGGCCATGTCTTTTCATGGTCCTCAGAACGCGCCACTCTCGGGTTCCCAAATAATGGCGGAAGGGGTTCACATCGGCGTCGAGTCGACGATGAAGTACCTGGGACTCGTCCTCGACAGCCGGTGGAACTTCTTTGAGCATTTTCGGCATTTGGCTACCAGACTGAACCGGGCTGGCGCTGCCTTGAAGCGGTTCCTGCCCAATCTAGGGGGTCCAAACGCCTCCTCCCGGAGGCTCTACGTGGGGGTCGTGCGGTCCATGGCCCTTTACGGGGCACCGGTGTGGGCGCGTTCATTGAGGGTCCGACCAGCACGCCGGTTGAACGCGTCCCAAAGGGTCATGGCCATCCAGCTGGGAAATACCGGGAATACCGCACGGTCTCCTGCGAGGCGGCGAGCCTCCTTGCCGGATTGCCGCCATGGGATCTGGAGGCAAAAGTCCTCGCGCACATTTGGAAGTGGCACGAGGAGGCGAAACGCCGGGGCATTACTCCGCTGCCGCGATAAATCGCGGCACAGCGGACAGAGCTCCGGCGGAATCTCATGGCGGCATGGAGAGTGCGACTGTCGCAACCCAGCGCTGGGCACGCCACAATTGCGGCGGTAAGTCCCCTCTTTGAAGAGTGGCTTGACAGGCGCCACGGCGTCCTCACCTTCCGCCTGACGCAGAACCTCACCGGACATGGCTGTTTCGGGAGGTTTCTTTTTCTGATAAGGCGGGAGGAAATGCCCGGGTGTTGTCATTGTGTGGATCGACCGGAGGACACGGTGGAGCATACGGTGGAGGTCTGCCCGGCTTGGGCGGAGCACCGCCGTGTCCTCATGGCGGTGATCTCTCGCGTCCCGCCCTGGCTCAGGCCATGGTACGGAGCGAGAGGGAATGAGAAGCAGTCACCTCCTTCTGCGAAGCAGTAATGCTCGCGAAAGAGGAGGCGGAGCGCGTGAGGGAGAGGCAATCATTGCGCGCTCATGCCGCTAGTCGCCGCAGGAGGAGACACCCTGGGCGTCGGGAGTCGACAGCCGACTCCCGGCCACCGTGGGCGTGGGCATGCGGACGGCGAGCAATGGGCAGCTCGTCGTCCGGTAAGGACCAGGCTCGGGTCGATGGCGCGTTGTGTTCCACGCGCGCCTCAAAGAGATGTCAGCATACTTGACGGGATCGGACAGGGCCGATGCCTGTCGGGGTCGCGGATTGGTCGAAAGAGTTACCGAGGCCCTGACACACAGGCAACTGAAGGAACACGGGTGGGTTTTAGTCAGTAAGAGTCTGACACTCCCTTCCGCTCCACCCAGAGCGGGAGAGGTCATTTGATGATTTCCAACCAAAAAAAAAAAAAAGCGGTAGTTACGTTTCTGAAATTATCCGAAATTCTGGGTATTTTCTTTTTATGTTTTGTTAACAAGGCGTGTCCTATTAATAAGGCTAATTATTTTGCAGACGACTAACAACTTAAAGGGCTACTAACTCTTTGCTACTAGAAATCATAGGCGAGGTACTATAAATAATGAAATGGCGACTAATATTAACAGTAGGATAGGATGCAAGAGCGGGCGAAGCGAGCTCGGGACTTGGGGCACTCTGACTCGGACTGGTTAGGTTAGAAGGGGATGGCGGGGTCTGGAAGACCCCGCCGTCCCCTTCGTGGTTATTTTTTTTTAAACCGCCCAGAAGTAGGAGCCCCGCGTAGCGGGGCTCCGTCGGCTACGCCTTATTATGCAAATCAGATAAAACCCAGGATAAACCAGGATTTATTTTTTGTCCAAAAATAAAAATTCAGAAATAGGAGGCCTCGCCAAAACAGAAACTCGATGCCAGTTTAAATTAAAACAAAGCTAACAACTGATTATTAAGCTGCTACTTTCTACTTAAAATTATTCTTCACTGTAGCTGCCAACCTACTATTTTTGCTACCGGCTTTAATAATTTTTTAATCCCAATTTCAGATTAATTTGTCGCCGCGTTAGATACATGCCTATTAATAATAATTGATCGTCTTATAATCCGAGTCGCCACTCACACAAACACACAGTCACGCGTGCAGCTTGTGTCTCCGTTGTGCGCTCCGCTCGTACGCCTATCTGGCAGACATCGATCGATTATGTTTAATCACAGCTTACTGAGAAGGGAATCCGGATTACAAGATATTGAAGTAATTATCGTTTTATAAATGCAAACAAATTCAATTCAAAACGATACCAAATCGGCTAAGTGCGAGTGCTATACAAGTGGTACCCCGTGTGCAACTTTCAATAACTTTAAAAAAAATGTTTTTTTCAGAGCGCTATAATACTGTAGTCAATGTATTCAAGTTCTTCATCTTGCATAGAAAATGGAGGGTCCTCCGACCAGACGGGTGTTGTATCTGGCGGGCTATTGCCAGTACTGCCCAAATGTTGTATTTAAATATGCTGATCGCTCGGATAACGTTGCTTGCGCGATGCAGTGTTCGCGTGACGTGAGTATCATGTGTAGGTCGCATATGTGGCGCTGTAGATGCCGCCTTAGTAACTATCTGGGCGCACGTCAGTGCCCCCACCAAGACGAGCAACAACAAGCGGCCCGTTGGCGCCGTACCATCCTTTTCTCGAAGCAGTTCAGGCCATTTTCGACCCCCTATAACTTTGTTGTGGATAAAACTAGAAGCCTGAATCTTCAATAACCAAGCAGGCATTGTATTAACACGGTATATTTCAAATTTCATTCAATTTGAACCAGCAGTTTAAAAATTATTACTAGTCAAAGTTTGTTAATTTGTCACTCACTCACTGACTGACTGACCGATCATCAAAACTCTAAGGCACTTCTAGCAGACATAGAAGCTTCAAATTTAGAACACAATTAGTGTTTAGTATATAAATCAAGGAAAAACTAAAATATTTTGCAATTTTGGTCCAGTTTTCTAGATACACCAACTGTATAAAGTGCTGCAGTTGGTGTACCTAGAAATATAAATATAGGATTAATAATAATTTGCAGTGAATGGATCAGTGTACCTGTATATATATTATGTATAAATAATAATGGAATAATAAGTGTAGTTATCTACCTAGATATAATATAATGGAATGATAAGTGTATATAATTCCCAGATAATGGAATATTGAGTCGTCGTATGAGATTAGACTTGCTATAGTCGAGTATTTGGTAGCACATTGGGATGAGTTATAACTGTATGCTTGTGACGAACGCGGAGACCCCTACATCAACGCTGATTTGTATACGACGGCAATGGTAAAAACAACTACCTATGATTCCGCGTCTGAACTTATGGCGGCCGCCGTTTGTATCCGTATGCTTTCGAGGTTTACGTAAACAGCCTTTTGAGAGGATCATTCGGTGATGATTCTGGTAATTCGGTGAAACGTTTACGATTTTCTGGAAGTTTCTTCGGCGGCCATTATGAAGTGCTCCTTCAAGAAATGCCCCAAATGATGATAATTCGAATGAAAAAAAAAAAAATACCTAAAAATGACGGAAGACCTAAAAAGATTAACAAAGAAAGACCTTAAACTCCAGCGCTATCCTGATCTCAACAAATCAAAGAAGCAGCGGCTCGTTATCACCAGAACAACACCAAAAAACAGTTCTTCATATCCGGAAGTTCACCGAGAACCAGTGGCACGATAAACAGATTTACAACTTACAAATAACATGCGACAGCTCAATGATTGTGACTTTGTTGAAATGCTTAATAGAATAAGATTAGGTATGACTACACAAAATGACCGCGACTTACTCTCGACTAGATTAATGACTCTCAAATCCAATTCAAATGAAAATAGATTAATTGAAATAATTGAACAACTCTCGAAACATCCTGATGATACCGTTTGCTTATTACTTACAAAAAACATGTGTCAACAATTAAATACTGCAATGCTTAAATCTCTCCCATATTCCGAAATAAAACTTATAGCTGTAGATAGCATAGATTGCCCCAGATACCTAACAAAAAGAGCTCGTGAATGCATAAAAAAATATTAAGATGATGCTTCTATGACTGCAGGTCTGGAAGAGAATATAATTATAATAAAAATAGGAGCAAAAGTCATGTTAAGGCGAAATATTGACGTGAGTCTTGGTTTAGTTAATGGTTCTATCGGTATAGCACAAAGAGTAAAAGTTGATCCGGAAAATACAAAAATAATTAAGAAAATATACATTACATTTAATAAATAACATATTTACGAGTTTAGTCCGGTCAAAACTAAATTTGAAATCATTAATACACAACAACACACACACGTACACAAACACGGGGTGTGTTACCAAGTTATTCGGAAATTTTAAGTAAATTTAGAAAAATAAACAATTTATCTTGGAAGGAACATTTTAACGAGAGATCTAAAGCGAAAGGAATCTGGTATAAAAGTTTACAGAGTGAGCCTCCTCATATACCTTGGTTCTCCGGATCGAAACTGAGTCGCTGTCAAATTGTTGCTGCGCATCGTTTGAGGTCAGGACATATTCCACTAAACAACTTTGCTTTTCTTATGCGAAAATCGAATTCCCCTAACTGTGAGATGTGTGGCAAAATAGAGGATGCACATCATGTGTTGGTGGAATGTGTCCGAAATACGAACAAGAGAAACGCACTTGTCAACTCGTTGAAATTGTCGGTAATGGATGTTGGAATGTTCCATGGCATTTTAGCTAAGCCTACATCTGAAGCAGCAAAAATATTATATACCTTTTTATTTTATCTTTGAGATTTCATAGGTATTATACAATTAAACTAAATATTAATAGTATGTACATCTAAATACAAATAAATAAAATAAAAAAAGAAAGAATGAAAAGAATCATAGGGCATCAAAAAATTCGTCCGCATCGCTGTCGACAGGAAAAGTGCCCAAAAGGCTGGCAGCATTGCCACGTTGTATGGCGATGCTAATTCTTTGACCAAAAAATAGGCCAGCCCTCTGGTCACGTGAAGAGTCGACCAATCGCTTGGCGATGTCTCCAAAAACCAAGTGGGCAGTCGGACCCCAGGGCCCTAGTATTTCAACCCCAAACGGCTCGAATATATAACTCCCAATAAGATTCGAATATTTTCGCAGTTTGAGGTTTTCTACACCTGCAGCAGCCGCCCCAGCACATCCCGCCGTGCTAGGAAGATGGGATAGCGCAAGGGTGTCGACACACGTTGCATTCCACACCAAAGGCCTGCCTAACTTCCAGGGAATTATGGTCATTCCATCTGGTCTCTTCCCATCGTCACGTGCCAAACCGTTGGGTTCTAAAACAGCTGGCACCCCGGCGGTGGCAAGAGCACGACGGATTATGTCATTAATGCAGGCGTGCCGTGCTATCCGGCCTGCGCTCTTACTGCAAGATAGGCCATGGTGTCCGAGGCAGTCGACAGCTTCACCGCACTGGCAGCGATGCGGAGCCCCGCAAGGAGCGCCCAGACGCAGACAAGTAGCGAGCCGGAAAGTAGTGTCACCCAACATAGTACCTATGTTGGGCGACGGTAGCGCCTGAAGCCAGAGGCCCGACTCCCATTCTCCCACAGCCAGCAGGCGGGCACGCTCAGCAGTATTGGAGGACGTATTGATAAGTTTATACCGTACCAACCTGCTGAGCGGCTCATCCCATTGTCTCTGGGGAGATGGGTTCACGGGCCGATCTGTATCTGGGCAAACCGCTGTCCAGGCGTTCACCGCATCAGTCAAGCACGGCACTTCAGAGTCAACCAGGGAGGGGCCTAAAATTTTCCTGGTTAACTTTTCGGTGCTGTGAACAGAGGACAGGAACGCCGGTAAGCTAATACTGGTAATTTTGCGGACGCCGAGGCCACCAAAACGGATGGGTAGTGTGGCTTGAAGCCACGCTCGGTCGTCCAAGGCCACGTTTAAAATGGATGTTACTGTGCTGTGAATAATTTGGTCAATTTTGTCCAACAGATGTGGCTGCTTCCATAAAGGGGAGGAACGTAGAAAATATATAAAATTTGGACCAAAACAACAGTATCTAATCAGGGTGAATGCCGAATGTAAATTAATTTTGGAAAGTCTGTCCGAAATTTCTTTGAAGTTTTTGATTTTTTCGTCGATGAAAGAATAAAAGCTGTCTTCTAAAATTGGGGACCCTAGGAGGTGCAGTGAACTTTTTTCTAGAATTTTGATTTGTGGGGCTATTGCATTAAATTTCTCTATGGTCAATTCTCTGTCGGTAATGTCAGAAAGGTAAATTTCACATTTTGAGGGGTTAAGGTCCAAGCCAATAGATTTAAATTAAAATATTTGTATTTGCAATGCTTGATATTTATTATCAAAAAAATATACGTGTCGACTTGAGAACCTCCTCCTTTTTTTTTCGTCGGTTAAAAATGTTCGTGGAATGAGGACTAAAACTGAAGATATCTATAAAAATATTTTACTAACTAGTTATGACGTAATAGCATTTACTGAATCTTGGTTAAATCCTAACATTATTAATGGAGAGTTCATTGACCCGCGATATGTGGTGTATCGTAGGGATAGATTAAGTTCTAATGCATCTAAAAAAGATGGGGGTGGGGTGATGGTCGCTGTTAGTAACAAAATTAAATCTGTAAGAATGAATAACTGGGAAAGTGATTTTGAAGATTTATGGTTGTCTGTTGAGTTTACTGTTAACAATAACACTAAGAAAATTGCACTTTGTGTTGTCTATATGCCACCGCCTGTCAAACTGGATTCTCTACAATCCTTCTTAAATAATGTTAACAACGTGCTAAATAATGTCGACGATGTTGTGATTCTTGGGGATTTTAACTTGGGTTTTTTCGATTGGAACAGGAGTGATGACGGCCTGCATCTCTCGCCATCTAATTATGAAAATTCACTGGGGTACTCCCTTGTGGACTTCCTGTCAATCAATGTACTCCACCAATTTAATTCTATTCTAAATGCTGACTACAGAATTTTAGACCTAGTATTGAGCAACTTATCAGATGTAATAGTTACTAAGCCCAATGACCTGCTTAGTAAATTAGACTCCCACCACCCGAACATCCTCATCTCTATTCCGCTTTCAAACGTAAAAAAATTACAAACAAAATATCGTTCAGGTTACAACTTTTTTAAAGCCGATTATGCACAAGTCAAAATCTATCTAGAAAATATAAACTGGTATGATGCCTTTCATGAATGTGCTGATGCTAATGAAAGGGTTAATGCCTTCTACAGCATACTACAGAATGCTATCGACAAGTTTGTACCCAGATATGCAAGGAAAAAATCTAAATATCCCTCTTGGTATTCAGACTCACTTGTTAGAGCTCTATCTGAAAAGGAGAAATACAGGCAAAAATACCGCAAATATAATAATCCCCGAGACAGACTCACCTTTGAATTACTTCGTAGTCGCTGCCATACTTTAATAAATAACTGTTATAATACATATAAATGCAAAATTGAAAATGATATTCCTAAAAACCCTAAAGCTTTCTGGCGATTCATAAAAGATAAACGTCGTGGTGAATCTTGCATACCAGCTGACATGTTTATGAATGATAGGGTGGCTAGCAGTGGTCCAGAAATTGCTAATCTTTTCGCGGATCAATTTGTCTCTGTTTTTAGCCAAAATCCAACAGCTACTTGCAATGGTTCCAATGGAATTTCAGGTATTGACTCTGTCATAAGTACTATTAAGTTTACGGAAAAACAAATTTTTAATAAGCTCAAACTCATAGATGCGTCCAAAGGTGCTGGACCTGATTCTATACCACCTTTGTTTATAAAACGCTGCTGCCATGAACTTGCCTTACCGCTACGGATTATCTTTAATTCTTCTCTTGCTGAAGGAATCTTCCCTGATGTATTGAAAAGCGCAAGAATAGTCCCGGTTTTTAAAAAGGGAGATCCTGCTGATGTTAAAAATTACCGCCCAATTTCAATATTATCATGTTTTTCAAAGATCTTTGAGTCTCTTGTCTGTCCAATCATTACTCGCCACATTGATAGAATTGTTTCACCAAGTCAGCATGGCTTCAAAACTGGACGCAGCGTAGAAACAAACCTCGTCGAGTTTGTGTCTGATGTGACCCTAGCTCTTGACAAAAGACTAGAAGTAGATGCCGTGTACACGGACTTCAGCAGTGCGTTTGACAAAGTTGACCATTCTCTGTTGCTATCCAGGTTAGAATATAATGGTGTGCATGGCTCTCTTTTAAACTGGTTCTCATCTTATTTACTCCATAGATCTCAAATTCTTGTTGTTAATGGTTACGAATCTTACCCATACTATGCCGAATCAGGAGTTCCTCAGGGTTCTCACCTTGCACCGGTTCTATTTTTGCTCTTTATTAATGATATCACTGTCCAAATCCATCACTGTAAATATCTAATGTTTGCCGACGATCTCAAAATTTATAAGACTATATTTTCAAATGAGGATGCTTCCCTAATTCAGGAGGATTTGGACAGAATTGAGCATTGGTGCAGCCTTAACCACATGGAACTTAATGTACAAAAATGTAGCCATATACGATTCACGAGGAAAAAACAGTCCTATACTATCTCGTATAAAATAAAAGGAGTATTATTGAAGACTGTGAATGAGGTTCGTGATCTTGGCATAACCATTGACAGTAAAGTCAACTTCAGAAGCCATATTGATAATATTGTTACAAAATCGGCGCGGCTACTAGGATTTCTTAAAAGAAGCACTAGAGGGTTTAAGCTAGTGAGAACAAAAATTGTGCTATATAACACCTTAGTTAGGAGTCACCTTGAATTTGCCAGCGTGGTGTGGAGCCCGTACTATGCAGTGCACTCACAAAGAGTAGAAAGCATCCAAAGGGCCTTCACAAAACACCTGGCATATGCCTTCGGTGATAATATATCTCCCCGGTGTCCATATGAACAACGTACTCAATATTACAACATGATTACTCTGCGCGACCGTCGACTGATGCAAGATCTCATGTTCTTTTTCAAATTGGTTAACAATAGATTGGACTGCGATAAATTAACTGAACAAATTGGACTAAAAGTCCCCTATAATTTACCCAGATATCCTATTACCCATTTATTCTCCACTAAAGCATCCAAAACAAATATTGGACTAAACTCACCTCTCAATAGGCTCTGCCGAGAAATGAATTCTTATATAAAATCCACTCCTGATGTTGACATATTTCATGATTCCGTGAATATCTTTAAAGCCCAAGTTTTAAGTTTTAGGGTCCCAAAGCACGCAACCCACATAATCTAAGTTTAATTGTGTTAGTATGTAAGTTTTCTTGCAACCTCTGTAGCTTTTCTAATGTAATTTGATATTTCTGTTTTTATGGTTTGTTATCACTTAAATTGTTTAATTTTTTGTTTAATTTTTGTTTTTACCTTAGGTTATCACTGTATTTGAAAATGTTGGTTCACCTGTTATTGGCATCTGTATATGCCCATGGCTGTTACCCACTGTTATGTGATATTTTATATGCAGAAGCTGTTGGTGTACCTTTTTAAAATAAATAAATAAATAAATAAATTGCTGTTTGAGCAGTTGTAGGTCTTTCAAAACGGTGTCTACATCACCTCCTAGCGTTCCATCATCTAAATACCACACGTTAAATTTTGAATTTAGTTTTTGGATAATTGGGTGAATAGCCAAGCTGAAAATGACTGGCCCGAGAGGGTCACCTTGTTGGCATCCTACTGCAGATTCCAAAACATTGTCCTTGTATAATAATTTGGAAGAGTACCTGTAACATTGCCACAAAAAAACATAAATTTCGGGTAGTTCCTTTTTGACTTCAGCCAACAAAGTGTCCCTGTTTACAGAGTTAAAGGCATTCTTCACGTCAACCTTGAGGATGACCTCACCTTTGTTGGAGTTTAAAAAGGTGGAAAGGGCATGTACGGCAGCCTCACAGCCCCCTTTCGAGCCAAAACCAAGCTGTAGGGGCTGAAACTTAGCTGTAAGCGATTCGCTATACAGCTTACAGCAAATTTTGGCTGCCGTACGCCTGTAGGTGCATCCAACAGCGATGGGACGAATGCCACCGTCCCTCTTGCGCAGGGCACATAGGTTGGCCCCATACAAGACGTCGACGACGGCTTCGTTCACACCGCCGGAGAGCATGAGGTTAATCAGAGCCGCAAGCTCCTTCAAAAGCGACTCACCAGCTTCCCCGGCGCCTGAACTCAGTAGATCTTTTAAATGTTGTGGAGTCAGGCCGTCGAGGCCGCCGGCGGAACCACTTCGAAAAGAGCTCACGGCTGCAATCAACTGGGGGGCCGAAACGTTAAGGAAGGTTGAATTAACATTGGGAGGGTCGGGTGGGTCGGGAAAGGTGAGACCATCCGCAGGCGCTGGGTGTTTACTCTCTAGAGCTGTTAGCGTTTCTGGAGAGTAAGGCGCCACCACTTCGCTGCTGAACAGTATCCTGGCCGCGCCCTTGATGTCACCTTCACTTAATTTGGATTCCACATGTGAACATAAGCCTTTTTGTGATTGGTTGTAAAATTTAGGTAATTTTGGATCTAAAATTAGGGTCGAATTGTTACAATTACTTTTTTATTAGATAATACATTAAGTTAAGTTTTTTTTGTGACTAAGATTAGTTTATTTAGTTTAGGAGTAAGTTGTTCTTTGTAGAAGCACGATGGGATTGACATCATCGCTTCGCATCGAAGCCCAAGACGCTGTAGGAATCTTTTGTGACCTCTCCAAGGCATTTGATTGCGTCGACCACGAAACCCTAATCTTGAAACTTGAGCATTACGGACTTGGAAAACTTGCTCTCAGTTTAGTAGAATCTTATTTAAATGATAGACAACAGCAAGTTCAAATAAATGGTGTCAATTGAAATTGAAATTGAAATTGAAATTGAAATTGAAATTGAAATTGTTTATTGAAATAATTGATGTACACAAATGTTTACAATATTAGGGCCTTAAACTAAAGGTATATTATCATTGGATTCTATTCACTCGGTTTAAAAGTAAAAATGGGTGTACCACAAGGCTCGATATTGGGTCCTTTCCTCTTTTTAGTATATATTAATGATCTACCCCATTTGTTAAAAACCCTACCACAAATGGTGTTATTTGCTGACGATACTTCTTTAATTTTTAAAATTAATAGACGTACATCAAATCTTGACGACGTAAATAACGCCCTACTGCAGATCCAAAATTGGTTCACTGCTAATAATTTAGTATTAAATGGGAATAAAACTAAGTGTATTAGATTTTCCTTACCAAATGTCAAAAGTACAAATTGTGAGATAGTATTAAATCAAGAGAAACTAGAATTCGTCGATAAAACTGTTTTCCTGGGCATCCCGCTTGACTCAAGGCTTCAATGGGGTCCTCATTTAACATCCCTTGCAGGACGGCTAAGTTCAGCAGCATATGCTGTGAGAAAAATCCGTCAATTTACTGATGTAGGTACCGCGAGGCTAGTCTATTTTAGTTACTTCCATAGTATTATGTCGTACGGTATTTTACTATGGGGACGGGCTGCAGACGTCGAGTCTATTTTTATTCTGCAGAAAAGAGCCATCCGAGCCATATATGGCCTCCGCAGGCGCGACTCTCTAAGGGAACGGTTTAAAGATATTAACATCATGACGGTACCTTGTCAATATATCTATGAAAACATCATGTACGTAAGGAAAAATCTAACTCTTTTTAGTAAAAGAGGTGAAAGACACAATTATATCACTAGAAATAGGGATCAATTAGTTCAACCAGGTTTCAGGCTGGCTAAAGTAGACTCATCTTTCATGGGGTACTGTTTAAAATGTTTCAATAAAATACCTCCCCATATTCTTCAACTGAATGAAACTAAATTCAAATCTTGTATAAAACGCACACTATGCAGCCAGGCATATTATAAGTTGGGGGATTACATCGCTGATAAAAATGCTTGGCTCAACGCTGGTCCTGCTCCACAAGGGCGCATAAAATAATTGATTAGCATTTGAAACTACTGTTGGAGCTGCTGAAGATTTTAAAAACTTATCTTTGCATTGTATAAATTCAATGTTTTAGTATTGTATAATTGCATAGCACAGGTGTGAGTACTATGCACCTACTATAAAGCTACCATTTAATAGGTTTTTCTTTCATTGACTTGAATGTGCCCTGGCGGCTGAGAGTTTGTCATGCTCACTCTAATGTCTCGCTGGTGGTGGCGTGTGTGTTGGATCATTAAGTTCCCTTCAAAATGGTTGAGCTGAATGGTGCTGATCCATGCGTCATGTTCGTGAACGGGCGCCGTCAGTGGGGACTGGTCATTTCTTGGCTGCCACGGCTTATTTTAATTTAATTTAATATTTGAATTGCTTTTGTCTTTTTATTACGGACGCTTTTAACGTTCTGCATCGTTCTCACATGCATAATTTCAACATGAACGATGTAATCAATATTTTGTAACCATTTTTTGATTTAAAAGAGTGTCCATGGAGTTTCTTGCCCGTTCTTCTCCATAGGTACCTACTACGCTTTGGAATGGGTAACTAGCTTCATCTTTCTGACTGACCGACCCCTTGACAATTCAAAAGTGCCTGTAATTGGTTTATTTGAAATAAATGCTTTGAGTTTGAGTTTGAGTTTGCTTATGTGTACAAAAATCCCTTAAATAAATAAAGATTAAAAAATATAAAAAATAATAGAGCTTAATATGTTCATAGCGAACAGGTTTCCATATGTATAGTTTATGCTATAACTATACACAAAAGTCAGGGCCTAAGTCTAAATAATGCACTGATGGATATCGGTTGTGCAGTATTCACATCCGGTCAAGCTTTCGAGAGTTACAAGTCTGGACGGCTTACATCTAATTACTGTCGACTGTGGAAGTATTAAAGCGCAGGAATCCTCAATTTGGGAATAAAATAGACTAAGGAGCATTTACCGTCCAGACTTGTCAAAAATTGTAACATCAAAGCCTACGACAAAAACCTATAGAGACAGGGAGTGGGCTTTGAGAAAAACTGTAGCTAAAGCTCAAGAAGTAGTACCGGAAAAGAAAAAGATAAAGACTACATACAAAAATAAGAAAAGGACTATCTACAAAAAGAAATGAGATGCCATCAAAAACATAACTTGTAAAAAAAAAACAATGTCTTGCAATTCAGGTCTTCTATCGTAAAACGTTGTGAGATCCATGTAACACCAAGTCAGTCAATTTATCCAGTCCCTACTTAAGGGTCCTTTTGTCTTAAGTTATTATGTAATTAGCTAACCTAACAACATCTTATAGTGACCATATCAATATTAAAAATCTTATGTTTTAAATAAATAGATTGACTTGGCCATCGCATGAAAGCACAATGTATATTTTTATTTATTTTATTTATTAAAAACACAATGTATCTCACAAGTAATACACGTTACTTGTGAAGTATCCGAGCTATTATATGCTACAGAAGGAGAAAACTGAGTGCTACCCCAAAAAAGAGGACATGTTAATCACAAAGAATTCCGCCAAAATCAAAATAAAGGCACTGGTTGACATCACAGTGAGAAGACTCATTAATGCTCTGGACTTCAGCTGTGACGCAGGTTAACAACTACAGTTGATCAACAAGTGGGGTCTTGATAGGGCCTCTAGCCAGAGTATTTACCACCAGAGAACCAGTATTAGTGAAAAAGATTGGGGTAGCATATTTATGGCGAGTCTTGTACCTCTGCGGCTTGTCGCTGCAGATGGAAACATCATATGGGCGAATGAGCGACCATCTTCAACAGGATACTGTCACCCAATCTCTTTTAAATTTATGAAAGTGACTGAATTTAATGTCATGCGCGAGATGGTTGAAATAGAGTCTGAGATGGCTGACGTATCTCCAACTGACTGTGGGGGGTTCAAAGTTAGCCATCATTTCAGATTGACTATGATCGATGGCAAGATACACTCGTACATATCAGAAACATCATCAGCTGTATTTGATATATGTAAAGCGCGTCCTACGGAAATGAACAATTTAGTGGACGTGAGGAAGAAGCCAGTGAACGAAGACTTATATAAGCACGGCCTTAGTTCACTGCATGCGTGAATTAGGTCCATGAAGTGCTTACTGCACATCTCTTATAAAATTAAGATAAAATCATGGTAGGCTAAAGGCGAAGAAATGAAGAGAAAAGTGAAAGAACGAAAATAAATTATTCAAGAAACTTTCAGAAGAGAAACCGGTTTGCTGCTGGATGTAGTTAAACAGGGGAGTGGGAATACCAATTGTAATTGGCAATGCAGCAAGGCGGTTTTTTTTCTAATCCTGCGAAAACTGCCCAAATTACAAGGTTACATATTAACTTGATTATAATAATAAAAACTTTTATTTCCGGACTACAAAGGCCCACATTGTGTTAGTATCTAAATTAACTTATAAACTATGTTAGTATACATATAACAGAAAAAGAACAAAAACCTAGAAAAAATAATAGTAAAAAAAAACTAAAAAAATACGCTTTTATAGAAAATCCAACAAAAAAATAGAAAATAAATTTTAATAAATTTGATTTAAAAAAAATTGTGTAAGAAAAAATTATATTATTGTAAAAAAAAGCGTGGGGTGCATGGTATCAATAGTTATAAATATTTTATGAACAGATATGAGTAGAAGGGTTATTTTGATAATATCCTGAAAAGCGCCCTACCCGAAAATGCAATAGTTTGGTGACTAATGAACACATTTTGCACAACCTTCTGCTATCTTCGGATCCTTTGCTGACAATTATTCGGCCAAAGATGACTCCAAAAGTTAAAAACTCCATGTTTAAGGAACTTGATTATTTACGCGCTACGAAAATGAGACTGAGTTAATTGATGTCACCACAGTACCTGATTCTGACATAGAAAGTAGTGATGATGATGACGACGAGGATTATTGTTTATTGTTTATTGTTAATTAAAACGGTAACACCAATTACATTAATTAACATAGAGATTGAATGGGTAACAAAAACTTTTCTAAAACTAACATATAATAGAGGACAACCTAGCATACTTGCTCTCGCAAAACATCAGACATACACGCATTATTCTGCTCCATTCATCAGCAAACAGATCACATTCAGGATAGTTGGTCAGGAGGGCGTTAAGCATCCTTAATGTACGACACACAGGGGACTCAGCTCTGGCGACAGTTTTAGTTAACGGCGGCGCAAACAGATTGCGCCGACGGCTTTGGCGATGTCCGATGTATTTATCGGGAACAAATAGCCGACAGAAAAGATCGTGGAGTTCGGGACTGTCGATGCGTCCTCTAAGAGTTTTGCAGGCTACTGTGAGCTGTAGAAAGCCTCGTCTAACCTCCAACGAATTGAAGCCCAAAACTCCTAGAAGGTAATTAGTAGGGTACATGAAAGGGAAGAAATGAAACGTCTTTTTAAACAGAAATCTCAGGAAAGTTTTCTGTACCTTTTCCAGCGTTAAAGTATGAGTCGCTGTATAGGGATGCCAGATACAGGCACCAGCCTCAAGTTTACTACGAACCAAAGTGTTGTAGAGAAGTTTAATTACATTTGGGTTGTGAAAATCACGGGAATTTCGCAAAACAAAACCCAAACGCCTAAAAGAATCCTTGGCTAGAGTGGAGACATGATCTCTAAATGTCAGACCAGTGTCAAAGGTCACACCCAGGTCCTTTATTTTGGTGACACGACTTATTTCTTCACTACCTAATCTGTAGTTATAGTGGAGTGGTTGACGTTTTCGACTGTACGTCATGACGTAACACTTACTCGTATTAAAAAAGAGCTTATTGACCATGCTCCACTCAAATATAGCATCAATGTCCCTTTGTAGGAGTATGCAATCCGAGACCTTATCAATTTGAACTACTAGTTTTAGGTCATCGGCGTAGAGCAAGCATTTTGCGAACCTAACCTTATTTATAAGATCATTGATCATGATAAGGAAAAGCAGTGGGCCTAGCACGGATCCTTGACTCACACCTGAGCGGGTATTATAAGGTTCAGACTCAAAGCAACCATGCCTAACAAACTGCCCACGGCCTCGCAGATAGTCCGCAAAGAAGTTCAGAAACTCAGACGAGAAACCTGCCGCCTCCAATTTCATCAAGAGCACGTCATTGTCAACACTGTCGAACGCTTTGCGGAAATCGAAATAGAGGACATCCACTTGCCCCCCACTGTCCAAAACACCAGAAACATAATCAACGTGAGTCATCAGATTCGAATTGACTGAGCGACCTTGGCGAAAGCCGTGCTGGGCATCAGATAGAAACGCATTTATACGTTTATAGATGTACGTGTGGAGTATGTGCTCAAAAACCTTTGCAAGAGTTGGCAGTACAGCAATAGGCCTGTGTTCCACCACAGATGATTTGTCTCTGGTTTTTGGGATGGGAATGACACGCAGAATTTTCCATTGTTCAGGATAGACGCCGGACTGAAGAGCTAGATTAAAGATATGGCAGAGTGGAGTTGCCAGCATATCGTGGCATCCCTTGAGGATAAAAGCAGGGATGGAGTCAGGGCCGATCGAGCTATGTGGTTTCAGTTTAGCGGTTTAGTGATGATGACAACAGTGATGATGTCTTTCAATATAGTGATGTTTGTGATGTTTTTCATGATATAGTGTTGTTTGCGGATGATACTTCACTTTTGTTTAAACTTAAACGTCAGCAGCTGGTTACTGACGATGTAAATAGCGCGATTTCAAAAGTAGTTTACTGGTTCAATGTCAATAATTTACTCCTTAACGAAAAAAAAACCAAATGCATTAAGTTTCCGCTACCTCACGTTAGACAGGTGAAAACGAATGTATTAATGAAGGGCGAAGAATTGAATCCTGAAGATAGCACAGTATTCTTGGGCTTAACTTTGGATGCTAAGCTTCAGTGGGGCCCACATATAGATAAATTGTCAAAAAAGCTAAGCTCCGCAGCATACGCTGTTAGAAAAATTCGTAATTTAACCGACACAGAGACAGCCCGTTTAGTGTACTTTAGCTATTTTCATAGTGTTATGTCGTACGGTATTCTGTTATGGGGAAATGCCGCCGACATTCAGACTATTTTTATTTTGCAGAAAAGAGCTGTTCGATCAATTTATAAATTAAGTCCGAGACAATCTCTCAGAGAGAAATTTAAGGAGATTAATGTAATGACTGTGCCTTCTCAATATATTTATGAAAATCTTTTATATGCACATAAAAATATAAAATTGTTTAAAAAATACAGTGATATCCATAATATAAATACTAGGAATAAAAACAAATTTGTTGTACCTACAACAAGGCTCAAAAAAATAGGCGGCTCGTTCAGGTGTCAATGTATTCGCTTTTATAATAAACTTCCAAGCCACGTTCAAGATCTAAGCCTTAATAAATTCAAATCATTAATTAAACGTAAGTTGTGCCAGAAAGCTTTTTATACCGTTAAGGATTATATTGAGGACAAAAAGGCTTGGGATTGAGTTGCTCCAATTTTTGCATACTGAATGTTGTTTTTTTTTTGATTATTTTATATTTTAGCTAATTTTTTTAGTTTTTTATTTTACATAAATTTTGACATTTTGATAATTATTATATATACAATTTCATGACAATTTACTTTGTGAAGTATAGTATTATTATTTATTTATTGTGAATGTGAGGACTATGTAGGTAACTTTTATTTTTAATTTAAATTTTTCACTTTCTCAGGTAGTTTCAATGATAATCTGGCAGTTTGAGTGCTTTATGCGGCCTACCCAAATGTCCTTTCTTTTGTATTGTTCGTCGAGTGGTTGAGCTCCTTTAGTTCTGAGTTGAGCTCCACGATTAGTGACAAATGCGTGCACTGGCTGGACAGGTCCACTCATTCTGTGTGGTTTTTCCTCAAAAGACCATTTCAGACATAAATCTACATGGTCTTCACATGATCTGACCAAGATTATGTCTGGACTTTAAAAGAGACTGTGACCTCTGAGTTTGTTTCGGCCTTTCTTCTCAGAGTAGTCAGATAGGAAACACCGACCTCATCTAGTTTTAAAAATATGATTGACGTGTAAAAGTGTTTGTATAAACCTACTTACAGAAATAAAATCATTTATCATTTATTTATCATTTATCATTTAATAAGTTTCATGAATTTTCACGACTGGTTCGTATTTTTGATTTAAGGAAAAAATTGTCATTGTTGAAAGCTTAGAACCTAAGTAATGGGAGGCCATGTCCAAAATATGTGACGTGGCAATGCGCCGGGTCCAGCCTGGACGCGCCTGGCGCCAGGTGTACTGGTGGTCGCCGGAGTTAACCGCTCATCGCGAGGCGTGCGTTGCTGCGCGACGCCTGTACACCAGAAACCGCAGGCTCCGTATCCGCCCTCCGGATACGGAAGCCATTCGGGCGGAGATGTACGAAGGTTATAGAGCGGCGAAGACCGCCCTCCGAGCGGAGATACTGCGGGCCAGGGGACTGGCCCATGAGGAGTCGCTGGGGACTCTGAACAGGGACCGGTGGGGAAGCTCATACAAAATGGTGCGGGAGAAACTCCGCTCATGGGCTCCCCCTCTAACGCAGAGTCTCCGGCCTCAGCACGTGGAGGGCGTGGTGAACGCTCTGTTCCCTTCGCGAGGGGAACATACTCTCCCACCCATGGCTCCATCTCCTGCGGTGCCAACTGTGGACCACGTAACCGACGACGACAACGTTGCTCCTAAGGTGACCGAGATAGAGTTGAAAGTGGTGGTACGTAGGCTGAGTGCCAAAAATACCGCCCCAGGACCCTGGAGAAGCCTGGGTCCTGGCCTTGGAGGCTATCGGGCCTCGACTAAGAGGGCTCCTAAGCGCATGCTTGGAGGAGGGCCAGTTCCCACTTCGTTGGAAGACAGGGAAACTGATCCTCATTAAAAAGACGGGGCGCCCTGAGGACTTACAGGCCCATCGTGCTGCTAGACGAGGTGGGCAAGCTCTTTGAAAGAGTCATTGTAGACCGCCTCGTCGGGCGGCTGGTGCGGGTGGGGCTGGATTTGGTGGAGAGACATATACCTAGATATATGGCTAGATATATATCAAGAAAGCAAAACTATGTTTATATTTTAATAGAAAATAGTATATCAGGAAGAGAGGGTATAGCAGAGTATTGTTGCAACTGTTTGGTAGGCCGACGCACAGTTGGATGTTGTGCTCATGTTATGACGATTGTGTGGTACCTTGGATGGGCTCAATACCAGTCAAATATTTCTGCTCCTGCGGAATATTTAGATTCAGTTGTTGTAAGGAAAGACATTGAATAAAATGATAAAACCTTATTGGTGTTTTATTTAATGTGTCCTTTTATTAGGTCTTTACCTATGAAATTGCCGTTCTGCAGTACTGGCCATTTCAAATCAAAATAATTTTTGTTTGGCTAAGAATTCTAATTTCAAATTAATTTTATTTTAAAAACATGGATTTTTTTTTCTAAAAGTAGTCATTTCTTTATTGATTAGTGTTACATTTTCATCGCATTTCAATCTTTTTCGTCATCATGGATACGTTAAAAATTCGAGTAATTATGGAATATGAGTACCGTCGTGGCAGCAACGCGGCACAAGCGGCACGCAACATCAACGACGTTTACGGAGCTAACTCTACAAACCAACGCACCACCTGTTATTGGTTTGCTCGCTTCCGTTCTGGAAATTTCGACCTGAAAAATGAACCTCGCGGTCGTCCGAAGACTTTGGTCGACAATGACGAATTAAAGGCGATTGTGGAAGCTGATGATACACAATCTACGGCTGAATTAGCAGCAGCTTTCGACGTTAGCGTCAAAACAATATTGGTCCATTTGCGTCAAATTGGCAAGGTAAAAAAGCTTGACAAATGGGTGCCCCACGAACTCAATGATCGCCAGCGCGAAGTACGCGTCGAGACGTGCCTTGCACTGCTCAACAGACACACAAATGAAGGAATTTTGAACCGCATTGTTACCTGCGATGAAAAATGGATTCTGTTTGATAACCGTAAGCGCTCAGCAAGTTGGTTGGATCCTGGTTCAGGACCTAAACAATGCCCTAAACGAAAACTTACCCCTAGAAAAGTGATGGTCACTGTTTGGTGGTCTAGCGCCGGTGTGATTCATCACAGCTTCTTACCAAACGGGGTGAGCATTACTGCAGATGTGTACTGTGAAGAACTGAACACAATGATGGAGAAGCTGGCGCATCTCCAACCAGCATTGGTCAATCGCTCGTCTCCGCTGCTCCTGCACGACAACGCGCGACCTCATACTGCACAGCAGACGGTCTCCAAGTTGCAAGAACTGGGGTTGGAAGCTCTCCGTCATCCGCCCTACTCACCAGACCTTGCGCCTACAGACTACTACTTTTTCCAGAATTTGGATAACTTCTTGGCGGGAAAAAAATTTAATACCCGAGAGGCAGTACAAAATGCCTTTGAAGAATTTGTTGCCTCCCGTCCAGCTGATTTCTTTAAGAAGGGCATCAATAAACTGCCACTGTGATGGCAAAGATGCATTGATTGCATGGGTGATTACTTCGATTAATACAAATAAAAAATTCATGAAAAAAATTCGTTTAAATTTTTTCATACAAAACGGCAATTTCATAGGTAAAGACCTATTATTATCTTTATAATAACGACCTTTGAGATACGAATAAGATATTAGGTTGTATAACTTGGCTATTGCGACAAGCTACTCTGCATCTTAGTTTTGTAAAAAGTTATCTATTATGATGTATTAGGTATCTACTATGTATATGTTTTGATTAAATAAACATCTGTCGCTACACGACGCACAGTTTGGCTTCAGAACGGGTCTGCCAACTGAACACGCTGTTCTTTGTCTCAAGCACACTGTTCGATACTATACAGACAGTAAAACAAACAAACAGTTAACAGTAAACAGTTTGCTGGAAGAGATTTCTTTAGAAATAAGCATCACCTTTATACTTATTTTTCTGTTCCTTTCTTCTTGTCTGTTTATATATGTATGTACATAAATGGTTAAATAAATAAACCCCTTTTTTTTTAGGTGGGAAATCATCAAATGACCTCTCCCGCTCTGGGCGGAGCCGAAGGGCGTGTCTCTCTGACTCTTACTGACTAAAACCCACCCGTGTTTCTTCAGTTGCCTGTGCGCCAGGGCCACGGTAACTCATTCGAACAATCCGCGACCCCGGCAGGCATCGGCCCTATCGGACCCCGTCAAGTATGCTGATATCTCTTTGAGGCGCGCGTGGAACACAACGCGCCATCGACCTGGGCCTGGTCCTTACCGGACGGCGAGCTGCTCATTGCTCGCCGTCCGCAGGCCCGCGCCTACGGTGGCCGGGAGTCGGCAATCGACTCCCGACGCCCAGGGTGTCTCTTCCTGCGGTGACTAGGGGCGTGAGGGCGCAATGATTGCCTCTCCCTCACGCGCTCCGCCTCCTCCTTCGCGAGCATTACTGCTTCGCAGAAGGAGGTGACTGCTTCCTATTCTCTCTCGCTCCGTATCATGGCCTGAACCAGGCCCGGATGCGAGAGATCGCCGCTGCCGATCGCCGCCACGAGGACACGGCGGTGTTCCGCCCAAGCCGGGCAGACCTCCACCGTATGCTCCACCGTGTCCTCCAGTCGATCCACACAATGCAAAACACGCGGGCGTTTCCTCCCGCCTTATCCGAAACAGGAACCTCACGAAACAGCCATGTCCGGTGAGGACCTGCGTCAGGCGGAAGGTGAGGACGCCGTGGCGCCTCTCAAGCCACTCCTCAAAGAGGGGACTTACCGCCGCAATTTTGGCGTGCCCAGGGCTGGGTTGCGACAGTCGCACTAATAATAATAATAATAATAATAATAATATCATTTATTTGCTAAAAACATGGTATAAAAGATGGTAATGTTAATAATGTGAACAGGCATTGTTTTTGCTTTATAGATATAAGCGTGCAAATTTTACATGCATAACGATAAAATCAGTCATCATGGGATTTTATGTTCCAGGAACTCCTTAATACTGTAAAAACTATTAGCTGATAGCCATTTGTACAATTTAATTTTAATCAATCTTGTATTTAATGTTTTTAATTCATTTGGTATTCTATTATAAACCTGGACACACATAAACATGCAGCTTTTATTATATTTCGCAAGCCTTGGGAGGACATCTAACACGAGCCTGTAGGGGTCGCGCCTGCTGCGAGAATTTACATCGCTTGCTTTCGCAAACAATTCCCTATGCCTCCATACAAATAAACAGATTTCATAAATATAAAGGGATGGCAGCGGTAACAAATCAAGTTTCTTAAATACCGGCCTGCAAGATTCGTCGGATTTAAGCCCACCTAATGCTCTAATGCATCTTTTTTGTGCGACAAATGCTCTATTTTGATCAGTGCTGTTACCCCACATAATTAAGCCATAGCGTAGTACTGATTCAACATATGCATGATAAGTTGTTAAAGACGTTTTAATGTTTGTTATGTTTCTAATCTGTTTCAATGCATAAACAAACTTATTAATTCGTTTGGATACAGTATCAACATGTGCTTTCCAGTTGATGTCTTGGTCCAAGGTTACGCCTAGAAACCTAGTTTGGGTTGCTTCGTGAATTCTATTTATATTCATTTTAATATTGGGTTTTGCATTATTTGATTTATTAAATTGTATGTATACGGACTTTTTTAGATTTATAGATAAGTTATTTTTATTTAGCCATTCAATTAGTCTTTCAATCACATTATTAATTTCAGTCTCGTGGTCATTAATTGTACTGTTTTTTTTTATCAGATGACACAATAATAGAGATGTCATCAGCGAATAGTATAAATTTATGATTAGTTATAGTAGTGATAGAATTTATATACAATAGGAATAAAATAGGGCCCAATACACTTCCTTGTGGGACGCCGTGTTTATTGGATTTTAATTCAGAATAGTGAGATGTCATATCGTTATTTCTATAATTTTTTGTAATATTAACGCATTGTTGTCTATTACTTAGATATGAGGATATCCATTGAAGTGTAATGCCTCTAATTCCAGTTGCCTCCAATTTCTGCAGTAACAGGTCATGAGAAACTAGATCAAAGGCCTTAGATAGATCGAAGAACAGCCCTGTAGTAAGATCGTTATGGTTAATATTCGTTAATACTATTTTTATAAGACTGTAGATGGCTAACGTTGTGGATTTAGTTTTTTGGAAGCCAAACTGTTCTTTACTAATAATGTTAAATTTATTACAGAAGTCAATCAGTCTTTTATACATACATTTTTTAAATATTTTCGATATAATAGGTATCAAAGTTATTGGGCGATAGTTGTTAACATCTGATCTTTCACCGGTTTTATAAAGAGGCTTAACAATTGACAGCTTTAGTGCTTCGGGAAAAATGCCAAGTGAGAATGATAAATTAATTAAATATGTCATAATTTCAATAAGTTCATTAGTACATGCTTTAACGATTTTCGTATTAATTTCGTCATAACCCTCGGAAATTGTGTTATTCAATGACATAATCTCTGCTCTAACTTCATTTTCGGACACAGGTTTAAGGAACATCGAATGGACTATTGAATATTCGTTACAGTTTATTTTTGCACCCTTACTCGAAGAATGAGCCATATTAATATAGTAGTTATTAAAGGCTGTTGCTATTTCTACAGGATCTGAAAGTACTGTGTTATCAATTGGAATATTTTCTATGTTGTCCCTATGGTTATTATTCCCGATTTCATCCTTTATTACTCTCCATGCAGCTTTACATTTGTTTTCGCTATTGTTTATGTACTTGATGTTTGCGTTCTTTTTTGAAGTGTAAACACATTTCTGTAAAATCTTTGAGTATTGCAAATATTTAGTTTTATTTCTTACATTATTGTTCTTATAATATTGATAGCGCAAAGACCTTTTTGTTTTGCAACTTTGTTTTAGACCTTTGGTTATCCAGTTCTGTTTCTTTTTATTATTAGTATTTACTTTTACCTTTATTTTCTCACTCTCCATGCCGCCATGAGATCCCGCTGGAGCTCTGTCCGCTGTGCCGCAATTTCTCGTGGCAGCGGAGTTACGCCCCGGCGATTCGTCTCCTCGCGCCACTCTCAAATGTGCGCGAGGACTTTTGCCTCCAGATCCCATGGCGGCAATCCGGCAAGGAGGCTCGCCGCCTCGCAGGATACCGTGCAGTATCCCCGGACCAGCCGTATGGCGATGACCCTTTGGGACGCGGTCAACCGGCGTGCTGGTCGGAGCCTCAATGAACGCGCCCACACCGGTGCCCCGTAAAGGGCCATAGACCGCAAGACCCCCGCGTAGAGCCTCCGGCAGGAGGCGTTTGGACCCCCTAGATTGGGCAGGAGCCGCTTCAAGGCAGCCCCAGCCCGGTCCAGTCTGGGAGCCAAACGTCGGAAATGCTCGACGAAGTTCCACCGGCTGTCGAGGACAAGACCCAGGTACTTTATCGTCGACTCGACGCCGATGTGAACCCCTCCCGCCATTATTAGGGAACCCGAGAGTGGCGCACATGGCCTCGGACTTGTGCAGGGCCACCTCGAGTCCCAATTGCTGGATCCTCTCAATGACTGTCGCAACCCCGCGTGTCATTAATTCGGCCGCCGCCTGGTGCGACCTCCCCTGCGCCAGGACCAGCGTGTCGACAGCGTAACAAACGACGCTGAGGCCGCTAGGGAGGTCGGCGTGCAGCACCCAGTCGTACCCGATGTCCCACAGATGCGGCCCCAGGACCGATCCCTGTGGGCCACCACACGACATCTCTCGCCGGTTCCATTCTCCCTGGTGACCGGGGTAGATGACGGCCCTGTCCGTCAGATAGGCCTCGACTATGCGACAGAGGTAGGTCGGCATCCGGTGATACCGGAGTGCCTCCCTGATGCAACTCCAGGGCAGGGTATTGAAGGCACACAGGAAAACCCCTGTGTATGCATGTTTCCTGGACCTATCAAAACCCTTTGATCTGGTGTCCTATGGTGTTTTGTGGAAGAAGTTGCATGATAAGACAAAGCTTCCAGGTGAGTTGGTTGAATTGTTTAAATATTAGTACGGTCATCAAACCAATATGGTGAAGTGGGCAGGCTCGCTATCCGATACGTACGGGCTGGAGTGTGGGATCAGGCAGGGAGGTCTGACTTCACCGAAACTCTTCTGTCTGTATGTGGATCGGCTGACTCGTGAGCTCAGCAGCACTATGATAGGTTGTTCAATTGACGGAACCCTTGTCAATAACATAAGTTACGCAGACGACATGGTGCTGCTGGCCCCATCAATCAGCGCCCTCAGAACACTATTGTCGCATTGTTGTTGTTGTTCAAGGCAGGAACTAAGACCTATGCTATATCACCTATTACACTCGCGGGGACCGCTCTGGAGTGGGTCACTTCCTTCAAATATCTGGGGCACTTGGTCACAGACCGACAACATTGACATGGAGAGGGAACGTAAGGCGCTGTCAGTCAGGAGCAATATGTTGATCCGTAGGTTTGCAAAGTGTTCAAGTGAAGGAAAAAGGTACTCTGTTTAGGGCATACTGCCAATCTTTTAATACGCTTTTATTAGCTTCATACGTATGTTAGTATGTTAGTATGTAACGGAATCTTCGAACATGATTTTGACCCCCTTCAAAACGTCGGATTAACTCGAGATTTGGCATACTTATTAAGGACCGATGACAATTCAATTTTGAAACAGTTTGACTCGTTATCCTTACTAGGATAATCAGTATTAGCGAATTTTTGTTTTCCTGATACCCGGAGTGTCTGCGTCAAGACCACTATAGGAAACTACTTGGCGCGCCGATCACCTATTTCTCGGATAAGTTACCGACTGTGATTAAGATAAAATTTTCGGAGAGGGAACCTGAGAACAGGCTATCTCATCCAAGGAAGGCAGTAGGCACTCAATTTATCCATTTTTCGGATAAGTTACAGACTTACAATAAACATCAATGACGGCTCAATTTTATTAAAAATCATTGATTTTCATAGTAGGATATCGAAAATATTGTGTACTCGCTATATCGTCAACTCGCTATATCGAGTATATAATCTAAAAGCAGCCAATATATAGTTAAATTCTTTTAGTAGTAAATTGATGTACTGAAAATCAAACTCACTTTAGTAGTAAATAATTATCATGAAAAAAAAAAAATGCCACATTTAGAGACATACATGGCCTATTTATTGATACAAACATATGACTACTCGTCAGAAAAGTCAGGTAATTTCGTACGTTTCAAGAGTGCTGATATAAAACAATATTTATCGATTTTATTTAGACTGCAGCCAATAATTATTCAAAAACTACTTTAACAGTAAATTGATGTAATTACTATCAAGTTTTTTTTACATTTGATATAAAATTTCTTTCATACGTCGACAAAGTAGGTAACGTAGATTTTTCTTGATGATAAATTAACGATAGATGGTACACAATTTTATTTTATCTACGCCACACTTCGTTCACCGAGATTGCTCCCTGACCCATAGGAACCCCAAACTTACTCACTACTCATACTCGACCCAATACTTTCTATGAAAATACTCAGACTCACTAACATACGCTCGATCCTCAAACTTAGCCAACATTCTCTCACGTCCCAATACTTGCTATGAAAATACTCTAACATACACACTGATAGAAGGTTTTTTTTGTATCTAATAAAATTTGTTAATAGTTAATAAATGATTTGTTAGAGAAAAGGTTTTTAACAAATATTTATTAACAGTTAATAAATCATTTATTACTGGCTATTTTTAGTACCAACGAAATATTTATTACTATTTAAAAAATGATCTTTAAGTATTTACAAAAAAAAAAACGCTTTTGTAGAAAATTTAACAAAAAAAATAAAAATAAATAATAGTTTAAAAAAACTTAAAAAATACGCTTTTATAGAAAATCCAACAAAAAAATAGAAAATAAATTTTAATAAAATTGATTTCAAAAAAATTGTGTAAGAAAAAATGATTTTATTGTAAAAAAAGCGTGGGGTGCTTTTCAGGATATTATCAAAATAACCCTTCTACTCATATCTGTTCATAAAATATTTATAACTATTGATACCATGCACCCCACGCTTTTTGTACAATAAAATCATTTTTTTAACCGACTTTTCAAAAAGGAGGAGGTTATCAATTCGGATGATTATAATATAATCATCCGAATTGATAACCTCCTCTTGGAGTTATGCCAAAAAAATATATATATATATTATATATATATTTTTTTTTGGCATAACTCCGTCATATATAGACGGATTTGCAAAATTCTTTTTTTGTTTGAAAGGGTATACTCTCGAGGTGGTCCCATTGTCACCAAGTCAGAATCTGATGAAGGGATCTCATGGAAATCGAGGGAAATCTTCAAATTTTACAAGCACGCCTATAGCGATTTGGGTATTTTTTATAGTAACTCGTGCATTTGCTCTCGGAAAGCACTATTCGGTGAAGTGGAACTGATAATGAAGACCAGAGGCCACCAGAACTACTCAATTATAAGTATTTCACGGGTTACGATTCGATTACTCTAATATGGTTGCTACGCAATTTATGCTCGTCACAATGAATATGGTGAAATGGTGCTGATGGTGGCTTTACCATCAGCTCCAGTTCTTTTGGTTCTCACCAGGAGAACTCCTCAACAATTAACGTTCCTGCATCGGGAAAAGGAATATTTAGTAAAAGGTGATGAGTAGTTGATATTAGGCTATTGTAACTTAGATAAATTAATAGCTGACTCACTAAAAAGTGAAAAATAAAAAACTTTTTTACAAAAAAAAAACTATAGTTTCAAAAAAAAACACCACAATCTGAAAAATAACTTTAATTTCGGAAGTCAGTGGCAAAAAACTAAAATACAGATCCAAAGACACTGACTTCCGAAATTAAAGTTATTTTTCAGTTTGTAGTGTTTTTTTTTGAAGTCGGTTGTTTTTTTTTTTGTAAAAAAGTTTTTTATCTTACACAATTTTTTTGAAATCTATTTTATTAAAATTTATTTTCTATTTTTTTGTTGGATTTTCTATAAAAGCGTATTTTTTTAGTTTTTTAAACTATTATTTATTTATACTTGCAGCCTATGGGTCGACTACACGCAGAGGGCTTACAGCGCCGTGCGAGTCCAATACAATAACGCGTACAGGGCACTGTTGAGGCTGCCGCGACACTGCAGCGCATCAGGGATGTTCGCTGAGGCATGTATAGATGAGTTCTATGCTATTATGCGAAAGCGTATCGCATCCCTGATGTGGCGGGTGCGTGGCAGCGCCAACAGTCTCTTGATGACCGTTTCGACCAGGACTGATGGGCTTATATATATTGAAGCACTGGACGAGGACGCTAGTGTTACCTTCAAACCGTGCCCAGAAGTAGTCTTAATGATGAATTTTATTATTATTATTATTTTCTTTTATTCATTTGTATGCATATTAATTACATTTTTAAATACTTTTACAAAAACATATAAAAACATTTAAAAATATAAAAAATAGTAGCCCATCGGCATCAAAAACAGGGTCCAAGCTGCCGGTGGTCAGGGCTCTAGAGAGAGGAACCTCCTCACTATGCGTGCCGTATCCAGAAGTACTGCTCTCTGAATCAAGCTCTTGACCCAGCTGCGCAATGAGAGCCTCCTGAGGTGTTGGTCGAGGCTCTTCGCTATTAGGCCATTTACTGAAATGATTATCGGTACAATGATTGCAGAGTCCACGCCCCACATGTCGACAACCTCGTGTGCTAAATCAAGATACGTGATTTTTTTTATCTTTCTCAGCTTTCACGAGATTCTCGTCATGAGGGACAGCGATATCAACAATCATTGCACGGCGCTCTCGTCGATCTAGCACCACAATATCAGGTCCATTTTCGAGAGCTGGGTCGGGCACATACCTGTAGTACGGCACTTCCGATTCTACAAGGCTGTATTTCAGAGCAATGAATTGAATGAAAATGAAAATGGTCATACCACATTGTACTGGAATCGATCTATCATCACTGACAGGACTATTGTAGCCAATAAGCCTGATATAGTGGTGGTGGATCGATTAGAGCGGCGCGCAATAATTGTTGACATAACAGTACCGCATGACGGGAACCTCGTGAAAGCCGAGAAAGATAAACAAATCAAGTATCTAGACTTGGCTCGCGAGGTCGGCGACATGTGGGATGTGGACTCAGTGATCGTTGTGCCGATAGTCGTGACAGCCAATGGCTTAATAGCCAAGAGCCTCGAACAACACCTGAGGAGGCTCTCGTTGGGCAGCTGGATCAAGGGCTTGATTCAGGAAGCGGTACTTCTGGACACGGCTTGCATTGTTAGGAGGTTCCTCTCTCTGGAGCCCTGACCGCCGGTAGCTTGGACCCTGTTCCCGATACCGGTGGGCTACTATTTTTTATATTTTTAAATGTTTTTATATTTTTTATATTCTAATATTTAAAAAATTAATTTATATGTAAATAATGAAATAAAGGAAATAATAATAACTTTAACTTTTACCGGTTGGGTCATGCCGGTTTTGATGTATACTTTCGGCATACTCAAATGGACTCAGACGGAACTTGATGCTCTGGATAGGAAGGTCCGTACATTGCTGACGGCATATAGGATGCATTGCCCACGGTCATCAGTGATGAGACTGTACATCCCGCGGAAGTGTGGGGGTCGAGGATTCTTAAATGCTAAAACCCTCCACAACCGCGAGATTTGCAGTGTCAGGGAATATTTCCTTCAAACTGAAGTGGGGATGCACCGAGATGTGGTCGCAGTGGACAAGGGCCTCACTCCGCTCTCCTTGGCATAAGAGAACTGGCGCAAACCTGCAGTACTAGATACTAACGATCGTAAGGAAGTATGGCAAGGCAAGGAGCTTCACGGACGCTTTTTCCGGGCTGGGCTGGGCTGGGCGAGAGGACTTATTGCACTCACGGACACACAACACTCTCCATAGACACACTTAGTACATCTTTTTTGTTTTTGTTTTGTATAGTAATACTCTTCCTCTCAGTACTTGGATGTTTTATAATGTTGTAGTACGTAAGTGCAATTTAATATTGTAATTTTAAAGGGTGTGAGCCTGGAGATCTGTCATACAGGTCCCGAACCCAGTATAGACTCCAGCTCTCACAAAGGTTTAAATCCGTTTTGTAACTTCGATACTATGTACCAAAATTGTACCTTTTTGAGAGAAATAAATAAATATTATTAAATAAAAATAAATAAAATAAATATTATTATTAAACCAATGCACTATTTTAGCGTTAGCATTATTTACATCGTCAGTAACTGTCTGTTGTCGTTTAAGCTTAAATAAAAGTGATGTGTCATCTGCAAATAACACTATTTCATGACTGTTCTTTACAAGGTAAGGTAGGTCATTAATATATACGAGAAATAAAAACGGGCCAAGAATTGAGCCCTGTGGAACTCCCATACTGACAATAGATCCCGCAGATCGCTTGCCGTTAACGTCCACTCTTTGGATCCTATTATTCAAAAAAATTTGAAAATCCAAAAGTGCACGACTCATAATGCTCATTTAATTATGAAATATAAAAAATAAAAAAACTTAAGTCGTTCAAAATTAATTGCCGAAAAAACAGCTGTAGTAGGAAGAAGGTACTGCACAAGCGCCCCTGGTGGAATAAATGTACATAATATCTATAGATATATCACCATCCATATGTTAATTTTCTATGGATATATATAGATATACAGTCTTGTAGTTTTCGTTTTTTATTAATTGCAATTAAACGACACTGAATTAATTAATCATTCGCATTCAGTGACCTACAAACGTCGACTAGAATTTAAAAAAAAAAATTAACTCAAATAATGGATTTTTTCACAAGTTACAGTGTTTCCGGGTTTCACACATGACGGACAGGATTTTTTTTTGACCTATTTTGGTGTTTTTTCCAATTCTATTGCAGTAAATCAATTTTTAAAAAGTATGAAATTAATCTCCATTAAATTATCTCGACAATAGTATGCAAAATATTTTGATTCCGTGAACTAACAAGGCTATAATAATAAAAATAGCCGCCAAAATGAGGCGAATAAATTTTTCGATTGTAAAGCACTCTCTGATGCTTCGCATCATGAGTCGTGCAATAAGAAATAAGAAGATCCAAGGCAGTGTTTCTAACACCATAGTGATGTAATTTCCTGACCAATGTATCATGAGAAACACAATCGAAAGCCTTAGACAAGTCACAAAAAATACCTAGGGCATCATGCGACTTCTCCCAGGCCTCAAAAATATGTGCAAGAAGCTCAACGCCAGCATCGGTAGTAGAGCGACCCGTTGTGAAACCGAATTGTTTACTGTTTAATAATTTATTTTTATTAAAATGTTTTTGCAATTGATCGAGCATCAATTTTTCAAATATTTTACTGAAGGTACGAAGCACAGAAATTGGCCTAAAGTTCGTGGGGTCTGATGTGCTTCCCGATTTAAACAAAGGTATTATTTTACTACTCTTCATTAAGTCAGGAATTACTCCATAGTCAATACATTTATTAAAAATAATTGCCAATTCAGGCGCTACAGTGTTGATTATACATTTTGCAACCTCTACGGAATTTCCCCATAGATCAGCAGTTTTTTCAACATTAAGTGTATTGAAAGTTTTAATAATATCTCGAGCACTAACATAGTCGAAATTAAATACATGGTTACAAATATCAACATTTTCTTTCAATAGGGACTCGGCAACAGTGGGTGCAGAATTTAAAGTTTTTGTGGTTGAGACTGGAATATCGGCAAAGAAATTTTCAAAAACTGTGGCAACTTCTAAATCTTTTTTAATAACTTTATTGTTAATATTAAGGCTGTAGTCACTACTACGCTTTCTGTCTCTTCCAGTCTCATTGTTTATAATTTCCCAAGTGGTTTTTATTTTATTTTGACTATTTTTAATCTTGGAGCTTAAATAGCGACACTTAGCTTCGCTACAAACTTGTTTAAATAATTTGGAATAGTTCTTAACATATTGATAAAATTCTTTACTTTTATTATAATTTCTTTCTGCGTAAAGTTCAAAAAGTTTGATTCTACTATTAAATATGCCTTTAGTTGCCGATTCACTGAAGGTTGCAGAACCATTAACTGAGATCTGCTTGGGTATAAATGTTGAGTTAAATTCTGTACAATACATGGCAAAAAAAGAATTGTACAGTTCATTGGGATCATCACTGTAAGGCAAGTAGGGTAATTTACTACTAAGTTTATTTTTAAAGTTCTCCAAGCGACCTGCAGTTTTTGGCACTACAGTGATATCTTTCTTAGCCACTTTTTTATTTTGCATACTAAATGTAATCAGTTGTCCGCAGTGGTCAGAATCCAGTTGGCTTATAATTTTTGAATTAATAGGTAAAATGTCAGTAAATATATTATCTAAACATCTACATTTTTAGATAATATATTTAGTAGCTGAGGTGGCAGTAATTCTAGTAGGCTCCAAAAATAAATAATTTAGGTTATATGACTGAAATATTTTTTTTATTTTTAGGCACATCGACGAGTCCTCTAATAAATTGACATTAAAATCACCGCATACAATTATATTTTTTCCTAATTTACCAAGTTTTTGTAAAACATCATCCATGACGCTCTCAAAGCAATCATAAATCGATGACGGAGGCCGGTACACGCTCAATACAACAAGCCGCTCCAACTCCACACAGGCTATTTCTATACATAGTCCGCTCAACAGAAAGGTTTACAATATCCTTACGTTCTTTGAATTTAAGTTACCTATTTAACAGTATCAATGAGTCACCATGTATTGCATTTTCTCTGCTGAACGAACTACCAACCTGGTGATTACTGAAATTAAACATGAACTAATGGCTTTTTAACCAATGTTCTTTAATACATAAAATATCAATGTTATTACAGTTCATGAATAATTCAATTTCAAGGTCTTTTCTCAACATACCTTGAATATTTTGGTGCACCAGGTTAACTGTGTTAGAATTTATTCTGACATTTTGATGATTTGGACGAGTATTTAAATTTAAATTATCTCCATTAATAATGCGAGAGGTTTTCTCTATTGTCTCAATTTCTAATTTAAATTAATGTCAGCTTGTGTAGCCAAGTTATTGGCTGAATCAATGAAAATGTCAGGTAATTGCTCAATAGAAGCAACAGTTTTATTAGCCAATTTCTTGGCTGGTACATCAAGTAAATAAAAGTATAGCGATAAAGCTATTTGTCTTTTTAAACATTTAGGCAAATACAATTTGTATTTTGTCACATATAAATATTTACTAACATACTTGTTAGAGTCAATGACATGAAATTTATTATTGTTTAATGTCATATTATTTAACATTATATTTAATTTGTGCATAAAATTATTTTCTTTCTGTGGCAAACTGTTACTATAAGGAAATGTAAACATAACAATCTGTCCTATGTCTAGCTCACATAGTTTGTTAATGTAATGAAGCAGACTGTCCTGATTCACATTTCCTCTGTTACTAATTAATATTATCAAAATTGTATCCTGGTGGAAATTTAAACTAATAATCTTTCTCGTTATATCTACATAAGTTAAGCCAGGCATACAATAATTGGTAACTGACTGTCCCTTGCAAATATTTGATAATAACTGGCCCATGTCTTTCCCAATTTCATCACTAAATATCACAATATCACTATTCATTTGGGCTTTTACACAGTTATGAGATTTTACATTAACTTTAGCTGTTTTAGGGGAATTATCAGAGATATAACCTTGTTGCAGTGAAGTATCACATGCTGGCGTCAAACAAGCCGGTGAGGACTGATTATGGGACAAGCTGTTGTTGGTCAACGATTGTGATCGCTCACACGAACATGAACTAGCACTCACTATTAACTCATTCATCGCCAGCATGTATTCCCTCATTTGCATTTCAGAGATTTTGTATTTATTGGTCATGGATATTAATTTTTAAGCTATTGCATAGCTTCTATCGCGGGCCTTGAGCGCGGGGACCGGAGCTAGAAATTCCGTAACGAAAAAAAACCTCACGCTCCCCACTCCGACGGGCACGGAGGTGTGGCTTGAAGGCCGTGCATTGTCTAACGTCGTTTCTTTTCGGCAGTCTTCGACACGGTGTTTGTGTGCGTGCAACTAGACGTATTGTACGACTCTACGAAGCTCGCACGAATCGAGACGAGCTGCTCCGAAATCGGACGAATACATAAGCAGCTGTTTATGAGAAAGTATATAGGTGTATAGGTATTTATCAAAAAGTGTAACTTGAATTAATATTTATTTCCATTTACTTTCGTACCATTTATCATTTACCAGTCGGACACCATACATTTATTATAATCACCACTATCTTAAAACTCAATATCCCAATATCTCGGAAACGGCTGGGAATATCAAAATTATGACCAAATTTCCCCCCCCCCATAACTCCCTCTCAAATAGTACATACATAAAGACAAGCCCCTTTGACCCCCCTTTTTTGACCCCCTCTTTTTCGACCCCAATATTAAGTTGTATTATATTTATTTATATTTAAATCAATCCCACTTATATATGATCCCGGGACCCCCCCGCGTCACCCCTTTTGACCAACCCCTCCACCCGTCCAGGGCTACTTCACCCCCCCGGGTCTTAACTTTTGAACCGGAGGTCGTAGAGGTATCGAGTTTGGGGTCTTTGGAATCGGCAGTAAAGGGCCTATCTTTTGGCCCCGATAAGGTTAGGGTAAAGCGCCCCATTTTAAATTTATTTTAGATTTAAATTCTTATTTCTTATTCTTATACAAAATGCTATGCAATAGCTTTACCGCGGCAGTCCCCGAGTGCCACACGTCTTTTGGTTAAGATTTTCTATTTCACAATTTAAATTTTGTGTGTCATTTTCATATTTTAAAGTATTGTTTTTACATTTTTGAGAATAAAAATCTAATTTATCCAATAATGAAAGGCGTCCTCTATTTAATTTAACATTTTTTATGAAGAATTTCTGTCTATGAACTAGTTTTTGAGTTTTTCTGATAAATTTATTGATTCTAATATACTTTTTCAATTTATTTTTGCTACATTTGACCACCCTTTTTGAGTTATTTGACTTAATGTTATCTTCGCAGGTCAAATCTATAGTCACTGTGGGTTGAATGTCAATTGCAGCAGAAACCATTCTTGGAGAAATGACCACCAGCTCATCGAACAGACTTTGGTTTAACGAGGCAGTGATGTTATGTTGAGTGCATTCTAATTGTGAAACTTTATTGTTTGCCTCATTAAGCTGTTTTTCTAAAGTCTGAATGCGGTTAAGAGCAAGCTCATACTCAGAACTGCACTGGTCAAACCTATCTACAATGAGCTGCAGTTTGTCCCGGGCAGCAATGGCTTCAGTTTGTTGTATATGTAACTGAGCCATTTCTGATTTCATGTTTTGGTTCCTTGCTAACAAGTTCATTACTTCGCTTTCATTGTCATCAGCTTCCCTTGTCAATCGGTCACACAACTCTTTAGAATCTTGTAATCTATCCAACATGTCGACAGATCCTTTCGGGAACGACGAACCTGTTGGCTAATGGCCATATCAATGAGGAGTAGCTCCTTAGTACCACGGGACCTGTTCCTACATCCATTTTGAGAAGGAGACATGATGTAGTTGGTGTCTATATGTTTGTTAATTTTATCTCTCAAAATGGCTGTAAGAACTTTATAGACCGTCGGTAAACACGTGATCGGCCTATAATTTTTGGGTTCCGCAGTGCTACCTGATTTAGGGAGCAGGTGGGTAACTCCTGTTGTTAGGAATTGGGGTAGCGAACCAGTTTCCCAAGCAACCTGGTACTGAGCAGCCAAGCGAGCGTGCGACCTACCGAACCATTTGATCCAGTAGTTGTGCAGTCCGTCCGGCCCTGGAGACTAGTTAGGCAGCGGGCGGACTGCACGAGTTACATCTTGGGGGCAGATGGTAATAGCCCCCATTTCTGGTATTGGATCGCAGGCTCGCTCGACTTCCCGAGTCCAATCACCTTCGGTGTGACTGACAGGCACCGACCAGATATTGCGCCAGAAAGAACACATGGCATCATCATCTGGTAGGCACGTGTCAGCCACACCTTGATCCGGTCGCTCCCAACCCCTATAAACCCATCTTTCATCGCGCTGGAAGGTGCGATTCTGAGTGTACCGCTCCACTCGCCGCTTATACCTACGAATACGGTTCGCCCATGTATACACTTTCTGCTTCAGGAAGTCGATGCGCTCTGTGACACAGGACATATAGTCCTGAGGACTGATATCAGTCCCTGCAAATGCGCATCTCACAAAGCGCATCACTCTAGGGCGAGTATTGCCCTCCCTGAAGCAGATTAGTTTGCCGATGAGAGCTCTGACCCCACCAATACGGCGCTCTATTCTGCACTGCCAAGCTGGTAAGGCTGGTTTCGGTCGTGTAGCTCTAGAATCATTAGCAAATTTGACGTGAGCTACACGACATGCCGCTACAGCCGCGCAGTACAGAATCGAATGTGATTCGGTTCCTACTAATTTCTCACTATGCACTTTACACTTTTTATTTGTTTGTTTTATTATATGTTGTGTTGTGTGCCTTGTAGTTTGTGGTAAATAAATTCATTTTCTTTCTTTCTTTCTTTCTTTCATCAAAATAATTTGACAACTGCGTATCCAGCGCCGCCACCAGCGCCCTATTTTTGTTATAATAATAATAATAATAAAATTTCTTTATTCGGACAACAAAGATCCATAATGTTAGTAATACCTTAAAGCTAGTGTTAGTAGAAATATTCTTATTATAAATTGAGTTTGAGATTGAAGCATTTTGCACAGAAGATGACCAAGTAAGGTACCTACAAGTTTTTCACCTGGCCATCCTCTCCACAAAATGCCTCACAATGGGAGAATAGATACTATCTGCCACTGTTTTCAGAATGCTGTTGCTAATGGCCCGAGTTCTAGTTACTAATGATGCGACTTTTTTTCGAATGACGGCATGGAAGTCGTCAGTCCGATTCTGTGCAAACATTTCCGACGCACTACAAAACCGGGGCAGTTTCAAGAGCATTCTGAAAATATTATTATATTGGACGCGCTGGACATCTAGCGACCTTTTGGTGAGGCTGGTCCACAGATCCCCCCCCGTACAGACCCTGACAATATGCCTTAAATAGCGTTATCTTGACCTGGTCGGTACAGCGGGAAAATCTACGTGCCACCATATTACCTCGGACCGCCAATGCCCTGCGCTCCCTCTCTATATCTACATTATCTTTAAGGTCGTCGGTAAGTATGTGCCCCAGATATTTAAATGTATTGACTCTGTTTATGTTCATGCCATTTAGGGTAAGATTAGGTGCATAGTCTTCGCATTTACCGGCGGCCTTAAAGACCATGTACTCACATTTTTTTACATTGTACACGAGCCCATGTGCAGAGGCATAGTCCTCGCATACTCTCAACATCTCTGCAATGGATCCTGCAGTTGGGCCCAGCAGCACCATGTCGTCCGCATAGCTGATACTGTTAATATTAACACCACCAACCCTACAACCGACACGCATGCTGCTGAGCTCGACTATGAGGTCATTCAAATATAGGTTGAAGAGCCGTGGAGACGTCAACCCCCCCTGCCTCACACCGCACTCTAGCCCATACGTTACAGAGAGTGTGTTGGACCACTTAACATTGTTAGTTTGGTTCGCGTACCAATACTGCAAGATTTTACGAACTTCAGCCGGTATATTCCTGTCCCCCAACTTCTTCCAAAGAACATCGTATGACACGAGGTCAAAGACTCTGGAAAGATCCAGGAAACAGGCATATACCGGCGTTTTACGATCAGTGTAATATTGAACAGTATTCTTGAGGCTTAGGATTGCACTTTCCGTTGAAAGTTTAGGTTGAAACCCAAATTGTGCATCATGCAATCATAGATGATTTTCCAAGCACGAATCAAGCATACTGTCCAATATTTTAGCAATTGTTATCGCAAGAGAGATTGGGCGGTAGTTTCCCTTGTCCGAAATATCTCCTGTCCCGTTTTTTACTATCGGTACTACTATAGGGTCGTTCTCAGAAAAGTGGCACCGCTCGAAAATATTTATCAATTTTAAGAAAATGTATCAAGTATTGAGTTTTTGTACAGAAATCCATTAACACTGTTTATTTTGTATCGAATTGTTTTAAGGGAATTAAATTTTCACATAAACAGAAAAAATACAGCGTTTAAAAAAATCTGCCTCACAGGCTAAAGTGATAATGAAGAGGTTAGTGAGAAAATATAACCAGGTTAATGATAATTAAACAGGTTAGAGGAAAAAACAAAGGAATGGTGCAAAATCAGCTTTAATATTAATAATTACTGCAAACAACACAGCTTTACATTGAAAGATCTACTCTAAAATTAAAATAAACAAAAAATCACGCCTTGATTAGGATGCTTAACATTTCTTTCGACAAAATGGCAGATTTTTCAAACGTCCGATATTATATCTGCCTACTAAATATAACTGTTAGACAGTTTCTGGAAAAAATATATTAAACCGCCAAATTTATTCTGCAGATAAAAGTTATCAGACGCTAGGAAAATCAGCAATTAGAGAAAAACAATATTCAAAATTAACAATCTGATCTGTAAGAAATAGAACAGTATTTCTCCTTACATTAATTAGCCTCAAAAAATCGGTTCGTCAAATAAAATTAAGGTATAAACATCAACAAAATTCTAAAAAATATTATTTGAATCTTTCGATCATTTACTTATTATTTTATTAACTGAAAACAATAACGGCTTTACATAGAAAAGAAAGGCTTTATAACTAAGGAAACATTTAAAAAAATCACCTCTGGATTAGGTTTTCTTTGCAACTTACTGGCACCAAAAGGCGCAGATTAAATTTCTTTGGCATAAGCGCACGTACCTATAATTTTCCGAATAATTAATGTGAATTACCACTTCGTCGTGTTTTAATTGACTTCTTATCTTTTTTATTGCTTCTCTCTTGTTGACTAACCATTCTCCCACAATGTTTCATATACTTATCTATCATTTCTACACACAGCTCAATGGCTTCTTTTGGTTTTGTTACTTTTTCTCCTTCTTAAAATCTGATAGTTTTATCACATCCATTTTGTACGATACATTCAGTCTTAGAGTTCCACGTCCAATAGCAAAAGTCAATAGCATTATCTTGTGCCATAATTTTAAATTCAATAGTTATGTTTGCAGTTTATGCAAGCACAGAGTAAGCATTCGGCATTATTACATTGCAACAAATAGTTTTAAGAAGATTTGGTGGGTCTTTGGGCTCAATTATTTTATAGTTGTGAAGTGCAGATATAAATAGTTGTTTTTTTTTGTGAGTGACGCAGAGACACGTCTTTCGCGGTCTTTTAGAAGCTGATAAAATCCAGAACGGTCTAAATCGACAAAAAGTAGCAAAACTCTAGGTGTATTATGAGTTGAGTTAATTTTTTTATGAAGATTTCCAAGAGAGTCATTTAAATAACGTTTTTGTGTTTTAATACTTTCTTTCTTTACGTATTCCTTTTTCCGGCTACTATTTCCATCATCTGAAAGAAAGGTTTTCACGTCGTTTTTCTTATGCAAAACACACGCGTTTTTAAGTAGTACATTTCGTCTTCTAAACATACTCTTGAACCTTCCCTTTAATTTGCTGCCGTGAAGGCTTGTCTCGAGATGAGGTTTAAAACTATTTGAAATCATTTGTTTTAATTTATGCGAACTGACACTCTTGTATGAACGTAATACACCTTCAGCAAAAGAATTATCATCACTAGTACTTGGCCGAACAATGAATGGATCTTTAGAAAGTTGGACGACTAAGTTTACCTGAATATTGTTTCCAAGGGTGTCGTCCTCGGGCTGAATTGAGGAGCTCCGTCTCTCTTGCAGAGGCTTCATTCTTGAAATTTTCATCCGATAGGCATCATTCAATTTAATTCAAGATTGTAATTTAAACCGTAAGGATGCTATTTCTTTCGTCTTTTTTATAGCGTAACTTTCTCTCTAGGCGTTGAGCATTAGGTGATACCATCCCAGAACTTACTGATGAAGCTAATGAGGTAGCCGGACTAACTCCTCTTGACATGGAATTGGATCTAGTAACTTTGCGGCACACATAATTACCATGTGCAGGGTTTGATGGTTCTTTTCTATGGCTGCCAATCACATCGGCAATATTATCTATATTTATATTCTCGATATCGCTAAAAGGTGGACTGTTGCATTCAATAAAACGTTATATTTGTGCTCATTTTTCCTTTTTGCGTTGATAGGATTTTTTTTCCGTCTTCTCTCCACTTATTTCTTAACATTTTTTGATCTCTTGGTGTCAAACTATTTACAGATACTACTTTCCCATCTTGTTTTCGTTTTTGATACTTTGCCTTATTATTTTCTTTATATTTTGCGCAGTACAGCTCTAGATTGTTTTTTTTCTCAGGTCTAAAACGTCTTCCCTTTTCTTATTTTTTTGCATTTTAGCTGCGAACAATAAATAACTAGGTGAGAATAAATCTTTACAGAAATTGAATAAGCATTTTTCGACAAAACAATAAAAATTACCCAATCAAAAACTTAAACAATTCAAATTAACTTTTTTGTGTACCATAGGAAATAGTAAGTTAATATTCCAAGTATTCCTATCAATTTTTAACTTGATTTTTACAATAAGATGAGTTTTATTAAATATAAACAGGCAGAGTTTCTTTAACCTGGTATCAGTCTCATTAACCTGTGCATTCCAAACAGGTTAAAGAGAGTCAAGTTATTGAGAAAATGAAATGTATAATCTGATAACAACAAAACGGTTAAGTTTGTGGAGTTTACACTGTTAAAATGAGAAGTAAGCTCTAAATAACATACTTTAACATAATCATTTGCAAAGCAGTCTAACTACAACTAAAAATATTTAAGCCAGATAATAGATAACATACCTGTTACAAACTCCGATTGTAGTGCTTTGACGTAATTTCTAAAAACACGACGCAAACTTCGACACCACTTGCCTTGCTGGTGGTTAGCCCGACACTGCCTGGTCAATTTACGTGGCGTAGGGACGCTGATTGCGTAATAGTGTTTATGTGGTGCGAGTGAGTGTGCAAACACAGGATAAAGAGAAAATCACTCCGGACACAATTTGAGAATAAATAACTCGGAAACTAAGTATAATATCAATGTAATGTTTAAGAAAAGTTAAAATTTATAATATGATTATCTGTATTTTAATGGTTTTATGCCATTATTCATAAAAATAAATAAAAAAAAATACCTCAAAGTGTGACTCATGGTGATTGGCCATGACAAGTTATAGAGAAACAGATGTAAAAATATTTTTTTATTGTAAATGTATCACTTCTTTTTATATTTTATTACTAAGCCTCTATGTAAAAAGTATCTTTAAGTACAATAATGTGCAGAGTTTGATTAATAACATTTAAAAAATCATACATTATAACTAAAAACTGCCGGACAGGTTACAAAGCCACTTTTTTGAGAACAACCCTATAGTTTTCATTAGCTCAGCTGGTAGGTATGAGTGACTAATGCACAATGAATAAAACAAGGACAGGACCCTCGGCATATGAATACCAGCATACTTAAAATGTTCGATGTTGAGTCCATCGTGTCCGGGAGATTTGCCTCTACTCATGTTTTTAATTATGGCTCTGACCTGTTTAGCCGAAAAATATATTACCGTTTTCACTCCCTCACGGCAGGACTCAGCACCGTTCATCGTAACTGAGGGACCAAGAGGTGACCGCACTTTAAAGTGTTCCATGAACATGTTTGCGATTCCCTCTGGATCATTTATTCCTCCAACGGTCACCGGTAGCCCAGGTTTGGAATCCAGCTTACGCGTAGCTTTCCAAAACTTACGAAAATTATTCGTTAACCTTTGTTTAGCTATAAAATCCATTTTTATTTGTTCACTATTTTTTTGGCACCATTTAAGACGACCTTTAAAAATTTTGCGAGCCTCACTCATTTCTTCATAAATTAGTCCAGAAGTCGGTCTATTATGTAATACCCACATTTGGAATTTAAGCCTGGCCATCCGGTGAGCGTCTCGAACATGATTGTTCCATCCACACACTTTACCTCTTCTAGGCCTGCACCTTTCTTTCTCACTCGTTAGTACAGCAGCGTCACATAAAATATCTACAATATTGTTATAGAATTTGTCTAGAACACGTTTATGTTCGACTAGGCTACATGACCCATAACTACACTTTGTAAATTCTTGAGGGAGATCAATGTCCCGCAACCTGTTATTGCATAGATTTTGATATCTAGTAATTTGCGATTCATCCCTCTCACCCCAAATTACACTACAGCGCGGGGCATTTTGCGTTGTCAACTTTTGCCTTACTATATTCAAATCACACTCAATGTATAGTGGTAAGTGGTCAGATAAAAATACATCCTCTTCTATGCCTACCCTAACAATCGTTTGCCACGCTGATAACGATACAACACAATGGTCTAACCATCTTCTGCACCCGTGAGCTTCACTAACAAAAGTGTAGTTATTCGCCGTGTAGCCCAGTTTCTCTATATCAGCACAAATCCAGGATTGGTCAGCGCAGAAATTTGTGAGTTCCCTAAAAAACAGTTCATGAGGATGCGCAATAAAGTCACCCAGCACAAAAACACACTCAACACATCCACTCTCAACAATTGCACTGATCTCCCCTAGGACTTCTGTAAAAATTGGCAAGTTGTCGGGCGAATCAGTTGGCATGTAAACTGAGATTACAATAATGGAACGACCGCCAATCGTAGCTCTGATAGCAGCCAGACGGGGGCTAGTGCAATCTAATATGGACACCGTTTCAAAGATTCCCTTCTTCCAGAGAATGGCCACTCCCCCATCCGGCCTTCCTACCAGTAACCCCGCAGATGTGTCAACTGCCGACTTACCGGTATATTCAAAATTTTCACTAATTGTTCCTAAAAAGGGAATATCATAAGGGAGAAGCCACGTCTCTTGGAGGGCTACTATGTCTGACATATCACAAATATTCCTTACGCTTTCAATTGAGCGCTCTACAGAACTACTTTTTACTACAGTATTGAAGCTAACAAATTTACAATATTTACTATTATGGTTATTATTCATAATTGCAATACTTTACATGATTATAACTTATTTTCTTCCGAATTCTTTCGGTACGGAAAACGCACGAAACGCCTAAAAGTTATGCCATCTGGCCACAACTCATTATGCGCGTTATGCATGGGTAAACGAGGTAAGCGTGGTCTAAGTTCGGGCGATATGAACCGATATTCTCAAATCGCATCTTCCAAAGCACTCCTCAATTCATCATTGCACTGGGTACTTACGTTTGTAGCCCTATCATCACTCTCCTCGTCTGCTTGACTTGTGTAGACTGTGGTAGTACTACCACAGTCTGCGACGGGGGGGCGATGACATGACTACTCTGCATTTCATTTCGCAGGCGATCAAGTACAGTGTCATCCAACAAATGATTACGTGGGATGACCCGCACCTGATCCGACAGTCATTGTGCAGACACGTTGACAGCTGGCTCAAGCACCTGAAAAAGAGAGCATCCGAACACGGTACGCGGTCAGATTGTTTCCCCCCTCTGTAGCCCCATAGTATGAGCGCATGACGTTTTCATTGATGGATCGTGTCCATCTCATGCGCTGCACACTTCCGCCGGGAGCTGGGACCCTATCTCAGAGGCCGGTGGGCCTCGAGGTCCTAAACCGTCCGGCGGCCGGTGTCCTCCACGTCGACGAGCAGGTGGTGGCGTCGTGGGCGGGGAGAAATACTCGTCGCTCGAACTCGACGCAGCTACCGCGGCCGGTGTTGTCACAGCGCTCACAATTGGGCTGGATACCGGCGGCAGCGAGGCGGAGCTGAGCGACGAGTCCGGAGGTGGTGGGCGTGCTCGACGTGCGGCTGATCTTGTCAACATATTGTCTTCATTTTCTTATTTTGTTTGTTTTATCGGCGGTGACATCTGTCATGTCACCTCCGATTCGGCAGTTTTTGTTCAAATTTATTTACATTCTGGTATTATGTATGTAATCAAAGGGTTTAAAAGTGATTTTCTGGTTTTAGATTTAGTTAATGATAAACTATTGCAAATATGAGTTAAAATTACTTTATTTATTTATTTTATTTATTTACATTAACTCGATTGATTATGAGGGCACATAGTGCATCATACTCAAGGCCAGACTTCCGTATTGCTTGTTGCGGACTCAAAAATATACCTGACCACTGAGCTGTCCTACTTACCATCGATTTGCTGCTGTCTAAGCACATAAATGCCGATCGCTTTAAAAATTTAATGTAGCCTTGAAGGCGATTTAAATGCAATATTTCTTTCAACCTAGTTAATAATACTGCTGACTCAATCATATTTGTGTAACTAAGTGCTAAAAACTATTTTCCGTAAATAATATAGAAATTATCTACATGTTTAAGACCTTAATTAACTATTAGTGTTTAAGTAAATTATAACATAATAAATTAACTATGTCACTAATCTTAAAACTTATGTTAAATATTGTTAAGAAATCAGTAGTCCTAATAGTAATTGTAAGACCTCATGCCGCCTGTGATACAGGTTTATCCTAGTACAGGCATCATACTTTATAATACCTATATTATTTCTAAGATTTATACCTACTGTATTTTACCAACTTGTATTTTTGAATAAATATTTATTATTATTTATTATTATTATTATTTATTTTATTATTTATGTACACACAGTAAAATAGATACAGATACGGCATATTAGTATTAAGTACAAAGGTACTGCTTATTTCTTAAGAAATTTCTTCCAGCAAACCTGCGAAAGGAGAAATGAAAAAGAAATGTAGACAATAGTGTGTGAGAATGATGAATAAGATAAAACCTTTAGAATAAATGTTTTTAATCAGCAAAATACAAGGAAAAAGATTACAGTCGTATTTGACAGAATGTAATTATGACATTCAGTTTTATTTTAAAACCATAGAAACTTTAATGAGTTTCTATATCATCACATTCTTCCAGGCTTAAAGAGGACGATTCAGTATAGAACGTAGTCTCTGTAGCGGTCTGGAAGCCTTCGATTTCTAGTGGACGTCCCTTGAACAGTAGCTGGATTGTCAGTAGCCGTGTGATCGGTTTCTACTGTTAGGTGATCTGTCAATTGTTGCTGTTCCTCTTCTTCGTTCATACTTCGAGAATCGTAGAAGTCGTCTTCGTTAGTGTTGACTGAATCTCGGGTCTCATTAAGTACTTCAGATGTTTCCTGGATTATCTCACTATCTTGTCCTAATGGTGCTAAGTGTCGATTAGAGATAGTTGTTTCTCGACCATCTGTTAGTCGCACATAGGAATAATCCGGATTTACATGAAGTAACGTCACTTCCTCAACGACTGGTTGATATTTATTGTTACGGTTAAATTTTCGCATTAGCACATGTTCTGATTCTGCCAACCAAGTAGGTACAGAGACTCCATTCGATGATCGCCTTGTATGCGTAAACATCCGTTCATGTGGCGTACATTGAGTAGCTGTACACAGCAAATACCGTATTGAATGTAAAGCTTGAGGTAGAACTTGTTCCCAATTTTCTATTACTAGATTGCGTGAACGTAGAGCCAATTGTATTGATTTCCATAAAGTTCCATTAAAACGTTCCACTTGGCCATTTCCTCTTGGATTGTACGGAGTGGTTCTACTAGAAGCAATGCCTCGTGAATTCAAGAAATTCTTTACTTCTGCCGATATGAATGAAGTTCCTCGATCCGAATGAAGGTAAGATGGCATACCAAACAACATAAATATCTCATTCAAATGTTTTATGACCGTTGTAGAACTCATATCGGCGCACGGGAACGCAAACGGAAAACGTGAATATTCATCGATTACAGTCAATATATATTTATGTCTTGTATTAGATGGTACAGGACCTTTAAAGTCAATGCTTAATCTTTCCATAGGAAAAGTAGCTTTTATTAAAATTGGATCTGGTAAGTCAGATCTATAGAATTTTGGTTTTATTTCAGAACATATCCGACAGGAATTCGTCATATTCCTAATTTCTTCAGTAGAAAAAGGCAAATTTTTAGACTTTACCCAGTGATTCATGCACGTTATTCCTGGGTGACATAAAGCTTCGTGCAATGATTTTAGTTTCTCAGTTCGTACCGGTACCGAAGCACAAACTCGTGAAAGTGCGTCAGCCACATCATTCTGCTTTCCAGGACGGTACACTATGTCGTACTTGAAAGGTGCTAAGTCCAAGCGCCATCGCTGTATTTTCTCATTCTTTATTTTGCTTGTCAGTTTATTATCAAACATGAATGATACAGATCGTTGGTCAGTAATGAGACGAAATGATTTGCCAATGAGAAAATGACGCCATTTCCTTAACGATTCCACTATAGCGTAAGCTTCTTTCTCTATAGCTGAGTGGTTGAGTTCGCTATTATTTAGCATTCTGGAAAAAAATGCAACCGGTCGATTGCATTGTGACAAAGTTGCTGCGATGGAATGATTGGATGCATCTGTTTCCACAGTGAATGGTGCATTGTGATCGATAGCGTGAACAGCTGATTTTGCAATATCAGATTTTAGTCTTTCGAAACTTTGAACTAATTCATTTTTCAATGGAAATATTTGTGTATGAGCGAGAGCATGAATTCTTTCTGAGAAATTTGGGATCCATTTACTGTAATGCGCAAACATTCCTATTGTTCTTCTCAGTGATGGAACGTCGCATGGTGGTGGCAAACTCAATAGTGGTCTTAAGCGTTCCTCGTCTGGCTTAATAACGTGGTTCTCTACATTGTATCCCAGAATATTAATAGACTTTTGAGAAAACTTACTCTTTTCTTTATTGAGAGTTAATCCATATTTTTGAGCTGCTGCTAAAAATCTGTTAAGGTTTTCATCATGTTCCTCCTGCTTTATTCCACATACCGTGATGTCATCTAAATACGCATACGTTCCTTTAAGCTCTTCTTTGCGAATAACCCAGTCTATGGTTCTTTGGAAACTTGACACTCCGTTAGTCACACCAAATGGAATTCGCCGAAATTGGTAAAGATTTCCAAGTGCTTCAAAAGCAGTAAAGTGACGCTCCTTTGGCAGAATCGAGACTTGATGATATGCGCTTTGTAAGTCTATAGCGCTAAACACACGATATTTTGAAATCTGTGTCACCATTTCTTCTATGTTTGGAAGTGGGTATGCATCTAAATGTGTGTACCTATTTATTGTTCGAGAATAATCGATAACGAGACGTTTCTTATGATTAGTATTCTGTGAAATGAGGACTTGAGCTCTCCAGGGTGACATACTTTCTTCAATAATTCCTTTAGCCAAAAGTTTTCTTATTTCATCTCCAATAAACTTTTTATCATCCTCACTGTATTTTCGAGATTTTATGGCGACAGGCTTGCATTCGGGAGAAACATTCGAAAACAAAGGAACAGCAGGTACAGTTGCTGCAGCAACACTGCATACCTTAATTGGATCTTTTGAACCTCCAAAACAGAACTCAAGTGAAGAATGCTTCTCTAGTATGTCATGACCAATAATAAGATCAGCGCATAGGTTTTTTACAATAAGTAAATTCAGACCTTCATAATTATGATCTCCAATTTTAGCCGAGACGCAGGTTTGTCCCTCTACTTGAGATGTCAGTGTAGTTGAAGCCATTGAAATCGTTTGGTTACAAGATCTCTTCTTTAGTCGACACAGTTTAAAGAAGGCTTCATTCATAAAGCTGATAGAACTGCCCGTATCAATTAATGCTTGGGCACGAATTCCTTGGATGTAGGCTGTTACAGTTGCTTTCTTCAAAGAATCTGGTGATGCTGCTACAATACATGCAGAACTGTTATTGTTTGTATCTTGCTTACCTAGAACCGCAACAGTATTAAGTTTCTTGCTTCGACATACATTAGCATAGTGTCCCTTCTTATCACAAATCTGGCAGTTGGCATCGACAGCTGGACAATCCTTTCTAGGATGCACACGCCCTCCACAGAAGAAACACTTTCGCTTAGTAAACGCTGCTGCTATAGGTTCCTTGTCTTCTTTTAAACTTTGAACAACACTTATATTTGCAGTATTGTAGTTTTGTGAGCTCAATTCGGCCATTTCTAACGACAAGGCCTGATTGTAGGCTTGGTCGAGTGTTAATAACAGATTTTCAAGTAATCGTTGTCTTATTTTGTTTGACTTGATGCCAGAAATAAATGCATCTCTTATACTATCATGTTTATTCGTTTCAGCATCCACTTTTTCAAATTTGCAGTCTTTTGCCATTAATTTTAGTACCTGAATAAATGCATCGATATTTTCTTCACTCTGTTGCTTTCTTGTTGCCAGCATATGTCTAGCATATATTATATGTTTTTCTTTGATGAAAATTTGATTGAGTGTGTTAATAGCTTTTTCATAAGTGGTGCACTCACTGATAAACGAGTAAATTCGAGCGGATACATGATTTATGAGTAAGTCTAGGATAATTTTACTATCTTTCGTACCTTTTTCACAATGTGACAAAAAACTTTCGAATGTCCTCTTCCAGTGTTCCCAATCCTTCGAGGCGGAGCTGTCAGACGGATCAATGTCTAGTTTTTCGGGACGTAAGAATCTCTCCATTTTATTTAGAACATTTTGCTGATTAAATTGATGAATAAGATAAAACCTTTAGAATAAATTGTTTTAATCAGCAAAATACAAGGAAAAAGATTACAGTCGTATTTGACAGAATGTAATTATGACATTCAGTTTTATTTTAAAACCATAGAAACTTTAATGAGTTTCTATATCATCACAGAGAACAAAAAGAGAAGAATTTGATTGGTGACGTCTTAAACTAGAATATTAAATATACTTACATATAATACAAAAATAAATAACAATAACATATACTTAAATAACTACATAATGCTAAAATAAATAAACGTATATATAAATATATAAATTCTCACAGTTAAATGGAAAGGTAATGCTCTTTTACTCGGTATTTGAAATGAGAAATAGATTTTAAATCTCGAATGCTAGGCGGGCGTGTGTTCCATAATCTTACAGCATGAACAGAGAAGGAATAAGAATAGTAGCTTGTTTTATGAGGATGGGATTTGGGGAGGGATCTAAGATGACATCTACACGCTGCGTCGCTAGGGCGAGCGTAAGAAAATCGCTCACGCAGGTAGGAAGGATAAGACGGGTTGTGTAAGATGTTGAAGAGCAGACATAAAATCCGAGTGTTCCTGCGAAAGCGGATCGGGAGCCACTTGAGTTCCTTGCGAAGGTGAAAAACATGGTCATACTTTCGCAGACCAAAAACAAAGCGAATGCACAAGTTTTGCAAGCGCTCAAGCTTGTTTAATAGCTCCTCAGTAGCATCCAAGTAGCAGGCGGCAGCATAATCTATAATCGGCTGAATAAGTGTCTGTGCCAAAGAAATTTTAGTCTTGAAGGGCAGGAGACTTTGAAGGCATTTCAGCGAATGAAAGGAGAAATGTACCTTTCGACTGACCTCATTGACCTGAGCATGAGTCTATAATTACACCCAAATCTTTGGCTGTTTCGGTATAGTCAACCAGAACACCACCGAGATATAAAGGCATCAGAGATGCAACATCAGCCGCATTGCGAACGAATCTGCTACCTATAATCATGGCCTGGGATTTAGTTGGGTTAACTTGCAAACCAAAAGACTGCGCCCAAGCGCTGATACAAGCCAGGTCATGATTCATTGCAGCAATTGCAGAACCCGCGTCTGCTACAGTAAAATGTCTATATAGCTGCAAGTCATCTGCGTAGAGATGGAAACTAGAAGAGATTACTCTGGTAACAAAGTTTATGAAAATTTAAAAGAGGAGAGGAGAGAGAACGCTACCCTGAGGAACGCCCTCCGTGAGGCTACACCAATCAGAGAAAGACTCCTAAAGGTGAACACACTGAGAGCGGCCCCGAAGATAAGAACTGAACCAGGCTAGGGCGGAAGAAGAGAAATTGACAGATGTGAGGATACCAAGTAAGATGTCGAAATCCACTGAGTTTTTTGTTGATATTATGAAATAAAATTGAAAACGAGACGTTTTGTTGACACGGCGGTGTTGCCATATTATTTATATTTATATTATTATTTCCTTTATTTCATTATTTACATATAAATTACATTTTTAAATATTAGAATATAAAAAATATAAAAACATTTAAAAATATAAAAAATAGTAGCCCACCGGTATCGGGAACAGGGTCCAAGCTACCGGCGGTCAGGGCTCCAGAGAGAGGAACCTCCTAACAATGCGAGCCGTGTCCAGAAGTACCGCTTTCTGAATCAAGCCCTTGATTCAGCTGCCCAACGAGAGCCTCCTCAGGTGTTGGTCGAGGCTCTTGGCTATTAAGCCATTGGCTGTCACGACTATCGGCACAATGATCGCTGAGTCCACATCGCACATGTCGACAACCTCGCGAGCCAAGTCTAGATACTTGATTTGTTTATCTTTCTCGGCTTTCACGAGGTTCCCGTCATGCGGGACCGTTATGTCAACAATCATTGCGCGCCGCTCTAATCGATCCACCATCACTATACCAGGCTTATTGGCAACAATAGTCCTGTCAGTGATGATGGATCGATCCCAGTACAATGTGATATGTCCATTTTCGAGAACTGGGTCGGGCACATACCTGTAGTACGGCACTTCCGATTCTACAAGGCTGTATTTCAGAGCAAGTTGCTGATGGATAATCCTGGCTACAAGGTTGTGTCTATGCAAGTAATCTTCGTTAGCTAGACGAGAACATCCGGAGATAATATGTCTGATTGATTCACCCGGACGGTGGCATGCCCGACAGATGTCAACCGTGCCGTCTTTCACAATAAATCTCCGGTAATTGTTTGTCATCATAACTTCGTCCATAATTGCACAGACAAAACCTTCGGTTTCTCCAAAGAGGTCACCGAAACGCAGCCAGGCTACGGACGCTACTTGGTCTACATCGGGCCCATGTAGAGCCCGAAAAAAGCGTCCGTGAAGCTCCTTACTCTGCCATACTTCCATGCGATCATTAGTGTCAAGCACTACTGGTTTGCGCCAGTTCTCTTTAGCTAAGGAGAGCGGGGTGAGGCCCTTGTCCACTGTGACCACATCTCGATGCATCCCCACGTCGGCTTCTAAGAAATATTCCCTGAGACTGCATATCTTGCGATTGTGGAGGGTCTTAGCATTTAAAAAGCCTCGACCTCCACACTTTCGCGGGATATACAGCCTCATTACCGATGATCGTGGGTGATGCATTCGATTTGCAGTCAGCAGTGTACGGACCTTCCTATCCAGGGCGTCGAGTTCGGTCTGAGTCCATTTGAGTATGCCGAAAGAGTACATCAAAACCGGCATGACCCAACCGTTAAAGGCGCGCACCTTGTTTCCACCTGATAAAAGACTATTAAATACTTTTTTCAGGCGGCCAAAGAAGCGATCCTTTAACGACTGCTTCATGTCAGTACCATTGATGCCCAACGCTTCCGACATACCCAAATACTTATAGGTTTCGGATGCGGAGAGGGCTCTAAGGTTTATGGAATCCGAGAGTTGGGTTCCGACGGATTCCACAATCTCCCCTCGCTTTACATGCATGACCGCACATTTGTCCACACCAAATTCCATCCTGATGGCGCTACTGAAAGTTCCAGTTACTTTCAGTAGATCCATCAGTTGCGAATTGTTGGGTGCAAAAAGTTTTAGGTCATCCATGTAGAGGAGGTGAGATATAACCTGACCACCTCTCCTCAGCCGATAGCCTAGACCTGAATCCTCCAAGAGTGTGCTTAGAGGATTCAAGGCTAAGCAGAACCAAAGCGGACTCAAACTATCACCCTGAAATATGCCTCGCTCGATCCTTTTCGGCTCGCTATTCCTCTGGGTATTTCGACATGCTGGATAGCGAAGGACCGTCCTCCATTGCCCCATACACGACATCAGGAAGGTGCGCAGAGTTGCCTCTACTTTATACAACTCCAGCACCCTCATGAGCCATGTATGTGGCACCGAGTCATAGGCCTTCTTGTAATCTATCCAACATGTCGACAGATCCTTTCGGGAACGACGAACCTGTTGGCTAATGGCCATATGAATGAGGAGTAGCTCCTTAGTACCACGGGACCCGTTCCTACATCCATTTTGAGAAGGAGACATGATGTAGTTGGTGTATATATGTTTGTTAATTTTATCTCTCAAAATGGATGTAAGAACTTTATAGACCGTCGGTAAACACGCTATCGGCCTATAATTTTTGGGTTCCGCAGTGCTACCTGATTTATGGAGCAGGTGGGTAACTCCTGTTGTTAGGAATTGGGGTAGCGAACCACATTCTAAAGCAACCTGGTACTGAGCAGCCAAGCGAGCGTGCGATCTACCAAACCATTTGATCCAGAAGTTGTGCAGTCCGTCCGGCCCTGGAGACTTCCAGTTAGGCAGCGGGCGGACTGCACGAGTTACATCTTGGGGGCAGATGGTAATAGCCCCCATTTCTGGTATTGGATCACAGGCTCGCTCGACTTCCCGAGTCCAATCACCTTCGGTGTGACTGACAGGCACCGACCAGATATTGCGCCAGAAAGAACACATGGCATCATCATCTGGTAGGCACGTGTCAGCCACACCTTGATCCGGTCGCTCCCAACCCCTATAAACCCACCTTTCATCGCGCTGGAAGGTGCGATTCTGAGTGTACCGCTCCACTCGCCGCTTATACCTACGAATACGGTTCGCCCATGCATACACTTTCTGCTTCAGGAAGTCGATGCGCTCTGTGACACAGGACATATAGTCCTGAGGACTGATATCAGTCCCTGCAAATGCGCGTCTCACAAAGCGCATCACTCTAGGGCGAGTATTGCCCTCCCTGAAGCAGATTAGTTTGCCGATGAGAGCTCTGGCCCCACCAATACGGCGCTCAATTCTGCACTGCCAAGCTGGTACGTTTGGTTTCGGTCGTGTAGCTCTAGAATCGTTAGCAAATTTCACGTGAGCTATACGACATGCCGCTACAGCTGCGCAGTACAGAATCGAATGTGTATCGGTGAGGTCTACGCAGTCATCAAAATAATTTGACAACTGCGCATCCAGCGCCACCACCAGCGCCCTATTTTTGTTATGCATGGGTAAACGAGGTAAGCGTGGTTTAAGTTCGGGCGATATGAACCGATATTCTCGAATCGCATCCTCCAAAGCACTCCTCAATTCATCATTGCACTGGGTACTTACGTTTGTAGCCCTATCATCACTCTCCTCGTCTGCTTGACTTGTTTTAGACTGTGGTAGTACTACAACAGTCTGCGACGGGGGGGCGATGACATGACTACTCTGCATTTCATTTCGCAGGCGATCAAGTACAGTGTCATCCAACATATGATTACGTTGGATGACCCGCACCTGATCCGACAGTCGTTGTGCCGTAACGTTGACAGCTGGCTCAAGCACCTGAAAAAGAGAGCATCCGAACACGGTACGCGGTCAGATTGTTTCCCCCCTCTGTAGCCCCATAGTATGAGTGCATGACGTTTTCATTGATGGATCGTGTCCATCTCATGCGCTGCACACTTCCGCCGGGAGCTGGGACCCTATCAGAGGCCGGTGGGCCTCGAGGTCCTAAACCGTCCGGCGGCCGGTGTCCTCCACGTCGACGAGCAGATGGTGGCGTCGTGGGCGGGGAGAATTACTCGTCGCTCGAGCTCGACGCAACTACCGCGGCCGGTGTCGTCACAGCGCTCACAGTGGGGCTGGATACCGGCGGCAGCGAGGCGGAGCTGAGCGACGAGTCCGGAGGTGGTGGGCGTGCTTGGCGTGCGGCTGATCTTGTCAACATTTTATTTTCATCTTCATTTTCCTATTTAGTTTTCATGTTTGTATTATCGGAGGTGACATCTGTCATGTCACCTCCGAATCGGCAGTTTTTTATTAAATTTATTACATTTTGGTTTCTTTTTTGATTTTAAAATGGTTTCAAGTTTCAGGTTTTATATAAAATGAAATACTATTGTAAGGCTGGGTCCAAATCACTTTCTCTATTAAAATTACAAAAAATTGGAAAATGAGACGTTTCGTTGATACGGTGTTGCCATATTATTATTATTATTAAAAATATTTTGTACGTACCTACTTAGGTATGTTATGACTTTTCAATCAGATGGGAACAGATAAGTTTATTCCTGTATATTTACTAGGGGTAAATATCCAGGAATCATCATCGTGCCTTACGACAAAGATCAGATTGTAAGTACATGGTTATAATTTTTTTAACTATCAATTGGTCGGCACGGTTGGCGCAGTGGTTAAGCGATTGACTGCTGCGCTGCGTGTCGCGGGTTCGATTCCCGCACGGAACAAATATTTGTACGACCTACAAGTAGTTTTTCCGGGTCTGGCTGTTTGTGTATGTGAGCTTAAATGTTTGTAAAACGCACCCACGATACAGGAGAAATTCCTAGCGTGGGGCAAGGTATTTAAAAAAAATGTATGGCAATGATACATTCTGAGAATTGGTTTCATCATAAAATCATACCCTGATTCATGTAAGTACATTGCGCTGCACCTGTGTCTTACATACATAACAGTGAAAAAATTAGAAAGGCTATTGGTTCATTTTCGTGATTTTTGCTGAGGTTGTAGTCATGGCTGCAGACTTGTTACATTAATAACCTCAAAACTTACGAAATACTTATGTGTAAAGTTCTATGATCCTCGGCTATATTTTTAATTTAAGGTTGATGATTGAGACTAGGGGAACGAATTAATCCATACACTATTCATGTTCGCGATATTTTATAGTCAGGTCACAGCATATATGGGCCGAGGCCGATGTTCTTTCATTAAAAACGGTCCAGCCGTTTAGCCCTGAAAGCGTAACAAACAAACTCACATTAACAATTATATTATTAGTTAGGATACGATAATGTGCACTATTTTGGAAGTAAATGAATTTCCATACTAAGAAAACACTTTTTATCGATTTTATCCTGAAATATGAGTCCAATTAGAAAAAGAACAATATGTGTAGGATTTTGTTAGAGGAATACGACAGCATTGAATTTTTTTCTAAATATCAATTTTGATGCCCATGTCCAACCTCTTATAAGGGAACGATCCACTGTACGGCGATACGTATGACACAACATAGGTACCCAATATATAGTTATGAACTTTTTCTGTAGAGTTTCAGCTCATCTTGACGATTTATTGGTTCTTAATAAAAAATGCATCATTTAATTATCTTGATTAATCTGTGTTAAATCCCTGCTTGCCGTGGCGGGAACGCCCAGTGGGTACTGCGCGCGGCGCCTGTCTCTCATGCACGAGATTTTGGGCTCGAAAGCGGGCAAGTACTACCTACCAATGTCACTTATTCAAATCATATTACTTCTAAATGTATGCTAGGCATCACTGCCATCGTCAGGAAACCTGCACTTTTAATTAATCTAAGTCTGATATCGCCAATCCACCTTGAGGAAGTGTGGTGAAGTCGTAAGACGCCGTAGTATACTACAGTACTAACCATATACTACAGTAATAATATATTATTTACACGAGTGGGTCTGTATGTTCAGAACCTACATTATTGGTAGTTATTAAACCCGCACCTCATTCGCAAAGACGACCATCAGATCAGATTCAGCGTGAATGTTTGGGCGGGCATTATCAATGACCAAATAAGAGGGCCTATTTTTATTGAAGGTCACCTGACTGGCGGATCTTATCTCTGAATATGCTGCAAAATATGATACCAAAGTTGCTAGAGGATGCGCCTCTGGCATATTTACGCAGTCTATTCTATCAGCATGATGGTTGCCCTGCTCATTATTATACTTCAGTGCGTGCGTATTTAAACAGTGAGTTTGGTGAGCAGTGGATGGGTCGTGGTGGCCCTGTGGCTTGGCCCGCAAGGGGCCCTGACTTAACACGGATTTTTATTTATGGTCCGAGGTTAAAAGACTTGTTTATTCCGAGGAGCGTCGTACCCGAGATGACTTAAGAAGTGCGATAGTGGACGCCTTTAATATTGTGAAAAGTGATAGAGACACATTAGGAAAATTAAAAGACAATTTAATTAATCGTGCCCGCTTATATATCGAGTGAAGTGAACTCCATTTTGAGCAGCTGCTTCGATACAGGGAAGTGTACATTGTAAATAAGCTAATAAGTCCTTAGCCAAAGTTTATTATGTTTTTTTTTTAATAAACTGTCTAAAACGCTTTGGAATGAGCACGATTTACCTAGGCAGCATAATGAGCACGATTTACCTAGGCAGCATAATGAGCACGATTTACCTAGGCAGCATAAGCAAGACATGAATGACTCAGATTTACCTAGGCAGCATAAGCAAGACATGAATGACTCAGATTTACCTAGGCAGCATAAGCAAGACATGAATGACTGAGATTTACCTAGGCAGCATAAGCAAGACATGAATGACTCAGATTTACCTAGGCAGCATCAGCAAGACATGAATGACTCAGATTTACCTAGGCAGCATAAGCAAGACATGAATGACTCAGATTCTTAGAGTGAGGAAGAAGACGACAAAGATGTCTTATACCAAACAGCACAGGACGCCATGTGTTTTTCCAAAAGTGGTTTGGACGTTTGTCAAAGTTGCATACCATGTGTATGTAAACTTTTATCACAAATATATAGATAGATATATGTATATCAGCTCGTACACCACCACCTTATGTTACAGATTGTGTAATTCTAACAATTTCGTTCACGCAAGGACTTGTGAAGGACGATTTTCAGCGTTGAAGCGCATTAAAACGAGACTTCGCTCTCTACTGGGGCTAGAAATGTTAGATTCGTTGATTATTTTAAACACAGAACCGGATCTAATCAAGGATGACGAGAAAAGCAGCTTTTACGACCGAGTTAGGTAGGGTTAGCTTAGATGAAAGTTAATTTAAAAAAAATGGCTTGGCTAGCTTCATATTTGTTATATTATTGAAATATAATTGGAACTGTACTTAGGTACCTAACAATATATATCGTTGATAATGAATAATTCGTATATTTCATTATTTTTCGATAGTATCCCATCTACCACTGTCCAGTCTTCGGCCCCAGGCTTGTGGGAAGTCACCTGGGCCCTTCCAGCCCAGTCCGACCCTGCACACTCACACATGTTTATACATGCTCGTGAACAAGCAGACTCACCAAAAGTAGTAGCAAAAAGTTCAAAACATTCTTGGCGCTTTAACCCTTTTTTATAATAAATCATAGCACAAAAATCACGTCGAATGGCTCCATTGCTGCAAGCAAATTCTCGCCAGATTGTCACGCTCAGATTCAGAATCCATAAAAAAAAGAAATGATGTAGAGGATGGTATATAACTTGCCAGTGTTAAAGGAATGAGTAAAGAATATCTAAGTTCTTCTAGCATGCCCCTCGTACTCATAAACCTTCTAGAATAAATTCTCTAAATAATGCTGAAAACCACATCAAAATCCGTTGCGTAGTTTAAAAGAACAACAATATAAGCAAGGGTGGCGACGTAGTCACCTACACCCGTCAAGTGGGTGGTTGGAAGGTGAACGTCCACTAGTCCGCACCGGCCGCAACACACGCACGGCCCGCAACGTATTTAACGGATTTCCCGATGGCAGGCGTCATCTGTATCCGGATATAATTATTATCTCTTCTTTGCAACGGAGACTGCTCAAAATAAAACCCAGAGCGAACAGATACAGGATGTAGCTCAGTTTTTTTGTGATATTTAGTGATATCATTCTGTAAATATTTCACTATAACATTCGATCGCTAAATGTGTGATATTGTGCTCTTTGTTTTTCATCAGGAGTGATTTTATTTTCTTTAATACATCTTCGATTTGGGTATACTCGACAATATAAATACATACATAGATACATACGCTCACGCCCATAATCCCATAGGAGTAGGCAGAAACTGCAGATTGTCTAAATCAACTATCCACTGCCCACTTTTCGTCGCTTTTCTGCGAGACTCAACGTGATAAGTGGCGAACTGTGTCACCGCCGTTTGAATGTTAAGCCTCATCTAAGTCTCTAAGGGCCCGTTGTTTGATCACTAGTCAAACATACTAATACTTAAAATGCGTTAGTTAAACTAACAATTTGTTTAAAATGGCAGAAGTATGTTGTTTGACAAATGGTTAAACTACTATAGTTAAAAAAATTGATACTCTTGTACACCGAACTAAATTATCACTAAAATTCCTTACTTTTGGCTATGAGAATCTTAAAGCTATTCTGCAAAAAATAACTTTAAATTTAAAAATAATTTTGACGCAGCTAAAATTTAATTTGACAATCGCGACTCCACGTCGTACTTGTTTGCTCTACCCCGTGTTTTTTTTTAGAGCGAGAAGCACGCAGGGAGGCAGCGTCAACGTGTTTTATATGGAATTTTTCACTTTTTGTATGGAAATATGAAAAAAATATAACCCACATGTAGTTTTACGGGTTACAGTTTTACATAAAGGGGGTCGAAATTTTAATTATTTTTGCGATAGGACACACCATTATCGAGATATAAGCAAAATAAAATAAAAATAAAGATACGGTACTGTTTTTGCAACTGAAGTCAAAGTCAAAGTAAAGGATTTATTTGCAAACTAAGTGTACATTTTGGTGTTATTTTATAATGTAGGTACTTACAACTTAGCGGCCTTTTCCAGGCATCGCAAATTTGAGGGTTATTTAACATAAAAAAATTAAATAACTATCCTATTGTCACGATTTTACATTAATAATTTCAATAATTTAGTATTACTCATTCAAATAATAATATTGTAAGGAATCAAAATTGAAATAAGTTAAAAAAATTATCAATCTTTCATTTCACAGGTAAAAATATCAAAATAAACACTGTAAATATTAATCAATTTGAAATAACACAAGCCAACATGAATAATCAGTACATGACCAATAATATAACCTAAAAATAATCAAGCACACAATAATGTTCAGGTAGCACATCCGTTCCGAGTGCCGTCCAAACAAAAAAAGAGACCGTTACCGCACCGCGCGCCTCCTTTTATAACGTCTTATCGGTTGACAGCTGATCGCGTAATGTCACCTCGTCTTTCGTTACCAACACGGCCTCTCCTGATGCTCTGACGTCCTCGTCAGGTCCAGAAGATGGTCCCACCTGATCTGTAGCAGTGCCTTTCAATAAGACGCTTGAGTATTCGCTGTCTCCTGTAATCAGCCAGTCGCATAACATAAAAGACAACAGCTGTAGACGCAAAAACATCTCAGATACATAAGAGGTAATGCGCATTACACGTAAAACATCATGACATCAAAATCTTAACTAAGATTAACAAACCAAATAAGTAATTTGGTCACACTGCAGACAGAGGCACCTAATTAGCGTGTCTCACAGTGGCTGTCGGCATAGGCACCTATATAGTTAGCATACCGCCCAGACTTCAAACACTGTAGGCATAGGCTCTCAGTTTGCATACCTCCCAGTGGCTGTCGGCATAGGCACCTAGTTAGCATACCGCCCAGATTTCAAACACTGTAGGCATAGGCTCTCAGTTTGTATAAGTCCCAGTAGCTGTCGGCATAGGCACCTAGTTAGCATACCACCCAGACTTCAAACACTGTAGGCATAGGCTCTCACTTTGCATACCTCCCAGTGGCTGTCGGCATAGGCACCTAGTTGGCATACCGCCCAGACTTCAAACACTTTAGGCATAGGCTCTCAGTTTGCATACCTCCCAGTGGCTGCCGGCATAGGCACCTAGTTAGCATACCGCCCAGACTTCAAACACTGTAGGCATAGGCTCTCAGTTTGTATAAGTCCCAGTAGCTGTCGGCATAGGCACCTAGTTAGCATACCACCCAGACTTCAAACACTGTAGGCATAGGCTCTCACTTTGCATACCTCCCAGTGGCTGTCGGCATAGGCACCTAGTTGGCATACCGCCCAGACTTCAAACACTTTAGGCATAGGCTCTCAGTTTGCATACCTCCCAGTGGCTGCCGGCATAGGCACCTAGTTAGCATACCGCCCAGACTTCAAACACTGTAGGCATAGGCTCTCAGTTTGCATACCTCCCAGTGGCTGCCGGCATAGGCACCTAGTTAGCATACCGCCCAGACTTCAAACACTGTAGGCATAGGCTCTCAGTTTGTATAAGTCCCAGTAGCTGTCGGCATAGGCACCTAGTTAGCATACCACCCAGACTTCAAACACTGTAGGCATAGGCTCTCACTTTGCATAAGTCCCAGTGGCTGTCGGCATAGGCACCTAGTTAGCATACCGCCCAGACTTCAAACACTGTAGGCATAGGCTCTCAGTTTGTATAAGTCCCAGTAGCTGTCGGCATAGGCACCTAGTTAGCATACCACCCAGACTTCAAACACTGTAGGCATAGGCTCTCACTTTGCATACCTCCCAGTGGCTGTCGGCATAGGCACCTAGTTGGCATACCGCCCAGACTTCAAACACTTTAGGCATAGGCTCTCAGTTTGCATACCTCCCAGTGGCTGCCGGCATAGGCACCTAGTTAGCATACCGCCCAGACTTCAAACACTGTAGGCATAGGCTCTCAGTTTGCATACCTCCCAGTGGCTGCCGGCATAGGCACCTAGTTAGCATACCGCCCAGACTTCAAACACTGTAGGCATAGGCTCTCAGTTTGTATAAGTCCCAGTAGCTGTCGGCATAGGCACCTAGTTAGCATACCACCCAGACTTCAAACACTGTAGGCATAGGCTCTCACTTTGCATAAGTCCCAGTGGCTGTCGGCATAGGCACCTAGTTAGCATACCGCCCAGACTTCAAACACTGTAGGCATAGGCTCTCAGTTTGTATAAGTCCCAGTAGCTGTCGGCATAGGCACCTAGTTAGCATACCACCCAGACTTCAAACACTGTAGGCATAGGCTCTCACTTTGCATACCTCCCAGTGGCTGTCGGCATAGGCACCTAGTTGGCATACCGCCCAGACTTCAAACACTTTAGGCATAGGCTCTCAGTTTGCATACCTCCCAGTGGCTGCCGGCATAGGCACCTAGTTAGCATACCGCCCAGACTTCAAACACTGTAGGCATAGGCTCTCAGTTTGTATAAGTCCCAGTAGCTGTCGGCATAGGCACCTAGTTAGCATACCGCCCAGACTTCAAACACTGTAGGCATAGGCTCTCAGTTTGTATAAGTCCCAGTAGCTGTCGGCATAGGCACCTAGTTAGCATACCGCCCAGACTTCAAACACTGTAGGCATAGGCTCTCAGTTTGTATAAGTCCCAGTAGCTGTCGGCATAGGCACCTAGTTAGCATACCACCCAGACTTCAAACACTGTAGGCATAGGCTCTCACTTTGCATACCTCCCAGTGGCTGTCGGCATAGGCACCTAGTTGGCATACCGCCCAGACTTCAAACACTGTAGGCATAGGCTCTCAGTTTGCATACCTCCCAGTGGCTGCCGGCATAGGCACCTAGTTAGCATACCGCCCAGACTTCAAACACTGTAGGCATAGGCTCTCAGTTTGCATACCTCCCAGTGGCTGTCGGCATAGGCACCTAGTTAGCATACCGCCCAGACTTCAAACACTGTAGGCATAGGCTCTCAGTTTGCATACCTCCCAGTGGCTGTCGGCATAGGCACCTAGTTAGCATACCGCCCAGACTTCAAACACTGTAGGCATAGGCTCTCAGTTTGCATACCTCCCAGTGGCTGTCGGCATAGGCACCTAGTTAGCATACCACCCAGACTTCAAACACTGTAGGCATAGGCTCTCAGTTTGCATACCTCCCAGTGGCTGTCGGCATAGGCACCTAGTTAGCAAACTGCCCAGACTTCAAACACTGTAGGCATAGGCTCTCAGTTTGCATACCTCCCAGTGGCTGTCGGCATAGGCACCTAGTTAGCATACCGCCCAGACTTCAAACACTGTAGGCATAGGCTCTCAGTTTGCATACCTCCCAGTGGCTGCCGGCATAGGCACCTAGTTAGCATACCGCCCAGACTTCAAACACTGTAGGCATAGGCTCTCAGTTTGCATACCTCCCAGTGGCTGTCGGCATAGGCACCTAGTTAACATACCGCCCAGACTTCAAACACTGTAGGCATAGGCTCTCAGTTTGCATAAGTCCCAGTGGCTGTCGGCATAGGCACCTAGTTAGCATACCACCCAGACTTCATACACTGTAGGCATAGGCTCTCAGTTTGCATCAGTGGCTGTTGACATAGGCACGTTCTTAGCATATCACCCAGACTTCAAAACAATACTTGCCTCCAAAGAATGCAGCACATCTGCACATGTCTCAGGAGTCCACTCACTCCTCTAGGGTACCATGAACTGTGCAGCAGCACATGTGGTGTTTCAATAGGCACTAGCCAGAAGTTGCAGCTCATAGCGGCCATGTTCCAGGACTTTAACTACGGGCTAATGCCCTCGCATACCAGGATCAAGCTTTCCCGTGGACTGGGAATACTTGATAACGAAGACTAGGTCGTCTTTGCTGTAGGCACGTGGAAGTTGACGGTTTTCATTAACACGCCTGTCTCGATTGCGACTCAATCTCATCTCGTTCACCTCATTAGTTTAATAGTTATCCCATTTGCATTACTGAAATATAGCTATCTTTTAATCTTTAATCTTAGTTTATCTTAATCTCACCCCAACCCCGAACACTTTACGTATCGTCGTAGTCGTCGTGAACTCTTTAAAGTGACAACTAGTCGTCGTGAATTCTTTAAAGAGACAAGTAGTCGTCGTGAACTCTTTAAAGTGACAACTAGTCGTCGTGAACTCTTTAAAGTGACAATTAGTCGTCGTGAACTCTTTAAAGTGACAAGTAGTCTTCAGAAGTTCTCCAAAGTAACAAGTTGTGTCATCAAGTAAATTACCAAGTCGCGAATCATAACTAGCCTAGGGCAGTAAAGTACATAAGTTAGGGTTCCTAAGTGCATTGTAAGTTAGCCTTTGTGACATAATTATATGCCATCGGCGTTTCTGACTATATTTAAAGACTGTAATTTTGAGTGATTTATTTCTGTTCATTCCCTGAACCATTCAGGCATTACCTAACTTTCTATGTGCGTGTACTATATGTATTGATTATCTGTTCATTTCGTGTGTGTTTTAACTCAAGTATAAACGTGCTATCTGACCAATAACGTGGTTTCATTACAACCCTTCGTCACGGGAACACCGTCACCACCAGCTACAACGCCTGACTCCCGCGTATCTTACAGAGACGTTATTAGGTATTGATTTCATAACTGCCGCAGAAGTAGTTATTGATTTTTGCAAAGAAGTTTGGTATTTTAGTAAAAGTGATAAGGTAAAATATAACTTATGCTTCGAACCTACCACGCGTGACGTGTCCTGCGCCGCTACTTAGGGATGATGAAGGTACTCATCTTAAACCAGCTGAGCGTCAAGCGCTCGCTGACATCCTAACCAGGCACGCACGCGTCTTTAGAGCAGGGGGAGGTCCAACACCGTATGCGGAACACCGTATTGATACAAGTGAGCATTCTCCAATTGCTGTTCCTCCTTACCGCCTAAACCCTTCGAAGAAAGAGCTCATGAAAGCTGAAATAGGTAAGATGTTACAGGATGACATAATAGAAGAGTGCGAATCGGCTTGGTTTTCACCGGCACTGATGGTGTCGAAGTCCAACAGTAGTATCCGCTTCTGCGTCGACTGCCGGCGTATGAATGCGGTCACCAAAGCTGATACATTTCCGATGCCACGCATCGACGAGTTACTTCAGAGCACAAAACGAGACTGTTACATGAGTACGCTAGACCTTCGATCTTCATACGGGCAGGTTAGGGTAAGGGAAGCTGATAGAGGCAAAACAGCTTTTGTCTGTCTTCTATGTACTTACCGTTTTAAAAGAATGCCGTTCGGTCTCCGCAACGCGCCAACTACCTTTCAGCGTCTCATCGATCGTCTCCGATCCTGCTCTACTTTACAAGATGTAACTTTACTAGCGTATTTAGACGATCTCTTAGTAATATCTCAGGGATACCAACAGCATCTGCAAGACCTCGAGGCAGTTTTTAATCGTCTAGCCGAGTTTAACCTCCATGTGAATAGGGAGAAGTGCGCTTTTGCTCGGGAAAGCGTTAAATATCTCGGTCACATTATTACACAAAAGGTGTTTCCACCGACCCAGAGAAGGTGAGTGCTGTACTCGAGATGAAGGTACCAGGAAACCTAAAGCACCTGAGAACCTTTTTACAAACTTGTTCATGGTTCAGAAAATTCATACCCAACTTCTCAAAAGTTGCCGAACCATTGACACGCTTGGCTAGAAAAAGTCAAGTATGGTCTTGGGGCGCAGAACAGACCCAAGCATTTAATGGGCTAAAGAATAAACTGACCACAACTCCAATACTGGTGCAAGCCGATTTCAGTCGTCCTTTTTATTCTGCGTACTGACGCAATTAACTACGCCCTTGGCACAATTTTATTGCAGAGCGTGGGGCAATCAGGAAAGACCAATTGAATATGCCACGCGTCTCCTCAACGCAGCTGAACGCAATTTCTCCACTACGGAGCGGGAAGCACTCGCTGTAGTGTGGGCGGTGGAACGTTTTCGGCCTTACCGTCAACCAGTCGTGATTGGCAGTGACCATCAGCCTCTACGCTGGTTGCTATCACTTAAATCACCAGCAGGCAGATTAGTCCGTTGGGCTCTGAAACTCCAATCTTTTGACATCCAATTCGAATATACTCCAGGTAAGGCGAATGTCGTAGCAGACACGCTGAGTAGACCGATTTGTTCTAGCGATACAAGCGACAGTTGCGGTTTTTGTACTGTCATCTGCGATCTTCCCGCGAAGACACCTAGTCAGCTTCGCCTGGAATAGACTTCGGACCCTGAAGTGGACAAGATCGTTAAGGAACTAGAAGGACCTGATGATGTTCCATCTAAAAGATGGTTAGAAAGGGGTTACCTCATGGATCAAGGAGTCCTGTATCGTTTCAACCCGGACTGCGAGAGTGAATCCCCTCAGTTAGTTGTAGCTGGCGAACAAGTTGCAGCTATTTTGAAGGAGTTACATGACTCTCAAACAGCTGGTCACCCAGGTATCGATAGAACCTACCAGAAGATAGCACAGCTGTATTATTTCACAGGGATGCGGAGAATAATCACCGATTATGTCTCAGCCTGCATCCACTGCCAGCGATATAAGGCCAACAACACCAAACCCCCAGGCCTTCTCCAAACGCCGGTCATGAGCCAGCGGAACGAGGTTTTGGCCATGGACCTGTTCGGCCTACTTCCAAAAGGAGGCCAGGGGGAGCGGTGGGTCTTTCTTATAGAAGACACAGCTACTCGATGGTCACAGCTGTTGGCTCTTAAAGAAGCAACAGCGGAAGCCTGCACTCATGTCCTCATCGAGGAATATTTCATGCAGTTCGGTCTGCCTCGCAGAATTATTTCAGACAACGGTGTCCAGTTCGTATCCACCGTGATGCGACAATGTATGTCAGTCCTAGATATCAAACAAAATTTTGCCCCGCTGTATCATCCACAAGATAATCCTGCAGAGCGAAAAAAACGCGACCTTAAAGCTATGCTGGCCCACCTCGTGGCAGATGACCAGACCTCATGGCCGAAGAAGTTGCCAGTGATCCGCTTTGCCCTGAATAGCGCCAAATGTCGCACAACAGGCAAGTCACCGGCTTATTTGACTTTTGCCAGAGAGATGCAGTCACCCACAGAGGTCGTTCACGACCTTCGTGCCATCAAGCTGAAAGAAAACTTTGTCCCACAAGTGACTCCTTACCTCAAAAACTTCCTGCATTCACTGTCAGCTGTTCGAGAACGCGTCGAGATCCAGCAGGACAAAACAAAGCAGTATGCCGACGCTTCGCGCCGAACATCTGACGCCTTTGAGTTAGGTGATTTAGTCATGCTTAAATCTCATTTATTGAGCAAAGGATCAAAAGACCTCACTTCTAAGTTCTACCCTCACCGAGATGGCCCTTACCAGATTACTAAAATGGTAAGTCCAACTAGGTACACCATCGCGAGCACAGAACAACCAAATGTAGATATAGGGAAATATCATTCCGAGGACCTTACACGTTACCGAGTTAGTGACGACTCCTTACCAAAACCCGTTATTCCAAAATGAAATCGCGGACGTCCAGCTAATGCTCCTGTTAGTGTTAGTGCTGTTAGTGTGGTCCAGGACCGAGGGCGTTCTCCAGGACTGGAGGGGGGTATGTAGTAAACCAAACGCAATCGCGGCCAGTGCAAGCGTCGTTAACTTCTAACTTAACGATTACTTACGAGTTTACGACGATTAATATAGAAAAGATACTTATCGTTGCTGTATGAAATAAAAATGTTTTCTTAAAAAAAAACAATATTGCAGGCTAGATACAGCTGTTGTTATTAATATTGTTACAAGTACATATAGAAGAAGTAGAGAAGTATGGTTTTATTATAAGTAGGACATTGTCATACTTGTAATGGTATTAATATTATCAGATGACAAAAGTTGATGTAATAGTGTTTGTAATGTATGTCCATAGTAAATCTTAGGAAATTTCGTTTTTAACGTATCGTATTTACACCCCTATTTTTGACGTCACTAGATGGTCACTTGTCAGTAAAGATGGGTTAATACAGATATTTATCAGTATTAAGTTTTTTTTAAGTATAAGTTTCTTTTTGTATTTCTCCTCACAATGACAAGCTTATTCTAGGTTTCACATCTTAGTTTGTTTTTTTTTTAGCAATGTGAGGAGCTGGTGTCTGAGTTAGGCGTAAAATGCCTGTATTACAAATCACCAGGTCCCCACCCCACGGAAGAACAGAAAGTTTTACTTAAAAAGAATATGGTAATACAATAAACGTTACAGATAAGGAGATATACGACTAAAAACTAAAGTTATTATAATTTTGTTGTTTTTGTTTATTATTTTTGTATTAGATAATATGAATATCTAGTAATCCGTGACGAGTAATATTATAATATCTAAACTAAAATTTGAGTATCAGTGATATTTAACTAAGACCTAATGGTCTTAGTTAAATATCACTGATACTCAAATTACGTAGCACTGCCGTACTTGTTCGTTTGTTGCCATTCATTCGTATACTTCACGAACAGCAGAGTGAATCCGATCCAGATCCACAGAAAATATAATAATTACTCCTAGCGATCCGATCCGTGCCGGGTGAAATGAATCCGAATGATATTATTCGTCTTGCTTTGATTGGTCACTCTATAGATTATGTGAATATGAAATATTATCATATCAGAGTTCGTCGGATTACTAATACGTGATTCCATAGAGTATTACTAACCTCTTAAGTAATACCAGTATATTATTACTATTATTATTTATTACTTAGGTATATACCTAATTATCTAGGTAGGTATAAAAATAGCTAAATGCATTAGGATATTGTTTATCAGTTTCTTAAAAATCACTCGGAGTAACGGAGTTATGAAAAACCATAATATTCGTGGTTCGATTATAACCTCAAAATCTGATACTTTTTTGAAATGTATCTATTGTTTAGCTAGTCCGCTATAAATATAACATCATATGGGAATTTACTAATGATCGACAATACAACACAAAATCTTCTGATGCTCTTGGTTCCAGGGTGAACAATGTATGGGCGCAGAGCAATGTCCTTTAAGAAATGGCTTCTGTTGGTTTTCCTTTAACACCCCAACTTTTTTTTTAAATTGTTTCTCTGTACAGAAAGGCCTCGTCTTTAGATTTATTATAATGTAGATATAGATGAAGAAGAAGAAGATAGAAGGAGAAGATGACGTACTCGAGCGATCAAGTCACTTTGTAGGTAATAATTCTTACAGTCGATCACGTCGATCGCATCCTCGCGAACGAGCACGACGACGGTCGCTTTCATTTTGTTTGCCGAACACGACCGCGTGATGGTGCCGACAGAGGGCAGGTTTTTCGAACAATTCAGTGACATATGAATGCAACGATCTCTTACAAATAAAACGCATTATTACATTAACTGATTTATTTATTCGTTGACTCCTCGGCAAACTTAATTGGTCCACCTTTATTGCTTCTAACTAGATGCGCGCAGATCGCCGCGGAGCGCGGTGCGCTTTGCTCGAGGCACGGGCGCGAGCGCGGGCGCGCGGGTCGGTGGACCAGCGAAGTGGCCGCGGCGTTGCGCGCCGCTCCTACTCTCACACTTAACCTAGCTATGTACAAAATTAGTACCCGTTTAAATGAATGTATATCGAGTCTATTTACAAGTGGGGAGGGTGCGGATGACGTCACTGCGCTGGCTGCACCTGCCCGGGGGGCACAGGAGGCGCGGCAGGCACAGGGAGCACAGGAAGCGCAGGGGGCGCGGGGAGCGCGGGGGGCGCAGCGGACTCGTCCGGTGCGACAGGCGCGACCAGCGCGACCAGCGCAGGCGACGCGGGTGACGCTGGAGTCCCGGCGGGCCCTGGGGTCGCAGGGGCCGCGGGGGTAGCGGGGGTCGCACTCGGCGGCTCGGCGCTCGACAGGCGCGCCAGCGTCTTGTAGAGCGGTGAGTTGACGAAGCGCGGGTACGAGTCACGGTGCATGAGCGTGTAGATCTGCAGCTGCGCGTCGTCGAAGGTGTGCGGCGTCGGCTCCACCATGTTGCGGTTCACCACCTCGCGCACGCGCGAGTCCAGCGATACCTGCAAACGGCGGCGGTCAGTAATGCGGAAGGAGAGGGGGAGGGGAGGTAGGGGCTGGCGGCGCGACCTTACCTCCTTGGGCGATAAGATGGAGATGTAGTCCTCGTAGATGAAGCGCGCCTTTTCCTCGACGGCATCGGGGTCGGTCTCTCGCTTCAGCTCCTCGCACGCGAGCCAGAACATTATATTCTCCTCAGAGTATTCGCCGCGCAGAAAATCGCGGAATACTTTCCGTCCGGCTGAAACACGTAACATAAGTATTTTAATTTTATTTATTAAGATAATAAACAACTACAACATATCGTCGGTTTACTGCAAGAATTCATTAAGTGACATAACAAAACTTGGAGAAATCATTTAATTACTTTTGATTTCATTGGATGTCCTATACAATTATAAGTAGATACGAGTATTATATGTAAATTTGAAAAGCCAGAAATAAATGAGTTTTTGTTCTATATAGAACTAATCAAGACAAGTTTAACTGTATTATTAACTGTACTTAATGGTTTTTGCAGTTAATGAGTTCTTGCAGTAAGCCGACGATATACAATACACAAGGTTAACAAAACTTTAAGTAGTAATGTTGCAGTCCACTGCATTATCGACAGATAAGACATATTTACATATCAGTGGTGGCCACTAGACGAGCATTACCAAAATTAACAAATATTTTGAAATAAATAAATAAGTTAGATACTATAAAGCTAGCTATAGCTACAAAACCAAATCAGATAAAAAACAATTCCATTTACTTAAATTATGCAATAAATAAAAAATAATATGATTACAATTAAGATAAAAATTTCATAATATTAGATTTAAAATTATTTTTCGAGCATGCAAATATATTAATATCAATGAAATTTTTATTATAGGATTCCAACATTCTATGAGTAGGGCAGCGTAAGCAAGTGTTCGTACGAAAAGAATTTAGTGCGAACAGAGTACGTGCACGAACCTGACGCACATGAACTGTTCGTACGACAAGAATTTAGTGCGAACAGAGTACGTGCATGAACCTGACGCACATGAACTGTTCGTACGACAAGAATTTAGTGCCGAACAAAGTACGTGCACGAACCTGACGCACATGAACTGTTCGTACGACAAGAATTTAGTGCGAACAGAGTACGTGCACGAACCTGACGCACATGAACTGTTCGGGGGACAGAATAACACAGCTTACTCGTTAGATCAATGGCATCAAAATGACTGTGAACAATATCATGAAGCACGTTGGCCTCCACGTATTTGCGCCGGTTCTCCAGATTGATAAGCTTGTACTTATCAAGAAGTTCGGAGTATGACAGATTAGTGTTAGTCCCATAACATCTGTAGTACATAGCACGGAGGTACACTAAGTAGGTAAACTATTTATACATGATGTCTATTACATAGTTCGCTGTGTTAAACCCCAAATAAATTTGAATAAGGGTAGGAGGATGATCATAATGTTACGTACGAGTAGTGTTCGGTGTTTTCACCTAACACCTTAGTTAGCAATATCGGCGTGACGCCTTGACCTAATTATTAACCGACTTTCAAAAAGGAGGAGGTTATAATGTTCGACTGTAGGTATGCTTTTTTTATGTATTTTCACCGATTTCTCCGTCAATTGTGGACTGATTTTGAAAATTCTTTTTTATTTGAAAGGGCATGCTCTCGAGGTGGTCCCATTGTCACCAAGTCACAATCTGATGAGGGGATCCCATGGAAATCGAGGGAAATCCTCAAAAATAGGCACACGTATAGCAATTTGGATATTTTTATAGTAACTTGTGCATTTGCTCTCGGAAAGCACCATTCGGTGAAATGGAACTGATGATGAAGACCAGAAGTGGCCACCGGAACTTCTCAATAATAAGTATTCCACGGGTCGCGATTCGATTTTAATATGGTTGCTAAGCAATTTATGCTCGTCATAATGCACATGGTGAAATGGAGCTGATGGTGGCTTCACCATCAGCTCCAGTGGTTTTGGTTCTTAACAGGAGAACTCCTTAACAATTAACGTCCCTGCATCGGGAAAAGGAATATTTTGTAAAAGGTGATGAGCAGTTGATATTCGGCTATTGTAACTTAGATTTATTAATAATAATTGAAAAGAGTATGCTAAGATGGTTTGGTCATGTTGAGAGGATGAATGAAGGGCGATTAACACAAGGCAGATGTGAGTGGAAACGCTGGGAGGGGACGCCCTAGGAAGACATATAGTGGCCTTATTAGTGATGTTCTTCAGAAAGGTCAGGTGCGTAGTACTCACAACCGGCGTGCGTGTATGACCAGATGTATGAACGTAAACGAGGCAAAAGGAGTATGTATGGATCGTAGCAGGTGGCGTTCTGTAGTTTCTGCCTACCCCCATGGGAAGAAGGCGTGAGTTTATGTATGTATGTATGTATTTATTAATAAATGACTCACTAAAAAGTGAAAAATAAAAACTTTTTTACAAAAAAAAGCAACCGACTTCAAAAAAACACTACAAAGTGAAAAATAACTTTTATTTCGGAAGTCGGTGGCCAAAAACACCAACTTCCGAAATTAAAGTAATTTTGCACTTTGTATTGTTTTTTTTTTAAGTCGGTTGTTTTTTTTTGTAAAAAGTATTTATTACTTAATATGTTATATTAGATTCGTGCATTTTTGTCTACCGCGTTAGCCGGGTGTGTTTATCAACATATCATTAACATTTTAACATTAAGAAAAGTTTTGAGAGTGAGACGATAAATAGCGTTCAACATAAACATTTTGTTTCTCCTCGTAAACACCGACACCTTGCTACGAACCCCGACATATTTTGGTCCTTCGAACCGGATCACGCGTCGCGTAAGTTCGAAAATTCGGAATGTTGGTGTGCGAGGTCTGAACTATCGGAACAAAAAACAGTGTGTGACACATGGGGCTGTCGGAGCTAACGTTGGAGCACAACAGTGAAGTAGCAGCAAAGGGTAAATACAGCGGAGAATACAAGTAATACATTTCCTTAATTATAGTCAATAAGGATTGTATTTTAACACCCTAATAACAATGTCGCCACTCATTGAAACGCAATCAATGATCTATGACAGCATCATAAAACTGGTATTAACTTAAAGAAGGATAGTGCTGATAGGAAAACGTAGATTATTTTAAGAGGAAGCTTAACACTTTGGAGAGTTATTGTAATGATTCCCAAGTCAATCATGAGCGAATTGAGGGAAAGGTAAGCAAAACTCATCCTTATTTTACCGACCGAGAGTACGAGAAAACAAGTACGGAATATGAATCAACCAATGCGTTGATAAACCAACAGTATCAGCTGCGGTTCATGAAGACAGGAAGTCTTTCAACAGGTGAGCAAAGAACAGCTCGAGGCAGAGCACTATCGGCATCGAGTATGCGTGCAGATGAGAAAACAGATGCAGATGAATATCTAAGGCATTGCAGTGCTACGACCGTCGCGGTCTACTACATCAGTAATACAATTACCGCGAGTGGTATGGCGCGTGAGGGGGGGGGTTACGTACCAGCGCTGCGCATGAGGCGGTCGAACGACTGCCCCCAGCTCTGGATCTCGTCCAGCGTGGGCCTGCAACACAACACTCCGTCTTATCGTATGACTCTGATAATATTAAGGGAGCCACGCGAGTCGGGGCACTACTCATTATTATTATCTAATTTGTACTAGTTCCTCAGAACTTCAATGTAGGGCCGACCCTGTGTGGACAGAGACGAAAAAAAGTTATGGAAAATTTGTAAACAAAAAAACATTAGATTGTCTATGAATCGTGAGGTGGTAGTGCTCTAGGGGTACTCACGCCGCGTCTCCGTCGCTGAGCAGCGGCTCCTGCGGGCCGAACTCGCCCGGCTTCTTGCCCGGGCCGCCGTCCGAGCCGCGCTCCGCCAGGCTGCACAGTACACTACATTGTACATTCTACCGCGACACACGTTTACTTAATATGCTCTTACTCCGTTCTACTAATATGCGCTACTGCATCTATACGGTCGTCGGTCACCCGCCCGCGCCGCCGGGCCGGTTTCAATTGGTGCGTTGGAAACTGAAGATAGACTGGGCTTTACGCTGACGCTGTCGTACATCATAATCCTATCCTACCTAGCACCAAAACGTCTATCAAGCATGTTAAGAAAAGACATTATATTCACAGCCTCATTATCTGAAGAAGTGAAGAGAAGAATGTCGTGAAGGGACTATTTACGCCATTGTCTACCAATCCCCGTTTTGAGGCAGCTTGTCCACGTCTTCCTGCGCTTCTCGTGTTCCCTACGCTTAGTGTCACCGCATGCCCACACTGCCCGTGTCCAACTCAGTGCTCTGGCCAATTAAATAAACAATTAAACCCTCGTGATGGTGGGCAGATATCCTTCACGACTACAGTGAAGGTTTCTTATAGGCACCTTCCACAAACAAACGCATTTCGATAGAACTCTACATAACCACTTTTGTTACTTTTTTGTTGGGAACTGTTTCTGTATTGAGCGGTATGTGTCGGTGCCATAAGTCCTAGCGCGCAGAACACATTGCTTCAGGGCTTGCAGCACTGTTGATCCCTGAACACATCATCGAATATGTGACACACCTGTTGATCTCCTTCCCCTTTTGAAGTTTAGGTACTTCGAGTTTATTCATGGGGGCAAGTGCTTAGGTCGTGCGCGTATATAGTGCACGAGCTCCTCATTCGCAAGGCGTGTGTTGTGACTTCTACAGCTAGGAAAATATTTGGCAGCGTGGCCAATGCTCAACACTGCTTTGAAATATGATGTATTTTTTGTCACAATCTGTATCCACTAATGAATACTGGCCTCCTCTATTTCACGGCATATTTTCCGGTCTTGTGCCGATCACAAGTCTTTTTTAGACGTGGCTGGCTGGTCTGCCTCTCCCGGCTAGGGTTCTCATGGGTAGGGAACCCATGAGAACGCTAGCCAAGAGAGGCAAGCTCAATGTTCTCTCACCGATGACTTAGCAAAGCACGGCAAGAATAAATGCACTACTACTATTACGAGTAGTATCGCACGGCGGCGTGCGGCCTGGCGCCGATAGCGTGCGGGCTGGCGCCGCGCCCTACCGACCACGCCGGGCCGGGTGCGGGCGGAGTGACCTACGTCTAAATGATAGTGGAAGGGGGTGGGGGGGTCTCACGACTTCTCTGCACTCACCATTTAGCCCTGGAATAGAACAAAAATTAAAAGTCATAAACAATCATTATGAATTTGATCTAGAGGTACTTATCTATAACAAAGGCTCACGCCTTTCCTCACGGAATTATGGTAACCATAACGAGACAAGAGTAGATACGTACTTACCTATAATTATATTTTATTAAAAAGTAAATTAAATCTGCGCATTTAAAAACATATCGATACGGGTTCGATATGTTTTTAAATGCGCAGTATTGTAATGCATTAACGACAGAATAGAGCTGTTTTTTAGCAAGATCAGCTCAGGAACTGATCGGAATAGCCTCTCAGTTTGCCAGCGCCGTCCAAAGCCGACATAAGCTCTCATGTTTGAGCATAGTGCGTCGAGATGTAAGTCCAGTAATCTAGCGGCACTTGCGACAATAACTGTTTAAACAGGGCAGATTGTATTTGAGGTATGCAGGTTGAGCTGAAGAGCAGCACAACATGATGCGTATGAGTGTGAGCTGTGCGGTTACTGACCAGGAGCACGAACAACAGCAGCACCAGCACAGGCAGCAGGGCTTGGCGGCGGCGGCGGCGGGCCGGCAGCCGCGCGCCAACGCTGCCAGACTGCACATCTGCAACACATCAATACTATTGTACAAATTATGTGCTTACACTAACAAAGGAATCAATCGTGGAATGCAAGGCATTGTCTGTAGCCTAAAGCCAAGCGCACATTAAAGCCGTAACGGGTCGCAGGGGAATGCATTTTCACAAAAAAAAAGTGCGGTGCGAACTGCCTGTAGTATGCGTTGGTTCATAGCAAATGTATGAAAGTGTTGAAGGAGGATCTTTGTAATGCGTTCCGTTGCGGCCCGCCCTAATTTGCGCTAGACTAAGTCTGACAGATGAACGGAACTATTCTTGTGCTTGGCTTGGAAACTGCACGAAAGATCTCTCGGAGTCGGTGTCATTAGTGCGGCCGAGGTAGGCACGGCTCACACTAGTGACGTAGCATTAGTGCGGCAGCTGCAGGCGCGGCTCATACTAGTGACGTAGCATTAGTGCGGCAGCTGCAGGCGCGGCTCACACTAGTGACGTAGCATTAGTGCGGCAGCTGCAGGCGCGGCTCACACTAGTGACGTAGCATTAGTGCGGCAGCTGCAGGCGCGGCTCACACTAGTGACGTAGCATTAGTGCGGCAGCTGCAGGCGCGGCTCACACTAGTGACGTAGCATTAGTGCGGCAGCTGCAGGCGCGGCTCACACTAGTGACGTAGCATTAGTGCGGCAGCTGCAGGCGCGGCTCATACTAGTGACGTAGCATTAGTGCGGCAGCTGCAGGCGCGGCTCACACTAGTGACGTAGCATTAGTGCGGCAGCTGCAGGCGCGGCTCACACTAGTGACGTAGCATTAGTGCGGCAGCTGCAGGCGCGGCTCACACTAGTGACGTAGCATTAGTGCGGCAGCTGCAGGCGCGGCTCACACTAGTGACGTAGCATTAGTGCGGCAGCTGCAGGCGCGGCTCACACTAGTGACGTAGCATTAGTGCGGCAGCTGCAGGCGCGGCTCACACTAGTGACGTAGCATTAGTGCGGCAGCTGCAGGCGCGGCTCATACTAGTGACGTAGCATTAGTGCGGCAGCTGCAGGCGCGGCTCACACTAGTGACGTAGCATTAGTGCGGCAGCTGCAGGCGCGGCTCACACTAGTGACGTAGCATTAGTGCGGCCGCGGCAGTGACGTGACATACTCGTAGCAGTGACGTAACAGTGTCTTCGCAGAGCAGTTGCAAGTTGATACGAGTGGAAGAGAGCGGTGTATAAGTATGGAAGACTGTTACCGCACAGTCCGATAAACTTGAAACTTTGGATAATCTTGACAAAAACCTGCAAGTGCGTGCCCGACCACGCACAGTCAAGTGGTCTGTCAGGAGGAATACTTATGCATGCACAATATTGAATATCGACAGAAAAAATAAGTAAGTATTTATTTCATAGCGGATACTAAATCATAATCATCATCATTTGCATTCATGTAGTTTACAAGTTGTTACAAGTATATAGGTTTCATACAATCATGACCCCTGCTAGGGCACAGCAATATAAATAGTTTAATGTGCTACAGTGTCACAATAGTACTACTTATCTACTTGAACAATCAAACAGAATGTTCCACCTTTCAATTAAAAAGTTTAGGGGGCACATTATTTGCGACTTTAGAAGCACATAATTATGTGTATTGCTTTGGCGCGGTAAGAAAATTTTACAACAGCGCATCGCGGCAATAAATAAGGTTCAAAACAGCGTTGCGTTTGACCAAAAAAAATGTTATTTTGATGTATAGACAGTGGTTTTACGGTGTCCTACGTTTGGGCGGCGCCTTAAATAAATAAGTCACTTAATTAGAAGCATCATATTCTTTTTAAAATAACTGTTTATATACTAAAAATATTCATAAAACAGGTAGCAAAACTGTTATTGGATAAAAATGTTATTAAAAACACTATACTTAAAAGATTTTTTAAATGACAAAACTTTTAACTAGATTTTGCTGTTTGTAGGTAAATTGTAATAAATTAGTTATTATACTTGAATATTTCGTGTTATTGTTATGCTATATTTATGCATGATATGTTATATTTTTGATATTGAATTCATCAATTTATATTATAATCATGTACACTCCATGGCAACAGGTTGCGCGTCATGTCCCTGCGGCTACCCTGTAGGTAGGTATACTATTATGTTTTGAGATTAACTTACTTAAGTACTGTTTTTAAAACACCAAAATGGAGAAAAGTATAAGTGTAGTAGTGTAGTGTGTGTAGTGTGTGTGTAGTGTGTGTGTGTATGTGTGTGTGTGTGTGTGTGTAGTGTGTGTGTGTGTAGTGTATAAGTGTAAGGGTGTGTAGTATGGTGTGTAGTGTAGTGTATGGATATTGTCATGATCATATTAATTCAATTGTATTGCTTATTTTAAATTAATTTATCTATTTGAAAACTGCATGCCGTAAGGTAAAATTTATCGGGACTATATTAAAATTCCATCTTATCTGTAGGTATACCTACATTATAAACAATTTCATTATTTCTATTTCTAATTATTTATTGCGCTTATGTGCACTGACTTTTTTTTTCATCATCACGGGCGATGCTAAAACTGCAAAATTTATGTCAGGAATTTAAAAAAAACACTGTCTACTGTCTTTTGTTCTACAAACTTATAATAAATTGGCCTCCGTTCACAAATGTTTTTACTATTTGTATTCTAGCTGTATCTACGCATTCTGAATAAATTAAATTAAATAATATTTTAATAAAGTGCAAACTCAAACTCAAAGCATTTATTTCAAATAAACCAATTACAGGCACTTTTGAATTGTCAAGGGGTCAGTCAGTCAGAAAATGAAGCTCGTTGCCCATTCCAAAGAGTAATAGGCTATGGAGAATTGGAGACGAACGGGCAAGAAACTCCATGGACACTCTTTTAAATCAACATAAAAATAGTTATAAAAAAAAAATGGTTACAACATTCGTGTTGAAATTATACATGTGAGAACGATTTAGAAAGACGTGCACGTTAAAAGCGTCCGTAATAAAAAATAAAAAAAAACAACTCAAAAATTTTAATTTTAATTAGGCGTGGCAGCCAAGAGATGACCAGTCCCTACTGACGGCGCCCGTTCACGAATATGACGTATGGATCAGCACCATTCAGCTCAACCATTTTGAAGGGAACTTAATGATCCAACACACACGCCACCACCAGCGAGACATTTGAGTGAGCATGACATACTCTCAGCCGCCAGGGCACATTCAAGTCAATGAAGGATGAACCTCGTAAATGGTGGCTTAATAGTAGGTACATGTGCTATGCAATTATACATTGCTAAGAGATTGAATTTATACAATGCAAAGATAGTTTTTACAATCTTCAGCAGCTCCAACAATATTTTCGAATGCTAATCAATTAATTTATGCGCCCCTGTGGAGCAGGACCAGCGTTGAGCCAAGCATCTTTGTCAGCGATGTAATCCCCCAACTTATAATATGCTTGGCTGCATAATGTGCGTTTTATCTAACCGCTCGAACGATTTATGGGATGAAAAATATCCCGATTTTTTTTTGCGTTAAACGCTCTAGTGCTCTCGATTTAAATTTCGTTTCATACAGTTGGAGTATGTCGGGAGGTATTTTATTGTAACATTTTAAACGGTACCCCATGAAGGATGAGTCTACTTTAGCCAGTCTGAAACCTGGTTGAACTAATTGGTCCCTATTTCTGGTCTTATAGTTATGTCTTTCACCTCAATCACCTCTTTTACTGAGAAGATTCTTTTTTTCTTACGCACATGATGTTGTCGTAGATATATTGACAAGGTACCGTCATGAAGTTAATATCTTTAAACAGTTCCCTTAGAGAATCGCGCCTGCAGAGGCCATATATTGCTCTGATGGCTCTTTTCTGCAGAATAAAAATAAACTCGATATCTGCAGCCCGTCCTCATAGTAAAATACCGTAAGACATGATACTATGAAAGTAACTGAAATAGACTAGCCACGCGGTATCTACATTAGTAAATTGACGGATTTTTCTCACAGCATCTGCTGCTGAACTTAGCCGTCCTGCAAGAGATGGACCCCAATGCAGCCTTGAGTCGTGCGTGATCCGCAGGAAAACAGTTTTATCGACGAATTCTAGTTTCTCTTTATTCAATACTATGTCACAAGCACTACTTTTATCATTCGGTAAAGCAAATCTTATGCATTTTGTTTTTTTCCCATTTAATACTAAAATTTTAGCAGTGAACCAATCATGTACCTGCAGTAGGGCGTTATTTACGTCGTCAAGATTTGATGCACGTCTATTTATCTTAAAAATTAAGGAAGTATCGTCAGCAAATAACGTCATTTGTGGTTGTTTTTTTAATAAATGGGGTAGATCGTTAATATATACTAAAAAAGGAAAGGACCTAATATTGAGCCTTGTGGAATACCTATTTTACTTTTAAACTACGTGAATTGACACCATTTATTTGGACTTTTTGCTGTCTATCATTTAAATAAGATTCTTCTAAACTGAGCGCAAGTTTATCTAGTTCGTAATGGTCAAGTTTTAAGAGTAAGGTTTCGTGTTCAACGCAGTCAAATGCCTTGGAGAGGTCACAAAATATTCCTATGGCATCTTGAGCCTCCTCCCACGCTGTAAATACGTGTTTTAATAAAGTGACACCGGCGTCAGTCGTACAACGTCCTTTGGTGAAACCATATTGCTGATCGTGTAAGATTTTGTTGGTGTTAAAATGATTAAGCATCTGATTGAGCATTACCTTTTCGAAAACCTTGCTGAATACCGGCACCACAGATACTGGTCTGTAACTGTTGGTGTCTTTGCTGTCCCCAGATTTAAAAAGTGGGATAACCTTACTGTATTTCATTACATCCGGGAAGACTCCTTGATCTACACACAAATCAAATATCAAAGCTAGGTATGGTGCTATAGTCTCGATTATGGATGTACAAACTTTGATTGACATTCCCCATAGATCTTCGGTCAATTTGGTTTTTATTTGCTGAAAAGCTTTTATAACTATCATAGGGTTGATACGTTTAAATTGAAATTCCACCGGGCAGCCTGGAACGTTCGCTCATAATCAATTGAGACATCCGGTGAGAAATTTAAAGCTTCCGTCGTTTTAGATGGTATATCAGTAAAGAAATTTACAAATTCTTGAGCTACTTCTAAGTTAGAGCTAATGGCACCACGTGAAGTCTCCAAAGTATATAATGTATAATCAGTGCTTCGTATTTTTTTCCTACCAGTTTCGTTATTTATAATTTTCCAAACTGTTTTTATTCTATTTTCTGCGGATTTGATCTTGTTGCTAATGTACAGGGCTTTAGCTATCTTGCAGGTATTCCTAAAAAAAATGGAATATTTAGCAACATATTTGTTGAAAGTTTCAGTGTTATTGTAAGGCTTAAGGCCATACAGCTCGAACAGCCTTTCCCTGCTTATCCTAATACCTCTAGTTGCCCAGTCACTAAATATAAAGTTATGGCAAGTATTTTTTGTTTTCTTTTCAAAAGTTTTATCGAATTCATTGGTACTGAAAATAAATCCTCATACAATTTATTTGCACCGTTCTTATTATTATGGCCCAGATCATTTAACTTATTATTAAGGGTACTATTGAATCTATTTAATTTGCCAGTCATTATTGGTCTAAACACATAGTATTTGCACTTTTTGCAATGGTGTTTTAAACTTAAAGAATACCGTTTGTCCACTATGACCAGACGGCAGATAATTTACTATGGATTTCTCTAAATAATCACAATCGCAGAAAACATTATCGATACAAGTAGCAGAAGTTGGAGTTACTCTAGTTGGTTCTGTAACAACATTAGATAAATTGCACGATTTAAAAAGGCTTAATAATCTACTGCTATTTGAATTACTTTCCAAAATATTAATTTTAAAATCACCACAAATAAGTGCGGCTTTGTTACTGGATGCAAGTTTCGATAGGACTTCTTCCATTATTGACTCAAATAAAGAAAAGTTATGATAATTAGGGAGTCTGTAAACGCACACTACAACATGCTTATCTAGCTCAACACAGGACAGTTCGATGCAATGTTCAACTGATAAACCAACTATGTCTTTACGTTGCTTAGATTTTAAACAATTTTTTATCAGGATTTGAGAACCTCGACGCAGCAAAAATTTACGGTTAAAACAACTGCCCATACTCGTACTATGTTTCATTTGACTCAACTCAAAGCATTTATTTAAACTGAACCATTTACAGGCACTTGAAGTATGGAAGAAAAAGACATAGGTATTGCGCCGATCCCACATAAATTGGGACAAACGTATGAGAACGATGGTGATGACAAGCACTCTTGAATTGTCAAGAGCTAGTGGCCCATTCCTAAACGTAGATCTTTATGGAGGAGAATGGGCTAGAAACTCCAAGGACACTCTTTAAATCAAGATATTACAAAATCCTGAATACATTATTAAAACAATGTAAAAAACCGGCCAAGTGCGTGTGGGAGCACGCACATTGAAAGGTTCCGTAGTTGGGATGAATTTATCCCAAGAACAAGCTTAACTTTGCAGTTAAAAAAATGTTCTCCCATACGTACGTCACGGTAAATTCTCCAAATGATAATGTAAATTTCTAACCGCAAAAAAAAATATCGTGATGAACATACAAATTAATGATTTTCGGACTTTTTCCTTTATTTCTGCTGTGAGACCTTGCTTCTTGCCAAATATTGTGAACGGGAAGTACCCAACAGGTTTTGTTTTATTTGCAAGTATCGAAATACATCGGATATATAGCCGTATTCTTTTACTGCGATAACTTCGAGGCTTGATTTTTTACAGCTCCAAGGGACCGTAGACAACTTAATAATTTCAACTTAATACTTTCACGCTTTCCTGAGAAAAGGGGTTTTGACAGACAGCCAGACGGACGGACGGACCCTAAAAACAACATACCTAACAACAACAATCCTACTATTTATAATATTTTATAAATGTGAAAGTTTGTGAGGATGGATGGATGGAGGAATGGATGGATGTTTGTTACTCTTTCACGCAAAAACTACTGAAGGGATTTGGATGAAATTTGGAACAAAGATAGTTTATAACCTGGATTAACATGTAGGATACTTTTTTCCCGGTAGTACTTTCCCGTGGGACAATTTCCGACCTCCACGCGGGCGAAGCCGCGGTCAAAAGCTAGTTTAAAATAAACGATTAAAGATAAGCCCTGGCAATTAAGAGGAGACCATTAAAGGCGCATGACATAATTTCGAAAATGTGCATGATGGGTATGGTTCAAGGTTCTGCTATAAAATAGTACATAAGTACCGTGTGGTACCGTGGTGCACAGTGCACACCCGGACAGTACTACTTGCATGCATCTAATACTGACTGATACATACGGGTGGCACATACAGGTGGACATCCACGCGCCACCTGTTACCATGGATTCAGTACATGATAATGATTGGAAAATTTTCGTCAGTTATTTAAAAAAAACAGCTGTTTCTTAGAAGAAAAGTGCCATACCTACGCGATCAAAATGTATGGAAACGCATAATTTTTTTATTACCGGCGAAAAATTTCAACGCAGGGGGTCTAGAATCATTTGCCGAATTCTTGGTTACAGTTTGTGCGCGATGCCTGCCAGTCCTGCCAGTCCTGCCAGTCCTGCCAGCCCTGCCAGCCCGTGTAAGATAAGATACTGAGGTGCCATTACTTATATTACTTTGTGTACCCTTTGTTGTTAAGTGTTCAAATAGATACGAAACCGTAATAACCAATGTTATTAGACATGTTATAATTATAATTTTAACTTATGAATGTGTTATATTAATTTTTTACATAAAATATATGTAAATATTTGTATGCCAGTCCATGGCGAAACATGAAAGATCATGATTCTATTATAAGACCTTAAATGACCTTAATGTACCATATTTAAAGCAAAAAATTAATATATTCTATTCTATACTATGCTCGGTTATTAATGCAGTCAGCGTCCAAGCTACTTCAAGCCACAAGAGTGTAATACCTCTCCGATCACAAGGTGCGTTACGGGCCGCCACACAGGTACTCAATACCTCTCCGATCACAAGGTGCGTTACGGGCCGCCACACAGGTACTCAATACCTCTCCGATCACAAGGTGCGTTACGGGCCGCCACACAGGTACTCAATACCTCTCCGATCACAAGGTGCGTTACGGGCCGCCACACAGGTACTCAATACCTCTCCGATCACAAGGTGCGTTACGGGCCGCCACACAGGTACTCAATACCTTTCCGATCACAAGGTGCGTTACGGGCCGCCACACAGGTACTCAATACCTCTCCGATCACAAGGTGCGTTACGGGCCACCACACAGGTACTCAATACCTCTCCGATCACAAGGTGCGTTACGGGCCGCCACACAAGTACTCAATACCTCTCCGATCACAAGGTGCGTTACGGGCCGCCACACAGGTACTCAATACCTCTCCGGTCACAAGGTGCGTTACGGGCCGCCACACAGGTACTCAATACCTCTCCGATCACAAGGTGCGTTACGGGCCGCCACACAGGTACTCAATACCTCTCCGATCACAAGGTGCGTTACGGGCCGCCACACAGGTACTCAATACCTCTCCGATCACAAGGTGTGTTACGGGCCGCCACACAAGTACTCAATACCTCTCCGATCACAAGGTGCGTTACGGGCCGCCACACAGGTACTCAATACCTCTCCGATCACAAGGAGCGTTACGGGCCGCCACACAGGTACTCAATACCTCTCCGATCACAAGGTGCGTTACGGGCCGCCACACAGGTACTCAATACCTCTCCGATCACAAGGTGCGTTACGGGCCGCCACACAGGTACTCAATACCTCTCCGATCACAAGGTGCGTTACGGGCCGCCACATAGGTACTAAATACCACTCCGATCACAAAGCGCGTTACGGGCCGTAAGAGGTAATAAACTTACCGTAACTTAATGCTGTTATTTTTTCGAGATTTCTTAGTTGGCCACGTTTATCATCTCTTTGAATAATCTACATTATTTCCTCTTGGAAAGTAGACGTTATGTACCTACGAGATCTACCATAAAATTTCCCAGAGTCACTGAAAGTACTTTGCTACGATTGCTACAAATACAAGCATAATTGGATGCTTGCAGGCGTCAACCTCAATCCCGACGATCTCAGGTGTTGGTGTTCTCCATGAATATCGACTCTACACTACTAGAGAATCATATAAGTACCTAACACGATGATATTCTTATTTAATTACCCGTTGTGGACAATATCAGCGTCAAGTTTGTATTGGAATTAGAACGAGAGAACCTGAAAGCTTTCGATGCACTAGTATGGTTAAGTAAGTAGGTACAAGTACAACGTGCAACTCGCGCTGCTGTGAGCGCTGCGAGTACTTGTTGAGCGCGGAGGAGCCACGCGCGGACATGCACTGATATCTGTCTGACTGTCTAGTTGTGCCGTGTCCCAGTTCACAGAACACTGATATCTGTCTGACTGTCTAGTTGTGCCGTGTCTCAGTTCACAGAACACTGATATCTGTCTGACTGTCTAGTTGTGCCGTGTCCCAGCTCACAGAACACTGAACGTTAACTAAATGTTTTAAATTTCGGTTAATCCACTTGGACGCTCGTAGTCTTTCTAATGTTCCTAACCCTAAGTTTATACCTATTCAAGGATCTCATTCGAAATGTGGAATGTACTGTGTCAGTATTATCTATCTTCTATAATATATTTATATAAAAGAAGAAACTGACTGACTGACTGACATATCAACGCACAGCCGAAACTACTGTGACTAGGAACGTGAAATTTTGCAGACGTGTTCCATTTGAAATGGTGTATTTGTGAAAGAGAGTCTAAAGTTTTTGTAGATGGTGACTTGCGTTCACAATATACCCGTCGAGAACTTGAGACCCAACACGGTTAAGAATTCCTTCACATCAAAGCACACTGTGCCATAAAAATAGCTATAAGACAGCAGTTAAAATATTCAACAATATTCCAAAAGAAATAAGAGAACTCCGTCTTAAATACTTTAAATACAAACTGCCTAATATGGCTTATTGGTAATTGTTTTTATAGTGTGAAAGAATTTATTGATAAAAAGTAACAGATAAAAATATGGTTACTGACTTTTCATGGTATATTATTGTATGATTTTATTAATGTTAATATTTTACCACCGTTATTAGACTTGTTAGAATAATAATTTTAACAAATTAATGTGTCATTTATTTTTATTTTATTTAACTTGTTTACATATTTGTATGCCAAAGATGTAACATCATAATTATATTTATAAGACCTTAATGTACCATGTTTTAAAGCAAATAAATATAGTCTATTCTATTCTGTAATGTAGGAGAGCACTAAGAAAGGGTTTTTGGAAATTCGACCTATAAAGGCGTGAAAAGGGGGAATTTTGTTTGTCTGAAAAATCTTATTTCCCGAGTTTATAAACTTGAAACTTGGCACGAATACTTATCTAAGTTAATTATAAAGTTTGTAATTATTTGTTTTTCTAAACGACCGTATAAAGAGAGATTAGGGTGTGTCAAAGTTTGTATGGAAGAATTTTAACGCGCGGTCAGATTAACTCGAAACTCAGTTTAAATATTTATGACCAAAATAAAGAATAAAGTCTATCATGGTTCATCGAAAATCTACCCCTAACGGGGTTAACCCTCTTCAGAGGGGTAGTCAATTTTACAGGGGAGTATTTTACTGTTTGGCTTGATTAACTCGAAAATTGGTATAAATATCTTTGAGTCAAGTTATAAAAAAATCCTAAACAATTTTTCAAAATTCAACCCTTGTGGGGGTGTAAAGGAGAGATACAGTTTTATATGAAAAACTTATACTTTTGGTTAGAAACACTTGAAACTTGGCACGACTGCTTGCCGTAACTTATACAGTTTGTCATTGCTAGTTTTATATCCCTCAAAGGGGGGGTTTAGGGGTGTTAAAGTTTATATAGAAAAATGTTATCGCGGGGTCCGATAAACTCGTCACTCGTCGGTCGTTAGTCAGTATTAATACAGTAGTAGTAGTAGTAGCGGTATTTTTGACAGAAAATAAACAATAATAAGTTTTTGGGTATTTCGTAAATCGATCGTTGACGGGGCAAGAAGGGTTAATTAATTTATATAAAATTTTCATATTTTTTTTATGCTGACTCTTGACATTTTTTTTTTCTTTCGACATTCATCATTTATTTTCTCTATTTTTATTTGTATCGTGTTTACACCTAGTTTTATTATGTGCATGCGTCGGTCTCCTGTAATTAAAGGAGCACACGTAAAAGAACCTATTTTATTATTGTGATGTATATTGTATATGTACCCTTTATTGGTGATCCCAAATAAATAAATAAGGGGTGGATTACTTATCTAAGTAACTAATAAACTTCGTCATTATTAGTTTTTAAAACTACCTCATATAAGGGGATCGCGGCGTTGTCAAAGTTATTATGCAGGCTGGCGGGGACATCGACACACAACCTGTTGACATGGATTCAGTACATTTCAACGCAGGGGCGTTGAAATTTTTCGTCAGTTATTAAAAAAAGAATCTGCTGTTTCCTACAAAAGTGCAATAATACCTACGCGGTCAAAATGTAATGGAAAATAATTTTCTTATTATAACCTACGAATTTTTTTTAAAGCTAGGGGGTCTAGAATCATGTACAGAATTCATGGTTACACTTTGTGCGCCGATGTCCTGCCACCCTGTATTAACACGAAGCTAGGTATTTATACTTAAGACCGAAAATAAAGGATAGCGTGTACTAGGGGTTTTTCGAAGAGCTACCCCTAACGGGGTGAAAAGGAGGGATAAAGTTTGTATGAAAAATATCTTATATCTTTTAAACTATAAACCTGAAACTTGGCTCGACCGAATATGTATGTAAATAAATAGTACAAATCGTTATCATTAATACTACCATTTAAAGGGGGTGGTGAAATTTGTAGGGGAAGTATGAAATTCACGAGAACGAATGCACGGGCGAAGTGCTGACTGACTCACACATCAGAACTTTTGCACATTCTTATTATAATGTAGGCGAACACTTATAAGGGGTTTTTGGAAATTCCACTTTTAAGGGGGTGAAAAGGGGGAATGAATTCGTTCGATTGAAATAATAATCTTATTTCTTGAGATAATAAACTTTAAAATTGACTCACATAATAAAAAAGCTCGCAATAATTAACAGTCGAAAACTACCTTTTAAAGGGGTTGGAGGCGTGTTGAACTTAGTAGGGGAAAATACAAAATCCACGTGAACGAAGTCACGGGCGAAGTTCTAATTCAGCATAATTATACTGTACAGGGAGACCTTTGCCCAGCGCAGGCACGCCACACTGGCGCCACACTCACGCCACGCCAGCGCCACGCGCGGCGCAGGCGACGCCCTGCTCTACGAGTGTTGTCATACAAGTTTGCTGTTTGTGTGTCATCCGATATAGTTGTGGCATGTGTGCAAGACCGTCTCATAAGTCTCTATCGATGTTGGTATACTTAATAGGGACGTAAATGGTCTATGCCTGTTAGTCCTGAATCTCGACTATTACAATTTGACATGGAACATTGAACTGGGCATTGACATGGAAGTCAAACATACAGCATAATTCCACAGTGGGACGTCTGTTATCAATGAGTAGTGGAGCAGTGGGCAGCGGCGGGTAGTGGGCAGTAAGCAGTGGGCATGCGGCTGCTGAGCGCGGAAGACGCGGGCAACAGCGACGACGCGAAAATAAACAGAGTTTGGAGGGTAGTAGGTGAGGGTCGGCCGGCGGGCAGCGCGGGCGCGCGGGGTAAGTATTTATAGCGCGTCCTCATTGAGGCGCGCGCGGCGTGTTTACTGCGCCACGCTATATCGGTGCGCCGCCGCCCGCGCCGCGTCAAGCGATTGTAAACAACCGCCGCCCGCGCGCCGCGCCCGCTGCCGCCTGCCGCCGAGCCTGCTACCGCCGCCACACCGAACTTACTTTGACTTGTACAGTGCACCAGCGTACACATTTAGATCACTGAATACTCTATCGACAATTAACATACTGTGAATCTTTCTATTCGGAACATTTGGACACTTGCTACGCCCTGCGATGACACATGAACGTCAGGGCCGCGAGGGCCCGCGCGGCGCCGGGCTCTGCGGCCGTGCGGTCGGCCGGCAGGCGAGCTGGGACTCGCTATATTGATACACTACACACTGGCACTACTTGCTCGCGGCGACCGAGGCCTCAGACGGTCAATATTGGCTGCATAATTTGGAGATACGGGCGTCGGGCGCCGATCGGGCGCAGGGCGCGCGCAGCACGTGAGCTCTACACATGCGCAGAGCGGCGATCGATGGCGGCCGCTGGGCGTGCGGGGCGGCGTGCTGCGTGCGGAGTGCGGGGCTTCGGGGCTCACCTGCCCGGGCGCCGGGCGGAGCGGCGGCGGGCGGCTCGCCGGCCACGCCGGCGCTAGCGAGCGCGCGGGCGCGGGCGCGGCATGCGGCGAGCGCGCGGCCGGCTGGAGGCGAGGCGGCGGCGAGGGCTGCACGGGGACGGGCCGCGGTCGGGGCGCGACTGACGCGGCGCGCCCGGCCGCCCGCCGCGCGCCGCCCGCGCCTGCGCGCTGTCAACACACGCGAATGCGGTCATCCAGCGCGCCTGCGGGCCGCCCGCGCCCACCGCTCGCCCCTCGCTTGTTTCGTTCGCTCCGGTCGCTCCAGTCGCTCAGGCTGCATCGCAGGGCGTTATCGGTGCTGTTCCTATATGGCGTATGAATTAATGACGATGGCGGAAGCATGAATTTAATTGATTACACAAAAATACAATGAACTCATTAAATGAGGTTAGGCTAACATAAAAACGAGTCTGTCTTTGTTTAGCTTAAAATCATAGTCATATTTCGAAAGCTAATGCAATTCCCTCGTCCCTTGTCTTGTGACACAGGAATTTTGCGTAATTTTTTTCATTTTCTTTATTTTCCACCCCTCTCACCCCCGACTCCTTAAAATTTATGAGTCTTAAAAAGAGTAACAGAAAATATTGTGTCATTTTTGAACGTTTTTCGAAATATCGCTATTTTAATATGTTTTTTTTTACGGTCTCAACACCTAAAACTCAATAAAAATAAAAAATCCATATAAGTATCGAACCTGCTCACAAAATTTCACGAGAATCGGATGAGAAATGCGACCTGTAGAGGAGAACAGCCATCCGGACATCCGGACATACGAAAGCATTTTTGCCCAAGCTGAAACGAAGACGCTTCGCTCGAACTTCGCACTCGCTCAGTCAATTATGCACCATCGCGGGTCGCTGGTGCATAATTTATTATAATTTAAATAAGTTTAAAATAGTTATGTTAGTTTAAAAAAACCTGCAATTAATTCTCTAAATGATGGTGAACACAGCATAAAAATCCGTTAGAAGAATATCGCGGTCACGCAGACCGACACAAGCGACTTTAATTTATAATATGTGTTGATATAGACATAGATACATGATACGCTTTTGTTCTGCATTCAAGAAGCTGAAAATGTAGGTACTTACTTAAAAAATATATGTTGGTATAATTTAATTAAAGGGTTCAATTGGCAATAAGTATTTAAGTACCTACAGTAAACTCAAACCATTTATTTCAAATAAACCAAATACAGACACTTTGGAATTGTCCAGGGGTCGGGTCGGTCAGGCAGAAAAATGAAGCTAGTTGCACATTGCAATGCGTAGTAGGTACCTATCGAGAAGAATGTGCAAGAAACTCCATGGACAGTCTTTTAAATCAACATATAGTTACAAAAAAAGGTTACATTCAGTTGAAATTATACAAGTGAGAACTATGTAAAAAAGTGCACGTTAAAAGCGTCCGTAATAAAATAGATAAAAACAAAAAAAAACAAAACAATTCGAAATTAAAATAAGCCGTGGTAAGTACGTTGACCAACATACAGGACCAAACTAGCGCGCACTCTGAGCGCGCACTCGAGCGCGGCGCTCGTCATTTAGTAAGAATTTCAGAAACAGAAATGACGAGACAGGAGACAGTGCTCATAGTAAGTGTTTCGAGACGCACATCATCTACTTCCATCGAAACTGTTCAAGTTCACTCTTCTCTCTTGGACTTATTGTAAATAACAAAATAATCTTAAAATAATTGTACTTGGTTAAGAATGGCATTTCAATATTTTTATGTTATGGTACAGAAATTAAAACAGTACATTTTGATAAAGTGGAGAAATTTTGTTATTGCATTCGAGGCGGAATACACACACGAGCCGTAGGCGAGGCCGTTAAAGCCGTTACACAGCCTAATATGAAAAATAGAAAATTCCAATATTATTGAGTTTAGAACACAAATAAATGTTAATTTGTTCATAAAGGTTTTTTTTTGTAATAGTCATGGTTTTTGATGACATTCTATTTATAAACACAATTTAAATATTCAAAAAAAAAACGCCGTAAAGACGCTTAGCTCTTTGCCGAGATTTAAAAAGAACAATTACCGCCGACTATTGAACCAATTTGGACTAAGTATAGGTATAGTTATCTGTGGCAATTTTTATTTCCGCACACGTGTTAGTTAATGAGAAAAACGCACGCGTGTGAAATACATTGCATGTTGAACCTAATCGTAGTGCAATAAGAACCAGTTTTCGAGGAAGTGTATTGAAAAAATATTAACGTCATACTACCTATGTAAAACTACATTCTTACAAATAAAATAATAATTACTGGTTCTGATTGTAATTCTTGCTCTACAAACTAAGCAGTGAACTCTAAGTCCCGTATTACAGAAAGTCACTCAATACACAAGCATTACTTAAAACTAGTTTCAACCAATCAAATGGCTTGAATCTAGTTTTAAGTAATGCTTGAGTATTGAGGGACGTTCTGTAATACGGGCCTAAGATGACGGCTAGTAGCGATTTACATAATTATTATGGAGACAGACGTTCTGCGTTGAGCACTGCACTTTGGGATTAAGGCTGGAGGGCTAGAGGGTAATGACGACGGGTAATATGATTTCCTGAATTACGCTTTATTCTGAACACAAGTTTGCCTTTCCATATTGACTTTCAAGCTGCGGTCTGCAAACGACTGTAATTAAGGGGCTTTATTTATAAACGTTGCTTAAAGTTAAGTGGCGAACATCAAAAATGTATGGTTAAACAGTCACTAATCACTACTTAACTTTAAGCAACATTTATAACTAAACGGGAAAATGTCGCGTGACATGTCACATTAAGCAGTCTACACACCAAACCCGCCGACCCGCCGACACAGCCCCGGCGGCTTTATTTCAAAAGAATCATTTTTGCGACTTGTACCCGCGCGTGTCGACGACTCCATGTCGGCGAGTCGCCAGCTTTAGTGTGTTGACTGCTTTACAATGTAAACGCTGCGACTACCCCGTAGCAGGTGCCGCTACGCCGCGCCGCGCCGGCGCGTCAGCTACGCGCCACACGCTTCCTTCACACTGCTACACCTCGCCCCACGGCTACGCAGGGGTGCCTACGAGGCACAGCTACGAGGCTACGACATTATGTCGCCGATGGAACGCTACGGTAATCATGAATAAATTAGGTACCTACACGAGTCTCTACGACAACATTACTCTAAACAACTTCCTATTTGCATAACATTTGACGTAACTCCGTGAATTGAAATACATAATTATCATGTTGAATGTTTAATAAATAAATAAATATAAAACTATAAATAGCTAAATTCAAAATCAAAATTATGCCAACAGTATACAGGGTGGATTTTTGAGATGGGGCAGCGAGGGCAGCTACCTTAACCGTTGTAACTACAGGAAAACGGTCTTAGGAGACTTTCCTAAATTTTTGAGAAATTTTGAATTGCATTCACAGATTTTGAAAAAAACGTACAGTCAGCAGGAAAATGGGCAGTTTTCACAAAAACTTTTTTTTATGCCAATCGATCATGTTTCATCTAAGGATCAAAAACCTCTATTCGGACCAACTGAGGTTTCAGTACTAGAAAAGTCAGAAATCGCAAAACACTTTTCCTATACATTTCGTAGGAAATGAGACTACTACTAAAAAACTAAATTAATATGAGAACCTTTCAGTGGTTCTCATATTAATTTAGTGCGGATCTGGTGAAGAACTTCATCGGTAGAGTATAGAATTCCTTATTATTTACAAACACACTTCCACATTAATAATAATAACCCCACCGCCGTATCTCTACGTTGAAGTCGTGGTGGGGCTTGCGCGCTCTTGAACTCTGTGTCTGTATCGGTAGAGTTTACTTTGCCGAAACAGGTTTAGGGTGAGGAGCCAGACCAAGAGAGATACAGAAACCCGCAGGGCAGCATGTGGCGAGCTGTTCGGCAGTAGCGACCCCACGGACCCTATCTGCTGAGATAAGTCTTGTTCCTCACCTCTGGCTTGCCTTTATTGGCCGGCTGGAGTGAACAATGACGAGGAACAGAGCTCTCACTTCTTTCTTGCCTTTATTGGCTGGCTTGAGTGGAGATTCGCAAGAGCAAATACTCGGAGGAAGGAAGTATTCTAGTAAGATACTGAGAGGGATCTGGACCGTACTTCCAGGATTGTCCTGATAGCCGTGAGATACCTCTCCACTCCTCATAAGCACCTCAGGACATGTTGCCCCCTTCTCGCTACGACTCTATGTGCTAGCGACCGTTTTCGGGGACCCATTATTGAGTGTGCAAGTGACCCTCTGCCATTTTATCCGTGTATTTTATATATAAAAGATTGGTCAGGCAGGGGCCCTAGCCGTACCATAGTTCTTGATAAGCAGTCCATCGTAGCCACTGAAACCCATAATTCAATAATTATTTTTGTTTCTATATCCTGCAATAGTCCGACACCAAACGGCGGTTGTCCTTGGTGCACCTGCACAGTGCATCCAGGGATAATCGTCGGTTGGTGCCGCATTCCATTTAAAATTATAACCTATTTAAACCTATTTAAAATTAATACCGCAGGCTAGTCTATTTAAGTTACTTTCATAGTATCATGTCTTACGGTATTTTACTATGGGGACGGCTTGCAGATATCGAGTCTATTTATATTCTGCAGAAAAGAGCCATCAGAGCAATATATTGCCTCCACAGGCGCGATTCTCTAAGGGAACTGTTTAAAGATATTAACATCATGACGGTACCTTGTCAATATATCTATGAAAACATTATGTAGGTAAGAAAAAAAAAAATATTTTCAGTAAAAGAGGTGAAAGACATAACTATAGGACTAGAAATAGGGACCACTTAGTTTAACCAGGTTTCAGACTGGCTAAAGTAGACTCATCCTTCATGGGGTACTGTTTAAAATGTTACAATAATATACCTCCCCATATACTCCAACTGAATGAAACGAAATTTAAATCATGTATAAAACGCACACTATGCAGCCAAGCATATTATAAGTTGGGGGATTACATCGCTGACAAAGATGCTTGGCTCAACGCTGGTCCTGCTCCACAGGGGCGCATAAATTAATTCATTAGCATTCGAAAATATTGTAGGAGCTGCTTAAGATTGTAAAAACTATCTTTGCATTGTATAAATTCAATCTCTTAACAATGTATAATTGCATAGCACATGTACCTACTATTAAGCCACCATTCACGAGGTTCATCCTTCATTGACTTGAATGTGCCCTGGCGGCTGAGAGTATGTCATGCTCACTCAAATGTCTCGCTGGTGGTGGCGTGTGTGTTGGATCATTAAGTTCCCTTCAAAATGATTGAACTGAATGGTGCTGATCCATACGTCATGTTCGTGAACGGGCGCCGTCAGTAGGGACTGGTCATCTCTTGGCTGCCACGCCTTATTTTAATTTAAATTTTTGAATTGTTTTTTTTATTTTATGTTTTTATGTTTTTTATTACGGACGCTTTTAACGTGCACGTCTTTCTACATCATTCTAACATGTATAATTTCAACATGAATGATGTAACCAATTATTTTTTTGTACCTATATGTTGATTTAAAAGAGTGTCCATAGAGTTTCTTGCCCGTTCTTCTCCATAGGTACCTACTACGCCTTGAAATGGGCAACTAGCTTCATTTTTCTGACTGACTGACCCCTTGACAATAAAAAAGTGCCGGTAATTGGTTTATTAGAAAGACATTACATATTACATACTTTACAAACTAACATATATAAAGTATACACACACATTCATTGCTTCCACAGCAAGTTTACTTCTAACCAGAAACCTAAATGTTAATTCCATGCCTTTAACTTTGAAAATGACAGACTTTCATACAAACTTTGACCCCTAAGTTATTTAAGGGGTGAAATTTTCATAGATCTTTGAAAATTTATTCTTTTCTCTTAATTGTTAATTACCTTTAATCTATGCCCGCTAACGGGCATACACATACACCGAATACAAACTTACTTACCAAGTTTCAAGTGTTAGCTATTGTTATTATTTTATTCAATTATGTAAAGTTGTGTTCTAAAGTTGTGTGTAAACAATTTTGGAGAACAACTCATAGACTGCTTTGTTTATAGTTCTATTTTTTCGAAATCCATATTGTTCTGTTGCAAGTATATTATTTGATTCAAGAAAAGAATATAGGGAATTATATATAACCTTTTGAAACACTTTAGACAGTATTGGAATTAAAGCTATTGGGCGGTAATTTGAGATGTTTGTTCTTTCGCCTTTCTTGTGGAGTGGTTTAATTAATGACATTTTTATTTTACTACTATTTTCTAAACATAAATTAATTATACAGCTTAGCACTGGAGCAATATTGTTTGCTACAAGTTTTAGGATATTAGTTGTAATGCCGTCGTAACCGGCGCTATTTGTGATTTTCAATGAATTAAAAACTTGAATATTTCGAACGGATCAGTTGGTGCCATAAACATGGATTTTGGATAATGATTGATGTTTGAAAAACCATTACTATTGTTATTTTTAGTGCTACTCGTATGTTCAACTACATCTTCATAATAATCATTAAATGCAGTAGCCATTCCTATAGGTTGATCTATTACTTTATCTATACATATAATAAAATGGTAGGAAAGTCAAAACTGTACATTGAATATTTTTTTTAAAGATAACTTGGGGTGCGATCTACAATCGATACCGAAGCCAAAAATTTATTTTTTAGAATTTTTGTGTTTGTCTGTTTGTCTGTATGTATGTCCGGGATAAACTCAAAAAGTACTGGACTGATTTGAATGTTTTTTTTTTGTTGTATAGGTATTAAGTGTGAGCAACATATAGGCTATAATTTATCTTCGAAACTTGAACACCTGATGCAGAACCGCAACAGACCAGCTAAACTATAAGATATACAAAAATGGCACCATAGCAAAAATTGATCCACGTGATGAGCATTTTCTGCTGAAAGAATAAATTTGAAGATCTGGAATACCTGATGTGGAACTCAAAGAGCCCGGCTATACTATAACATATAATGGAACGTCTTAGCAAGAGTTGTTCAGCCTGATGAGCACTCTCTGTTGACGTATAAAAATTGAAGATCTGAAACACCTGATGTGGAACTCCAAGAGCTCAGCGACACTATCTATGCTTCTATATCTATACATCTATACATAATAATAAAATGGTGGGAAAGTCAAAACTGTAGGTACATTGAATATTTTTTTTAAAGAATGCTTGGGGTGTGATTTACGATCGATACCGAAGCCAAAAATATAGTTTTTTGAATTTTTGTCTGTTTGTCTGTATGTATGTCCGGGATAAACTCAAAAAGTACTGCATGGATTTACTTCTTTCGCACGAATATTATTAAGAAGTCGGGTCAACATATAGGCTACATATTATTACGCTATCACCTACGGGGAACGAGCAGTGAACCTTTATTTCTTCAACGCATTCTGTAACAACGTGTAGTCTAACGACACATATTTGAATGTTGTTATTATGTTAACCATGCTATAAGCTAGCTTCACACTATAAAAATCACGCAATATATATAGTATAGTAGTAGTAGTATAGTATATATAGTAACTTAGGCCGATAAACATAATTAAATGAATATAAGTAGTATCAAGACAATTTTAAAGTAGCGCCAATTATGAGATTTCAAAAACATCAAGTCGAATTACATGTGTAAGCCCTTTTTGGATATAAATAATTTAAATTTGATCATGTTAGCAAGGTTAATAGTTTTTTTTAAGAGTCATAGATGGAGTTGTGTTTTGTTAATTTTATTTTTTTTGTTTATCGTGAATCCTATAAATACTTACATACAGAATAGTATATAAGTATTTATAGGACTTCTCCCCTATTCTGTATTCCTTATTTTCTCCATCTGCTTCAGTCACAACTTATGACTTAATTCAGCAGAATCACCATAAAGTCATTTATTCAAAGCAGGCTGAAAATCAGCACTTTTTGAAGGTCAATTTTATAAAAGAGTCTCCCTCTGTTACTGCACTTTCTATAGATATGAAATGTAAAGAAGAAACGGGTAAATGAATGTTATTTTAAAAGGTATTTAATCGTAGGTATTTTTGGTGCTGTATAGCGTTCACGCAGACGACGTCGCGGGCACCAGCTAGTCATTAATAGGTATGTATGTATTTTGTGCAAGGATTCGGAAGGAAAGTTTGATTTGCATTTTTTTATAACTTTCCATGTAGCTTTAGTTTTGTTATCAGCATTATCTAAAAGATAATTATTTTGTGCTCTTTGGGTCAAGTAAATAACTTTTTCAACACATTTACTCAAAATAGTTATTTATGATACTAGTGCGGTAAGTTGGTTTTGTAAATACCAATTTCCGCACGTGTGCCATACAACGTTTTTCAATACATTTGCGGGAAAACAGTAGGTACAATATTAATATCGGATTCCTCGTTTGAAGTCATTTATTATTACTATGTTTATAAATATCAATCGGTAAGTCGCAATAATCTTTGACGTTTCTAATATGAAAATTGCGCGAATTGCAAATGGCGCCACGTGCGCGTGGTGAAAATTAGAACTACATCTTTCGTCTCATTTTCTCTTTAGTATTCAAGCGAGACAAACGTATTGAGCAAAAGGGCTTCCAAGGAGGTTCGATTATTCAGCTTATTTATTCTCGTAATGTGAAACTCCTTGGTGGAATTCTTATATTATATTTTTATGGAATTTAAAAATAAACCGTAAAGGATACGCACGGCGCTATACAACGGAGCATGTGTGAGTATCTGTTTTACCGCACGCTCCATTGTATAATGCGTAATTTTAAACTTTCGAACAATGTATACAGTAAGTGTAAATGCATTTTTTGAGCAAATGTGTTGAAAATAACTATTTTGAGTTGTTTCGAGTATTGTTTTAATAATTGTTTATTTTCTTTAGAAGACGATTTTCTATAGTGCCAAAGTATATCTCTTTTCCGTTTACTGCAATTTCTAATGCCTTTAGAAATCCATTTAGGAGATTTTCGACTAAAGATCTTTTTCTTTACAGTAGGGAAACACAGGTCATAGAAAAGATTAAGTAAATAAATCATGAAATGAGTTGAAAGCTATTTCGGGATCGGCACTATTAAATACCTCATTAAAGCTAAGTTTACGCATGCAATCTACAAACTTTTCTTTGTTTTCAGAGCTGTAGTCTCGACTTATTATATACCAGTGATCAATCGTACAAGTCTTTTTGACTGGACAATTTAAAAAGCTGGGCTGTGTGATCAGACAAAGCTAAGTCTAAAATTTCTCCTCAACCACCTTTGACATTATGCATGATATTGTCAATGCATTTACCGCTGGCTATACGTGTAGGTTTATATAGACTTGGTTTTATATTGTGGTTTAAAAGTAGATGCTGAAATTCTATAGATAATCTTGCATTTTGAAGTATATCAATATTAAATTCACCGCATAGTAAAACATTTTTTCCAATATTTAGGCTACATAAGTAAAGTATACGATCTAGTTTTTCAAAGAACACGGCTGTAGTATTTTTAGTGTATTTTGGAGGCCTATAAATACAAATAACAATCACTTGATGAACCACTAACAAAACGGCACAACATTCTATAACGCTGGAAACACAAAATTATTTGATATCTATAATTTTGTACTCATGACTAGGGTTTGTTAATATACAAGAACCTCCGTTCCTGGTGTTTCTTGATGAATATGTGGCAAGTTTATAATTCTGTAAGTGTAATTGTGTGATATCGTCTTCTTTCATGTTATGTTCAGTGATACTAATAATATCTACAAATTTTTCTTGATGTAAAAGTTCATCCAAATGTATACCTAATTGGTGCAGAGCACTAAATGCTATCATTATTATATTATATATTATAGAGCGATCTCCGCCACCGTTGATCAACGATCACATTGACAGGCTCGGCAATTTTAAATTCTTAACAAGTCTTAATATGGCAACAGGCTTCAATCAGGTGCCAATGAAGGATGATGACTCCATTAGTAAAACAGCATTCATAACTCCTGAAGGGCATGCACTTGACACCGAGATAGAATAAGACGAGTCCGAGCCGAAGTCCGAGCTCTAGTAAGACTGAAGATGTTGGTCAGTTTTTGAGCTTGGCGGGCTATTTTCGGAGTTACATTACTGGGTACCTATGCTTCGAGAATTGCTTGTATTGCCAAATTGCTTGGAAAGGGCCAGCTTTTTGTATGGGGCGCGGCGTAAGACTTAGCATGTGATTTTGTTGTTAAAAAGTCTTACTGAGGAGCAACAACTACACTACTGTTTTCCAAATTCGAATTCTGCGAAACGACCTGTGATCTCAGATGACTAATTCTGAAAATCAAAGCTTGGTGCATAATCTGAGTGATGGTCAATTAGATCCAACACGGGTTTTCATAAGGAACGATTTGTTGTACTACAAGTATTCACCAACCGGTGAAGACTCTCGTCTCCTTTGTTTTATCCCTTGCTGGCTTACTTTGTTAAGGGTGTTTCAGATTGATCACGATCATACCAAGAATAGACAAAACTACTGAGCTTATATTGCGTCAGTTTTGGTTTCCTGGGCTAAGGAACTTTATTAAGAAATATTATGGGCATTGTATTGTTTGTCTGTGTCACATAAGAAAGTCCCTCTTGCTCCTAGGCAACCCATAATAATATAATCTTGGACGAAGCCTGACGTACCCTTTTCAGTGGTTCTCACTGAATTCCTTGGTCCCCTGACGGAGTCAAACGGTTTACGATACATACTCCTCGTGGTAGATGCTTTTACTAAGCACTGTCTGTTGTACGCCCTGTACAGACAAGATACTGAGTAAACAAGCATTCAAACGGTGTACTACTTACTCGTAAAAAGGTTTAACGTATTTCCACAGAATAATCTCAAATATTTTAGACATGCCTGTGTTCGTAGTGTACTCACCTTGATTGTTTTATTCATTTTGGAAGTCAATACTCCATATCAGAGAAACAGTTGCCCATAACGTATCTACTATGTAGTCATTGAATGACTTACCAGTTTTGAGTTTTGAAGATACCATGGTTAGTTATTTAGGAAAATATGATATACATTGATGAATTGAATGACATATACACACACAACGGAGTAGATTCAATGCAAGCAGTAGTATCGGACAGAGGGCTCTTACTTCCAGGAAGTTTAAGTAATTTCTTAATTCATTAGGTGTTAAACAAATGTGGTACAATAGAATCGTTCTTGCTGCTCTTACTGCTAAAATATTTAATAATGACCATAAAGTAGATAATCTCTTCCGATAAATATTAGAGTACCTATTTAATTGTTGCTAATAAAATATTATGGGTACTCATAGTTATTTAATTCAATGTACCGATGTTTATGGTTAAAAACAGGTTTCACTAAATCAATATTGCTTTGCTAAGCAAGTTGATTAAAGTGAGTTAATGAAGTTAATGGTGCATTTCGTGTAATCGTCAAACCACCGTAGATATATAGAGGTTTTAGTGGAATGACTTGACAATGCTGTAGATATGAAGGGGCTGCAGTATTGTATTGTATTGTAGACATGTAAAGGCTAGAATCTAATTTATTATTTTGAGGCGAAAACGTTATTAATGTTATTATGTATGTGAGATATTTGTTGTAGATACGTAGAGGCTACGACTACATAAAAAATCAGGTATTGTACTATTATTATCTTTTATAAATTAAATGATTAATCTTGTATAATTTAATTATTTTCACGTGACGTGAATTTCACACACGTGAATTTTCTGCCTCGTTGGTCTAGTGGTCGCAAGCGCTACTGCTGAGCATGAGGTCCTGGGTTCGATTCCCGGGTCGGGCAAAGTGTTATTGGGTTTTTCCATCTGGAATTTCTCGGTAGCAACCCGGAGTCTGGATTTGTGCCCGGTTAATGGCAATAGGCTCGCCCCCTATTACATGGGACTTAAACATAACTGGCGAAATGTGGGTGTGCTATAGGTAGACCTCTGCCTAACCCTTCAGGGAATACGGGCGGGATGTTATGTTATGTTATGTGACGTGATTTTGTCAGGAAATGCCGACTGTTAGCTATTGTTATTATTTTATTCAAGTATATTCAATTAATATTATTTTATTATAAAGTAGAGTTCAATTTTTTTTTTTTTTTATAATCATGAATTGGCAGTTTTAATATTTTATTTTGTAAGGTTGTAACCGTGTACCTAAGTGAAATTACCTCAGAACAATAACTAAAGCATAGAAGGAAGGCTAAAATAAAAAATCAGTAACTGCTTTTAGTCTCGTTCTATCTTATGCCAAGAAAAAGGATGTTAGAATGAGATAAATGATTCACACTTTGTTTTATTTTTTTGCGCTTGTCACAAGATGACTTGTCATTTGGTTCTATTGGTTCAAATTCAACCCGGCCAAATTCGGTAGTACTTTGCTGCGGAGTGTGACAGTACGGTCACTGAACAATTTGACTTGTTCGCGTGTTCATTGTTCATGAGTTTGTAGTAAACTCCCACGGTTACATGATATTTTTATAATAATTCTGTTGTTAGATTGCACGAATTCTTTGTATAAATATATATAGTGAGTGTGTGGACTCTGTGGCATAATGTCTTGTGTGGTTGGAGGCTTTTGGGGGCTGCAAGTGCCATTCTTCACGAAAAGAAAATAACGAACAACTGTTGACTTTCCATCGGTAAGTTTTTGTCAAATTATTTGTCGAAGCGAGCTGATAACCAAATATAAATATAAAACAAGTTTTGCTGAATCACTTTGTAGCGGATAGCAAACGTAATAACTATTTCAGTAGAAGTTTTAGCGACTATTCGGAAATTACTTTGAGGTTATTATAAATATACATAGTGACGTAAATAATGTTGTCGATACTTTTATTTTACAGATTTCCTAGACGATGTGAAATAAAATGAATGGGTAAATCGCATTGATAGAAGAAATTGGACTCCAAAGAAGCATAGTTACATTTGCTTCAAGCATTTTACTTTGGATTCATTTATGATTAATGAACCTGCAAAATGGAGACGACTTAGAGAAGATGCGGTTCCTACAAAACACCAGTCTACAGCATTTTTGCGCACGGGTTATACATACCTACCTTATTTTGATTGCTATTATATCTAGAAATAAGAATAAGAACAAAAAATAGTTTTAAATTTGCTTTTTATGTGTAAAAAATTGAAAATACATAAAAAATGGACATAGAGATGATTTATTAAAAGATACCGAATATCCATTTATGATTCATTCTTACAATAGAAGTTTTAAAATAGAGTCCAAATGTTTAAGAATGAACAGTAGGTATTACTTTTCCTGTCATGTTCAGTAGAAGTTTCTCTTATTAACCCTAAATACAGTCCCCCATCGTGCTTTCAGTAAACTGGCCTTGGTAACGTCTCTCAAATTCCATTATACCTTGATGGAAGCGTTCCCCTTATTCTTCCGAATAAACCCCCGTACTATCTTTAAATTCATCCAAATGGGAATGTAACATGTGCATCTTTAGAGACATTCTACATCCGATGATGGAAAAAATCGTAATCATGTCAGTGATCAGCTCGTTATGATTTTCATGGAGCCCATTTTTTGTCTTGATTTTTAACAGGCAGATGGAAGTAAGCTTGATATGCCTTGTACCACAAGGCTCGATATTGGGTCCTTTCCTCTTTTTAGTATATATTAATGATTTACCCCATTTGTTAAAAATCCAACCACAAATGGTGTTCATTAATTTCAACGCAGGGAGGTTCAGAATCATGTATTAAATATGTAGCAGGTTGTGCGTCGATGTCTCTGCCACCCTGTTTAATGTAATAAATTATTTGACTTGACTTCATCATATGGTCTATCATCGTGGTCCATGAACGTCTCATTATACTTTTTTTTTTAAATGAGTAGCTATTGTAAACAATATCAAAGCTATATCTGATTGGACATTATTATTGTAAATACAAACATAATTTTATACCCACTACATATACTTACTTGTTATTTTTTTAAATTTTCAGACTTACAAGTTAATGCAGGTCTGCACTTAAGAACTTCGACTGTAACTACCTGTTCTACTTAAAATGTCGTCCATTACATTTTAACCTTAGAGCTTAAGCTGTAACAAAAAGTCGAATTTTAAAATAAATTTACTTTTCCCGTAAAATCTGTTGATTTATTTTAAGAATAACAACTCCCTGTGCTCATTTTTCATGATTTTTGCTAAAACTTATATATTTCAAGAAATGTTAATATGTCCCATCACAGACATTCATTTTGGCAATTAATGCATGTCATCGATAAATTTATCGACGTTGAAAGTGCGTGAGTCACATCATTATTCAGAATAAAAGTAGTGACAACCTACAAAATCTTAGATCACATTTTTTTCTCCTGTCCTTTATATGACCGTTCATCCTTTCTCAGTAACCTCTTGTCTCTCCGTACTCCTTTTCCTACCTCAATACTTTCTTTACTTTGCACAAATAGCTTTCCTGTATATAAATGCATAGTCTCATTCATTACTTTACATAATATTAAGTTGTAATTTTTCGTCATTGTATTTAGCTCATTATCCTTTATGATATCACTGTAATTAAATAATACTGATCCTATAGATGTATCCGTCCTATCCTAAATCCCGTTATAATTTTTAATAATGATATTTTCGTTTCCCTAACTTTGTTTTCTTCATACTAACTAAACGTGACATTGGCTAAATGCACAAACCGTGCGAAGCCATAACCCAAAAAAAAAAAAAAAAAAAAACCTACAAAATTTCGAAATGTCTTTTATATGCGTGTCCTCCTCTAACATATCAGCAGCCTCCATAAGTCAAAATGAACGAAATATATTGAGTTCTGTTGCTATTTTAGCCTTCCGTCTATGCTTTAGTTATTATTCTGAGGAAATTACATTGATTATTATTTGTTAAACTGACTTTTGCCGGTTGACAGCAACTAGCTGTCAAACGGTAGCCTACGTGTACAGTCTTACTTGGGAACATGGCAGGGAAGCTTGAATAGTGAACACTCGTGGAGTGAAGACGTATTTTGTGTATTTTTAAATAGTGTTAACGGAGCGTAGTAATGTTATTAAACTGATTGTAAAGCTATACAGACTTTGTTTTCTTTGCAACTTTATAGTGGATTACACAATTAGGTCAGCACCGTCTAATAGATATATATATGTTGTGTTGTGTGCCTTGTAGTTTGTGCTAAATAAATTCATTTTCTTTCTTTCTTTTCTTTTCTATACCTACCTATCAGTACATATTATGATTACAGCCACTTCTCGTGTCAGTCTGTGTGACCGTGTTCTTCTTTTAAACTATGCAACGGATTTAGTAGTGGTTTTCACAATCACTTAGTAATTTTATTCCGGAAAATGTATACAGTTAATACCCACCTACCTACCTACGTTTGTGTGGTTACCTACGTTAATATTGAACTTCCATACAGTACAAAAATCTCGATATTTTGTCAAGTTGTAAAAACGGTGCGAAACCGGGGCGGGACGCTAGTTTTATAATATGTATACGTATAGAATATATAGTTAAAGATAAAGAGTCTAAAAGTGTGACTGGTGAAGTTTGTCGTTAGGAATGGTGTCATGTAGGCTTGTCAAGTAATTGAAAGGGTTGGGGGCGGCCTCTGTCCACGAACACGGTACGAACAGGTAAAATAACAAAATCTAATAAAACGACGGTATACATCCGTGGCACTACACCCCCCGCCTACCCGCACCGCGTGCCCCCAACAGCCTCCTCGCTGTAACACGATTAATGGAGATGCAGCCTCTTTGTTTCCGGAACATTATTAATAGATCAAAATAATCGTTTTAACTCGTCCACAGCAAGTTCAATCTCGGTGGGTGTGGAGCTTTTTCTGGTTGCAGAAAGACAGTAGGTACCAGTAACGACTAAGTACTTAAAGACAGTAGGTACCAGTAACGACTAAGTACTTAAAGACAGTAGGTACCAGTAACGACTAAGTACTTAAACACAGTAGGTACCAGTAACGACTAAGTACTTAAACACAGTAGGTACCAGTAACGACTAAGTACTTAAACACAGTAGGTACCAGTAACGACTAAGTACTTAAACACAGTAGGTACCAGTAACGACTAAGTACTTAAAGACAGTAGGTACCAGTAACGACTAAGTAGGTACTTAACAAAGAGTTCTCAATCACAAAACATTTTGTAACTTTTTCGATAGGACGCTACCCGTGAGAACGATAAATATTGCAGTACAGCTACGAAGGTACCTACTTCTGGAAATGGAAATTACAAAAGAAATCTGTGAGTCCCCTAACTGTCACAGTTCGATGAGCCTTGTATTCGATTTCAAAAGGCTAAATAATACCTCCGAATACAATTTTATTAAGCTCATCGATACAGAGGATCGCAGGCAGGTACCAAAGGATTTGTTTTCAATTATTCAATGTCACCTAATAAATGGGTCAATGTTCATAATTTCTTCATAGGTAATCCTTTCCAATCGAGCTCACCAGTCTTTGTGCTGATATGTCAAGACACAATAGAGTGCGAACCACCCGCGGACGTCGCAGGATCCATCAGAGTGCGTCGGGCGAGTGGCGAGTGGCGGGCGAGTGAAGGCTCGTGCACACTGGCGCGACGCGACAGCGTACACAAAGGCACCGCGTGCCGCGCGACGGGCGGCGCCTTTGTGTCGTGCTGTCGCGTCGCGCCTGTTTGCGGGAACCTTGACGAGAAGACTCACGGACACACCTAAGCTACCTAATCTAGCATGCTTGTGCTGCTGAACAGTGTGGAAGTGAGTCTTACAGGAGCATTGTACCCACACGCAACTTGAATCACTGTGATCTGTGACGTGGCGTGGATCCAGGGGTTCACGCGTTGTGTACTAGTGGTCAGCAACCGGCGCGTTCGCGTTGGCCAAGTGTCCGCGTAGGCGTAGTGAGACAAAGCGGAACAATATCGACGGAGGGCGCGTAGACAGCGCGCGCCGGGTCAATACCAGCAGTGAATGGAGAGGCGGGCGGGGGGCGGGCGCGGGTGGCGCAGGGGGAGGGCGATCGATGGGCGGCGGGTGGCGTCAGTCGCGGCCGGCGCGCCGCGCCGTGCTGAGGTGTCGCCCCCGCGCCGACCGCCGCCGACCAGCCCGCAGGTGAGCCCCCCTCCACACGCGATCGATACCCCCCACGCATCGCTGCGCCGCGCCGCGTCGTGCCGCGTCTCCTATCACGATCATGATACCAGAACACGCGGTCGATAAATCTTCAGACGCATGCAGTTGCTCTATCAGCCAGAACGTACCGGTTCAAATGATTTCAAACGAATTTCGAAACTAATCAGCTGTTTGAATTATTTTACGATTTAGATCAAGACAAGGTATTTTTATCAGATCTTGCCAGCGAACGCTCATTAATAGGATCCATATCTAATCTAGATCAGCGTCATAGAGCATCGGTAGGCACAATATACGCGTCCCGAAGGCTCGATGGCCCGCGGACACATGTAGGTACCTGTGGCGCGACGCCCGGCGCCGGCCACAGGGCAAAGGGCACCCCCCCCCCCCCACTGCACATCCCCGGCTCCCGCGCCCCCCCGCTCCCCACGACGTACTGCTTGTATGCACATCGAGTATGAGAATTTCAGTTAGATTCTGTAGCTCAGTAGTTTCACTCCTCAACTATTTACAGCAGATTACGAAATGTGAAGTTCGAAGGCGAGTCTTATAGTCAAGTAATGAGAGGCAGGTGGTTAGTGTGGTGTGTGTTGGTGTGTGAGGTCGAGGACGTGGGCGGAGGGCGGCGGGCGCCGGGCGGGCGGCGCGGGCGGGGGGCGCCGCGCAGTGGTGCAGCTGCAGGGAGGGGGCTCCTCGCGGAACATCATAGGGTTCCATTAACCGTGCGATAGATATCTCCCTGTAGTCCCTTTACCTTTGCAAATGGCCTCACAATTCAAATATCTTTGAGCGCCCTTGCGTTGTTCACGCGAATGTTTGTAAAGTCGGACTGACCCTGAAGCTAGTGCAGAACCAATCGCTATTGATGTAGATCGACTCTCTCCGACCGGCTCGCGGCTCATGCTTCGGGTTCTGTTAGCGCTTGGTCACGGAACGCTTTTGCATTCATTTAATGTTACGTAGCAACAAAGAATCTTCATAAATTTCCTTTTTATCTTTCCTATCCTACGGATCGGAATGTTTCGGCTTAATATCCCTATTTTTAGGCACTGACCTGTACCGACATCCGCTAAACAAGTCACAAAATGTTCAGTCGGTTTATTGTAAAAGTTGAGATACCTGCTTGAGAAAGACAATAATACTAACAAAGACGTACTTACATAGCCTACCTACCTACGTAGGTACCTACTTTTAGGGTCTCCCACACATTACCAAAACACTGGCTTCAATTAAAATGGTAACAGATCTTCTACACTCCGCACACTTACCACACAGTCACACACACTGTTCAACATCATTGATCCATCAAATACTCCTACTAATGTGTTCCAGGTGTATCACGTGCTGGGTGAACCACTGCGGACTTTGAAACAAAAGGTCAGTAGAAATACAAAGATACAATGACAGTTACGGATATACAGATGCATAATAGAATAAGTATAATTATGATTTATTGTACACAAAAGTGCAAAGGTATCTTACAGGGACAAAACTGAGAACGTTTGCGGGTCGGGTCGGTGTTGTCGTCCATCCATCCTCCCGAGCCCCACCCGACCCGCCCCTGACCGCTGTGTGCTTTCGTCTCTTTATCTTACCCCAAGAATCCAACAAGTGAGACTCGATTGTAAAGTCAGTTTTTGTATTGTAATAATAATATAATTTATTCAGACAACCATTGATCCTTTAAAATTTGAATTTACATTTATAATGTTAGTATGAACTTAAAAACTATGTTAGTACCTAATAACTAAGAGAGACTTAGTCCTCTGGGTGAGGCTCCACACCAGTGGGCTGTCTAACTTATTGCCTATGACGTTCAGGATGCTGTTACTGCTCCCACGCAATCTGCTTAGCAGTGAGGCTGTCTTTTTGCGCCAGATGGCATCAAAGCCGTCCGTGTGCGACTCAGCGAACATTGTTGACGCACTGCAGAAGCGCGGCAGACGTAACAGCGCCCTGTAAGCATTGTTAAACTGGATGCGCAGAGAATTGTAAGCCCTTTGGGTATATCTGAACCACAGGCTCGCCGTGTACAGAGATGTGCAATACGCTTTGAATAAATTTACTTTCACCGCGTCTGTACATCGAGCGAACCTGCGGTCCAGCATGTTCGCCCGGACTGACAATGCTCTGCGCTCCCTCTCCATTTCTACATCATCTCCAAGACTTTCGGTAACCACATGCCCAAGATACGTGAATTGGTATACTCGATTAAGAGGAATACCATTGAGTAACACTGGTGGAAAAACAGTTGGGCACTTTGTACCCGCCTTGAAGATTATGCACTCTGACTTCTTAACATTATAACTCAGACCGTGTGTGGCCGCATACTTTTCACATACGGCAAGCAACTTCCGCAATGCACAAACCGAGGGAGCCAGCAGCACCATATCATCGGCATAGCTAAGGTTGTTCACACTGACACCATCTACGTAGCACCCGATAAACATCAAAATACAAAAACTGACTGGAAGCTGAAAGTCGATCGCCCACGCTACGTACTCGTAGTTTGTGCACCGAGAGGTTTGCCATGTTAGCGGCGCTGTTCTTGTTTGTGCACCGAGAGGTTTGCCATGTTAGCGGCGCTGTTCTTGTTTGTGCACCGAGAGGTTTGCCATGTTAGCGGCGCTGTTCTTGTTTGTGCACCGAGAGGTTTGCCATGTTAGCGGCGCTGTTCTTGTTTGCCTGCCATGCCTTTGTCTTTGCATAGCTTATCCATGGGCTGCTGTGGAGGGGCGTCTTTAAACTTGACTAAAGTTAGAACTAATTATTGTAGGCCATTATAACATACAGGGTGGATTTTTGAGATGGAGCAATAAGGGCAGGTACCTTAACCTTTGTACCTAGGAAAACAGTTAGTCTGTTAAAGTGTTTTGATCCTTCTCTGGGACACTACGACATGGTGACTGGCCGTCCTGACATCAAAATGAACGGTCACTCTTAAAATGTTTTTTTTCTTCTAGATCTATCTTCTATCTACTTCTCCATAGAAGCAATTGTTTGAGAATAAGAAGCAAATAGAAGCAATTCTTGGGCATAAATTCAACGTTAAATACGCCTAGTGACCGTTCATCCTGACGGAGACGGATCGATTGGCATCAAAAAAAGTTTCAGTTTTTCAAAATCCGTGAATGGGGTTAGGTGAACTTCATCTGATAATATAAAGACCATTTACCTATTAATTTGAGGAGTGACTGTCAAACCCAGACCCAGAGGAGCTCATTTTAGTTAGTTAGGTGAACCCCATCCGGTAATAATCACCGTCATTCACTAATGTGAGTACTGACTGTCAAACTCAGAGGTGATCCCTTCAGTTAGTTATGTGAACCCTATCCGATAATAATAACCGTCATGTACTAATGTGAGTAGTGATTGTCAAACTCAGAGGAGCTCCCTTCAGTTAGTTAGTTGAACCCCATCCGATAATAATAACCGTCATGTACTAATGTGAGTAGTGATTGTCAAACTCAGAGGCGCTCCCTTCAGTTAGTTAGGTGAACCCTATCCGGTAATAATAACCGTCATTTACTAATGTGAGTACTGATTGTCAAACTCAGAGGAGGTCCCTTCAGTTAGTTAGGTGAACCCCATCCGGTAATAATAACCGTCATGTACTAATGTGAGTAGTGATGGTCAAACCCAGAGGAGCTCCGTTTAGTTAGATAAATGAATTCCATCCGAGTACCTAATATAACCGTGGTGTACTAGTATGAGTAGTGCTTTACAGAACAATGGAAGGTGGGACGGGAGTGGGCAGCGTGGCGTCGCTGACGATGGACTGCGAGGACATGTTCAAGGAGATCACCAAGAAGCTGTACGGCGAGGAGACCAGCGTGAACGTGGGCGTGGTGGGAGTGGAGTTCCCGGCGGCCGAGCGCGACCTGGACGATGAGCTGCGCCCCGAGGAGCACATCACGGCCTGGGGGCTCGCTGCGCTCATGCAGAACGGCTTCCCACCGCCCGGCATCCTACAGGCACGTACCGTACCACACCAAAACCTGTACCACCCTCCCCATTGTACTTGTTACCCATTCATAGCTATTTACTAGAATATAATACCACTCAGCATACGCCCACAGGCGTTCTTTGGGATTTAATTACGTCATTCACTGACATAAGTAAGGTACACCGGAACGTCAAGCGAGAGACGCGGGAAAGAATTGGTAAATGTGTGGTGAAATCGTGCGACGCGAAATCAAAAACAATAACACTAATTTAACTACTAATTAAACTAGCGAGACTACTTTCACGTACCAACTTAAAAAAACAAAGTTAAAAACAAAACAAAACTGTCTAACCTTTTAACTAAACTCTTTACAATATACTCTTTTTTTTTCTATATAAACTTTTTATAAGTTAAAAAAAGAACAAAAAAATATTGTCGCAAATAAATAAAATAAAAAAATGTAGCACAACATTTTAAGTTAGGATTATCAGTAAGAAAGAAAGAAAGAAAGAAAGAAAAATAGGTTTATTTGTCACAGAAACACGTGCATACAAAAAAAATAATTAGCTCAGGTAACCATGTAAATAAAAAGAAACAAACAAACTAGATCTTAAACAACAACTTTACACAACTACTACTACTACTACTACACAACACACTACTACTACTTACTACTTTACTTAAACAAGAACTTTTGCGAGTGCTCAAAGATACGCGCGGATCTTTTAATAAATTATATTTACTTATTAAAAACACGAGGTTACGTCAGTAGGTAGGTACCTACCTATTATCTATTCTGTGCCGAGGTGCGGACATTCACATAGCATTTCTAACAAATTAGGATATCGAAAGCAACATCTCCGTCCAATCCACTTTATAGTAGGTATTCTCCTATCTACGAGTATAAGTACCTACCATCGATCACTATATAGTTCTTTACTAGGGATCGATGATCTATACCTATACTATAGTACCTGAGGTCAAAAATTAAAATTATTCGTTTCAGTTAATTCATAGATTTTATCCTATTATCTAAAATTAACCAATCACATTTGGGAATTACTTTGTTGGCGCCTGCAATCTTTGTGTTCGCCGATTGCCAAGTTTATTTTCCACCTCTCATTTTTTATATAGTCTTACACACTTTCTCCAAAAGGACGAACATCGGTCCGAATGATCTGTTTTATGGTACTAATGTCCGATTGCGTATCGCAGGCGAACTTCACGCCACGCATCGACCCAAGCGCGGAGGACCGCTGGACGGCGGCGGAGGAGCCGCTGGCGTGGGCGCACTCGCGCATCGCGTCCTACAACCCGGCGCAGCGCCTGTTCAAGTGCGCTGACTGCGAGTGCGTAGGCTTCCTGGCGCGCGTGGCCGAGCACTGGCTGGGCACGCACTCGCAGGCGCGCGCCTTCCAGTGCCCGCTGGCGGGCTGCGGCTTCGCGTCGGGCTGGGCGCGCGGCGTACGCAGCCACCTGGCGCGCGACCACCACTCCGACCCTGCCGCCGCCGACCACCTGCTCCGCGACAACCCCGCGCTCGACGACCTCACGCGCTACCTGCAGCGCCTTAAGAATAAGGTAACCAATCCCACTTTACTTCTAACACCTAGGCGAGCGGCCATCACCGCCATCATCATCAGCGTCATCTCTTCTATATAAGTCCGCAAAGTTTTAAAATCTTTAGTTGTGATCAGGTGGAAGCAATGCGCAATGAACGTCGACCGAGCACAGGCGAAGCGCCGGCGGGGGAGGCGGTGGGGGGCGTGGCGGCGGCGGGCGCGGGCGGCGCCGGCGACGCGGGCAAGCGCTACGTGTGCACGGCCTGCCCGTACGCCACCGACCGGCGCGACCTGTTCACGCGCCACGAGAACATCCACCGCGACGAGAAGCCCTTCCACTGCTACCTGTGCCAGAAGCAATTCAACCGCGCCGACCACGTGAAGAAACACTTCTTGCGCATGCATCGCGATCAACCCTATGATTTGAATCGTATCCGGCGTTCGGCGTCGATTGTAAAGCCGAGTACGGCGCCCCCGGCGTTGCATTACTACAGCAAGCCGTCGGGCGAGCCGCCTCCCGCAGCGGCCCCGGCGCCGGCCGCCGCGCCCCCGCCACCGGCGCCGGAGTATCGGCCGCCGCCCATCGTCAAGCTAGAGCGGCCACCGCTCGGCAAGACGGAGCCGGTGTCCGCGCCCGCGCACCACAAGCCGGCCGCGCCCTCGCCCGCCACCGCAGCCGCCGCCGCCATCAGACGCAAGGTAGTAGTACCTTGCAGCACTTACACTTGCGTTCGATTCGATAGTAGATGATTATGTGACTGAATCACTATACCTGAGTATTTTTATTTTTATTATTGGTTCACAAGTAGTATTGCCTGCAATACTACACTACTACTATACTTACACTATTACACTGGATCGCAGAAATTCCGGGTCGCTAATAAATGGCGTGATAGTTTCTTAAATAAATAGGTAAGACTAATTTGCGAAACTATAGTATGTTGTAGTTGACTGATTAATATACTTATATAAAAAAATGTGTAGCACGCTTTGTACACTATATAACTTTAATTAAATACAAAAAAATAAGAATATTTCGCTTCTAACTTATGACAACAAAAATACACTTCGCAGTAAATCTTAAAAAATAAAAGATTTTTTGTCACTTTGTATTTCCTCCACGAGCCCGTATCGCTTCATTAAGACGATGTGACATGCTGTAAACCAAAATGTTAGTGCATTCCTTAACTCGTGTAAGGTAACGGGAGCAGGAGAGCGTTGTCTCACGCATCTCCCGAGCTCGTCCCATGCATGTGCTATGGGATTCAAGTCTGGGCTGCGCGCTGGCCACTCCATGCAGGTAATACCGATGTCTTGAATATACATATTGACCAAACGAGCAGTATGTGGTCGCGCATTATCGTGCATAAAAATGGAATTTGCACCCATATTCACTAAGAAAGGACCAGCATGCTTATTTAAAACCTCTTCTATGTATCTGACAGCAGTCAGAGAACCGTTTTCTATGATCACTTACTCCGGCGATCCTCTGAAGATATCCCAGCCCAAACCATTATTGATCCTCCACCGAATGGCACCTTTTCTCCAAAACACGCTTGATGATACCGTTTTCCTGGTCGTCTAAATACTCTTCGTCTCCTGTCGTCCGTAAATAAACAAAATCTGGACTCATCGGAAAACATAACCTTGGACCAATCTTCATCTGTCCATCGGATGTGTTCTCGAGCAAACCGCCCTGGCAACTCGATGTTCTCTGAGTAGTTGAGGGCCATTTGCTGGTTTATAAGGCTTTATATCAGCTTCACGAAGACGTCGCGGAATCGTATCAGAGCTCACATTGTTGTGGTGAATTTCTTGAAGACTGTTTCGGACCTGAACAGCCGTGAGATGTCGATTTCTTAACATAGTGCTCACGATGAATCGGTCTTCTTGTGTAGTTGTGCACCTTGGCCTGGCATTTCCTGGTCTTCTGATGTTCATCCCGGTATCTTGAAATCGCTGGAGTACTCTTTGGACCGCTGCGCGCTGATAACAATACACCTACTGTTCTAGCAGTGCTACGCTGACTTCTTCCACCATGGTAATAATCCGTGTACATTCTTCAGGTGTTAACGATATGATATTGCACTGAACACAATCAATCCAAGGAACCATTTATAATGACAGCACGGTTTGAAATAAAAACAGAAAAAATATGCATTTCCTAATTTTAAATTTTGAAATTTTACAGAGAGCAGTTTTTTTTTTTTATCTGTTTCTTGTACAAATGAAACCTCTTTAGAGATTTAGAACAAGCATTAGTAACCTGCTTACTACATATTATTTATTTTAGCGATCTAGGTATATAATTTATGGAGACATCATGGTTTTTATTAGCGACCCGGAATGTTTGCGATCCAGTGTAGGTAATACCTACTAGGAGGTAAACTTTAAGAAACACCTGCCACGGCATGCCCTACGAGTGAACACAGCATGCACAATGGTGCATGCTGTGTTCACTTGTTGTGCATGATGTTTACTATTTTTGGAAAAGCAGTGTATGAGCTAGTTAAAATTAGTTATAAGTAAATAAGCTTACAATAATATGCTGCCATTGGATTCATATTATTACCTAGTCGAATGGTTGCACAGGCTCATCTTAATTTCAATTTTAGCTGATGATAAAGTCCCGGAGTTAATATAAAAAGGCTGCCTCACACCGTTGTAGCTGGAAAACATTCTATAAAATGGAAAATGTTGTTTTTATTTTGTTCCCCAATGAGGCATCACAAATATGCGCCTATTGCATAAGTGACTGCTCTAGCGTAGAACAGCAAGTTGAATTCTCTCCAGCAAACCTTCACAGTCTACGTGGGCATTGATTAACTTAAACAAGCATATTCGATACCCCCACCTTTTCTTCTAGAGTATAAAGTGGTCACACTGAAGTATTCTAACTTTGATTCATAGGATTTGAGGTTTCTATATGGTCTATTAACATAAGATAGTAGACAGGTACAGAAAGCGTTTTTGAACTCGCTTTAATTTACTAGAGTAGATATGTATCATATGTAGGATTCCATTCTTCAACTCACTGCGGACGGTGCAGTTAAAATCTGGTATAGTGACTTTTAGATCCCTACATTCTTTGAGTTGTCGCGTTACACCGACAGACGTGAGGTTTTCTGACCTACATCATAGTCTAGGGTGTCTAAACTTAAGCTGGCAATCCATAATAACGCCTAAGTCGCGAATCCAAGAAACCTCTTCCAGCGTTCTTGTGTATGTTTTACACTGTTAATTGAGTACATTGCGTTAGTCGGGTGTCTTTTTTTGTAAAGGAGATTGGGCAAATCTGCCCTGAACCACAATAGCGTTAAGATCTCATGGAAAGATCTCATAAAGGAGAATATTTCTTATTATGACGACTTCTCTTAACTGTTAGTAAGTACCTAAGGAGCTACATGGCTCTAAATGTGAGTAATTAAGTATGACTGAAATTCAGGTATTCCGTCAATTAATTAACTCTCATTAATTCTGTGCCTTGTGAACATCATCTCTTAAGCCTATCACCGTTCATTTTAAAACATGGCCGCCTATACTCGTATGCCGTTTTAGGAACAATGTTTCTAAGAATCGGTCGGACATAATGTCAAACTTGCCGAAACTTCCAATACCGTTAAGATATATTTGACGGAGAAAGTACGTCTCTCTAGTTATCATCAGCCATATTTTAACTACTGTGGGCGTACTATGGGAAGTGTTGGTTATTGCGCAATAAAAAAACCGTTTGCAGTTCAAAACAAATTATAATTTGCGAATAAATTAATCACACTAGCAAAGCACACACTGTGGGTAGGTACACGACACAACTATTCAGAACGCGCGACAGTTTCTAAACGTGGGCACTGCTTGACCGCCACCGACCAAGTCGGCTTTAATTAACTCTGGTCGAGCATTATGCTGTAGACTCTGTCGAGCGCCGCCTCGTGGCGCTGGCATCCCGATTAGTCAAAGTCAAACGATTGATTTTACGTATCTCCGACATATATTTAATTGCATAAATCTCGTTAGTAAGAACCTTTGCTAAAGTAAAGTATCATGCTAAAGTATTTGACACAATTTCTGTTCCCAAACTTATTGATAAATTAGAACTCGTCGGTATACTTGGCTTGCCACTGGAGATGTTCAAGGATGACATCAAAAACCGAACGCAACTGATCAAAATTGGCTAGTACTACAGTGACAAGGAACCAGTATTCCAGCGCGCGCCCCCCAAGAGAGCGGCGAGTGAGTGGCGTCCCTCAAGGAAACATACTTGGGCCTTAACTCTTCCAAATTTACGTGAACGACCTGTGCAGGATGTACCTCACTAACTGTAATATTTACGGGAATGCTGCTGATACCGCTATCCTTGTTTGCGGACCTGCTTGGGATGTGGTCAAGGCTACTGCAGATGAAGCCTTAAGCAAAATAATGAAATGGCCACAATTTAAACCTCCTGAAACTTAACTTGAGCAAAACATCTTACATACCATTCGCAATCCGACATAACACTGCACACATGACATAATACATCACCTAGTAACCCAACACAGTAGGCAGTAGTAGGTAGTCTTACAGCTTTTACATTAAAAATGCATACAATTAGGCACTTATATTCCCCAATCATAAATTCAAACGTGTATGTAACACATTTAATTTAATTTAATTTACACTAGGTACACGTAACAAAATTACAGAAGCTTAAAAACATCAACACCGTTCATTTGTTGTATTAAATCATGTTTAGATAATAATTATTTGGCCGAACACTGTCTCTTAGAATACACACTATCCTAGTCGGGTTACAATGATCATTCATTACAATCTGTACAAGATTTAGATCTTGTACAGATTTTGCAATTTATAATGAATTGTAATGTAATATAAATTATAAATGTGTTTCTGTATTTTTTTTTGTGAATAAACAACTTCGATTTTCCCGAAGTTGATTTTTTACTTCAACTACCGTGAGGTGCCGATTTCGGAGCATGGTCGTAACAATAAATCGATCCTCTCGACCCGTAGTACATCTCGGTCTGCCGGTTCCTGGTGTTCTTATGTTCTGCTCTGTATGTATGACACAAAGGTACCGCTCGTCTCGCGACGAGCGGCGCCTTTGTGTCGCGCTGTCGCGTCGCGTCAGTCTGTGGGAGCCTTAATTCAATAAAGATGGTGAAATACGACAATGAACGCCTTTTATCATTTTGATTTGACAGATTGAAAACAGAAGTGAGAAAACAAGCAAAAGTAAAACAGCCGCGAATTGAATTTATTTCTAAACACGAGGTTTTTCAAAATTTAATTACGTTGTAGATCATTTAAGGTTTTATTATATACGATATTAAAATTCTCTGAAATAAAAGTAAGTTTCATGCATGTATCAATATTAGTTTGCAAGTTACAGGGATTTTCCTCATCGAATCGACCCGTATTATTTGACCGCGAGTGTAGTACCTACTTCATCCTAGGCCACATAATTAAGCTCTAACCCAGTAGATGTGAGCAAAATATTTTTTTATCGATAAAGCCACTTTAAACATGCATGTTTTTGCAACGGAATGTTTTATTTTTCCTGATCCCCAAGTCTTGCCGGATAACCGTCTTTCATCCAAATTCGTTTTAGTTACAAATATTTACCTTTAAAAGCACTATCCATTGATATATCACTTATGGCTATTGGGTGCAAAGAACATTCCTAAACTTCGGTGCCCAAATTGTCATTCCATTTTATTTAGGTCATTAACTCTGAACTGACTAACAAGTGAAAAAAGTCGTGTTAGTAGCAAAGGTTCTTCTTGAATAGCACTTTCCGTTGGTGTATATCTTATGACTATTTGGTGCTAAAAAAATCCTCAACTTCTCACATACTTAGGTCATTAACTTCGAACTGACTAACAAGTGGAAAAAGTCCTTTATTCCCGAGGTCCACCACTTGTCTGGCCACCACTGGGGGACAGCGAGACAACTTTAAAACATTATTCTCGTTGTCCACCACTGGGGGACAGCGTCACAACTTTGTAAATTATTTCCATTCGCCACCACTGGTGGACAGCGACACGGATTTTTTAACATTCCGTATGGCCGCCGTTGGGGGACAATGGCACAACTCTTTTGATCCGATTCCCACTGGCCATCAATTTAAATTGTTTAATCTATACTTTCAAATAAAATAAACTAAATTTCCAAAAAAAAAACACTAATCTTCCGAAAAAATTACTAAGTTGCCGAAAACATATAATTATGTTCCCGAAAATCCTAACCCTAAACGGTCGACGTCAGGGGCACCCCGAGGTTCGGTTGGTTAGGTTCCTTTAAACCCTTTAGACAGAAATAGGAGCCCCGCAAAGCGGGGCTCCGTCGACCTGCTTATTAACCCTAACCCACGCCGGTCGACGTCAGGGGCACCCCGAGGTTTGGTATGTTAGGTGTAAGGTTGATTCTAAATTTATAAGCTGGTGGAAAAATATTACGTCAGCAAATATTGCATTCATTCACTTGCATTCATTTTTAGTGGGAATCGGATCAAAAGAGTTGTGCCATTGTCCGCCAACGGCGGCCATAGGGAATGTTAAAAAATCCGTGTCGCTGTCCACCAGTGGTGGCGAATGGAAATAATTTACAAAGTTGTGACGCTGTCCCCCATTGGTGGATAACGAGAATAATGTTTTAAAGTTGTCTCGCTGTCCCCCAGTGGTGGCCAGACAAGTGGTGGACATCGGGAATAATCGGAAAAAGTCGTGTTAGTAGCAAAGGTTCTCTTTGAAAAGTTCTTTCCATTGATGTATATCTTATGGTTATTGGGCGCCAAGAATACCTTAACTTCGGTGCCCAAGTTGCCACCTATTTAGACACCGAACTGACTACAAATTTGCAAAAGTAGTAGGTACCTATAAGCAACGAAGTTTCTACTTGGAAAAGCCGTTTCCAATGGTATATATTTGCTGCGGTATCTACATCACCACATGCGAGCTACGCGTCACACTGACGTCACGCAAAATCCTGCATCGCGCAAGCAGAGTTTACCGCGCAACTAGCACAATATACAACGACCCCACATAAAAATGTCGGGCAGTTGCCCACAAGACATGATACCCGTCTGGTCGAAGGATCCTCCCTTTTCTATGGAGGTATGAGTGAACTTTACACCCTGTTCCTCATATCTCTATACTTATATCCTATGGCTATTGGCCTTCATTGCAGAAACCCATAGTTCGGTGCCCATTGTTGGTATGCACATTACTGTATCGGGATGGACGGGTTATAATGGACTAAAATATCACTATTAATTAATATTTTTGTTTACTTAAGGTGAAAGCTACTGATATTCTGGTGTCCAAATCCATTTAACATTATTTTCTGTTAAACGACGTAAGGGTTTAACATTATGTAGGTACCATAGATATCCGTGGTAGGTACCTACTTAAAGTTCCTATGAAATTATGATAAAAATGTAACATAACTAAATATGATCTTAACTCTTTGACATTTTGTGGACACTTTGCATTGACAATAGCTGCTACTAAGGATGGACTAACTTAGGCTTTCTACTTTCCTTTGAAATGATATGACCTAAGAACTCTACAGACTTTGAAAACCATCTACACTTTTCATGATTAATTCTGACATTATGTTTATTTATTTTTTCTAAAACTTTGGCAACTGGATTATACAACTCTGCATAATCCTTCCCTTTTATTAAACTATCATCAATGAAACACACAGTATTAGGCATCTATAACAGACAATAACTAATCGATAATTTTTTGGAAAATGCGATGATGCTATACCATAAATTAAACGTTTGTATCTATATACCCCTTTGTGTGTATTGACCGTTAACAATTCATCCCTCTGCTCATCTAACAATTACTGTGTATGCATCTGACAAATCTAAAACTACAAATACTTCGCCACCTGACATTGTAGTAAACACATCTTCCGACTTGGGTAGCGGGTGACAATCTCAGGCAAAGACCAGCCCTTTCGAAGTTCCGATTTTTAATTCGACCTCAAAGACAAACACGTTCGGAATTTCGTACTAACTAAAGAAATTTTACAAAAAGATAATTATGTCGTTTAATGTAATTTATTGAATTTTTAACGTATTTAAACGAAAATAAGTATTTAATGCAAATAAAACTGATATTTAACCTGTAAATGTTTATTTCTAGTTTCAATAATGTTACGTACTTAATATATTTTGAATAATAAAATATCATGGGTGCTATTTCCGAACACGCCTTAATTTAAATAAAAGAGCGGGAATAAAATTTCGTGGCTGGCGTTAAAGAGTTGAATAAGTAAAAAAATATTAAAATAATCGTAAAATATGAGTGAAACTAGCGACGAGAACAGTATTTTAACACCGGAAGAGTTAAAACAACAAGTTATTAATGCAGAATTAAGTTTCCTACCTGAGAAGTCTCGCGAGAAATATCTGAAAGCATACCATGTCTTCAATGAATGGAGACTTACAAAGGACGCAAGCAGTTTTTCGGAAACGGTGTTGCTATCTTATTTTTTAGATTTAGCACAGACGAGGCGATCATCTACAATGTGGAGTATTTACTCAATGTTGAAAGCTATTTTAAAAACAAAACATAACGTGCATATTGAAATATACGCAAAACTCGTATCTTTTCTAAAAAGAATGTCAGTTGGGCATAAGGCTAAAAAGTCCAAAATTTTCACGGACCTTAACATAGAAAAAAATCTTAATGAAGCTCCGGACTGCAATTTTCTTGCCGCTAAAATAAGTGGTACCTATGAATCTATGTTGTTAGTTATTAAAATTTGTGTGTAGACTGTTATGTATACAGGTACTTACTGCCTATTACAAATTTTTGGAGGCCAAAGAGTCCTAGTCTGGCTTAGCAATACTGTTAAAATATTTATTACGATATGTAAAAGATGCTGTAAATGTTAAATTATGCATATTAAGAGCGCATACACGGGTCCACTAGCGCCACTCCTTTAAAAAAATATTATCTCGTGACTGAGAAGGAATTTTGAAAAAAGGCACAATAAGCGACCTCGGTAAGTTTGTCTAGAATTTTCTAATACCTTTTATAAACTTTCATATTGAGACACGAAGCAGCAAAATACGATCTAAAAGAATGTGGCCGCTTTTGTTTAGATTGAATTTTGTTGCTTCGTGTCTCAATATGAAAGTTTATAGAAGGTATTAGAAAAATCTTGACACTCTTACCGAGGTCGCTTATTGAGCTGTTTTTCAAAATTCCTTCTCAGTCGTTAAGGACCAGGCCCGGGTAGGCGGCGCGTTGTGTTCCACGCGCGCCTCAAAGAGATGTCAGCACACATTGACGGGGTCCGTTAGGGCCCATGCCTGCCGAGGTCGCGGGTTTGTCCGTTTGGGTTACCGTGGCCTTGGCACACAGGCAACTGAAGGAACACGGGTGGGTTTTAGTCAGTAAAAGTCTGACACACCCTCCCGCTCTCCCAAGAGCGGGAGAAGTTGTTTGATGATTTCCAAACCAAAAATAAATAAAAATAGTGAGACACTATTGATGTTTACTAATTTAATATTTGTACAAAATCCACAATTAGGATCACATGGAATATCACTAGATATGCAAGTAAGTACATGTTTGTTTGTAATATTGAAGTTTACACATTAACTGACTTGACTGTACATTATCTAAGTAGGTATGTTAAAAGAATCTGTTAACAAGTTAACTACATTGTCTACACTATTAATTATAGGATTTGATACCGACTCGACTTCAATTAGTAGTTACTGAAGTCGAGTCGGTATCAAATCCAAACCAAATAGTTGGTTTGTGTTACCCTGATTGCGATTTCTGCACATCCTTAACGTAGGTATGACCAAAGCGCTGACGGTATAGAACCACTTCCACGAACCAGCTGGACGCGTTGTTGGATTGTGGTTCCTCCCACATCGGTAGCATAGCTGGTGACTGGAGTTACTATCCTGTTGACTCGACTGGTTGTGGTTTGCTGGATGCTGACGGTTTTGAATTTGAATCTGACTCGGTGGACCTTGACGATTAGGAGAAAAAAAGACAGAAGAAAAGAAAATAAATTTATTTTGCACAGACTATAAAGCACATAACACAACATAGGTAGGTATACAAGAAAAAGTAAAATAAAAAAATGTAAAGTGCATTGTGAGAAACTAGCAGGAAAGTGTGCCTTGCGGCTGCGCCAAATACTTAGGTCCAGTTCAGCAAAAATGTCAGACAAGTAGTGCGTGACGCTGGCTTTCAACTGAACCTGAAGTGTGAGGTGTCGGATGTAAATCAGTATGTTACTGCAATGTGTTTATGTATGTATACTTACTTACTAATAAAATAAATTATTGTAAGAGAATAATAATAACGAATATTTAAAAAATTAGTATGATTTTAAAACAAAACATATATAAACTGTCAAATAAATGAGACAGACGCATGATATATCTAGAAGTCTTTTTAGAAACGAACAAAACCCTGCTTTGAACGATGTCAGATTCCACGCTCCAACACATTGTTTAATTTATAAATCCGTGCACCTCATCGCACAATGCGCTGCAAGCAGCCAAGCGCGTCGGACTACTTACGGACAGTTTTGCAACTTAATTTGTTTTAAACGTTGTCCTTTAAATATTTTTACTTATCTTAAGGGTTGCTTTGAGATTTCCACATTACGATAGTATTTACGAACAGAAACAAGTGAGCTAAACATTGTTGGCGAAAGTGGAAGTGGAAATAAAAACAAGCGTAGACAGACGAAGATTAGGATTTTTGTTTACATTCGTTATGCTACCAAATTGAAACGAAATTTGTCATCCCCAAGGGATGACAAATTTCAAATTTCGTTTCAATATGGTGTACTCGGCATGTTTTTCATTTGTGTCACCACAGCCACTGACTCTTCTTGTAGGAATATACTTTTCGCTTTCTCGTAGGTTAGCTATGTCGTAGGGATCGACAGCAGTTTTTTTCTTAAACTTTCGCTACGGATTCCAACAATGAGTTGGACCTGTATGCGTTCTCCGCATGGCCGCCAAAATTGCATTTGGCTGCAATTTCTTGCAGGGCCGCAATGTATTCCGTGCCACTTTCCGCTTCTGTCTGCATTCTCCGGTAGAAGAAGTACCCGTTTGTAGACTCTATACCTGGAAAATATTTTTCAGACAAAATGGTTGCCAATTCTAAAATTGTCTTTGAACTTGGCTTATTTGGTAAGTCTGTGTAACACGTTATAATGCTTGACTCCAACATGACATAGGAATAGTGACTTTCTGAAGTTGCTGGTATTCTTTAGCGGGACGCAATTTCTTCAAATATCTCTGACCGTGCGTCATTATAGAACACAGGTAAGTTTCCGATGAGAATTTTATTACTGACTTCCATGTCGTCGCCAGACTATCGTGTTTTGGTTCAGCCAGGAATCTTATCTATCGAGATGCTCTAGGAATTTAAGGATTCTGTCAGGCTCAGTAATACAAAAGCACCCCCTGTCGCGCGACGACCGGTGCTTTTGTGTCGCATGCGATTAGCGTCGCGTGTCGCGCCTGTTTGTAGGAGCCTTAACTCCCTATCTCCAGGGGTGTACTAACTACAATAGTGTTTGACTAAATACTAATTATCTATGGACACTACAGATATGTATGAATGTATTCTATTTTAGGTACTTGCCAAATCATTTATAAAGATTATGAGTAACATTGCTGAGCATTGGCCTGTGTGTCATGTGCGAGCTTTGTGGTATTCCTGATGATATAACGTTTGCCTGAGATTTAAAACCTTGAACGACTACTTACCATTTGTGTCTGACTTTTCAAATAGGACTCACACCATCGCTGTATTGACCCATGAATACCTACATGTCTGTTAAAGTTCTGTTAATTTGTGGAGACGTGACTTTGATTTATTATTGGCTGACGCGTGCAGGGCGAGCGGCGCTACGCGTGCTGCTACTGCGCGTGGTCGGGCGTGGACAACTGGTGCCTCAAGCGCCACCTCAACACGCACCTGAAGCCGTTCGCGTGCGCACTGTGCGAGTACAAGGCGGCGCGCGCCGAACGCCTCGCGACGCACGTGCACAAGGTGCACAACAAGAAGGCTTGCGCCAAGTGCCCCTTCCTCGCCGACGACCAGCACCAGCTGGCGCACCACCTGCGCGACGCACAGTCAGTACCTCCCCGCCCTACGATACAGCGCACGCCAGAGCCATCCCGATCTAACGCCTGACCCGACTCCCCGCAGCCACATCGAGAGCCGCAACCTGAAGGTGCCCGCGGGAGGGGCGCGCGCGGGCGGCGGCACGTTCGGGCAGGCCGCCGCGCCGGCGCCGGACGCCGGGCCGGGCGGCGCGGCGCCGGGCGGCGCGGCGCGGCGGCGCGACGTGCGCGCGGCCGGCGCGGCTCGGCTGTTCGGCTACCTGGAGGCGTCGGACGGCTCCGGCGACGAGTACGAGCCGCCGGCGCTCGCGGCCGAGTTCGCGCCGGCCGCGGCGAGCGGCGCGCCGCACTACGCGCGCGACAAGGAGAACGCGGCGCCGCTGCAGCACGGCATGCACCACGAGCACTGCCTGCGCTACTAGCCCGCGCCGCCGCCCGCTGCGCCTCGGGACGGCGCCGGTGCGGACGACGAGTCTTGGCTCAGACGATTACTCACAGCCTAATTCTAAAGGCTTCCGATTACAATCTAGGTGAGCACGATACTAACAAAAAAAAACCCAGCCATTGCATGGCGCGCAGACTTCCGGAGTCAGTCTGTTGTCAATAAATCATAAGTAGTCAACAGACTGACTATGGAATAAGATTTAATCAAATCTGTTACTAAATAGGTACTGAGCGTGGGTTCGGTCGGCCAATTTGCTTTTCTGACCGCTACTGCCTAGCAAATGTTAGCGGAATTGAACGAATTTCGGTCACGGCGGCCACTCTCAACAGAGATTAGCCAAGTACGCAGGAGACATAATATTTATTACTGCTAAGCCGCGGGCAGTAGCTATAGCTGCTGCCCGCGGCTTCACCCGCATGGATATCGGAAATTATCCCACAGGAACATGCAACCAGTACAAAAAGTAGCTTATGTTACTTTTTTATAATATCAGCTATCTGCCAGTGAAAGTCCTGTCAAAATCGGTCCAGCCGTTTCGGAGATTAGCCGGAAAAGTACAAAAAAAAAAACTTGTTATAAGTTCCGGAAGTAGGTATATACTTTCTTAGGCATTTAGTAAAAAGCTGTTATTTTGACATTACAAACAAACACTTCAATTGTATTTATTTTTATATATAGAAGATAGTGCACAAGTGTGTGCGCAAACACACGTGCACCCCCTGTTCTCTCAGTGTCATAGATCGATGGGACGGACACGCCACACACTTCCAAACTCCGGGCTGCTACTGAGACATTTCTAATAGAAACACCCACACTTTGGCCGACCTGGGAAGCGAACTCAGGACCCTACGCTCAGAAAGTGGGCATTCAGCACCCGGTTGTTCTGTTGTAACCTGTCCTTAAGAGAAGTCAAGCGCTTAAGTTAGTGATTGTGTCCCTCACGCAGGTGCGCGCCGCGTGCTGCCGCTACGTCTACACTTGTTTGCCATAGAGAAGAAATTGGCGTATTTGATCAAATTAGTAGCTAACTGTTAAATATAAATTTATGCTTGTTCGATGATAATATGTACAAAATATGAATAAAGTTACGAATCCCACCGAATACTTGATTTGTTTCACCATCAGCCTGTGGCTGTCAGCAGTGTCAGCCTGCCTGTTCGGTACAATCTCACCGTGAACACGCGGGACATGAGCTGTCATGTCACCTGATGCAAGCAATACAGACTATTGACAGCTCACTTCACCTAAGTTTTCACGGTGAGATTTTTTCAAAATAGATCGACAGGTCTCCTTCTACGATCTTACAATAACATCACGCCACGAAATAGGGACGCGTCAAACGTGCTGGGTGGTCGAATCCAGTCTGTGGAATCTGTCGCTAATTTATCCATACCATGCTGCGAGTGTGGTCGTTACAGGCGGCACTGACATAGTACACCGGGTAGGTGCCCTCACAACGTTTACCTTCGTAAGAAAGAAATCAGGTAAAATAAGTGTGAAAGGACTGTAGTATAGACTAACCTACAACAGTCTTCTCACACTTATCTATTTCCAATGATTTTGCATCGCTGTCAAATTGACAGTGATCTTTATCCTCGCTGCAATACGTATGCTGGTGGGGTGTGCTTGGGTCGCTGTAAGTTACTGCCCCATCTCAAAGATCCACCTGTAGGTATAGTGCAGCCACTCCCGAACCACGATACTAAGTAGCCATGCATGAATAGAATAGAATAGAATAGTTTTATTTTGCAAATATGGGTAATACATAATAGTTCTTAAGATTAAATTTAGCTCAGCCTAGGGTATTACGGGTTGCTAGTTCAAATCAAAACAGGTTTGATCATGATGGAGACAACTGTTCTGGCATATTATGTTAGCGCCTAGGCTTTTGGAACTATTATGTGGGTCAGGTTCTATTAGAATCAGAAATGTTTTTTCCACGTTCCATTCAGCGTCCACCGTATGGTAGATTTATTTCTACTTTTCTCGGACGGGTCGAAAATCGCCATCGCAACGAACCTATTAAATTAAGGTTCAGGTTAGTAAAGAACACGTTTAGTGTGTAATACTGGTTTATTGAGTACGAGGTTATCATAAGGTCTAGATACAGCACATTCGACAGAGTACAATGTATAATGCGCCGCGGAGGAACGCCGAGCGGCGGCCGCGAGCGAGCCTGTGCTACTGGGGCAGGTGCCACGCAAAGTTGTGATGTCTAGGTCCTGTTTCAAGGACGGAACAAAGGACAAGTTAAATACTCTACAATATAGCAAGACGACGCGTGAGGACTCTGCAATACATGCACCTACAAAAAATTAGCCTCATTCAACGGCATAAAATTACTTTAAAAAAATACGTACCTACCTACTAGCTAAATCTACAGTTTGTCCATAAACTGCGGTTCGGTGAAACCACTGACGGCCACTCTCGTGTTCTTCCGCGGCACGTATAAAAAATAATGACATAGTTGAAGATTATGTTCTTACAAACGTATCGCGCGCTCCCGTGGCCCAACACGCGTGGACCACTCTCTAGTATACATCGTGTGCACCGACACTCAGTCCCGCCTCGCCCGCCGGGAGCCGCCCGCCCAGCGCGAGCGGCGGTTGAGACATTCAAAGAAGGAAGCGACCTCATCCTACAATAATGATGCCAACTTACATCCTCGAAACGAGATTCCGATATTCTCCGGCCAGAGTGCCAGGCGTCAATACAACGAGCTGAATTACACAGGGTCATCAGAGCGAGTCGGGCGGGCTCGGCTGGCCCCGCGGCTAGCAGGCGGGGTCGGGGTCGGGCGCGGGGCCGGCGGGGTCGGGCGGGGCGGCGGGGCGCGCGTGCTGCGGGTGCGGCGTGGGCCGGCGCAGCAGCGCGGGCTTGGCGGCCAGCGCGGGCTTGAGCGAGCCGCCCGTCAGCGTCAGCTCTGCAAACTTGGCAGCCACGCGCGCCGTGTTGCGCGCCGGCACCGGGCTGCCGTGCGCCGGCGCCGGGCTGCCGTGCGCCGGCGCGGGCTGCGGCGCGCCCGGCGACGCGGCGCGGCGCGGCCGCTTGCGCAGCGTGTCGCGGTTGTGCAGGAACGTGTCGGCGGCGTCGGCGGGCGCGGCGGGCGACGCGGGCTCGGCGGGCTCGGCGGGCTCGGCGCGCGCGGGCAGGTCCAGCACCAGGTCCGGCGTGCTGTCGGCCAGGCGCCTGCAAGCGGACGGCGGTGAGGGGGCGCGGGGGGGGGGGGCGCGGGCTGGGGCGGGGTCGCGGGCGGGGGCGCGTGTTACCTGCAGGACGCGGACGTGGAGGGCGCGGCGCCGCCCGGCTGCTCCGCCGCGGGAACCTCCACCTGTACATCGACATCTTCAATCTCCTTGTTACATATTATTACTCCATAACTAATAACAAGCCGGAGCTGCGCGAGGCGGTGACATAAATATAATAATCAAAATTTACTCTCTACTCTTCAACACACAATAACTATAATTATGCAATTAATGACCGACCACACACTGTTTCAGTAAAGGATAGAGTTCTGTTAACTGTCAGTTCGTGATAAATGAAAATCGATGAAAACAAAACGAAAAGTAATAGATAACCTAACCTAATCTTCGGAGATATAAAAAACAACATTGGTTTCAAAAGAAAAAGCTAGTGGGCAATTTCAAACAAACATGATGTTAACCGCAAAAAATATTCAATAGAATGTGTACTCAAATGTTTGCGCATGGTCTGTTGTTCGTGTAGACGACTACTCGCCACAGGAACAATGCGAATTTACAGCAGACTTGTTAAAGAGGTTTACAGAGGCAACACTCCGATATGAAATTCAACAAATATTTCGGCACAGACCGGGGCCGCCTGCAGTGCAAGTCGCTGTCCGGCACATAGGTGCCACAGAGTAGCCGCGACGCGATGATAGGCGGTGTGTACAGCTAGGCGGTGTGTACAGGTACGCGGTGTGTACAGGTACGCGGTGTGTACAGGTACGCGGTGTGTACAGGTACGCGGTGTGTACAGGTACGCGGTGTGTACAGGTACGCGGTCTGTACGGGGGCGCGACCGACTGCGAGGAAGGCACGCAGGGCTGCTCTGTGGCGAAGCGCGGCAGTGTAGCGGTTAAAACAAAATCAAACACGCATGCAAGTGAAAATCTTTATTTATTTACATATACAGGCACCGCCCACCGCATAGCATACTATAAACTCTTACATAAAACTAATAATAAATAGTATACGTATAGATTACTCGGCAACTGTAAAGGGCGGAAACAGACTTATAACACACCACGTCATGCGACATCGATGAAGCTTGCTCACTTGCCACTTTTCAGTTCATTGTGCTTTTTGAGTCATTTAGCCAATTAGCAACGATATGGCGTCGGGTATTACAAGTGTGCTGCGTCCTTAAGGCACTTACACAGCATGCCTACTCTACTATTACGTTCAGTCTTCAAAACAGTGGTAACAAATTGTGTGGCCACAAGTTTGTGCACAAGTGGTTCCAAATGTTACGAATAACAATAAGCGTTGTTGTTTTTATAACTTTCATACGACGACCATCAGATTTGTAATGAATATGGCACAAAAATGCGGGTTAATTTCTCTAGCGCAATAACAACGCCGCGCAAGAACCACGAAACATTTCTCAAACGGGTCTTCATATACAACTATTACGAAAACTACGCTGTCCGATTTGGAGACCTCTGTCAATAGAATGTCTTAAACAGTAATTTAAATCACTTGAAAATAAAACGGCCAGAGGTCATTAGGACACTTGAACTTAATAAGCAAATATATCAGTATTCAGCGTCCAAGTGTGCAATAAGAGCCATACCTCTCCGGGACGCCATGCCCGCGCAGCCAAGTCGCGTCGGCAACAAAACGTATGGTTGGCTGCGTAACCAAGCGGACGCCAAGTGAGCGACCCACTATACACGGTGACCAAACGGAGAACAAACGTTGTTCAGACCATGGTCTTCTACCATTCTATAGCGTCCAATAAAAAAAAACGTCATTGGTTTTCGAAAAAAGACAAAGTTAAAAAAGTCGGGATTATCGTTACTCCTTACAACACAGACACTGCGGCGCTCGCGTCTCAAAGTACTTGCGGCGCGGCGCGCGGCTCACGCACGGGACACAACATTGTTTACAGGGAAATGTACACTCCATAAACGAAATTTCGTAAGAACTTAATTTTGTACGTCTTACTAGAAAATACAAAAGTGATTTAAAGTTTCTATTGTTCTAAAACATGTTGCATAATTAGGCCTGGTCTATCCATAAAAGGAAACAGTGTTTGTTTTTTACTATTGGTTCATAGAAATATTTTGTTTACAAGTCGTGTATAAGTACCGGGGCGCCCCGTGGCGCGCCGACAAAATATGCCCCGGACAATCCCGGCAAGGTCACGCAGGTACCGGGGAATTTCAGTGGTTAAAACAGATTTTTATGGCTTGGTATGGCTTAAGCTATGGTAAACTTTGGTACCTACTTAATTATTTTTTGGCTATGCACGACGCAGGCGACGCACCGTACCGGCGACGCGGCGAGGTGATTGACCTCAAATTTTATAAGTTCTAGATGCGAACTTACTGTAGGTACTATCAGACATGGTTTTAATTCTTTCCTGTAACTTGGTACGGGTGCCCATTGTATCTAACGTGACATTATTATACTCGAAAGGTTTAGGTAGTTAAATAAAGGTAAACACAAAAAACCACGTGACTCATAGGTGTTAAACCTTTTATTTTAAATGTTAAAATTATATGACGACGACGACCATATGATGATGATATGTTGACTGCCTCGTTGGTGTAGTGGTCGCAAGCGCTACTGCTGAGCATGAGGTCCTGGGTTCGATTCCCGGGTCGGGCAAAGTGTTATCGGGTTTTTCCATCTGGAATTTCTCGGTAGCAACCCGGAGTCTGGATTTGTGCCCGGTTGATGGTAATAGGCTCGCCCCCTATTACATGGGACTTAAACATAACTGGCGAAATGTGGGTGTGCTATAGGTACACCTCTGCCTAACCCTTCGGGGAATACAGGTGTGATGTTATGTATGTGTATGTGTTAAAATCATATTATTTTGAGTCCCATAAGAATAGGCTCTATTCTGAATCTGAATTTGAGGAAGTATCTGTCACATTAATAATAAAGCGTTCAGTGGTACCATCAATTATTTTGTCTAATTTAAACAGTTTCTGTTCTTCTTTTATTACATGACCCTCGCAACTTTTCCAATTCTCAGCAGTCACATTAGCTAAAGCCTCTGGCAAAAGAATGTATATGTCAGACATTTTAAAAGCTATATTTTTCTCGGCTACAAACCCTTTAGCTTGAGCCCATATTAACTCAATTGAATTGCGCTCACAGTGGTATACGGTGGCAGCCACAATACAGTGACACCATATAACATTTTTTTCTAATTCATCCACAACTTATAAGCAATCTGGTTAACCGACTAAACGTAATACCTACTACTTCAGTGGCCATACTACGTCAGAGGTGTACTCTTCAATTTAGCAACGTTATCTAATTAGTTGTATTTTCTACAAGGTTTAAGGAACCTGTCTTTTTGGGCTCTTTACAATACAGATTACAAAATATTAATTTTATAATTCTAACAAAAAAATTGTGCTCAAGCAATTACATGAACGAAGAGTAGAGTTTACGAATAAATGATAAAGTTTAACATACATTAAAAAAAGAATCATCAAAATCGGACTACTGTGTAAAAAGTTATGCGTGGTCAAAGTGCAAGTGCAAATATAAAAATACCCTTTTTACGATTTGTTTACCTTTATTTAACTACCAAAACCTTTCGAGTATAAGTATCCTTTATTTATTGGGATATTACAGGAACATGACAAAAACAAAACATACAACGAAACCGGGTTAGCTCCGTGTGCACTAAGACAACATTGACTCCAATTTTGGTTGAGAGTACATGCGCCTAGCTTCCGCCAGATTGTCACCAGCAATTGAGTAAAAACGCACCATAACCAACCACTCCACACTCGATTAGTTAGAACTCATTTTCACTAAAAACGCGCCATGCGTGCCTGTTATGTAAATACATCGGATACATACGCGTCGCTCACTCGAGAGATTTTGGTAGACTGGCTACCGCCCGGGTGGTTCGAGCGGCTCGCGGCGTTCAACAAAAGAAATGGGCGGAGCGATACCTCGCGCGATTGCATGTCATTGGCTAATGGTTTATTTGCATTTCGGTCCGCATTAGCCGGACATTCTTGTAGTCCACGTGGACTCCTTATAACTCTTTTGAATGCCTTATCGCTACTGAGGTGAGTTGTTTCATGTTACGGTTAATGTTTGAACACGTTTGAGCAACATAAGACTATTTTGTGAACGCCTAATTTAGTTTGTTTTAATAACATATTTGATGCTATAGAATGGTAGTAGACCATGGTCTGAACAACGTTTGTTCTAGCAAAACTGTTATTCAAATTTCACCGTGTATAACTGTATACATTTAGTTGGCAGTGCGACCTGGCGACGTCTCCATGGAGTCATGGCGAGGTGTGGCTCTTATATTAAAGGAAAGTGGCCGCAGCGGACTCCAGAGCGCGCGCGGCCGGCCCGGCTCTCACCGAGCCGACGTACTCGTTGTATAACATACAATACATATACTTCTAATATATAACATAACAATAAAACAAAGCGTCATGCAATCACACTAATGCGGAAATATATTATTCTGTTGAATCAAAATGCCGTCTGGCGCGGGCTGATCCAATGAAACCTCCCGATCTTGACCCAACGGACCACTTCAACCGATGGCGTGGAGCAGAGCGCAGCAGACGGCATCTCAACTGAATCACAACAAAAGCTCCGTAAGCGTCTGCCCGCTCACCACATACAACACAATAATAATAAAGTTTCTAAGGACGGTGACATATTCCAGCATGCAACTCAATATTTGTTTATTTATAAGCGGTTACGTAAACATCAAAAATATGACCTCGACCACGCCTGTCTGCATGTTCAAACGTATTCGTAATTTATGGATGCTTTAATAATTTTTCAATAGAAAACACTGAAAAGAATCAGAAATATCACATCGATACACCGATGTTATATCAGTATCAAGCACCACGTTCAATATCTAGTGTCCGCGAACAACAGACAGTCGCGAGCGCAGGCGCAGCGGGCCGGCGTGACGTCACACGCGCGTGTGCGGTACCTGCGCGGGCGCGGCGGGGCGCTCGGCGCTGCGCGACCTGCAACAACACACGTGCGTCAGTCGCGGCTCGCGCTGCACTACTCACGCGGCGCGGCTGCGGCAGTGCGCTCACCTGCGGTATTCCCCAGAGTCGCGCTCACCCCAGTCTCCACTCTCACCGTCGTCGTCGCTGATGTCGTCTGAACAGTAAACACACTCATGAATAGGTACGATACGAAACTTTTAAAAGGAGATGTGAGTGACGCGAAGCGACACACGCTGTATCATATTCCGTTTACGGAGTTAAAAGGTGCTTCCTTATAAAATTTTGTTTTACAAAAACAAAGCGACGTCCGTGCTATTCGGATCCGTCGTGGTATCACTAACCCCCGCGCAAGTTGGATTTCGCGAAGTAACAACACTCGTGCAATAGAATGAGGTAGCGTGTGGCGCGCTAATAGCGGACGAGCAGGGAGGTGTTACCGGTGTCGTCGTCGTCGATGTCGTAGAGCGACAAGTCGTCGGGCGCGTCGGGCGCGTCCCGCTCGTCGTGGCCGGGCCCGGGCGCGCTGTTGTCGTCGGGCGCGCTGGCCGCGCTGGCCGCACTGGCCGCGCTGGCCGCACTGGCCGCGCTGGCCGCGCTGGCCGCGCTGACCGCGCTGGCCGCGCTGTCGGCGCTGGCCGCGCTGCCGGCGCTGCCCGCGTCTCCGTCGCCGCCACCGTCTGCGTCGCCATCCCCGTCGTCGTCGCCCTCGTCCTCACTGTCGTCACAAATTCAAACCCCGTATGGCACCTACAAACTTAGCCACACGGACACACAGTACATGTCCTGGAAATGTTGATGCGCTAGTTTTTCTTCCCAGTTAAAACACTAGACCGTGGTGAAGGGTGGGTGCAGCTGATTCGGGTAGTTAGTATGAAGGTATTTCAAATTAGAGGCAGAGGTTAATTGGACTCGACGGAAGGATACGGCAAAGGGAAACATTTGTGTATCCGTATATGGGCTCGTAGTATAAAAGGGTGTGTCCTTCGAAGCTTGCCACATTATTGTAAAATAAACCTTATATCTGTAACACTAAAGTACGTAGGCAAGTAGTAGTACAAAACTAATATTTTAGGCCATTTATCATCAATTTTTTTTTTTTGGGTGGGAAATCGTCAAATGACGCGAGCGCGAGCGGATGGGCGTGTCAGACTCTTACTGACTAAAACCCACCCGTGTTCCTTCAGTTGCCTGTGCGCCAGGGCCACGGTAACTCTTTCGAACAATCCACGACCCTAGCAGGCATCGGCCCTATCGGACCCCTTCAATGATGCTGACATCTCTTTGAGGCGCGCGTGAAACACGACGCGCCGTCGACCCGGGCCTGGTCCTTACTGGACGGCGAGCTGCCCATTGCTCGCCGTCCGCAAGCCCGCGCCTACGGTGGCCGGGAGTTGGCAATTGACTCCCGACGCCCAGGGTGTCTCCTCCTGCGGCGACTAGGGGCGTGAGGGCGCAACGATTGCCGCACCCTCACGCGCTCCGCCTCCTCCTTCGCGAGCATTACTGCTTCACAGAAGGAGGTGACGGCTTCCCATTCCCTCTCGCTCCGTACCATGGCCTGTACCAGGGCCGGACGCGAGAGATCGCCGCCGCCGATCGCCGCCACGAGGACACGGCGGTGCTCCACCCAAGCTGGGCAGACTTCCACCGTATGCTCCACCGTGTCCTCCGGTCGATCCACACAATGCCAACACCCGGGCGTTTTCTCCCGCCTTATCCGAAACAGGAACCTCCCGAAACAGCCATGTCCGGTGAGGACCTGCGTCAGGCGGAAAGGCCATTTATCATCCCTAATAGAGATATTTTGGGAGGTGTTATGTAACAGTTGGAGATCAAAATGTCCTCATTCTCAGCCTAGTTTTCAAAAATATAAATCTTTTATTTCACATAAACCTACATGGGCACTTATGAAACATCAGAAACTAGGTCCACGGTTCCAATCGGTCGTTTCCTATGGAGAAGAGCCGGCAAGAAACTCCACGGTTAGTCTTTTAAAATAATTGGCTTTTACAATGTTTTCAAATTACAGCGTTAATAGATATGGGAGGACAGTGGTTATGAACTTTCCATCGCTAAGTTCTGTAACTTATTTTAGCAACTTGTTATAAAAGCGTATACTGTTTATAAGAAATTACTTGCTTGTTTTAGTTAATATGAAGGAGATGGACAAAATTTACCCCATGGAGTAAAAACATAAATTGATTGCAGTTTTTTTTAATTTATAATAAATAATTTTAAATAACTTTTTATGCCTTATAGCAGAAGTGGAGAAATAATAATAATTACAAGTTTTTCTGTTTCATTTTTACTAAAATACCTCTTAATGTTGCCATATAATATTAACAAAGATCAGAACAGGGAAAAACAATAACTAAACGCATTAAAAAATAAATAAATAAACGCATAGCGGGCTTAAAATTTACTCGTAAATTATTCGTAACCTAAATCTAATAAAACATCATTTTTGTATGGTTTCTTATCTATAAATTAGACCATCTATGATTAAATTTATAGATATTGGTGCAGTTACGGATAGGATTATTTAATAATGGATTTTTATTTTTTTGGATTATTTGTTTATTATTATTTCACGTTATAACTGGCAGCACCACTGAAAAATGTCATATTGTCAATACCATGTAACGTTGTAACGTTCCGTTTTCTTTTAAATAATTATAAATTACATAAATAACGATTTAACCGTTAAAATAGGATTCTTTTAAGCATTTTGTTACGTTAATAAAACCAAATTGTCAACATTTATAATCAACGCAATGCGCGTGACTTTGGGGTCGCCACAGGAGATCTCGTTCGCATAGCGGTCCCCTGTTCCCTCTGACAGCCCTGGCAGGCCCGGCCGTCAATTGTGAGGCCGAGTCGTCAGACCGTCATATGCTGGCTTCGGGGGCACGCGTTCGCGTCGCTCATTCTCAGCGGCGCGACTTTCATACGTGTGCCCTCCGGAACAGCCACGGTGGTCGCCGTTTGTTTTTTTAAGACTATTATGAGTCTATTAAAATCAGTTTAATCCCCTATATTGGGTAAGTGTTGAACAATGTCGCTTTTATATTTTGTGTACCTACTTATCTAGGACATCATATGGCGTTACCTTTTTGGTCACAACCTCTTTTCTGTTAAATTAGTATGACTTCTGCTAAATTATTTGCTAAGCAACCTATTTGCCATTATCGCTGTGCATTTTTATGGAATGTTCCATACTTCAAAAAAATGTGCAAGTCATCATGTACACTCGCATTTTGTAAACTCCGTACTGATTGTGACAACCACACATCACTTTCATTAGCGCATAGTACATCTCGCTTTGCTTATGCCTTGGTGTCACAATCAGCGGAGACGACTTTTTGTCCATCTTGTGACACGCTGGACGTTAATTCCAGGGTCCAAAGTTCCGGATAACATAATTCTAAGTTATTCGGATAACGAGCTCCGCGACGGTTACCTGTTTACCCACGTGGCCGCGTCGAGTTCGCTCCAGGGTCTGGCAAGACTAACTGCCGACCGTCACCTTTCCTGGCGTCTTCAGCGTGTCACACCACCGCGGCTGCATCACACCAGGCTGAGCCAGGAGAGTACTGCGCTACTCCCAAGGGAAGTTAGGGAATCTTGTGACCATAAACTTATCTACCCCCTATTTCTTATTATTTAAATATACATTTTATATGCTGACAAGGTACGTGGTTTAATTTAAACAGACCACGTAACCCACTTCCGTCACAACCATATTCCCGCCTCTTCGACGTTTGCGCCGGGATTACTTTCGGTGTTCGTTCGATTCGAATTGTTTATGTTGTCCCTTATACGTTTATATTGTATAGTGTCGTAGCCCCACGTGAGTGCTCCACTTATTGTAAACTGCGTAATACGAAATCGCTCATTATACATTTATATTTTATAGTGTCGTAGCGCCACGCGAGTACTCCACTAATTATTGTAAACTGTGTAATACATACTTAAGGTAAATTGACCTTTTACAAGCGTGTGTTAACTGTGGTATCACAATTAGAGAACGCATTACGCGGCATGTATTATCATCATTACCCCCTGATGTGAATGTTCTTTTATCGGAATGGTTAACTTTTGAGGTAACTTCTAGTTTCAATAAGTACATCTTACTAAAATATTTACGAGAGGTATTATTTACCCCATATCCTCACGTCGTGGTCAAATCTTGAGACTAACAGGTTCTTATTTTACCTTCACAGGTATCACCTCATAGCAGTGTCTGTGGTGCCTGCTATGACAATATAACAAGATGCCTTGCAACCAATTCAAGGGAAGACAACTTGGTCACAGCAATGCTTGTTACGGCTGTGGTAGATCAGTTACACGAGCCAGAAGACACAACATTTCGGACTTAGGTTATTGGTGTAGTTGTGTAGCAGGAAACCGGACTGTTGGATATTGTGTTCAAATCATGACAATTCTTTTGTACTTGGGATGGGCGAGATATCAAGAAAGCATTGTTCCACCAGCTACATTTTTAGATAATGTTTTGATAACATTACCAGTCTTTTTTATAAACGTCTCTTAAATTTTAATCAATTCTAATGATAAATGATAAATGATTTTATTTCTGTAAGTAGGTTTGTACAAACACTTTTACACGTCAATAAAAGTCAATAATCAACTGATAAGCAAAATTCTTATTCATAAACGCTATTTCGCTAAGCAATTGATTAGTAGCTGTCGAAATATATGCTCAGCCCATGTTGAAGGACCAACAGATGATGGATCAGCAGCGACACGTGGTGTATGAGCCGCTCGAATATCCCGTCATATAGACATAGATTTTCAATTTATTTTTAGTTAGAGGTCTTAATTCAGCGGTTTTATCTAAGTCAAACGATACAAGTCGACCAGTATGGTGAGACCTGACGTCACTTATTAAGGACGAGTCCTTTGTTTTACCGTTAGTAAATACATTGTCTATGCATGAAGCTGAGGTTGCTTTAATAAACCATATTTTATTTTTATTTTGAGTGTTTATTTCTCTCCTAAGAGTTAAGAGCTGAAATAGGGGATGAAACTTTGTACGAAAGACCGACGTTTTCAAAGTAAATAGCATGAATTAAAATATGCATGAATAGATTCGTGCTGACCTGAAGCGGGTATAGAGCGCGTAGGGCGCCAGGTCCTGCGGGAACACGAGGCGGTGGTGCAGGATGATGCGCTTCACCAGCTCGTTGACGAGGTTCTGCGCCGTCACCTGCGCGCCGCCCTCGCCCCACGCCGCCAGCAGCGTGGGCCCGAGGCAGATGGCCAGGTTCCACGCGTCCATCATGTTGTGCTCACTGTACTCGGTCAGGCTGCAACACACGGGCGAGACCACATGTACGTGTTAACGTACTATAAAAAAAATATGCGTTTGTTTTTGTAATTTACATGAAATGGAATATAAATAGTACCAAACGAGAAAAAAATGCACAAAATTCAGCAAACTCCTAGCGATTTTCGTTGACAGCATAAAGGGCCTTGGCTTCATCTAAAAGTTATTTCGATATTGTTTTTGAAGTATTTCTCAAACCTTTAATGGATCAGGAGTGTACAATAAGGTATGAAATACGTCTTCATTGGTAGCTGCTTTTGAACACTTTCTAGAATGATGAAGTCAAAAAAACTCGGGACTCGTGCGCGTCTTCGCACAATTATCCGATATCTAAAATAGCATAATACTCAAAGATTTTTTCTCCGTGAATAAGTATTTTATGCACGGAGGAAGGCATGTAATACAAATTATAAATATTTACGCAATAGCCATTCCAGATGACATAGTTAGTAGTATTATGTACATTCGTTTTATAAGTTCTACGTCTTCACCGTTACAAGGGATTTTTCCAGAATTAGGAGTAATTCTGAAAACATCTCCGAGCTGTGTTTCCGTCATTACTATTTCCAGTGCCTTGTCGAGGTTTATCGACATGCTGTCCCATTTCCTCCCTAAACCGCTTGTGTACCAGTTTTTTTTTCTTTTCGTCTTGTTTTTTTTTCAGGTTCAGCAGCTAAGAACTTTTCAAAAGACAAGTTAAAGGAAATGTGTAAGATCATCTCCATACTCCTAATCCCAGCATGTAGTGTTGACAGTCCGTATTGAAATGAACTTTCGTTCACATCTCGTGTCGTAACTGCCTCTAAGTTATTCATTTGCCGAGGAGTAGCACCACACACTGTACAAGAAGCGCTCGAACGAATTTCAGTTAAAACTTGTGCTACTTTACCATCAATCATGGTTCAAAACAGGTCATGCGTAATTTCGATTACCTCTCCATTCTAATTTATCAAGGAAGGAGACAGATTTTGTTTTCGATTGTTGATATCAGCCACAACAGACACAGCTTTTTCAGGAGTTTCTTTAGCAAGTTCTAACAATATAGGTCTGCATATTTTACAGATGAGCAAGGTTCATTGTCCCAAACAACTATATTAGTTGTCACATCTATGAGTCAAATAGGTACAAGTGAAGGCATAAAAAGTTTTGCTTGTAATCTAAAATCGCTTTCTTCGGGCAATACTTGCTTGTATTCACTCTGCCCTGATGACCCCTCACAACCCCATTTACAGAATAATTTCAACTTTCTTAAACCACAATTCACTACATACGTGCCACAGTATGATCCAACAAGTCCTGCAGATTGGCTTTTGCACTTATGTTAGTAATGGTTATGCTCAAATCGTCCGGCAGCGCCGCCACGCGCAGCAGGCGCTCCTGCAGCTGTATGTATGTGTGTACGTACTGCGCGAGGAAGGCGAACAGGTAGCGCAGCACGATGACAGCGGGCGGTGGCAGTGTGGCCAGGGTGTCGCGCATGCGCCGCACGAACTGCGCGTCGTCCGGCAGCGCCGCCACGCGCAGCAGGCGCTCCTGCAGCTGTATGTATGTGTGTACGTACTGCGCGAGGAAGGCGAACAGGTAGCGCAGCACGATGACAGCGGGCGGTGGCAGTGTGGCCAGGGTGTCGCGCATGCGCCGCACGAACTGCGCGTCGTCCGGCAGCGCCGCCACGCGCAGCAGGCGCTCCTGCAGCTGTATGTATGTGTGTACGTACTGCGCGAGGAAGGCGAACAGGTAGCGCAGCACGATGACAGCGGGCGGTGGCAGTGTGGCCAGGGTGTCGCGCATGCGCCGCACGAACTGCGCGTCGTCCGGCAGCGCCGCCACGCGCAGCAGGCGCTCCTGCAGCTGTATGTATGTGTGTACGTACTGCGCGAGGAAGGCGAACAGGTAGCGCAGCACGATGACAGCGGGCGGTGGCAGTGTGGCCAGGGTGTCGCGCATGCGCCGCACGAACTGCGCGTCGTCCGGCAGCGCCGCCACGCGCAGCAGGCGCTCCTGCAGCTGTATGTATGTGTGTACGTACTGCGCGAGGAAGGCGAACAGGTAGCGCAGCACGATGACAGCGGGCGGTGGCAGTGTGGCCAGGGTGTCGCGCATGCGCCGCACGAACTGCGCGTCGTCCGGCAGCGCCGCCACGCGCAGCAGGCGCTCCTGCAGCTGTATGTATGTGTGTACGTACTGCGCGAGGAAGGCGAACAGGTAGCGCAGCACGATGACAGCGGGCGGTGGCAGTGTGGCCAGGGTGTCGCGCATGCGCCGCACGAACTGCGCGTCGTCCGGCAGCGCCGCCACGCGCAGCAGGCGCTCCTGCAGCTGCATGTATGTGTGTACGTACTGCGCGAGGAAGGCGAACAGGTAGCGCAGCACGATGACAGCGGGCGGTGGCAGTGTGGCCAGGGTGTCGCGCATGCGCCGCACGAACTGCGCGTCGTCCGGCAGCGTCGCCACGCGCAGCAGGCGCTCCTGCAGCTGTATGTATGTGTGTACGTACTGCGCGAGGAAGGCGAACAGGTAGCGCAGCACGATGACAGCGGGCGGTGGCAGTGTGGCCAGGGTGTCGCGCATGCGCCGCACGAACTGCGCGTCGTCCGGCAGCGCCGCCACGCGCAGCAGGCGCTCCTGCAGCTGTATGTATGTGTGTACGTACTGCGCGAGGAAGGCGAACAGGTAGCGCAGCACGATGACAGCGGGCGGTGGCAGTGTGGCCAGGGTGTCGCGCATGCGCCGCACGAACTGCGCGTCGTCCGGCAGCGCCGCCACGCGCAGCAGGCGCTCCTGCAGCTGTATGTATGTGTGTACGTACTGCGCGAGGAAGGCGAACAGGTAGCGCAGCACGATGACAGCGGGCGGTGGCAGTGTGGCCAGGGTGTCGCGCATGCGCCGCACGAACTGCGCGTCGTCCGGCAGCGCCGCCACGCGCAGCAGGCGCTCCTGCAGCTGTATGTATGTGTGTACGTACTGCGCGAGGAAGGCGAACAGGTAGCGCAGCACGATGACAGCGGGCGGTGGCAGTGTGGCCAGGGTGTCGCGCATGCGCCGCACGAACTGCGCGTCGTCCGGCAGCGCCGCCACGCGCAGCAGGCGCTCCTGCAGCTGTATGTATGTGTGTACGTACTGCGCGAGGAAGGCGAACAGGTAGCGCAGCACGATGACAGCGGGCGGTGGCAGTGTGGCCAGGGTGTCGCGCATGCGCCGCACGAACTGCGCGTCGTCCGGCAGCGCCGCCACGCGCAGCAGGCGCTCCTGCAGCTGTATGTATGTGTGTACGTACTGCGCGAGGAAGGCGAACAGGTAGCGCAGCACGATGACAGCGGGCGGTGGCAGTGTGGCCAGGGTGTCGCGCATGCGCCGCACGAACTGCGCGTCGTCCGGCAGCGCCGCCACGCGCAGCAGGCGCTCCTGCAGCTGTATGTATGTGTGTACGTACTGCGCGAGGAAGGCGAACAGGTAGCGCAGCACGATGACAGCGGGCGGTGGCAGTGTGGCCAGGGTGTCGCGCATGCGCCGCACGAACTGCGCGTCGTCCGGCAGCGCCGCCACGCGCAGCAGGCGCTCCTGCAGCTGTATGTATGTGTGTACGTACTGCGCGAGGAAGGCGAACAGGTAGCGCAGCACGATGACAGCGGGGCGGGTGGCAGTGTGGCCAGGGTGTCGCGCATGCGCCGCACGAACTGCGCGTCGTCCGGCAGCGCCGCCACGCGCAGCAGGCGCTCCTGCAGCTGTATGTATGTGTGTACGTACTGCGCGAGGAAGGCGAACAGGTAGCGCAGCACGATGACAGCGGGCGGTGGCAGTGTGGCCAGGGTGTCGCGCATGCGCCGCACGAACTGCGCGTCGTCCGGCAGCGCCGCCACGCGCAGCAGGCGCTCCTGCAGCTGTATGTATGTGTGTACGTACTGCGCGAGGAAGGCGAACAGGTAGCGCAGCACGATGACAGCGGGCGGTGGCAGTGTGGCCAGGGTGTCGCGCATGCGCCGCACGAACTGCGCGTCGTCCGGCAGCGCCGCCACGCGCAGCAGGCGCTCCTGCAGCTGTATGTATGTGTGTACGTACTGCGCGAGGAAGGCGAACAGGTAGCGCAGCACGATGACAGCGGGCGGTGGCAGTGTGGCCAGGGTGTCGCGCATGCGCCGCACGAACTGCGCGTCGTCCGGCAGCGCCGCCACGCGCAGCAGGCGCTCCTGCAGCTGTATGTATGTGTGTACGTACTGCGCGAGGAAGGCGAACAGGTAGCGCAGCACGATGACAGCGGGCGGTGGCAGTGTGGCCAGGGTGTCGCGCATGCGCCGCACGAACTGCGCGTCGTCCGGCAGCGCCGCCACGCGCAGCAGGCGCTCCTGCAGCTGTATGTATGTGTGTACGTACTGCGCGAGGAAGGCGAACAGGTAGCGCAGCACGATGACAGCGGGCGGTGGCAGTGTGGCCAGGGTGTCGCGCATGCGCCGCACGAACTGCGCGTCGTCCGGCAGCGCCGCCACGCGCAGCAGGCGCTCCTGCAGCTGTATGTATGTGTGTACGTACTGCGCGAGGAAGGCGAACAGGTAGCGCAGCACGATGACAGCGGGCGGTGGCAGTGTGGCCAGGGTGTCGCGCATGCGCCGCACGAACTGCGCGTCGTCCGGCAGCGCCGCCACGCGCAGCAGGCGCTCCTGCAGCTGTATGTATGTGTGTACGTACTGCGCGAGGAAGGCGAACAGGTAGCGCAGCACGATGACAGCGGGCGGTGGCAGTGTGGCCAGGGTGTCGCGCATGCGCCGCACGAACTGCGCGTCGTCCGGCAGCGCCGCCACGCGCAGCAGGCGCTCCTGCAGCTGTATGTATGTGTGTACGTACTGCGCGAGGAAGGCGAACAGGTAGCGCAGCACGATGACAGCGGGCGGTGGCAGTGTGGCCAGGGTGTCGCGCATGCGCCGCACGAACTGCGCGTCGTCCGGCAGCGCCGCCACGCGCAGCAGGCGCTCCTGCAGCTGTATGTATGTGTGTACGTACTGCGCGAGGAAGGCGAACAGGTAGCGCAGCACGATGACAGCGGGCGGTGGCAGTGTGGCCAGGGTGTCGCGCATGCGCCGCACGAACTGCGCGTCGTCCGGCAGCGCCGCCACGCGCAGCAGGCGCTCCTGCAGCTGTATGTATGTGTGTACGTACTGCGCGAGGAAGGCGAACAGGTAGCGCAGCACGATGACAGCGGGCGGTGGCAGTGTGGCCAGGGTGTCGCGCATGCGCCGCACGAACTGCGCGTCGTCCGGCAGCGCCGCCACGCGCAGCAGGCGCTCCTGCAGCTGTATGTATGTGTGTACGTACTGCGCGAGGAAGGCGAACAGGTAGCGCAGCACGATGACAGCGGGCGGTGGCAGTGTGGCCAGGGTGTCGCGCATGCGCCGCACGAACTGCGCGTCGTCCGGCAGCGCCGCCACGCGCAGCAGGCGCTCCTGCAGCTGTATGTATGTGTGTACGTACTGCGCGAGGAAGGCGAACAGGTAGCGCAGCACGATGACAGCGGGCGGTGGCAGTGTGGCCAGGGTGTCGCGCATGCGCCGCACGAACTGCGCGTCGTCCGGCAGCGCCGCCACGCGCAGCAGGCGCTCCTGCAGCTGTATGTATGTGTGTACGTACTGCGCGAGGAAGGCGAACAGGTAGCGCAGCACGATGACAGCGGGCGGTGGCAGTGTGGCCAGGGTGTCGCGCATGCGCCGCACGAACTGCGCGTCGTCCGGCAGCGCCGCCACGCGCAGCAGGCGCTCCTGCAGCTGTATGTATGTGTGTACGTACTGCGCGAGGAAGGCGAACAGGTAGCGCAGCACGATGACAGCGGGCGGTGGCAGTGTGGCCAGGGTGTCGCGCATGCGCCGCACGAACTGCGCGTCGTCCGGCAGCGCCGCCACGCGCAGCAGGCGCTCCTGCAGCTGTATGTATGTGTGTACGTACTGCGCGAGGAAGGCGAACAGGTAGCGCAGCACGATGACAGCGGGCGGTGGCAGTGTGGCCAGGGTGTCGCGCATGCGCCGCACGAACTGCGCGTCGTCCGGCAGCGCCGCCACGCGCAGCAGGCGCTCCTGCAGCTGTATGTATGTGTGTACGTACTGCGCGAGGAAGGCGAACAGGTAGCGCAGCACGATGACAGCGGGCGGTGGCAGTGTGGCCAGGGTGTCGCGCATGCGCCGCACGAACTGCGCGTCGTCCGGCAGCGCCGCCACGCGCAGCAGGCGCTCCTGCAGCTGTATGTATGTGTGTACGTACTGCGCGAGGAAGGCGAACAGGTAGCGCAGCACGATGACAGCGGGCGGTGGCAGTGTGGCCAGGGTGTCGCGCATGCGCCGCACGAACTGCGCGTCGTCCGGCAGCGCCGCCACGCGCAGCAGGCGCTCCTGCAGCTGTATGTATGTGTGTACGTACTGCGCGAGGAAGGCGAACAGGTAGCGCAGCACGATGACAGCGGGCGGTGGCAGTGTGGCCAGGGTGTCGCGCATGCGCCGCACGAACTGCGCGTCGTCCGGCAGCGCCGCCACGCGCAGCAGGCGCTCCTGCAGCTGTATGTATGTGTGTACGTACTGCGCGAGGAAGGCGAACAGGTAGCGCAGCACGATGACAGCGGGCGGTGGCAGTGTGGCCAGGGTGTCGCGCATGCGCCGCACGAACTGCGCGTCGTCCGGCAGCGCCGCCACGCGCAGCAGGCGCTCCTGCAGCTGTATGTATGTGTGTACGTACTGCGCGAGGAAGGCGAACAGGTAGCGCAGCACGATGACAGCGGGCGGTGGCAGTGTGGCCAGGGTGTCGCGCATGCGCCGCACGAACTGCGCGTCGTCCGGCAGCGCCGCCACGCGCAGCAGGCGCTCCTGCAGCTGTATGTATGTGTGTACGTACTGCGCGAGGAAGGCGAACAGGTAGCGCAGCACGATGACAGCGGGCGGTGGCAGTGTGGCCAGGGTGTCGCGCATGCGCCGCACGAACTGCGCGTCGTCCGGCAGCGCCGCCACGCGCAGCAGGCGCTCCTGCAGCTGTATGTATGTGTGTACGTACTGCGCGAGGAAGGCGAACAGGTAGCGCAGCACGATGACAGCGGGCGGTGGCAGTGTGGCCAGGGTTGTCGCGCATGCGCCGCACGAACTGCGCGTCGTCCGGCAGCGCCGCCACGCGCAGCAGGCGCTCCTGCAGCTGTATGTATGTGTGTACGTACTGCGCGAGGAAGGCGAACAGGTAGCGCAGCACGATGACAGCGGGCGGTGGCAGTGTGGCCAGGGTGTCGCGCATGCGCCGCACGAACTGCGCGTCGTCCGGCAGCGCCGCCACGCGCAGCAGGCGCTCCTGCAGCTGTATGTATGTGTGTACGTACTGCGCGAGGAAGGCGAACAGGTAGCGCAGCACGATGACAGCGGGCGGTGGCAGTGTGGCCAGGGTGTCGCGCATGCGCCGCACGAACTGCGCGTCGTCCGGCAGCGCCGCCACGCGCAGCAGGCGCTCCTGCAGCTGTATGTATGTGTGTACGTACTGCGCGAGGAAGGCGAACAGGTAGCGCAGCACGATGACAGCCGGGCGGTGGCAGTGTGGCCAGGGTGTCGCGCATGCGCCGCACGAACTGCGCGTCGTCCGGCAGCGCCGCCACGCGCAGCAGGCGCTCCTGCAGCTGTATGTATGTGTGTACGTACTGCGCGAGGAAGGCGAACAGGTAGCGCAGCACGATGACAGCGGGCGGTGGCAGTGTGGCCAGGGTGTCGCGCATGCGCCGCACGAACTGCGCGTCGTCCGGCAGCGCCGCCACGCGCAGCAGGCGCTCCTGCAGCTGTATGTATGTGTGTACGTACTGCGCGAGGAAGGCGAACAGGTAGCGCAGCACGATGACAGCGGGCGGTGGCAGTGTGGCCAGGGTGTCGCGCATGCGCCGCACGAACTGCGCGTCGTCCGGCAGCGCCGCCACGCGCAGCAGGCGCTCCTGCAGCTGTATGTATGTGTGTACGTACTGCGCGAGGAAGGCGAACAGGTAGCGCAGCACGATGACAGCGGGCGGTGGCAGTGTGGCCAGGGTGTCGCGCATGCGCCGCACGAACTGCGCGTCGTCCGGCAGCGCCGCCACGCGCAGCAGGCGCTCCTGCAGCTGTATGTATGTGTGTACGTACTGCGCGAGGAAGGCGAACAGGTAGCGCAGCACGATGACAGCGGGCGGTGGCAGTGTGGCCAGGGTGTCGCGCATGCGCCGCACGAACTGCGCGTCGTCCGGCAGCGCCGCCACGCGCAGCAGGCGCTCCTGCAGCTGTATGTATGTGTGTACGTACTGCGCGAGGAAGGCGAACAGGTAGCGCAGCACGATGACAGCGGGCGGTGGCAGTGTGGCCAGGGTGTCGCGCATGCGCCGCACGAACTGCGCGTCGTCCGGCAGCGCCGCCACGCGCAGCAGGCGCTCCTGCAGCTGTATGTATGGTGTGTACGTACTGCGCGAGGAAGGCGAACAGGTAGCGCAGCACGATGACGCGGTGGCAGTGTGGCCAGGGTGTCGCGCATGCGCCGCACGAACTGCGCGTCGTCCGGCAGCGCCGCCACGCGCAGCAGGCGCTCCTGCAGCTGTATGTATGTGTGTACGTACTGCGCGAGGAAGGCGAACAGGTAGCGCAGCACGATGACAGCGGGCGGTGGCAGTGTGGCCAGGGTGTCGCGCATGCGCCGCACGAACTGCGCGTCGTCCGGCAGCGCCGCCACGCGCAGCAGGCGCTCCTGCAGCTGTATGTATGTGTGTACGTACTGCGCGAGGAAGGCGAACAGGTAGCGCAGCACGATGACAGCGGGCGGTGGCAGTGTGGCCAGGGTGTCGCGCATGCGCCGCACGAACTGCGCGTCGTCCGGCAGCGCCGCCACGCGCAGCAGGCGCTCCTGCAGCTGTATGTATGTGTGTACGTACTGCGCGAGGAAGGCGAACAGGTAGCGCAGCACGATGACAGCGGGCGGTGGCAGTGTGGCCAGGGTGTCGCGCATGCGCCGCACGAACTGCGCGTCGTCCGGCAGCGCCGCCACGCGCAGCAGGCGCTCCTGCAGCTGTATGTATGTGTGTACGTACTGCGCGAGGAAGGCGAACAGGTAGCGCAGCACGATGACAGCGGGCGGTGGCAGTGTGGCCAGGGTGTCGCGCATGCGCCGCACGAACTGCGCGTCGTCCGGCAGCGCCGCCACGCGCAGCAGGCGCTCCTGCAGCTGTATGTATGTGTGTACGTACTGCGCGAGGAAGGCGAACAGGTAGCGCAGCACGATGACAGCGGGCGGTGGCAGTGTGGCCAGGGTGTCGCGCATGCGCCGCACGAACTGCGCGTCGTCCGGCAGCGCCGCCACGCGCAGCAGGCGCTCCTGCAGCTGTATGTATGTGTGTACGTACTGCGCGAGGAAGGCGAACAGGTAGCGCAGCACGATGACAGCGGGCGGTGGCAGTGTGGCCAGGGTGTCGCGCATGCGCCGCACGAACTGCGCGTCGTCCGGCAGCGCCGCCACGCGCAGCAGGCGCTCCTGCAGCTGTATGTATGTGTGTACGTACTGCGCGAGGAAGGCGAACAGGTAGCGCAGCACGATGACAGCGGGCGGTGGCAGTGTGGCCAGGGTGTCGCGCATGCGCCGCACGAACTGCGCGTCGTCCGGCAGCGCCGCCACGCGCAGCAGGCGCTCCTGCAGCTGTATGTATGTGTGTACGTACTGCGCGAGGAAGGCGAACAGGTAGCGCAGCACGATGACAGCGGGCGGTGGCAGTGTGGCCAGGGTGTCGCGCATGCGCCGCACGAACTGCGCGTCGTCCGGCAGCGCCGCCACGCGCAGCAGGCGCTCCTGCAGCTGTATGTATGTGTGTACGTACTGCGCGAGGAAGGCGAACAGGTAGCGCAGCACGATGACAGCGGGCGGTGGCAGTGTGGCCAGGGTGTCGCGCATGCGCCGCACGAACTGCGCGTCGTCCGGCAGCGCCGCCACGCGCAGCAGGCGCTCCTGCAGCTGTATGTATGTGTGTACGTACTGCGCGAGGAAGGCGAACAGGTAGCGCAGCACGATGACAGCGGGCGGTGGCAGTGTGGCCAGGGTGTCGCGCATGCGCCGCACGAACTGCGCGTCGTCCGGCAGCGCCGCCACGCGCAGCAGGCGCTCCTGCAGCTGTATGTATGTGTGTACGTACTGCGCGAGGAAGGCGAACAGGTAGCGCAGCACGATGACAGCGGGCGGTGGCAGTGTGGCCAGGGTGTCGCGCATGCGCCGCACGAACTGCGCGTCGTCCGGCAGCGCCGCCACGCGCAGCAGGCGCTCCTGCAGCTGTATGTATGTGTGTACGTACTGCGCGAGGAAGGCGAACAGGTAGCGCAGCACGATGACAGCGGGCGGTGGCAGTGTGGCCAGGGTGTCGCGCATGCGCCGCACGAACTGCGCGTCGTCCGGCAGCGCCGCCACGCGCAGCAGGCGCTCCTGCAGCTGTATGTATGTGTGTACGTACTGCGCGAGGAAGGCGAACAGGTAGCGCAGCACGATGACAGCGGGCGGTGGCAGTGTGGCCAGGGTGTCGCGCATGCGCCGCACGAACTGCGCGTCGTCCGGCAGCGCCGCCACGCGCAGCAGGCGCTCCTGCAGCTGTATGTATGTGTGTACGTACTGCGCGAGGAAGGCGAACAGGTAGCGCAGCACGATGACAGCGGGCGGTGGCAGTGTGGCCAGGGTGTCGCGCATGCGCCGCACGAACTGCGCGTCGTCCGGCAGCGCCGCCACGCGCAGCAGGCGCTCCTGCAGCTGTATGTATGTGTGTACGTACTGCGCGAGGAAGGCGAACAGGTAGCGCAGCACGATGACAGCGGGCGGTGGCAGTGTGGCCAGGGTGTCGCGCATGCGCCGCACGAACTGCGCGTCGTCCGGCAGCGCCGCCACGCGCAGCAGGCGCTCCTGCAGCTGTATGTATGTGTGTACGTACTGCGCGAGGAAGGCGAACAGGTAGCGCAGCACGATGACAGCGGGCGGTGGCAGTGTGGCCAGGGTGTCGCGCATGCGCCGCACGAACTGCGCGTCGTCCGGCAGCGCCGCCACGCGCAGCAGGCGCTCCTGCAGCTGTATGTATGTGTGTACGTACTGCGCGAGGAAGGCGAACAGGTAGCGCAGCACGATGACAGCGGGCGGTGGCAGTGTGGCCAGGGTGTCGCGCATGCGCCGCACGAACTGCGCGTCGTCCGGCAGCGCCGCCACGCGCAGCAGGCGCTCCTGCAGCTGTATGTATGTGTGTACGTACTGCGCGAGGAAGGCGAACAGGTAGCGCAGCACGATGACAGCGGGCGGTGGCAGTGTGGCCAGGGTGTCGCGCATGCGCCGCACGAACTGCGCGTCGTCCGGCAGCGCCGCCACGCGCAGCAGGCGCTCCTGCAGCTGTATGTATGTGTGTACGTACTGCGCGAGGAAGGCGAACAGGTAGCGCAGCACGATGACAGCGGGCGGTGGCAGTGTGGCCAGGGTGTCGCGCATGCGCCGCACGAACTGCGCGTCGTCCGGCAGCGCCGCCACGCGCAGCAGGCGCTCCTGCAGCTGCGGCGGCAGCAGCGGCGGCCGCACCTGCAGTGCGCGAGGCGAAGGTCAGCGAGAACCATCCGACAAGTTAGGTTCATATGGAGAACGATGGACAAAAACTCCATTCTTACTCTAGTCCAGTCAAATTAGCATTCAACCTCGGAGAGAGATAATAAGCTGAATTTTCGTATATACCTTCATTTTAGCGGTCTAAAAGTTGTCTCAGAAGTCTCACAAAATCTCGTGTATGCGTCGTAAGTTATTCAAGGTCAAAGGTAAAAAAAACAGTTTTTCGCGATTATCTTGTAACAATTAAATATTGAAGTATGAAAAATTGGATTAGCTGAGCCCTCTCTTGGTAACAGTGTGAACTAGAAGTATGTAGTTGCCACAATAAAGTGACTAGATGGCGGATCAGAGGACATGCAATCTATAGAAATAATCAAATTAAATTAAGAATAAACATTTCTATAAAACACACATATTATATTAATAATAATAAAATTATTCACTTTATTAATTTGATAGTACTTAATTAATATTATAGACGAATGGCAAAGTTACCAGCTGAAAGAAAGAGGATATAGGTCAGCGGCCCTTTTAGCTAACTGACTCTCGAAGGACAGCGCGAGATATTTTAATAATATTGTTGAATTGATTTAAAATACCTTTTATACATATGATGTCGCGTCATATATTCATACACGAAATATTTTAAGGGATACACCTATAGCTGGTACAGAACCTATAGACACAATTTTTTTTTTTTATCGAACTATATTATTTTAAAATTTAAATAATTTAATATTACTTGACACACAAAATAACTACTGGTTCCTTCTTATTTTTTAACATGCATTACGCTAGTTTCTACCTACGTAGTATTTACTGTCATTGAAGCGGGCGGCGATATTTCGGCGCGCCAGGACGGCGCGCGGCTTAGATCAAAGGGAAGAAACGCGAGCGCGCGCGCGCCTCCCTTCCCTGCCCGCACCTCTCAGTCCCGTATAATCCGCGCCACAGTTAACACGCGTCGGGCTTCGGGCAAGAAACACAACAATGCCTATCTACAGGAGTACCAGAACGCCGTTGGACTTCCATGTGTGGGTTAGGGCAAAACACCTGGTTTATGGTAATGACGGCCATACCATATCTAGTGCGGAACAATTAAAAATGTGAATTGTGAAAGCTTTTGCAGTGATGGCTAGTGATAGACACGTTAATTTAAAGTGCAAGGACACGTGCAGCCGTCTGCGTCCAACAACACGGCGACTTTGTACAACAATTAATGTAAATCGTATAAATAATAACTACGTAGGAATTAGGTATGTACATTTTAAATTATTGTAAATAAATTGATTCTAATTTCCACGATAACATGGCAAGCCATTTATCCCGTTTATCACCTAGCCACTGCGAGGAGAGAAACAGCGTGTACCTACAATAGTACACGTATGTCCGCGTCTGCCAATCTATTGTACGATTTTTGATCAAATAAATCCCCGCCACGCACTTAAGACTTCTTAATGTTCACATCTGTACGAGTACGGCGGTAGGCAACTAACAATCAGCTGACGGATACAAGTCGATGCACTCGTAACGTCACAGAGGTCATTAACTTATGCGAATTCGAGTTGCACCTATCAGCTGTTTATTAGTATTTACCTAATTTACCGATGTGTAGGTACAGTAGATTAGGATTAAAATTTGTTTTAATCACACCTAGGTTCCTTTTCGTAAAACTTTAAGGAGGGAATTTAATAATGTAACCTACTTAGGTTTAGGTGGTTTTGTATTTTAAATTCATATTTATTATTTTTGTAATCGATAAGCTATTAAAATAAGACTAGATAGAGTTACGAAGTCTATTTACGTTGGTTTTATTTTTAACATCATCACGCCTGCATTCCCCGTAGAGATAGGCAGAGGTGTATTTTCATACGTCTACTACAGTTCACCAATGATATTGTTAGGGCCCATGTAAAAGGTCGGGGCAGGTGTTTGCGTCCGGCGGCTGGCGCGGCCTCGCGGAGACGTGCATGCGAACACAACCTCACCAACACGCTGCTCGACACAGAATAGATGAGACGCCTCGCTCGATGCGGCGCCGCGCAGCCTCCCTCGCCGCGTCAGGCGGGTCATCCATAGAATGGGGAGTAAAGGTTTTATGCAAAATGTCTCAAGCAGTTTTAAAATTATAATAATTGCGTAAAATACAAAACATTCAGATATTTTATTTTTCGTGTCTATTGGTTCTGTACCAGCTATAGATGTATCTCTTAAAATATTTCGTGTATGAATAGATACACCTTATATACCTAGGACCAGCCCTAGAATGAAATATTATTAAATAAGCTGTGAATACAAATTTAGTACTAATATGACGTGGTGATATTACATAACCTCTGATATTTCAACATGACTTTCTCTTTTGCCGGCAGGGTTTTTTTTTATTCTATATTAATGTTTTAATCATTTAAAAAAAGAAGTTTTTTTTTTTAAATTAAAAAATAAATGTTATTACAGTATAAATGAATATTCAATTGAAAAATCCATAGAACTGACATAATAATATAAATGAAGAATAAAAATTTAGATTTAATTAATTTAATTAATAACACAGGAAAACAGCATGTCTGTTGCATGAATTTTATTTCATGAATCTGAATAGTCTTTCCACGCTGATTTCAAAAACATATGCCTTTTTTATGCAGCAGCTCTAGTTTAGCAGCTATGGAGTGATGGGATTTTTTGCTAAAAATGCACCGAGTTTAAAGTATAAAAAATGATTAAATATGTTTATTCCGAATGAAATTTTATTTTATATGATTTTCTCGCGTGATATTTGTTAGTAGGTACTGCTATTTTAGATGCTCCAGCAATAATCAGCCATCATATATACGTTCCAATATCCCTGATATCTCTCCTCCATAGTGCGAATATCCTGGTGGAAACGCTCCCCTTGTTCGTCGCTGAGGTCACCGAGATTTTCAGGAAAATATTCGAGATGGCTATGAAGGTAGTGAAGCTTTATACTCATGTTGCAACCCAGTCGCTCAAAGTGCATCAGCAACTGTTCAATGTGCTGAATGTAGCCATCAGATTTTCTATTTCCCAAAAAAATCCTCACTACCCAAACAAACTCTTGCCATGCACATTTTTCGATTACTGTCATAAGATTGATAAAATGTGTATCTTCTATCAGCTTTTCATAAGACCCGGAATGTCAGAACAAAACACGAAATTGTCTTGTTCAGTAAAGAAAGGGAGTAAACTCTTTTCCCTGTTACGGTAGAACGATATTTTTGTTCCTTTTGTCAACAGGTTTCTTTCATTCAACCGGGAAGCTAGAATTTCTGATGCAGTCATTGACAGTCCAAGGTCCCTGATCAAGTTATTTAAATCACCTTGCTTTAGTGGTCGGGGATAAACGAAACGAAGCGATCAAGATCACTGTCTCTACTACTGTCGTCATTTTCAGTTTGTTGACTGCACTCGTCTGGATGTTCCGAAGATGTACATGGCTGCTGTGGTACTTAAAGAGGGTATTTTTTTGCTTGCCCATAATCGCAAAGACTCGACACAATTTTAATACATCAAACTAGGTATCCAAGGCTTGGCATTTGTCAGCAATGGAAACCCAAAGTAGTCTAAGTATGCTTTTTTCACGAAGTCGGAGGCGCTTAAACGGAATTTTTTGAAAATATATTCTCTACAAATAACACAAAAACAGTCATGTATGTTTAAACACATCTTTCTTGAGGAAGACATAATAAAAATTATGCAGAAACTAGTTTAGTTACACTGCTATTGATAGAAATTATCGACTACTTAAGTAAATTTAAGACGGTACCTGTATCTCACTAACTAGAGCTGCTACAAAAAATCTGAGGCTAGATTCGAAATCAGCGCATCCTAATTAGTAAACAACCGTAGTAAAACTTCATGCAACAAAAAAAAAGTTCAATTTTGTTTTCCTGTGTAATTAATAGAATGTTATCTTTAATTTTACTTAGAATAAGTTTTTTTTTTTTTTGCATGTATAAATATGGTCTTCCTTCAAATTTCTATTTTGCTGAGCCCGACAGGGTCCACGATTGGTACACTAATGTTAAATTACCACCTAAGCACATTGTGGAATGCAATAAATGATTGAGTATTGAGTATAACGGGATTTGGCGTTAATCCTCCACTTATCATACAGGAGCGATACTGCATGTGGATGGCAAATCTCTGAAGATTTATGTATATGGGTAATGTTATCCAAGCTTAAGTAAGTCTCCTTACTATCTATTATGTTCAGGGAACAACAAGCTATCTTGAAACCCTTAATTAATTATTGTTGAGAAGATCAATTGTGTGTGTACTTATTTCAATTTAAACCTCATGCGAATAAACCCGTAAGTCTCAAGCAAACAGCTACACTGTGTTAGTCGGTTAGTAGTGAAAAACCATCGTTACAATCTCGATTTCTATTCCTCCAGTGAAGTTAACATCTAGTATAAAAAATGTAGAGCATAAAATTTGCGACAAATTTTACTCGAAATATTTTTTTATGCACTTAACCGTTTTTGCGATAGAGGTCGGTTAGTGCACAGCGCTCAGCCTTACGTATCGTAATGCAAGTTCAACCGTGAATATCTGGGAATACTACCTTGAATTTTGAATAATTTGTATTATTTATCAGTTAACTCATTGTATTTAATAACATTTTACATATTTTTAATATATTCATTTAATAATACTTACTTACCTACTTTATGTATTTAAAAACTCGATCGGTCCTGGGGCCGCATCTGTGGGACATCGGGGACGACTGGGTGCTGTGCGCCGACCTCCCTAGCGGCGTCAGCGTGCTGTGCGACGCTGACGACACGCTGCTCCTGGCGCAGCGGAGGTGGCTCCAGGCGGCGCGGCGGCCGAATTCATGACACGCGGGGTTGCGACAGTCGTCGAGAGGATCCGGCAATTGGAACTCGAGGTGGCCTTGCACTAGTCCGAGGCCATGTGTTTTCATGGTCTCCGAAACGCGCCACTGTCGGGTTCCCAAATGACGGTGGGAGGGGTTCACATAGGCGTCGAGTCGACGATCAAGTACCTGGGACTCGTCCTCGACAACCGGTGGAACTTCGTTGAGCATTTCCGACGTTTGGCTCCCAGACTGGACCGGGCCGGGGCTGCCTTGAAGCGGCTCCTGCCCAATCTAGGGGGTCCAAACGCCTCTTATCGGAGGCTCTACGCAGGGGTCTTGCGGTCCATGGCCCTTTACGGGGCACCAGTGTGGGCGCGTTCATTGAGGCGTTGAACAGCCCGTCGGTTGAACGCGTCCCAAAGGGTCATGGCCATTCGGCTGGTCCGGGGATACCGCACGGTCTCCTGCGAGGCGGCGAGCCTCCTTCCCTGATTGCCGCCATGGGATCTGGAGGCAAAAGTCCTTGCGCACATTTGAGAGTGGCGCGAGGAGGCGAAACGCCGGCGCGTTATCCGCTGGCGCGAGAAATCACGGCAAAGCGGATGAGCTCTGGCGGAATCTCATGGCGGCATGGAGAGTGCGACTGTCGCAACCCAGTTCTGGGCACGCCACAATTGCGGCGGTAAGTCCCCTCTTTGAGGAGTGGCTTGAGAGGCGCCACGGCGTCCTCACCTTCCGCCTGACGCAGGTCCTCACCGGACATGGCTTTTTCAGGAGGTTCCTGTTTCCGATAAGACGGGAGGAAACGCCCGGGTGTTATCATTGTGTGGATCGACCGGAGGACACGGTGGAGCATACGGTGGAGGTCTGCCCGGCTTGGGTAGACCACCGCCGTGTCCTCGTGGCGGTGATCGGCGGTAACGATCTCTCGCGTCCAGCCCTGGTCCAGGCTACGGTACGGAGCTAGAGGGAAAGGGAACCCGTCACCTCCTTCTGCGAAGCGGTAATGCTCGCGAAGGAGGAGGCGGAGCGCGTGAGCGTAAGGCAATCGCTGCGCCCTCACGCCCCTAGTCCCCGCAGGAGACGCCCTGGGCGTCGGGAGTCCATAACCGCGCGCCTCAAAGATATCTCAGCACCATTGACGGGGTCCGATAGGGCCGATGCCTGCCGGGCTTGCGGATTATTCGAAAGAGTTTCCGTGGCCCTGGCGCACAGGCAACTGAAGGAATATGGGTGAGTTTTAGTCAGTAAGAGTCTGGCACGCCCTTCCGCTCCGCCCAGAGCGGAAGACGTCATTTGATGATTTCCCATCCAAAAAAAACGTTTTTATCCTTAAACCCCCCTCCCCCCACTTCCCGACCTCAGATCGCCCGTAAATATTTTTACTTTCATTTTTGTTATATTCTCTTCCTTTTTCCAATGGGTGTCATCCCATTTTTCTTTTCTCTTTTTACCATTTGCAAAGGATTCAGCCCTGATCTATATAATATGCGGCGACTTTAATATTGACATTTTGAAACGTAATAGTACCACACTTCAATTTGAATGTCATTTGCTTAATTTTAATTTAAAATTAGAAATAAAGCAGCCTACTAGATTAAAAAGTCAGACGTGTATCGACAATTTTGCACATAATCTAAATAAAAAATGCAAATCAGACGTAATAGATTTTGCCTTGTCTGACCACACTTGTCAAATATTAAGATGTCCTATCAAACGTATCTGTTTACTAGGTCACTGGTATATAAAACGACGTGATTATAGGAATGACCATGGTATAATAATATACTTCGCCAGGTATAGTATTCCAGTCACGGGGGTGACACAATTCTACGTCATCACCGCTGTGTTACCAGTAGTGCATAATAATAACTCCCCAATCGCCTTTATTACCTGTGCGAATCCGATAAAACAAAGAGGTTCTAAATAATTACGTTGGTATATGTTTAAATTGAATTGTTTCGTTTGATTACAAAAAAGAAACGATAATTTAAATGGTTTATATATTTTTTTAACAGAATGGTGACTAAAAATGTTTCCATAATTCGTTTCGTTGCAATAAAGTGGCAACTGTATACTTGTATAGTGACGTAAGCATGTGTCACTCCCGGAATGCCAGACAACAAGAAAAAGTTCAAAGACTGTTTATATAACATTTCCTTTTCTGAAATCTACGAAACTAACGACCCCGATGTAGCTTATAACTTGTTCATAGAGACCTTTACATAGTCTTACGACCTTTGCTTTCCCTAATGAAGAAAAATTATAAACCTTAAAACCAATGAAGAAGATTATAACTAAGAGATCTGATTAAAAAGCTTAAAACTACTGAAACAGATTATAAAAACTGAAAAATGAAGGGACCTGGTTAGAAACGACAAAAAATAAAAATTGTGATCTCATAGTATAACTTTGTAATCAAACTTAATGAACTTTTAGAAAAGTTAAATAAACGTTTTTTATTCCTCATCATGATTTTAGTTTCCATTATTGTCCTAAATAATTATCTAAGAATAGATGTCTACTAATTAACGTAACTATAGCAATAAAAAAATAAATAAACTATCAATTTCATAACTTAATTAACCTGTTTTGTAAAAAAATCATTGTAAAATATTATCCTTTCCCCCGTTAAACAACAATTCAAGTAATTGATACGCCCCTGTTTCTTTGCATCATTTTTTAAAAGTTGGGCGTACGCCTTTATGTACCTGCTCAGGGTGTATTTTTATGGGGTGTATAGGACATATTATTTTTTTTTTGGTCGTAAAGCACACGCTAGCTCAGGCATTATAAGACCAGCGCATTTTTTGAAAAACCCTTCTTATACACATCAAAAATCTAAGAAATTTGTCTCTTGGATACTTTTATATAGCTAGCTCTAAAATTGAGAGAGATACTATTAAAATCTAAGAAATTTGTCTCTTGGATACTTTTATATAGCTAGCTCTAAAATTGAGAGAGATACTATTAAAAATATTTTTTTTGTTTTGTTTTTTGCTTTCTTCTGAAAACCCATGTTTTGTGCTATACGCCCTTTGAGCCCAGAAATATCGATATTTTCACCAATATCTGTAAGGACGTCAAGAACCGCTTGTCCTTAAGACTGATCATCGTCCATTACTTTCAATATTCGGGAAGAAAACAGTTATTTCAGTCATGGCCGCATCGAGGTTACAGCGTTATGCGATAATATTGTCTGCATATAACTATAACGTCCTCTTTTTCGTTTCCTCTTTTTAGTATATATTAACGATCTACCCCATTTATTAAAAAACCAACCACAAATTGTGTTATTTGCTGACGATACTTCCTTAATTTTTAAGATAAATAGACGTGCATCAAATCTTGACGACGTAAATAACGCCCTACTGCAGATACATGATTGGTTCACTGCTAATAATTTAGTATTAAATAGGAATAAAACTAAATGCATAAGATTTGCTTTACCGAGTGTTAAAAGTAATGATTGTGACATAGTATTGAATAAAGAGAAACTAGAATTCGTCGATAAAACTGTTTTCCTGGGGATCACGCTCGACTCATGGCTGCAATGGGGTCCTCATTTAACATCTCTTGCAGGACGGCTAAGTTCAGCAGCATATGCTGTGAGAAAAATCCGTCAATTTACTAATGTAGATACCGCGAGGCTAGTCTATTTCAGTTACTTTCATAGTATCATGTCTTACGGTATTTTACTATGGGGACGGGCTGCAGATATCGAGTCTATTTTTATTCTGCAGAAAAGAGCCATCAGAGCAATATATTGCCTCCGCAGGCGCGATTCTCTAAGGGAACTGTTTAAAGATATTAACATCATGACGGTACCTTGTCAATATATCTATGAAAACATCATGTACGTAAGAAAAAATTTAAATCTTTTCAGTAAAAGAGGTGAAAGACATAACTATATGACTAGAAATAGGGACCAATTAGTTCAACCAGGTTTCAGACTGGCTAAAGTAGACTCATCCTTCATGGGGTACTGTTTAAAATGTTATAATAAAATACCTCCCCACATACTCCAACAGAATGAAACAAAATTTAAATCTCGTATAAAACGCACACTATGCAGCCAAGCATATTATAAGTTGGGGGATTACATCGCTGACAAAGATGCTTGGCTCAACGCTGGTCCTGCTCCACAGGGGCGCATAAATTAATTGATTAGCATTCGAAAATATTGTTGGAGCTGCTAAAGATTGTAAAAACAACAACATCTTTGCATTGTATAAATTCAATTTCTTAACAATGTATAATTGCATAGCACATGTGTGAGCACTATGTACCTACTATAAAGCCACCATTTACTAGGCTCGTCTTTCATTGACTTGAATGTGCCCTGGCGGCTGAGAGTATGTCATGCTCACTCAAATGTCTCGCTGGTGGTGGCGTGTGTGTTGGATCATTAAGTTCCCTTCAAAATGGTTGAGCTGAATGGTGCTGATCCATGCGTCATGTTCGTGAACGGGCGCCGTCAGTAGGGACTGGTCAACTCTTGGCTGCCACGGCTTATTTTAATTAAAATTTTTGAATTGTTTTTTTATCTTTTTTATTACGGATACTTTAAACGTGCACGTCTTTCTACATCGTTCTCACATTTTTAATTTGAACATGAATGATGTAAACAATTTGTTTTTTGTAACTATATATTGATTTAAAAGAGTGTCCATGGAGTTTCTTGCCCGTTCTTCTCCATAGGTACTGTAGAGGCTGTCTGCATGTGTCAACCTTATGTTGACTGGCTGGATATATATTATCGTTGGTTTGCCTCGAACAGTCAAGCAAGTTTAAAAATAAGATTTATAGGAAAAGTGATGGTAGATTGTTTAATAGGTAGACAGGCAGAGCTAGGGCCTGCCAATGTACAATTCCTTGATAAAATATATTTACGTTCTAAGGAGTACTGCGTGTATTGCTTTACCTCTACGACCCTCTAGTAATTATTAGATACACGTAGCAACACCACAATTGGTGGAGGCGCCGAAGCGCAAAAGTACGCAAGCTCCCATTATTTTTAAGGCGTGTGCAGAGCCAAATAAAATATTGCACAAGTTCGTTTCTCGTGTTGCGTGCACAAAGCTTAATATTGTGCGAAGTTTATATAATATAAAAAGGTGAAACAAAAGTGAAGTCGCCGGAATTTAAAGCTAAGTGGTTTTATCAATTTTATGATTTAAAAAAGCGAGATGGCTCAAGACTTTTTCACGGGCTCAAGCCACGATTGTATTGAAATTTTTTTAGACGCTTTCGAGGATTTTGCTACCAGTTACGGATGGAGAGAAAGCGATTGGGCGCTAATAGTGAGCGCATATTTTCAGGGTGCTGCCCTAGCTTTTCACAAATTTATATACCGGGAAGGTATGAGTTTTGTAGCGATCTGTGACCAGCTTAAAGCTGAGTTCCCATGCAGATGCATTTCTAAAATAGGGCATAGAGTGCAAGAAGATGAATTTGCATATGATATGGCCAATGAAGACGGGCAAAAAAGTTGTTTTAATTTAGATAATGATGCTATTACATTTTCTAGCGTAAAACAGGATGACCAAATTTTTGATGAGCAAAGCTGCCAAGCAGGCAGTGATGACCATGATGTTGATGACGAGCGCAGCTGCCAAGAGTGCAGACCTGCGAATGATGAGGAACGACCAGTTGCAGTGTTCGAGAATGAACACGATGATGAATTTGATGAATCGGGTCAGACTAATCCTTATATTAAATTGTATAGCCATGTTTCAGAACAGCAGAATGTGTCCTTATTAAACGAAGATATTGATCACGTCGAAGAATCACACAAATATAACGACGGTGTTGATCAATCTAACGAGGATAATTTTATTTTACTTTCAAATATAAAGGAAATCGATAATACGTCGTTGTTAACCACAGTAAATGAGAATATGCAGTTATCTGTGACTCCAGACCAAATTTGTAAATTAAAGTTTGGTTCAGAGTTAGATGGTGACAATGAGATAGTCGAGGATGACGCGGTGTCACATATTGTCGGAAATAATGATAATAAAATAAAAATAGTGGTTGATCTGGTCAAAAATACATTGACTCGTAAAATAGTCAAATCTGTAGGTGGTCATTTTATAATTCATTCTTACCACAGCAAAAGAAGATTTCGTAATGTCCCATCATATCATCAGCGTATTGTTAACAATACAAAAAGAAAAGTTCGGGTAAAGAAAAAGGTCTCATATGTTAGAAAAACTAAAATAAAAGACTTCTTTCCATAACTGAATAAATTTAAAAGAAAGTCTAGAGAAATGAATAATTATTTTATAAACATTTTTTCCTTTTTAAAATATAAGTTTAAAAAATTAAATCATAGGAAATTCAGGGATATTGTATATGTATGTAGATTAAAACCTTTTCATGTCAGTTTATAATAATTTATTGTCTTTTTGTATTGTCATTTATTGTCATATAGATGTCAATTAGATGTAAACATCATTTAGATTAATTCATTATTTTAGTTTGGATAATATGATGCAATGTATTAATGTGTTTTCATTTATATTTTTCATATATGGGGAGCAATCTTTGGACGCAGCTGGGTGCGTGTGAGGTGTCACACCTCGCCACACCAAGAAGTCTGAGGGAGAAGGCATCTTCGTCTTCAATAATAGTTGGATTTCACTAGGCTGTGATAGCATAGCCATACTCCAGATCATAGTAATGCGAGTGAAGAGATTTTTTTTTATTTTTTGGAAACTGTGGTTCTTTTAGAGGGGAGGGTGATACGCAGTCTAAACTCGAACCAACTTTGCTTACGGAGCATAGCTCTTGCAAAGGGTGTTGTGTTGACACCATCAGTTCGAATTTGGATTGAATACTCTCTGAGTTGTAACCAACTTTGCTAAAGGAGCGTAGCTCTTGCAAAGGATGTTGAGTCAACATCAATGGTTAAACTTAATGTTGTTGAGAACCCACAGTTCAATCAGTACTAGCTGATGCTTAATGAAGTTTGAAATGGTGAGATCGAATAGGCTTTTGAGATTTTTCCTCTGGAGTATGTGCTTGAAAAAGGTTTGTTGATGAGCTCCGACTTCTTAGCCTTTTCTCCCTCCGACTCATACCGTCCGATGGGGTCGAAGTTTACGATGTTAAGTTTCATTCTTTTCATTAAACTCCTTCAGGGTTGTTGGGAATTTGTCACTTCAATTTATTTGTTTTTAGGAAGCCACGTCGCATCTTTTTACCAGTTTTGGCGCGACGAGGTTTAAGCATGGCGAATGTTAATTTATTCATGTATGTGGTAACATAAAGTAATGTTTTTCTTACCTGACACATATCTTAGTCAGATTCGCAAATCGTTCGTCCTGTCCTTAAGCCTTCTCTTGTAAGAGTTGGACTTCACATTGTATAATATATTTCTGGCGTTAGGTAATTATTCTTATAGGTATAGGCAGGAAGAGCCTGATTGTTCGAGGTGGTAAATAAAAGTCTTGTTTGAAAACACGACTGCGTCGATCCTTTTATTTAAGGGTGGGCGTAGCTCATGTAGAGGCTGTCTGCATGTGTCAACCTTATGTTGACTGGCTGGATATATATTATCGTTGGTTTGCCTCGAACAGTCAAGCAAGTTTAAAAATAAGATTTATAGGAAAAGTGATGGTAGATTGTTTAATAGGTAGACAGGCAGAGCTAGGGCCTGCCAATGTACAATTCCTTGATAAAATATATTTACGTTCTAAGGAGTACTGCGTGTATTGCTTTACCTCTACGACCCTCTAGTAATTATTAGATACACGTAGCAACACCACAGTACCTACTACGCTTTGGAATGGGCAACTAGCTTCATTTTTCTGACTGACTGACCCTTTGACAATTCAAAAGTGCCTGTAATTGGTTTATTTGAAATAAATGCTTTGAGTTTGAGTTTGAGTTTGAGTCCAGTAGATTAAATGTGAATATAATGTCGCGGCGGACTATTTGTCGCGCTCGCCTTTACCAGAACCAGACTGTAGAACGGAAACACAAAATGATCTGTCTTTCCTCAATTTCTTAGATGCAAACGTCGCTCCGCTAACTTTTAGTTACATTAAAACAGAAGATGTAAGGACGATATTTTAAAAACAGTGATTAAGTACGTGCTGAACGGCTGGCCGCGTAAGATTAATTGTAAACTGGTTTGGCCCTATTTTAACTGAAAAACTGATTTAGAGGTTGAAAATGATTATATTTTTCGAGGCCACAGAGTTGTGATACCAGCAGTGTACCGAAGTAGGTTAGTATAAGAACTACATTCGGGTCATTTCGGCGTGGTAAAAACAAAGAATGCAGCTGGTAGTAGATTGTGGTGGCCATCGATCGATAAGGACATAGAGGAATGGATGGGCGCATGCCACACGTGCGCCGCGCCCCCGCGCCCCCTCTCACCCGCGCCCCAGCTCCCCGCGCCCCCGCGCCCCCGCGCCCCCGCGCCCTGGCCGCGCGACTCGTCTCCGTGGCGCCGCTTGCACATTGACTACATGACTATAAACCAACATGTACACTTGATTGTCGTAGATTCATATAGCAAGTGGTTGGAGTGTTCACATATAAGTTGCGGTACAACAAGTCGGGCGCTTATAACAAAATTAAAGGAATTGTTTTCTTGGTTCGGTATACCGAGTGTTATAGTTTCCGATAATGATGTAAAAATTAAGTCAAATAAATTTAATAAAAAATGCGATATGAACGGTATCAGATATATAACGTCCCCAATTTATCACCCTTTCAGTAACGGAAAGGCCGAAAATTCTGTAAAACGTGCAAGAAGGTGATAAAATGTATTATTACAGATAACAGTCAGCAAAATTTGAGTAACGAAAAACTACTAGGATTTATTGATTACTGCAACACACCACATTGTGCAATGGGCGAACTCCCAGCAAAGCCTATGTTTGGCCGAAATATAACATCAAGGCTGGATCTGTTACTGGAAGATGGTCATAAAAAGGAAACTAATAATGATAATTTAAAAACTAAAAGAACATAATCATAGGCGATAGGGTATGGTTAAAATGGTACATAGCTCTCTTAATTTTGAACCCCATAATTAGTACTAATTGTTTTGTCCGGGAATTTGTATTTTGTAATAAGCTCGGCAATAAACCATTGCCTATCTATACAGTCCACTTCTTTCATTTGCTCCCCGCGCTAACACTAATCAAGAAGTAGCCGAAGATCGAGGCGATCGTTCTTTTGAGCCACAGCCTACAAGACCGACTCGTAGTTGTAGACGTAAGATTAAATAAAAGGTTTAAATTGTAAATGTATTGCACACCACGCATTTGTATATCTAGACGCAGTATGTAAACAAACTCACTTAAAATAGTACGCGTAAAATGTGTCTATAGATTGATGATAACGAATGATGTAGTGTGCCATCAGCCGAGTTTGTCGGCCTCTTGTGTAGTTATGTCAGTGAAATTGTTATTAGTGTGTGTGTGTGTGTGCGTGGCTGCACGCTCGCCTCTATGTTGTGTCGCCATCAGTAATCCACTAGCATCTTATCGCAATGGTGGTTTTATCTGGCAGCTGTCAGATCAGTTTTACATGGCAGCCTGTGGACCAACTATACTCAGCGGGCTATCAGCGCCCTGCGGTTCCAATATAATAACGGGTTCAGGATGTTGATGGGGCTGCCCCGTTTCTGCAGTGCATCAGGTATGTTTGCACAAGCACACGTCGCTGGCTTCCACGATATCGTTAGACAGAAATCTGCCTCTTTGCTCTGCAGAGTGCGGGAAGGCTCCAACTCCATCCTGAAGACCATAGCGGGGAGGTACGATTCTCCTTTGTTAGGTGATGTTGTTTGAAGATGCATTTTGAACAACAGCCTTGTTTCCAATTAGATATAAGTTTACTAACATAGGTATAAGTTACCTCTTTGTTTACTAACCCTTATGAATGTTGCTTATCCCAGGTAGTTTTATTTTTATTTTTATAAAAATATATTTTGTTCTATTAAAACTATAAACAAAAACAATGACGCTTTAAAGGCGACATTTCGGGTAATTCAAACAAAAACTCATTAAAAACATTATCTCAATTACCGTGACATGGGGTCTTTAGGTGAACCCTCCCAATCCCCCAAAACATTGTCGGTCCATGCGCCAAACAGCCTGTATATTATTTATTATTATACGCTATTTATTAATCACATAAAATGAATCTGACACTTTAAAAATAGTCCCTTATCATAATAATTATATAAATTTTAAGGAAACTATTAAAATTATTTATTCCTACTATACTGAATGATACCAAATATGGTATATTTTTAAATACTCAGCATTTTTTCAGAATCAACTTACGTGAGCCAGAGTCTATTTATTTTCTTTTTTTATTTCTAGTATTAAACATATGTCTATCATTTATTTTATATAAAAAAAAATACTTACTTATATTTTCATAAATGAATTGGCAAGGTACTGTCATAATATAAATCTTTTTAAATAGTTTCTTAAGAGATTCGCGGCGACGTACATTTTAAATGGCTCGGACAGCTCTCTTTTGCAAAATTAAAATATATTTAATGTCAATAGCTTGATCTCCCAGTCACATGGTATACGACATAATGCTGCGAAAGTAGTTAAAACAGATCAATAACGCGAATCAATATTGAATTTTGTGGAATGCTGTGTCAAAACAAACCCTAATGGGTTTACGCCGTTTACCTGAGCGTCTTTGAGGTACGATCTGAGTAAATCAATAGTGCTCCAGTTTTAGCAGAAGCGTCTCATGGTTAACACAATCGAACGTCTCATTTGGAACCGGTAGAATCGGCACAGGCCTACGATTATCGGGTTCCTCGCCGTCACCGGGGCGGGAGACGGACGCACTCACCTCGCGCAGGTACAGCTTGAGCAGGCCGCACACGGAGTTGATGTCCGAGGCGTCGCGCACGCCGGCCAGCGGGTCCTCGCCGCGCTCGAAGGCCGCGCGCAGCGCCTGCATCTCCACCTGCGAGCCCGACACGCGGAACACGCCCTGGTGGCGCCGCCCGTAGCGCGCGATCACGCGCACGCACGACGTCAGCACGCGCGGCAGGCGCAGCGCCAGCGGCGCCGCGAACTGTCCGCGGCGCGCGCGCGCGGCCGCCCGGCGCGGCGGCGACGGCGGCACGGGCGCGCCCGCCGCGCCGCCCAGGCGCCCGCGCGCCGCCGCGCCCTTGCTCTCCAGGCGCGCCAGGCGCCCCGCGCACGCCACGTACGACCGGAACTTCTGCAACGCGGAGCGAGCGCACGTCATCGATGCACTTTATAACAGACGGTACACGAAATGCCGAAACGACTGCAATGCTCATTCTTGGTGTGCTTTAAAAGTTCAATTAGACTACCGAGATAGACTGCAAATGTCGGAACAGACCGCTCACGTCCCACATAGAGTGACCTAGTACTGACCGCCAGGTAGTAGTCCTCCTGGTCGTCGGGCACGGGCGGCGGGCCGGGCGGCACGCCGGCTGCGCCCGCGCCGGCCGCGCCGAACAGACCGCTCACGTCCCACATAGAGTGACCTAGTACTGACCGCCAGGTAGTAGTCCTCCTGGTCGTCGGGCACGGGCGGCGGGCCGGGCGGCACGCCGGCTGCGCCCGCGCCGGCCGCGCCGAACAGACCGCTCACGTCCCACATAGAGTGACCTAGTACTGACCGCCAGGTAGTAGTCCTCCTGGTCGTCGGGCACGGGCGGCGGGCCGGGCGGCACGCCGGCTGCGCCCGCGCCGGCCGCGCCGAACAGACCGCTCACGTCCCACATAGAGTGACCTAGTACTGACCGCCAGGTAGTAGTCCTCCTGGTCGTCGGGCACGGGCGGCGGGCCGGGCGGCACGCCGGCTGCGCCCGCGCCGGCCGCGCCGAACAGACCGCTCACGTCCCACATAGAGTGACCTAGTACTGACCGCCAGGTAGTAGTCCTCCTGGTCGTCGGGCACGGGCGGCGGGCCGGGCGGCACGCCGGCTGCGCCCGCGCCGGCCGCGCCGAACAGACCGCTCACGTCCCACATAGAGTGACCTAGTACTGACCGCCAGGTAGTAGTCCTCCTGGTCGTCGGGCACGGGCGGCGGGCCGGGCGGCACGCCGGCTGCGCCCGCGCCGGCCGCGCCGAACAGACCGCTCACGTCCCACATAGAGTGACCTAGTACTGACCGCCAGGTAGTAGTCCTCCTGGTCGTCGGGCACGGGCGGCGGGCCGGGCGGCACGCCGGCTGCGCCCGCGCCGGCCGCGCCGAACAGACCGCTCACGTCCCACATAGAGTGACCTAGTACTGACCGCCAGGTAGTAGTCCTCCTGGTCGTCGGGCACGGGCGGCGGGCCGGGCGGCACGCCGGCTGCGCCCGCGCCGGCCGCGCCGAACAGACCGCTCACGTCCCACATAGAGTGACCTAGTACTGACCGCCAGGTAGTAGTCCTCCTGGTCGTCGGGCACGGGCGGCGGGCCGGGCGGCACGCCGGCTGCGCCCGCGCCGGCCGCGCCGAACAGACCGCTCACGTCCCACATAGAGTGACCTAGTACTGACCGCCAGGTAGTAGTCCTCCTGGTCGTCGGGCACGGGCGGCGGGCCGGGCGGCACGCCGGCTGCGCCCGCGCCGGCCGCGCCGAACAGACCGCTCACGTCCCACATAGAGTGACCTAGTACTGACCGCCAGGTAGTAGTCCTCCTGGTCGTCGGGCACGGGCGGCGGGCCGGGCGGCACGCCGGCTGCGCCCGCGCCGGCCGCGCCGAACAGACCGCTCACGTCCCACATAGAGTGACCTAGTACTGACCGCCAGGTAGTAGTCCTCCTGGTCGTCGGGCACGGGCGGCGGGCCGGGCGGCACGCCGGCTGCGCCCGCGCCGGCCGCGCCGAACAGACCGCTCACGTCCCACATAGAGTGACCTAGTACTGACCGCCAGGTAGTAGTCCTCCTGGTCGTCGGGCACGGGCGGCGGGCCGGGCGGCACGCCGGCTGCGCCCGCGCCGGCCGCGCCGAACAGACCGCTCACGTCCCACATAGAGTGACCTAGTACTGACCGCCAGGTAGTAGTCCTCCTGGTCGTCGGGCACGGGCGGCGGGCCGGGCGGCACGCCGGCTGCGCCCGCGCCGGCCGCGCCGAACAGACCGCTCACGTCCCACATAGAGTGACCTAGTACTGACCGCCAGGTAGTAGTCCTCCTGGTCGTCGGGCACGGGCGGCGGGCCGGGCGGCACGCCGGCTGCGCCCGCGCCGGCCGCGCCGAACAGACCGCTCACGTCCCACATAGAGTGACCTAGTACTGACCGCCAGGTAGTAGTCCTCCTGGTCGTCGGGCACGGGCGGCGGGCCGGGCGGCACGCCGGCTGCGCCCGCGCCGGCCGCGCCGAACAGACCGCTCACGTCCCACATAGAGTGACCTAGTACTGACCGCCAGGTAGTAGTCCTCCTGGTCGTCGGGCACGGGCGGCGGGCCGGGCGGCACGCCGGCTGCGCCCGCGCCGGCCGCGCCGAACAGACCGCTCACGTCCCACATAGAGTGACCTAGTACTGACCGCCAGGTAGTAGTCCTCCTGGTCGTCGGGCACGGGCGGCGGGCCGGGCGGCACGCCGGCTGCGCCCGCGCCGGCCGCGCCGAACAGACCGCTCACGTCCCACATAGAGTGACCTAGTACTGACCGCCAGGTAGTAGTCCTCCTGGTCGTCGGGCACGGGCGGCGGGCCGGGCGGCACGCCGGCTGCGCCCGCGCCGGCCGCGCCGAACAGACCGCTCACGTCCCACATAGAGTGACCTAGTACTGACCGCCAGGTAGTAGTCCTCCTGGTCGTCGGGCACGGGCGGCGGGCCGGGCGGCACGCCGGCTGCGCCCGCGCCGGCCGCGCCGAACAGACCGCTCACGTCCCACATAGAGTCGCTGCCCTCCATCTGTGTACATAACATACCAATGTTTATTCCTTAAACAAATGGCCACAAATAAAAAACAAACATGGTATTTACAATTATTAATCACTAACTTCTGCCCGCGACTTCATTCCCTTGGAAGTCGGAAGACACCACAATATACTAGAATAACACCCACATTTTTATAAAACCATCCTTGTATACTACATTTATAACAGACAAAATATACATCACAAAAGGAACATCTCTTGGGAATCAAACTAACGAACCGAGACTTACAAGGCGAACGTGGACCTATTAGGGTTTGTCCACCGCCACCGCCAACGGGACGTCAACGAGAAGGAGACGAAGGCGCCAAAGTAGCGATACATAGATTTACTATGGCCGCGTGTCCACTGCACGAGAACCCAACCCCCGATTTACGAGTAGTTCGGCACTCGTGCTAGAGCTCAGCCCCAGACAGCGTGACGCCGACGTGCCGCAGCACAGAGCACGTTGCGTAGTGTGACGCCGACGTGCCGCAGCACAGAGCACGTTGCGTAGTGTGACGCCGACGTGCCGCCGCACAGAGCACGTTGCGTAGTGTGACGCCGACGTGCCGCCGCACAGAGCACGTTGCGTAGTGTGACGCCGACGTGCCGCAGCACAGAGCACGTTGCGTAGTGTGACGCCGACGTGCCGCAGCACAGAGCACGTTGCGTAGTGTGACGCCGACGTGCCGCAGCACAGAGCACGTTGCGTAGTGTGACGCCGACGTGCCGCAGCACAGAGCACGTTGCGTAGTGTGACGCCGACGTGCCGCAGCACAGAGCACGTTGCGTAGTGTGACGCCGACGTGCCGCCGCACAGAGCACGTTGCGTAGTGTGACGCCGACGTGCCGCCGCACAGAGCACGTTGCGTAGTGTGACGCCGACGTGCCGCAGCACAGAGCACGTTGCGTAGTGTGACGCCGACGTGCCGCAGCACAGAGCACGTTGCGTAGTGTGACGCCGACGTGCCGCAGCACAGAGCACGTTGCGTAGTGTGACGCCGACGTGCCGCAGCACAGAGCACGTTGCGTAGTGTGACGCCGACGTGCCGCAGCACAGAGCACGTTGCGTAGTGTGACGCCGACGTGCCGCAGCACAGAGCACGTTGCGTAGTGTGACGCCGACGTGCCGCAGCACAGAGCACGTTGCGTAGTGTGACGCCGACGTGCCGCAGCACAGAGCACGTTGCGTAGTGTGACGCCGACGTGCCGCCGCACAGAGCACGTTGCGTAGTGTGACGCCGACGTGCCGCCGCACAGAGCACGTTGCGTAGTGTGACGCCGACGTGCCGCCGCACAGAGCACGTTGCGTAGTGTGACGCCGACGTGCCGCCGCACAGAGCACGTTGCGTAGTGTGACGCCGACGTGCCGCCGCACAGAGCACGTTGCCGTTGCGCACGCGCTGCCGTCGTGTCGCGCGGGCGCCGCTGGCATTTCTTTTGTCTATCATAACATATTGAACCGCCGAGTCCGGTCGCGGTGAACAAACGATCGTCGTCACCGGGACGTCAAGTTCGGTTCGATAAATCTCGTTTTCCGTTGACGTCCGTTTACAATAGCGGTGGACAAACGGTATTAGGCTATTTACTTCGTTGACAACTTGACTAAGATAGCCGTTCTTATACATGTCAAGAATGACTGCTTAGGTCCTTGTAGGTTTAGCATGATGATATTCATTTCAGGGGTTATCCGTATCTATCTGCAATAGTTTATAATTTTTCTCGTCAAATCTCGCGGTAAACTGTTGAGCAATACGAACATAATGAAATATTGCTTATCTCCTATAGCAAATAGTGTGATACTTAGTGCCCGACCGAAGCTGGCGTGTGGCATTCGTGAGTTGTCGGTTTTGATAGAATACGAGCTATTGACAGATAGACAATCAGGGTCCCGTGTTTACTTTTAAATCCCTACTCGCTGATACTAAAAGCAGCATGTCTTTAACAGACATGCTGCTAGGTGACATGCTAGGGGACATGAGTAGGGATTTATTCGCTTTCTGGAAGATTGATACAAGCTCTAAAGTAGCGGTTGTGCGTTCGATCACAATAGCAAAATCAGAGATTACTTCGACGCTGCATCGCGTTTTGGCGACTCGTTCCGTATGAGTACAATTTAAAAAATGCGTTTTCTAACTATGCTGAAATGTTTGACGGAGAGATAAAGCATTGTGGCTAGGTGTATCGAGCTTCCGAAAAGCGATTAAACCGCTGATTGCTAATGTTCAACTTATGCGGTATTAAGAGTCGAATCGAGCATCTGAAAAATTACTAAATCGCTAATCGCAAAAGGTAACAGTAGCATATATGCTAAGGCCCTTATTTAAGTAAGGATTTTTTTTTCTTTGTGTAAAAGAAATCTGATCTGTAAAATCAAGCCTTAATCAAAATAATTGTAACAAATGTACAAAAAACGACGGGTCTCCGAAAATAATGTCATTTAATTTTTAAAAAAAAACTTAACTTCATACGTTTCGGTTTTGGCCGAAACTAGTCGAAGAGCCGAAGGTTCGGTTATGGAACTCGTGTTTCGGGCGGACACTAGTGATAATAAATATAGTCTATGTAATGACCCGGCGTGTAAGGAATATTTGTGCAAAATTTTAACTGAATATATTCAGTAGTTTTTACGCCAATCCGGAACATGAGACAAATAGAAAAACGGAAAAAAAAAAAACTAAAAAGTTTATTTTTGGCATCACAATCGTTTCCACACCTCGTAGCAATTCCAAATATTTTTTTTCAAAGATTTTATTTTGTCTTCTTTACTATTTAATTATTATGTATAGATTAATTATAAATCAAAAATAATTACTGGAACGTGCTACAGGCGTTGCGGGTGGATTCCATCAGAGAAACATAGTCCCGTTAAAATTTGTTACCGCGGACTTCTAGAAACCTTTCGCGACACAAAGGGTTTTACGACGACGACGGTCCCGGCCCGCGCGCGTACCTGCTTGACGAGCTCCGTCTCGGCGGCGTCCAGCGTCTTGGCGTTCTCGCGGCACTCGGCGCGCAGCCGCCGCGCGCTCTCGTCCAGCTGCGCCAGGCGCTGCGCCAGCTCGCGCGCCACGCGCTCGGCCGCGTCGTCGTGCGCGTCGGCCGCGTCGGCCAGCAGGTCGCGCAGCTCGGCGTCGGCCGCGGCGGGCGCGGCGCCCACGTAGGGCAGCGGGCGCGGCAGCGCGAAGGCGGCGGCGTGCGCGTCCAGCAGGCGCGCGCGCCCGCCCGCCGCGTCCAGCGCGCGCGCCGCCGCGCCCAGCGCGCCCCCCGCCGCGCCCGCCGCCGCGCCGCGCGCCTCCTCGGCCGCGCCCGCCGTGCGCAGCGCGCGCCCCACGGCCGCCTCGAAGCCCACCTCCATGCACTGCGGGCAGCGCGCGGTCAGTGCCCCGAGCGTTGACAATCCGACAGAGCGCACCCCGGCGCACCGACCGAATACGTTGTTGGATTTTCAACTCTCGGCGCTGAGCGGTGCATTGAAAAGTACTACGCGAAAAAAAATCGCCCACAGGTACGAGGGGCACGCGTCGCACTCGTCGATACTGACACACTGGTGGTCCATAAAATTCAGCTCCTTTTAACTCTAAAGTTCTACCTATTTGCCAATTTTTCTTATCTTTTGGTTTCTTAGGTTATCTCTCTCAAGCGAATCTGCCAAAACATCAAATTTTCATGCTCTTCAAAAGATAATGTGTACGAGTTGTAGTTAGCTCCGTACACTGATTTATCGTGATGCATTAATGATGCACTGATAATATGATGCACTAAGTAGTTAAATTTATTTAAGTAACAGTAAGTGACAATACTAGAGTGGAAGGCGATTATTTCTCTCAGTTGTTGATAGCTACACAGTTATAAGTTCACTATATTTTAATTCGTTAGTCAAGGTATTTTATAATGCTAAATTATGAAGCGCATTGTCGGTCTAAAGTAGGTTACAGAGTAAGCAGAAAAATGTACGTCGATGAGACCGTACATAATGCAACTGCATGTTACGTAACAAAATTATAATTTGAATATTTTCTTAGTCGGGGAACCACGACACGCGACAATAGTCGCCGGTGCATCGAGACGTGCAAGTGTTACCAGGATGATGTCGGCGATGTCGTCGAGGTAGTAGCGCTGCAGCGTGGCGTTGGCGGCGTCCAGGCTCAGCACGTAGTCGGCGCGGGCCCGCAGGGCGCGGGCGCGCGCCGCGCTGTGGCGCGAGCGCCTCTGGGGCGGGAGAGATACCATGACTAAACGTTTGACAGGATTTGAGAAAGGTCAAAATAGATAGTCATAAAGAATTTGCGCTGTCAGCTGTCTCGTAAGTAACATTAAAGATTAACTTTCATTGATAAGGAAAGTCAAGATAAAATTGGTAAGAAGTCACTTAAATTTGCTGCATGAACTTTTTTATTTTTTTTGTTAGTCGATCCAAGTCCTCTTGGAGAAGATAGCAATCCTCAATGCTACGAATAGGTCTGTATACCTTGAGATCATCAGCATATAACAAAAAAAATTAATGATGAAAACAGTTACCAATATTATTTATAAAGATAATTAATAAAAGAGGACCGAGAATAGATCCTTGTGGGACACCAGATGTAACTCGAGTAGCATGAGAGTGGTATCCGTTAATAATAACCCGTTGACAACGGTTAGTGATGTACGAAATGAACCATCGCAACAAGTCACCACGAATACCATTGAACGCTAATCGGTTCAACAACAATTCATTATCCACCCTGTCAAAAACTTTTTGAAAGTCCGTATACACTGCGTCAACTTGTATATCTAGGACAAACATTCTATTTTTATCGCCGTCATCTTGAATTAAGAATCATTTTTTTTTAATTCAACACTTTTTCTGGGTCGTAGGAGAGCATCTTCAGTGCGGCCACCGATGTGACACTGAGGAAAGAAGACAAGTAGGAGGTTACCTTATCGAGCTCCTTGTCCAGCGCCTTAAGCTTCTTGTGCCTCGGCGGGTCGGCGGCCACGACGCGCTGGCGCTGGTCGTAGGCGTGGCGCAGCTTGAGCGCGGCCGCGCGCCAGTCGGCGGCGGCGGCCGCGTGCGCCTTGCCCGCGCCCGCCGCCTCCGCCAGCGCCGCGCCCACCTCCTCGTGCCGCTCCGACACTGTGGCAGAAAGTACGCGGGAGATATTATAGTGCGCAAGTGTGTGCGCGAACACAGGTGCACTCCCTCTTCGCTTCACTCTCATAGTCCGAAGAGAGCGATCCGACACCACCGGAAAGAGACGAGGCGCAGGACCGACGGCTACAAGTGAACGTTGACCAGCGAGCTGACCCGAGTCATATTAAAAACTTGATGAAAAACGACTTGATGCGTAGTCACGACAACCTGGGATCCTGACATGTGATGGAGTGCTGGGAGGTTAAAAAGGAGTGTGATAGCACAAACCAGTTAATTAATTCGTTTCTTACTATTTTTTAAATATTTCAGCAATTTGCAAATTCGACTTTTGTTAGCATTATCGACTGTTTCATAGACCTCTAAATATTTTATAACTTTGATATTGATATACTCTGCCTTCTCTTTATATCTTAGAAAGTATTTTGTGTGTTCGCAAAAACTTAGGACTTTTCAAAATAAAAAGCGATTTCCATAATATAAATTGGACGTAGTTTAGCAGAAAGGACTCAACCCACAAAAAGTAATTTTTGAGTTATCGAGGTTTTAAGTTTAGGTGTGTATTGCTGCAATGATGTTACAGTTGGAATATTTTGGTTGGAGACAATTTTGTTATATTAAATATACACCTGCTTCTTTCAAGTTGAATTTATTAAAACTGCTTGGGTAGTTTGGGTTATTACAGTGGTTTGTAGAAAAATACCCGTCTTTATGTGGGTTGGTTCGCATCATTAAAAAATCAACCTTATCTTTGTAGTATCACGGATCTTTTTTGCTAAGTGAAAGCAAGAACTTTTAGGACCTCTTTGGCATACATAACTAATTTTTGACTATAGTGTGGGTTGAGTCCTTTCTGTTAAACTACGTCCAATTACATGTAGCAAAAATTAAATTATAATACCCAAATTTATATTAACTAAAACAAGCAATTGTTTTCTTATAAACAGTATCCGCTTTTATAACAAGTTGCCAAAGTCAGTTACAGAACTTAGCGATGGAAAGTTCAAAACCCACATCAAACATACTTATCAAAAATGCATATTATAACATTAAAGACTACGCCCTCGCAATAGTAGTGAACTGGTTTAATGTTAATAACCTACTTCTTAACGAGAAAAAAACTAAATGTTTTAAGTTTACGATACCTCATGTAAGACAAGTAGAAACTAGTGTTCTCATAAAGGGTGAAGTGTTGAAACCCGAAAATACCGCAGTATTCTTAGGCATAACTTTGGATACCAAGCTTCAATGGGGCCCCTGCATAGATAAATTGTCAAAAAAGCCTAGCTCTGCAACATACTCCGTTAGAAAAATTCGTGGTTTAACTGATTTAGAGACAGCCCGTTTAGTATACTTTAGTTATTTTCATAGTGTGATGTCGTACGGTATTCTGTTGTGGGGAAATGCCGCCGATATCTAGACAATTTTTGTTTTGCAAAAAAGGGCAATTCGTTCAATTTATAAATTAAGTCCCAGACACTCCCTCAGAGATAAATTTAAAGAGATTAACATAATTACTGTGCCTTCTCAGAACATTTATTAAAATCTTTTGTATGCACATAAAAATTATAATCTGTTTAAAAAAAACAGTGATACGAGTATTTACAATATAAATACTAGGAACACAAATTTGTCGTTCCTACAACCAGGCTCAAGAAAAAGGTGGCTCGTTTAGATGCCTATGTATACGTTTTTATAATAAACTTCCTAGCCACATGCAAGATCTAAGCTTTAATAAAGTCAAATCTTTTATAAAACAGAAATTATGCCAGAAAGCCTATTATACTGTGAAAGACTATATTGAGGACAAAAAGGCTTGGGATTGAGCTGCTCCAATAAATTTACAAGTGAATGTTGATTTTATTTTGCTAACTATTTTAGACATAAATATTTACTGTAAAAAGTATTATATTATTTTCACTATTGTGAATATGAAGACTATGTGGGTCATTGTTTCAGTTTTATTCTTGATCTGGCAGTTTGAGTAGTTTATGCTGTCTACCCAAATGTCCTTTCTTTGGTATTGTTCGTCGAATCGTTGAGCTCCTTAAGTTCTGAGTTTAGCTGCACGGTTACTGACAAAAGTGTGCACTGACTGGACAGGTCCACTTAATCTGTGTGGTTCTTTCCTCAAAAGACCATTTCAGACACCAATCTACATGGTTCTCAAACATTATGTCCAATTTTTTATATACACATCGACATTGTTGAATTTTATACATACAACGACATGAGTGTGACTTGTAAAGTATTATGTTATTTTAATTATTGTGAATGTGAGGACTATGTGGGTCATTGCTTTTTTTATTCTCAGTTAATTTTAATCATGATCTGGCAGTCTGAGTAATTTATGCGTCCTACCCAAATGTCCTTTCTTTGGTATTGTTCGTCGAATCGTTGAGCTCCTTAAGTTCTGACTTCCCGAGTTGAGCTTCACGATTACTGACAAATACGTGAACTGACTAGACAGGTCCACTCAATCTGTGTTTCTTTCCTCAAAAGACCATTTCAGATACCAATGTACATGGTCTTCACATGATCTGACCAAGATTATGTCTGGACTTTAAAAGAGACTGTGACCTCTGAGTTTGTTTCGGCCTTTCTTCTCAGAGTAGTCAGATAGGAAACGCCGACCTCATCTAGTTTAAAAAATATGATTGACGTGTAAAACTGTTTGTACAAACAAACCTACTTACAGAAATAAAATCATTTATCATTTACGTTGAAGACAAGGAACTTTGGCAATAATTCCTTCTGCACATGTGGTTTCCTTTGACATAATCTTCGCATTATTTGACATCATGTACTTCTAATTCTTATTTCAACTCTTTATTTGGCTTTTGTAGACAGGGTTTTAATTCAGATCTGTTACAGTTGTAATGGCAATCATGTCATTTGGTTTAAATAGGCTTTTATTTTTATATAGGTTCTTCTATATTTTGTGAATGCGAGAACGTTGTAGGCCTAACTTATAGACTGTAGATTTGTAGACCTTTTTATATTTTGTTGAATGCCTACCTGTTACTTGTTGACAGACCTACACTGTCCTCCCATATCTATCAACACTGTAATTTGTAACATTGTAAGTCCCTTTTTTTTTAAAGAGTAACCGTGGAGTTTCTTGCTGGCTCTTCTCTATAGGACACAGCCAATTGGTACCGTGCACCTAGCTTCTGACGTTTCATAAGTGCCCATGTTGGTTTATGTGAAATAAAATATTTTGATTTGATTTGAATTTTGACAAAGCTATCGATGTTTTTTTTTTTCAGAACAAAAGGCTCAATGAGTATTTTTTTATTCTAATCTTGTACTACCTAATTATAATAGAGCTGAAGAGTTTCGTTTGTTTTTTTGTTTGAACGCGCTAATCTCTGGAACTAGCAGTTTGATTTGAAAAAATATTTTTGCATTTGATAGCCCGATTCTTGAGAAAGATTTATAGGTTATTTAACATCACGCTACGACCCTTAGAAACCGAGCAGTAAGAAAAAAAAGTCAGAAAAAACGCTAACCGAAAAGGAAGTAATATCGTGGGCGAGTGATGCGCAGCGACGCGGTGGGTCGGGGGCCGAAATTTCACGCGGACGAAGTCGCGGACAGAAGCTAGTATTCCATGATCTCACGATTTATTTCAAATATCCTATCCTATCATAATTAAAATAATTGTTCGATGTTCATGTATATTTAAATAAATAAGTCTTCACTTAAAAGGTTAACGGATTGGCGGGGTGGGGGGCGGCAGACTGCATGTTTTGCCCCGCCTCAAAAATCTTCTAGATCCGGGGCTGGCAATCATATGAACGCAAAAATAGACTTAACTATCTCAACGTGCTGGCTATGCGTGGGCTTCTCCCTGGTCACTACGCTACCCACGAGAGACAAAAAATGTGTAGACCATTTCATTACAAAGTTCAAACCTGCTAGTAAAACTGCGGGCATTGCAATTATTCACACAACTATCACTTCATGACTTTCCTATAAATTACGAACCATACAAACGTAATAAATACTACTAAAATAAAATCAGATTTTAACTTTGAGAAGGGACTCGCCCACTTAAAAGTTAATATACCTGACAGACCTACTAAAACTAACTAACCCTAACACACTTACTAATAATTTAATCGAAATTCTTCAAAATTGTAAACGCTTAATAGTATCACTAGGCTGACCCCGTTAAAAAATAGAACAGCAAAGACCCAAAAAAAAGAAATAACTTGTATCTCCTAGAACTATACAATAGCCCACAGGACTCTATTAACAAGGTGAATAGCTATTTCTCTAACATAGGAAAGTTTCATGCGGATAATATCACTTCACCTCCGTCTGCCACAGTCAATAATAGCGACCCTCACCCATCCTTCTCTGACTATAAATTGACCGCATCTTTTGCTCTACTTGACACAGACCGTTGCGAAGTTCATGCTACACTAGTGAGCTTAAAATTACACAGCGCCCCTGGTTGGGACAACATTCCGGTTTTTCTAAAAGCTACACACGATCAAACTGTCCCAATCCTAAGTTACTTGACAAACCTTTGCTTTGGGCAGGGAGCTTTCCCGATGCCTTGAAAGGAACCCTAATAACGCCTGTGTACAAGTGTGGAGACAGATCAGACCCGTCAAACTATAGGCCAAATTCAGTATTGTCATCTATCTCGAAAATACTAGAAAGACTCTTTAAACTCACGCTTAATTAAAGTCTAAGCATAACATTCTGTCGCCGTCTCAGTTTGGGTTTCGCCAGGGTAGGTCTACTGAGGATGCGGTCCTGTCACTAACATCTACATTAGTTGACAAAGTGGATAAGGGAAGCAAATTTCTGGCAGTTTTTCTTGACCTCAAAAAGGCCTTCGACAACGTATCTGTCCCCATACTACTGCGCAGGCTCGAAAACATCGGTATAAGTGGGCCCTCTCTCGGGCTATTCAAATCCTACCTGATTAATTGCAAACAAACAGTAAAAATAGGGGAGTTTACTAGCTCAGAAGAAACAATTTCGTACGGCGTAGGGCAGGGGAGTGTACTTGGTCCGACATTGTTCCCTATCTATATTAACAACCTATGCACTATGAGTATTGACGGGATCGCAATTTCACATACGCGGATGATACCGCCATAGTCTTTGCTGACAAGACTTGGGCAAAAGTTAGAAGGTCAGCCGAAACTTACCTGTCAAAGATTGCAGATTGGCTCAATTGTAACCTTCTCACGCTAAATGCCTCCAAGTCCAACTACATATGCTTCACCAAGTATGCATACACTCAAACGCCACTCGAAATCCAAATTAAGATCTACTGCTGTGCCAACCCCCAAATACCTGACTGCCCTTATGCTCTGATTGACAGGTTACAATATACTAAATACCTGGGCATCATGATTGACCAGCGTCTGTTCTGGCACATGCATACTGAACTAATAATGAAAAGGGTTAGGAAATTAAATTGGACTTTTAAAAATTTGCGACACGATGACTCAAAAAATCTTCTGCAGAAAGTCTACGTATCTTTGGCCCAATCGATACTTACGTACTGTTTGCCATGCTGGGCTGGGACCTGGGACAACAAAAATATATTTTTTTGGAACTTGAGACGGCGCAGCGTTCTCTGCTTAAGGTTACGCTCTTTAAAGCCTATAGATTCCCAACCCAAAGCCTTTACCTAACCTCTCCCTAACCTCCTGTCTGTAAGGAAACTTTACCTACTCAATATTACCCTGAGAAAACACAAATCCCTCCCGTATGATCCAACAAAGCCGAGTATCAGTAACAGGAAAAGCTACTTAGTCGCTGCAAGTGTCCCAGTCAGATCTGTTTTTGCTAAGAGGCAGTATGAAAGGCAATCTTTCCAATTATACAACCTGCTGAATAAAGAGCTACACATCTATGAATGAAAAATTTCTGGAACTCCGTGACTGTAAACTAGCTGCGACTGAATGGCTTAAGAATAAAACCTACGAAGACATTAAGGCTTTGGTATCATCGCTTCCATAATCTATCCTATAATTAATAGGACCGCGGTAGCGAAATTGATAGTGGAGGAAGCTGTGCCTGGCTTCTTCCAATCCCAAGACGTTGTCGCAGGGCTAACCTAAACCTAAACCCAAACCGCAAAACTATTCCGCTAACGTCACCGCGAGAGCCCCAGGCCCTCCAAGTATGAAACCAATGCCGGAAAAGGCGCCGAATAGAGCTGATGATGAGGGTTTCGTGACAGTGCAAACGATTTTTTACAAATGGAAATCTACAAAAGGCGTCTAGTATGTATCTGAATCAGTGCTTTTAGTCTACTTCCAACATTTATCATGTGCAAAGAAGTCAAGTAAGCGCCGATCGCGAGCGAACAAGAACCACTGAGGCAAAGCTCCTACGGATTACGGATAAATCTAATAATTGATGGACATGGAAATTAGCATTCGCTTGTATTCGGAAATGCGATGATTCCCGAGAGACATTAAGAAAAAAGTTGCACTGTACGTAGATGATTTCTCAAAATTGTTGTTTTTTTTTAACTGTTTGATGTTTGAGACGTATTAGGTACTTACACAATGGAATAGCAATTCAATTTGAGAGTGTAGAGAAAAGTGACATTTAGTGACTAAATTTGGAATGTTTTAACAATATATAATTTTTTTTCTCGAATCCCATGAATAAACGCCTAAGCTTTATTGGTTGCTTAATTGTTGCCAATGGGTCACGTTATCACGACCTGGAAGGAATACGTCAAATTACAAGTCAACGTGTATAATAACTAGTAGACACGCAACGATTGAGACGTGCCTCGCCAAAATCTGCGCAGCTGTACGTATTTTTCCCACAGTGAAGCTAGTTATTCATTTATCCACATTTCCCATTCCTACTACATCATCAGATCCTGATCACGACTAACTAAAACCTATTCATTGAGACCATTCCAATGAACCCAAACACGATAACTCTGAAGTATGTTGGTGAGGGAGTTGGGTATCCTGCAAATTCCAGGTGATGCTGCAGCATCTGTTCAAGATTACTATGTTTTAATACCATTGAAGTAACAGAATACCAAAGTTCGACTCAATCAGACCTGTGGAAGATGCTCACATCCATTCATCAACTAGAAAAGAGCTGATAATCTTCAAACCGCTGAACTGATGTTCTTAAATCATAGCTAAGAACACTCTCGATCAAGTTAAGTACCTTTCAAACCAAACAAAAAGAAACCCAAGACGTTTCGGCCGTTTGGGAGCTACGATGCCGCAGTCACACAGATACACACGTTAAACTTATAATACCCCTCTTTTTCCGTGGGGGGTTAAAAACCCAATAACACTTTGCCCGACCTGGGAATCGAACCCAGGAGCCCACGCTCGGCAGCCACGCGAGCAACGGGGAAGTTAGCCTCGTACTCCTCTACACACACATGTAGTGACGTACCAATGTCGCGACACTTGCGGTGCAGGCGCAGCGCGTCGTCGGCGGCGCGCTGTAGGCGCGAGGCGAGCGGGCCGCCGTACAGCTCGGCCAGCGCCGCGTGGTCGCGCGACAGCGCGCGCGTGTTGTCCAGCGCCGCCTGCCAGCACGCGTACGCGCCCGTCAGTGACCACTGCTCGCGTCTGCGGAATACAATGCAACATACGTACAGTGTCAACAAACACATATAACACGTATTTTATTAAATATAATTGACTCGAAAGACCAAAAATCTGACTATTAATAAGATGTTTACTAATATTGAAAATAAAAGTTATTGCTGTAGGTAAAAATAAAAACCACGACGTACCTACTGACACGGCTCAGACAGGGTATTTGTTACATGTTGTTATGCACGCTAATGTTATCGGTCGGCTTGGCAGCGACCCACTGGGAGCTGTATGGTTAATGTAAAAGTAATTTTGCGCGCTATGGGTAGGGCCAAATTTTAGTCAGTAAATGACTTCTCCCGCTCTGGGGGGAGCGGAAGGGCGTGTCAGACTCTTACTGACTAAAACCCACCCGTGTTCCTTCAGATGCCTGTGCGCCAGGGCCACGGTAACTCTTTCGAACAATGCGTGACCCCGGTAGGCATCGGCCCTATCGGACCCCGTCAATGGCGCTGACAACTCTTTGAGGCGCGCGTGGAACACAACGCGCCGTCGACCCGGACCTGGTCCTTACCGGACGGCGAGCTAATTGGTAGGGCTACTGACTTGTGCTTCTGGTCCTTGTGGCGCTGGTGCGCGGCGCGCGCGAGTTTGTCCAGCGCGCGCGCGTACTCGTGCTCGGCGTCGGCGCGGCGGCGGCAGTAGTCGTGCAGCTCGCCCGCCACGCCCGCCGTGGCCTCGGCGCGCGCCTCCAGCACGCGCGTCTGCTCCGACAGCTGCATGCGGATATCTGCCGAAGTCGACACACACCACAATCAACATATGTACATCTCCTCAAGCTCACCTAACCCACTTCACTAAGAGTCGCCCTATTCGCACTCGCAACTGTTAATATCGATATATTCTGTAAAAATCTCACACCAGCTGCTATTGGCATTAAAGCCATTGGCAGTTGGCAGTTGGAATAAGCCCCAAGTACCTACCACTAGAAGGATGCAAATTCAAATTCAAATCTTTATTGCATATCACATGTGTGTTTATTTATAAGTTCATATGGACCCTGTCGGGCACAACAATAATACAGTACATTATACGAGTAAGTAGTACCTAGCATGATTTAAACTTAATAATTATAATGCAGTCACAAATTAAAATAACTAAAAATAAATTAAAAATAAGTCAAATAATAAAACGTACTACAAATCAAATAAACAAAAGTCAAAAAAAATAAAATAATTGAATTAATGTATACATAAATATAAATACAATAGCGGTGAAACTCATTACATTTTGATGTCATCATTAAACAAATCGTATAAAGTATAATAGCATTTATCGACCAGTAGTTTTCTGACTCGATTAATAAATATTTTATCATTTTGTTCCATTTTTAGATCGTTAGGTATTTTATTATATATTTTAATTGATGTTACATGAGCACTTGTGCTCTGTAATTTTAGTCTTGATTGTAGTACAACGAGCGTGTTTTCAAAACCTGAACGCGGTGCATATCGGCGATGTTGGTCTATAATTTTAAGGTAAAAGTTAGCATATTTTCTAACAAATTTACAGATTTCTAGAATATAAATTGATGTCAAAGTTAGTATGCCTAATTTCCTATAGTGCGGTTTACAACTTACGTCATTGTCAATATAAACTATTATCCTAATGCATTTTTTCTGTAGGATGAACAAGTCTTTGCTATTAACACTATTTCCCCAAAGTATTATTCCATACGTAAGCCAAGCATATGCATATGCATAGTACGTGGACAGGGCAGTTTTTACATCCGTAGTTTTTTTGAGCTCGCGTAGTGCTTATATAAAACTAGATAATTTTGATTTAAGCTTTTGGATGTGCGCTTTCCAGTTCATGTATATATCCAAGTCAAGCCCCAACAAGGTAAACGTCTCTACGCATTCCACTTTGATATCGTCAAATGTAAAATTTATATTAAAGTAATGGTTTTTTTTGGTAAGGCCTAAATTGCATCATTTTGGTTTTCGAGAAATTAATTTCTAGATTGTGGTCAATCATCCAATTTTGAATATTGAACATTATATTGTTTAGATTCTCATGTAGGTGTGCGACACGAGAAAGAACTGAAGTGATACGTTCCCCTGTAGCCCGTAGGCTGTAGGACACCTCAACACAACTCGCGCTCAGCGTTACAATGAAACCATGAAAACCGCTGCTACTGCTAAGAAATAGAGGCGCTTTCAAAGTCATAAGCGTGGGATTGACTGTACTTATGGACACACATAGGTATTTAATATAATAATTTAGTATTTGATTGGAAGGTGCGTTGTGCTTTGTGGTTTCTAACGACATCTTTGCGTTTTTCCCACGTTTTATTTTGATTACAAGAGTGGGTGGCCGGAAGTTGTTAGTCCAGTGTGCTAGGGTTAGGAATATCTCTTCTTGCTCCATCCATTACTTTGCCTATCAAACGACTATTGGGCATTTCATCCGCCATTTTTAAAGTTGTTCGCGAACAATGAAAGCAACCTTAGGAAGGAACATCTAACACTCACACGGACATGACGAACATCAGCAGACGTTAGTAGCACCGCCTAGTAGCAGTGGACATGCGAGGAGTAGAGTACACGCGGGCGGGCACGGGGAGAGATGGTAATGATTGACAAGCGTGAAGCGACGTCAGAGCACGTGAAGATAACTAGTTTATTTATAACTGCGTCGTGTAAACAGTCAACACCACTGGTTTGGCTGGTTTCTTAGATATTTCTGAAGGCTTCAGATTGAGTTTACTACCAATGTAGGTATTCCCAAACATAGGTATCTAAGTTATTGACCAAAAGTACATCACACACAAAAGCAATCGATTGAATAATTATCTTCTCTATTACGAAGAAACAGAGTTTCTTTGTGTACCTAGCGTACAAAGGGTCGAAGCGGTTTAGCCGTGAGTATATAGGCAGCCCCACTCGTGACTCGGGTCACATCGAGCTCACGTCACAATGGGTTGATGGGCGACTCACAAGCACAAGCTCACAATCAACTCGCAGCGATTACTTTCGGCGAGCGGCGGACAAAAACAAAAAGCGAGCATGTCGTTAGTATTAGTGTTGTGCGCCGTGTGTACGACGCGGCGACGGGGTCAGTGACGGCTTAGGGCGAGGGTCGCACTCCGCACCGTGCGAGGGGCCCACCCCACGCACTCCCGACTGGCTCCGCCGCTGGTGCATGCTGCACTCGACTGCAGTTTGCCAAGCAATATAATATAAAAGCTTCACAAACTTCAAATAAAAATTGTGCTGATTTGCAATCTTTTAAGTTCATTAAATTAAATTTATAATCGCCTGTCTGTTGATAGCTACCTGCCTTCTATTCATATAGTTCGTAATCACACCTGCGTTATGCTTTCAATGCTTTGCATTGTAACGAGCTTCGGTTAAACCACAAAAAATATACGGTTTAGAATACAAAACATTATCAACATCCCGTCAAGCAGCGGCAGCTGTCGAGCGTCTCATACTTATACATTTATGAGTTTTATGAGGCATCGTCCTGCGAGTGCGTACAGCGAACCGCTCGGGCCGCCTTCTCACGAATCCGACACAATGCAACGACAACAATAACACAGTTTCACATGAGCCGCGGACCCAGCGCCCGCCGCGCCGCTTCTCCGCTCCAGTAACAACCACAAGAGTAAACTTATTTATTTCTAGTAAGCACAGTTATAATTAGTTATTGGCATTTCACACGAAGCGAGTTTGCAGCCATTAATAGATCATAACGGAGATATCGAAGTGCTTGCGGTGCGGCGTGCGCGGCTCCCGGCCCCGGGCAGCGGTCGTACCGGGGAAGGCATTGGCGAGGTCTGGGGGACCCCAGTCGTGGCGCGGCTGTACTATACAGTGGAACATCGCAGACGCGGCTCGCGCCCGCCGGCGGTCGACTGGCGGAGTAGCGGCCCCGGGCCGGCGCGCAGCCTCCGCGGGATGCGCCCCGGCCGCCCCCCCCGCGCGCCGCCCTGCGCCCGCCAGCTTGCACCCTCCTCCGACACGACACCGACGTGACCTCCGAGCGGTTCACTAACACCCGACCACATCTCGTTACGTGATTTAAAAATAAATAACTGCCGAATTGAATACTTTTTGACAGCAACACGCGAAGTAAAGTGCGCGCAAGATCCTGCCAGCAGTTTTAATCACTTTCGGCATAATGATGGCGATTATTTACTTTGGAAAACGTCACGAAACACAGCACACTCTTGACACCTGAGACACCAGATATAAACGTCGAGATGGCGGCAAACGATTATTTCCGATTCGGCCGCGCGCAGACTTCTTCTTTGCGCACTCTAGTGTCTAATCTTGGTCTCAGAGTGAATACCGGATGTATGAGATCCGATACTAACTCCGAAACCTAACTACCTAACGCGGACTAGAACTAACTTATTGGCTGACTGAAGAAACCAATGAATACAACATTTTCAGATAAAATATTTTTTTAACCCCCGACCTCAGATCAAGTAAAAACCCTCGACTGAAACAGAGGGGTGTTATAACTTTATCGTGCGTATCTGTGTCCGTCTGCGGTATCATAGCTTCCAAACGGCTGAACCGATTTTGTTTTCGAGCAATAAACAATGCACAAGATGACATCGAACATTCTCGCAATGTAATATCAGCTGCTACCTAGCTGTTAAGAAAGCATTTTTCGTAACGAGATGCTGGCGCAGTGGACACAACCTGTCCCGATCCAATAATCATTGCAGCGGGGTTGCAGCCAGCGCGGCAGCGGTGCGAGCGGAGTGGGGGGGGGGGGCAGATGAGGGTTCGCCGCCTGCCAGGAAGACCGTGGAGGCAAATAATAATATGCAACTAGTAAAAGTATAGGTATTAGGTACCAAATAGATACCCTACCTACAAATAAATGCTGGCCAATGCTGGTCTCCTTGTGAAGCCAATGATTGAGACTTTTGACCAGGCTAAGCATTGAACGCTTGATTCATAATCTTTCTGAATCTTTTAAAACTGACGCTATCCTGCGTATCGCTTGTCATAAGAATCGAAACGATCACTTTGTGTTGGTAGTGGGTATCTCAGATGCTGGTTGTGGTGATTCCAAATAATTTCCGCAATAGAAAACCAAATTTCAAACTATTTCAAACTCTGTATGTTTATTAGATAAATAAAGATTTTTATTATTATTATTATTTATTAGATAGTTTTCCGAAAACCTTTTTGTATGCATTTCTTCAATCATTTGAAGCTTATACCTGATATCTACACATACTTAAGTAGGTACATGTACATATTATGCAAAATATAATAATATGCCAAACCGGAAATGCGCCAGCCAGCAGGAGCTTTTTCATAATATTGACAAGGCTGTAGCCAGAATTAGCACTCACCTTTTTTTTTATTTGAGATGGGTTTGCTCAAGTCTAGACTAACTTAACTCTTGACCTAATTAAAAGTATAAAATTAATGTTTTCAAGACATTAGAGACGAGAGTGGGGACCGTACAGAGCAGAGCATGACTCGATATGAATAGAAAGAACAATCCAGAGATCATTGTTATCACTTATCATTATCACTAATAATATGTTGTACCTAATTCGTTGTCGCGCTCGCTCTAACCACTGCGCCTGCGCGAGCTCCACTGCTGTAACGAGGTAACAAACATCAGAAAAAGTGTAAGGAACTGACTTTTACTTATTACAGTTAAAAAAAGATCCTAGTAGAAAAGGTGTTTCAAATGTTCAATAGCATTATTGCACATCTGCATAAGGAACCGGTGCGTACAACATCTGCCAGGGGATCAGTAGCCGTCGCAACACGTTCGACACTCACACCACTGACAGCTCCTCGCCTGCAAGCGCCCGGCGGCGGCGGTCGCTGCAGCCGGCGGAAGAGCCGCGGCGCACGAGCGCGTGCGGGGCGCCGCGAACCGGTCGCCGTCCGCGCCGCTCACCGAAACCTATGCCTCTCAGCCTGCGTGGAACTATCACACAGCTACTATACCAGGCGCTTTCTTAACAAATTGTTGGTAAGCTAGCTTGCATGCATTCATTACGTGTAGTTCCCATTTAATAGTACCTACATTACTGCAGCGGCTGACAACAGAAGCATCGATGGACGAACGTGAAAATGTAGGCCGAGACGAAGCCGAGGCACACATACGTGAGTCCATCATGGCATCAATGCCTGGTTGCGACTAAGGCTTGCATAGTAGGTACTTTAGTCAAATATTGCGCGGAAGTTCAAACTAAGTAAATCTCTACATAGTATAAAACAAAGCCGCTTTTCGTGTCTGTACGCTTAGCAACGGATTTTACTGCGTTTTTCATCAATAGGAAGGTTTATATATATAATTCATGCATATTATAGTAGAGAAAATCCGAGACTTTCAAGGATTTGTAATGTGGCGTCGTAAAAAAACCGGCCAAATGCGAGTCGGACTCGCGCACGAAGGGTTCCGGTTCCGTACCATTATCTATAAAAACGGCAAAAAATCATGTCTGTTGTATGGGAGCCCCCCTTAAGTATTTGTTGTATTTTAATTTAATTATTTATTTTTAAAGTGAATATAATATAACTAAATATTCTGTGAATATTTCAAGCGCCTACCTGTAACCGTTATCAATATCGAGCAAAAACGAGCAAAAAAATAAACCGGCCAAGTGCGAGTCGAACTCGCGCATGAAGGGTTCCGTACCATTATCTATAAAAACGGCAAAAAAAAAAACACGTCTGTGTATGGGAGCCCCCTTAAATATTTATTTTATTGTTTAGTATTTGTGGTTATAGCGGCAACAGAAATATATCATCACTAACTATCACGGTTCATGAGACACAGCCTGGTGACAAACGGACAGACAGACGGACTGACAGCGAAGTCTTAGTAATAGGGTCCCGTTTTACCCTTTGGGTACGGAACCCTTAAAACATATTTTTGTGTGCTTACTTTGCAAACGCTGGCTAATCCTTACCAGATAGGTCAAAATAATTTACTACGGAATTGTATATCTTAAGGCGACAATAAGTGCCAGCGACATTGAGCGAGTGGGGGAGCATGCGAAACTTTTAAGCGAATAAAATTTCACAGAGCGTTAGCGTCTACCCGGACATTGGTCAGCGATGCACTGCCGCCCGTCGCCCGCAAGAGCCCCCGCTTCAACGCGCCTCAAGTTTATTCGCAAAAACAATCAACCTTGATTTATTAAACACAATACAAATAAAAGCTGTATACGAAAATTTGGGTGATTAAATTGTCTTTTAGATGGTGCCGATTTCATGAAAATACGCCCGATAGTTTTTGCGTGATTATCGTTTTTGTGTTCGCGTTAGACATTACTTTACAAATTAAATACACTATGTTATAAAAATATAATTTCAAATATTCACATATAAAATTACGAAACTAACTAACTGGCGAAATGTGGGTGTGCTATAGGTACACCTCTGCCTTATCTTTCGGGGATTACAGGCGTGATGTTATGTTATGTTATGTAAAATTACGAAGAAAATAGTCCAGTTTATCAAATATATTTTTCAAACAAATAAGACTATTCGTTTAGACGTGATGTTCAATTTGAAATCATTAAAAGTCGTATATCTGCGCCTTAAATAGCTACATTGCACCCGCGCGAAGCCGGGGCGGGTCGCTAGTTAATTATTCATTTCAGAATCAATGACGAACAACGATAACTTTTTCGGGCCAATATGTTAATTTCTTTCTTTTTAACCGACATCAAAAACGAGGAGGTTCTCAATTCGTTTATGTTAAAATTTGAATTTGGCGGGCTACAGCTGAGGATCCACCTTAAGCATTTTTATCAATTACAGTTGATTTATGCAAAATGCAATGCAATGCAACGTCTTAGCCCTACAAATCATTTAATCTAACCTAACTTAATGTTAACCTAATTTAATAGATATTAAACACTGTCTCATTTACACAAGAGGGGTAGCTGCTGTCATCCGTCAGTCACGAGGAATGGCGGGAAACAGACAAACAAAGTAAAGCAGGGTCTGCACGATAGAGCTTGGTGTGCTAGTGAGTCAGTGAAGTGATATATTCAACTTAAATACGTTATCATCAGGGTTTTACAAGTGGCGATGACGATGAGGATGAAGGTCAGAAAAATAAACAATATTAGGAAACAAGGTATGTAGGTACGTATATGGCTGACCAAGTAGAAATTATAAAACACTAACAAGGTAGGTACTTGCATATTATGAAACCCAAACTAATGTAGATTGTTATATTTCGCGCCTAGTGACAAAATATTTCAAGCAGAAGGAAGGAGTCTGTTGTTGTTTTATCGTAAAAGTTACTAAACTGACCTACTATGTTATTATTTATTTAATTATTTAGAATAAGCACACCAACTGCAACAGCACAGTCACTTAGAATTCAAATAAAAATAACAACTAAAATTGGCATTACAGTAACCATGCAAATAACAGGTATGCATGACGTTGTACATATGGAAAATTAGAGACAAAGGAAACAAAAATAAAGTGTGTCTAGAAGACATAAAACTAGAACACTACAAAACTAACCAATTGGAGCTAGGTATATAGACGTGCACTGTTCGCACCGTTTAAATAGGGAACGTCTGTATGAAGCGAAACTCATGGAGAAAATATCAATAGGGTAATCTTTGAAGTTGGACCTATCATTATATTGCCTTGCCATACGTGTTAGTGGGCTATTATATGTGGTATTTAAGGTGGATTTAGGCAATTCAAAAATACGATGATGACGCTTACTACGTTGGCTAGACCTAAAGTTAAAATAGTTTACCAATTGTCAAATCTTCAATGGAACCGTTTATAATTTTATGAAGTATTAGTAAGTCAGAAAGGTTACGTCTTTCTTTTAAGCTAATCATTTTAAAGTGCTTTAACCTGTCATTGTAATCAGGTATAGCTTTTCGGATCCCATTCTTCATACATAAATACCTAACAAAACGGGCCTGAACAGATTCAACATTATTAGTATAAGTTGAATAATAGGGAGACCAAACAGTGGAACAATACTCCAAGGAGCTCCTTACAAGTGCGTTGTAAAGTAAAATAATGCTACTAAAATTACGGAAAGGTTTTGACATACGGATTATAAAGCCAAGCATTCTTTTAGCCTTAGTCACTATACTATAAATATGATCGCGGAAAGATAGGGATGTATCGAAGAGAACCCCTAGGTCACGGATGACCGATACTCTGCTCAGTACTGATCCATCAATATGATAATCAAATTTAATGCAGTTAACTTTATTCGTGAATGTAATAGTCTGGCATTTTTTTACATTGAGCGTCATTCTGTTGTTCAAGCACCATTGTTGAAGGACATCAAGATCTCTTTGAAGCTTCATACAATCACTCAGGTCCGATATCCTACAGTATATTTTTAAATCATCAGCGTAGGCTAAACAATCGCAATTCTTCAAATCCAAACAATCATTCAAAAATACCAAAAAAAGCAAAGGACCCAGTTTCACATGCTCTGTATGTGTACTCATGTTTCCACAAATAAACAATCTTGAATCTTGAATCTAGAGCCCTGCGGAACGCCAGAGCCAGGAGAAAAAGGTACAGATTCATAACCCGCCCAGGCAACTATTTGAGAACGATTAATTAAATAACTCTCGAACCACCGCAAAAGAGAGCCATGGATACCAGCGCAATTCAATTTCATAGAAAGAATAGAGTGATCAACGCGATCGAAGGCTTTTGCAAAATCTGTATAAACAGCATCAACCTGACCCCTAGCTTCAAGGGTGCTACTAATGAAAGTAGTATAAATAAGTATGTTAGACATAGTAGAACGGTTAGAAACAAAACCATGTTGCTTAGAAGTAACTATATGACGGAGCTGCGAATAAACTACATTGTATATAAGAACTACATTGTTGTTGTTAATAAAATCACGATTGAAAGAGATGGTCACACAGGAAATCTCCTATAATTCTATGTTGCATCGTGTTTGGCCATCATAATTAACTACTACTCCGTGTGACTGACTCTGGCAGGGCCACCAATGCCACCATCAGAATTTAATTTTCATTAAAAAAAAAAACTTATCCACCTGCAGAATAAACTGCAGTTTCTACATGCCTGGTACCTGGATAAGGGCAAGAGGATGATGATAAACTTTGTATTTCGTGCATCTAATAGCTTTAATGTTTTTATTAAATCTTTAAATAATGTTTTATTTCGCTGTTATCAGCGGGCTGGGACAATGCAACGGCATTCAAATACAAAATACAAAATGTTTATTTCAATAACTTAAAAATACGTTTACATTAGGTCTTTAGGGAATTTCCATTTAAGTAAAAAATATACTTGTGTTAGGAAGTTCCGCTCTTCCACTAGTTACAGCTTACAGTATAAGCTATTGAATAGACATTCAATTTCATTAGGTATCAGGATAAAAGTGATATAAATCAAAAATATTAAGAAAAACAAACAAAGTAATCATTAATTATAGACGCGCTGTAGTATGGAGGTGTGAATGAGTGTGTGTGGGTGTGTTTGTGTGTGCGTGTATGTTTGTGTTTGTGTGTTTAAAGATAGTACATAGTATAAATAGCATTTATGATGTATGTTAATAATGAATTAAGTGAGGGGGAAATATTCTCAGAAGATATTTAACCGGAATTGTTAGTATTTATAAGCTTATCGTTTGGACTAAATTCTCAATATCATCATAATTTTTGGACTTTAGCCATTTAGTCAGAGCATTCGTGCAGTCTCGAAATGAAAGTGAGTAAATATTTAATTCCTTGTTTATCAAGTTATATATTATAAGCAGTGATCGGAGTAGGTAGATTGAACTGGGGTCATTGATCCGAAACGTATATATTACTATGGACATTCCTCCGGAATTGGTGGATTATTAAAAAAAAACCGGAACTTATGTAGGAATTGTATTCTGCCAGAGTGGAAGGAGTCATTTGATGATTTGCCATCCTCAAAAAAAAGGTAGGAATTGTAATAAAATGAGCAATTTTATTCTTTATTATTCTTCCTATTTTTTTTTTGTCACGATTTGACAAAACCCAACGACCAATCAGAACAAAGGATCATGGGTGGTACAATAACCGGTTATCAGAAGAATGCGTACGCCCGCCGGAAATACTAAATCCGGAAATACCGGAATTACTTTCCGGAAAAATGGCTTATCCATGTTATTCTTTCTGTGTGCATTTATGATACAAGTACTAAAAATCAATCTACCTACTCCGATCACTGATTATAAGTGAGAGGATTGCCTAGCGTAGTCTCTTAGCAAAGACTGATTTAACAGGAACCTTGGGGATCATGTATTTCCTTCTCCCCTGTCGAGTAGTGGGATCGAAAGTATTTGTGTGTTTTTAAAATAATTTGGAGAACATGAAGTTTCCGAACCGTCAGAATATCAGAACTTTGGTAAAGACTTTCAGTTGAGAACCTAAAAGGCTTAAATAGCATAACTTTTAATAGTGATCTCTGAGCTCTCTCTAGTTCTAAGTATTTAGTTTTTGTTGTTGCCCCTCCCCAGACTGGTAAACAATACGCCAGTACAGACTGTGCCAGTGATGTGTAAATTTGTAACAAAAGGTTTCTAGTAGTTACGTAACGCAATGTTTTAAATGTCCAGATTAGTTTCCGTGTTCTTTTCATAATTAATTCAGTATGTAAGTGCCAAGACAAACTTTGGTCGATCATTATACCTAGATATTTGGTATATTGAAGTTTTTTTATTTCTATGCAAGGGCAAGCAAAGTTAGAGTTTAAGGGGGTCTGGCAATTGTGAATTTTTATTTTGAAGTCAGCTGAAGGTTGAGAAAGGTTATATTTAGAGAAACAAATGAAGGTGGTTTTAGAAATATTTAGGGTCAATAGATTGTGGTCGAGCCAAGATGCAATCCTGGACAGGCCAGACTCGGCAGATTTCTTGACCTTGTTCCAAGTTTTGTCGCTAAAAACTATGGCAGTATCATCCACGTATGAGTAGAAGTGACCTGCTTCAATCTTCATATTACAGAGGCCATTTATATAAACCAAGAACAAACTGGGGCCAAGAACGCTTCCTTGACCGACGCCGTAGGTAGTACTTTTGTCTAAGCTAATATCACCAATTTTGACTTTTTGTTTCCGACCACGTAGATAGTCCCTGATTAAAGCAAGTGGCTGACCTCTTATGCCATTTCTCTCCAACCTGTCCAGAAGAGTGGAGACATAGACAATGTCAAACGCTTTTTTGAGGTCAAGAAAGACGGCGAGGCACTTGCCTCCACTGTCTACATTACTGGTTACAGTGGAGGCAAGAGCCAAGGCTGCGTCTTCCGTTGACATTCCTCGACGGAAGCCAAACTGATTGGATGACAGTAGTTTGTTTTTATTAAGATAACTTAGTAAACGTGAGTTAATTAGTATTTCTAAGATTTTGGAAAGAGACGGTAACACTGATATGGGTCTATAGTTCGATGGGTCTGTCTTCTCCCCACTTTTATGCACTGGTGTTATTAAAGCCAGTTTCAGAGCAGATGGAAATGTTGCATGATCAAAGCATAAATTTGCCGGATGAGAAATAATTGGAACAATGAGTCCATGAGCAGCCTTTAGGAAGCTAACAGGGATACCATCCCACCCTGGGGCGCTATCAGTCTTTGGAGTCATTAGAGTGTTGTAAACCTCTTTATGGTCAGTCGGCAAAATTACGAATGAAGATGAAGGGGTGTTGCCATTTGAATCAGGGTGAAAAGCCCCCCCCACCCCCCCCTGAGCCTGGAGGTGTTCGAAATAATCTCATTGGCGAGAATATTGCCTATGTCAGCAAAATATTCATTTACTGCATTTGCAGACTCCTGTGGAGTTGGTTTCAGTTGTAATAGCTCCGTGTTAGGTGTTTTGTTAGGTTTACGTTGAGTTATAGTGTTAATTGTTTCCCATAGTTTTTTAGGAATTTTCTGCGCTTTAGCTAGCTGTTCTCTATCATAAGTTCGCTTTTGTTTTTTGATAATATAGTTACAATAATTACGGTATCTTCTGTATGTGACTCTTAATATTTCGTTATACTGATCTATCTTAAGTCTTTTTTGGATGTCATTCCTATTTCGAATGCATCGAAGTAAGCCAATGGTCATCCATGGTTTAAGTAGTCTATGCTTCACAGGAATTATTTTAGTTAGAGTACTGGAGATAAGGCTTGTTTGCAATATATTTATTAGACGATCGGTAAGTACGTTAGGGTCATGTAGGTCTTAAAGATTTTGAAGGTCACTTTGTTTTAAATATTCAAGTGCGTTTTCTATATTTACCATAGTTTTTGTGACAGTGCTCCTATGTTTATACACTACTAATTTTGAATTAGTACAAATACTTAAATGACTTATTGGAGAAGGTCTTGTTATTATATTTGTAAAGTCTCAATAAATAATATTCATAAACAGCAAAGTTATTAGCGTTTATTTATATCCCAAAATCTCAGTCAATTTATGGAGATATTGTACAGGTCATTCATAATAGTATTCATTATTCTTATTGTCTCGCTCTCGCGTACGCGTATCTCGCTCAAACTTGCCCCGCCTCCAACAGCTGTTATTGTAATTGTAGGTAACTTAAACGCATCTTATGCTTTACGATTGAAAACTAAGAAAATGTAAAATAAAAGGTTCACGATAAATAATAGGCACATAATCAATTCAAACTTTTCCTTCATACTTTAATTGCGCTTAGGACCAACAAAATTACCAACTTTTTTACAATTAAAACAATCAGGTAACGAAAGTAAAAAGAAATTAAATTAAAGCTTTAGAACTTGTTTAAAATGTAATTTTAACGTATTTAAAAAGGTTGAATCAGCTGATATTTACAATAATTAACGTATTTACAAAAATCCAAAAAAAACTTACAGGTATTTTAATTGTCCTTCAAAATGTCCACCACCATTATCGATGCAAAGACGGGCACGTTTAATTAAATTGTTTTTTAATGATAATAGTATGTTCCGCTCACTTTTCACTTGGTCAAATGCGTCCAATATGCGCTGTTTTAATTGTTCGGCACTTGTTGGCTGACTAACGTACACTCGCCGTTTAATTTCACTCCACAAAAAAAAGTCCAAGGGCGTGAGATCAGGTGAGCGTGGAGGCCATGCCACGGGGCCGCCTCGACCAATCCACTGACTCCCGAACTCCTCCGTCAGGTACTCACGCACTGCGCTATGGTAGTGCGGAGGCGCGCCGTCTTGCTGGAACCAGAGGCCTCGTAAGTTGGCTAATGGAATGTCATCTAACATTGAAGACACCATTGTCCGAAGCAAATTTAAATAACTTTCGCCATTAAGACGCCCTTCAATAAAATAAGGGCCAACGATAGTGTCGTTTAGGATTCCTGCCCAGACATTTACAGAAAACCTGTGTTGAAAGGAGTTCTTCTTTGTTAGCATTGGATTTCGTAATAACCACCAGTTTTCATTGTGTTAGTTAAACAATCCGATACGAGTAAACATACACTCATCGGAGTATAACACATTTGCTTATGTGTTGTTCAGTATCCACCTGCAGAACGCCATCCTTGGTTCAGTATCCACAGTGGTCAATTCTTGACCCTTTCTGTAATGGTATGGGTGAAATCCATACGAACTAATTATCTTCCATGCACAGTGCTGGCTAATATTAAAATGAAGAGCTGCGTCATTCGTACTTCGTCGGGGATCTTCTTCAAAGTAGGCCACTACATCGTCGTACAGGTTTTGCGAATACCTTCGAATACCTGCGTCTTCCACGTCCTTGGCTATGGGCCGGTGCGTGGGAAGATCCATGGTCGATTAAACGCTGGTAAGCATTTACCACAGTCCGAACGTTTGGCTGGCGAACATTTGGATACAGTTCCCTGTACATACGTACAGCGGCACTCGCGTTCTCACCAGACAAAAAGTACACACGCAACATAGCCGCATACTCCCGAAATGAAAACTGGTAAGGCATCGCGACAGTAAAAACGTGGGTAACAATTTGGGTAAAAGAAGCGCGCGCACACTTCCGCTAACAAATTATGACTGTCTCTTTCGTTTGTTGCACTCGCTTGCTCGAAAATGGATCGCTGGCCGGCTGGCGGGTGGCGGTAGGGTAGGGTAGCGCCGGCGCAAAAGGGGGCGTGGCTTGAGCTTAGATGGGAGTTTGCCGGAACTTATGAATTGCGAACTTGCGACCGAAATGGAAAAATACTATGCGTAGTATTTTCTAGTAGCAATTGTTATGAATGATTGATTCTATTATGAGTTTACCAATTATGTTGAATTTTCGTAGACATTTTTGGGATTTCGTTTTTTTGACTTTTGAATACAGAAATATGATCAGTAAAGGGTACGGATAGAGCCCCATTTTTCATTACCTGGTCAGATATTTTTAAGAAAGTCATGTAGTGATCTGTTATAGTAGTATTGATAATAGCTATAGTTGCAGTTTTGTGTACTGATTTTAACTTTAGGATAAAGTGGTCAAGGCAGTTTTTACCTCTGGTAGGTAGTGTGTGGCCTAGTAGCAAACCGTGCATTGCCAGCATGTTTAAATAACTTAACCTTTTTGTGCGATCGACAGCTTGCTCGTCTTGATTGTATATTAAATTAATATTTATATCGCCAGTGATTATTATGTTATTACTGGGTGCAATAGTAGTAATGTGTTGATTAAGGGAGTAAATAAACCCATCGGAATTTGACGTAGAGGGTGAACGGTAGATTGCCAATATTATTAGATCAGGGTTGATGCTAATTTGCAGACAGGAAGCTTGCGAGAGTATTACTTCATTTACTATAGCGTTGTGTGTGTTTTTGATGTACGCGACCACTCCGTCTGCTTTATTTTAGTGGTTAGTCGTTTGATAGGAAGAGTAGTTATGCATTGCTGGTATTTGTTTGTCAGGGTTTAATCTGCACTCGGTTAGTGTTATTATGTCCACTTTAACATCCAGATTTACCAGGTTAAGCTGAAGGTCATGGAAGTTGGAATATACACTTCGTATATTTTGAGACACAACTGTGAAATCAGTTGATTTTACTCTTACTAATTTGGTGAATTCTTGAGGGGAACATTCATAAGCTTGGACTATCTCTGTGTTATCAATTCTATTCAGGGCTTGGAGGGTATTACCCATAATTAAAATTGCTATAAGGACAGCTGTACATAACTATATTGCAAAAAGTACATAACTATATTCAGACTGTATTAGTACTTTGATTTCCAGTATTCCTGATTTCCTCAAATGTACATAGCTATAACAATTTGACTTCTTAACTCTGACTGTGGTATGTAATGATAATCACCACCACCACCACCAACACAACAACAACAACAAAACACAACATAACACAACATAACAACACACACAACATACATACATAACATCTTAGTAATTAGTTGTACAATAAAATAATGTACCGTTTAAAGGTTATTTAATTAAATATAAAAACACTTCAATAGGTCCTAACGCTCTAAATAAGAGCTCTAAAGACTTACTTTAGACGTTACTTTGTAGCTTGTAACTGCCTTCAAATGTATCTGAAGTTTGATTACTATCCTGTAAAGTAACTAACAAATTATGATGATATTCAGTTCTCCACGTTCACGGTCAAAATGCGCGCGGAGTTATTTTGCCACCGATAAACCTGTATGTGGATATATAAACTGAATTTTATATCAATAATTAGTTGCTTAGTTCAGTTTTATACCTGTAAAATTTTATTGCGCAACTAATTACTAAGAAGTTTAGTACAAAACTTTTTTACAAAAAAAACAACCGACTTCAAAAAGAACACAACAAAGTGAAATATAACTTTAATGTCGGAAGTCGGTGTCTTTGTATCTATATTTTGTTTTTTGCCACCGACTTCCGAAATTAAAGTTATTTTTCACTTTGTAGTGTTCTTTTTGAAGTCGGTTGATTTTTTTGTAAAAAAGTTTTCATTTTACACTTTTTAGTGAGTCTGTTATTAATAAAACTAAGTTACAATAGCCTAATGTCAACTGCACATCATATTTTACAAAATATTCGTTTTCCCGACGCAGGGACGTTAACTGTTGAGGAGTTCTCCTGTTAAGAACCAAAACCACTGGACGGTGAAGCCACCATCAGCTCCATTTCAGCATATGCATTGTGACGAGCATAAATTGCGTAACAACCATATTAAAATCGAATCGCAACCCCTGAAATACTTATTTTTGAGAAGTTCCGGTGGCCACCTCTGGTCTTCATCATCAGTTCCACTTCTCCGTATGGTGCATTCTAAGTGCAAATGCACGAGTTACTATAAAAAATACCCAAATCGGTATACATGTGCCTATAAAATTTGAGGATTTCCCTCGATTTCCATGGGATCCCCTCATCAGATTCTGACTTGGTGACAATGGGACCACCTCGAGAGTATACCCTTACAAACAAAAAAAAGAATTTTCAAAATCGGTCCACAATTGACGGAAAAATCGGGGAACATAAATAAAAAAAATAAAAAAAACACATACAGTCGAACATATATAACCTCCTCCTTTTTGCAAGTCGGTTAAAAAGATGATAAGAATCCGCTTAACCGTTTCAGAGATCCATCAAAACCACAAACATTACTCCAGCAGGATCTCGAATAACTTCGCAGCCGATGAAAGAACAAATACAAATTATGGTGCAACATTTACCTCGTCTAGACAACTAATTTATTTATTATACATCTAATATTTGTTTCAATATTCCCATTATAAAAAAAAAGTCTGGCTGCGGTAACGTTTTAAACGTTACCCCAGCAGGAAATGTTTTTGCGAAATAAGTAAAAAACTATGTGATACAAATATAAAAATGTGCGTAACAATTACAGAAGCTGGGCAACTAATTATCTATAAGATTTAAATGACAATTTTCAACATTATTTTGCTGGGGTAACGCACACCTGCTCCGCCCGCAACCCGCTCACATCGTTTGACGACCTATGCCTACGCTAATCACGTAGTGATTTCCTCAGTGCGTCACCAGCACTTATTGCAGAGTTAGTTGCGCTGGGTGGTGCACTTGTCTGCCACGTTTGAGTTTGCCGCCCCCCGAAGTTGGCGCTCGCGGCGTGGGCCCCGGCTAGCCCCCCCTAGATCCGGGGGTGAGTCATGAACGTATCAATGTAACAAAGTATTACCTGTTTACACCTGGCTGCGAATAGGTTGCGGCCGAGTGTTTGTGCCCAGTTGTGCCCAGTTTGTGCCCAGTGTTGCCAAAATTTTCACAGATGATGTATTTTTATTGCCGCTATAACAACAAATACTAAAAAACAGAATAAAATAAATATTTAAGGGGGCTCCCATACAACAAACGTGTTTTTTTTTTTTTGCCGTTTTTATAGATAATGGTACGGAACCCTTCGTGCACGAGTCCTACTCGCACTTGGCCGTTTTTTTTTCTGTACTATATATTATGGATGATGTTGGGTCTGCCTCGCTTCTGTAGTGCATCGGGGATGTTTGCGCTGTATGACTGTATCGCACTGATGGCTTTCATGATGTTGGGACTGCCTCGCTTCTGTAGTGCATCGGGGATGTTTGCGCTGTATGACTGTATCGCACTGATGGCTTTCATGATGTTGGGTCTGCCTCGCTTCTGTAGTGCATCGGGGATGTTTGCGCTGTATGACTGTATCGCACTGATGGCTTTCATGATGTTGGGACTGCCTCGCTTCTGTAGTGCATCGGGGATGTTTGCGCTGTATGACTGTATCGCACTGATGGCTTTCATGATGTTGGGTCTGCCTCGCTTCTGTAGTGCATCGGGGATGTTTGCGCTGTATGACTGTATCGCACTGATGGCTTTCATGATGTTGGGTCTGCCTCGCTTCTGTAGTGCATCGGGGATGTTTGCGCTGTATGACTGGATCGCACTGATGGCTTTCATGATGTTGGGTCTGCCTCGCTTCTGTAGTGCATCGGGGATGTTTGCGCTGTATGACTGTATCGCACTGATGGCTTTCATGATGTTGGGTCTGCCTCGCTTCTGTAGTGCATCGGGGATGTTTGCGCTGTATGACTGTACCGCACTGATGGCTTTCATGCCGTCACCCGCAACAAAAGTATCCCTCAAATCAAATCAAAATATTTTATTTCACATAAACCTACATGGGCACTTATGAAACGTCAGAAGCTAGGTGCACGGTTCCAATTGGTCGTTTCCAATGGAGAAGAGCCGGCAAGAAACTCCACGGTTACTCTTTAAAAATTGTGGTTTTTACAATGTTTTCAAATTACAGTGTTAATAGGTAGGTATGGGAGGACAGTGTAGGCCTGTCAACAAGTAACAGGTACTCAACAAAATAGAAAAAGGTCTACAAATCTAGTCTACGTAAAATATAGAAGAATCTATACCTAATATAAAAGATAAATAAAATAATTTAAATAAGGGCCTATTTAAACCAAATGACATGACAACTGTAACAAATCTGAATTACAATAATGTCTACAAAAGCTATTAGTAAAGAGTTGAAATAAGAATTGAAGGTATATTGAAGGTTAAAGAAGTCAGTAGTCAAGCCATTGCATAAAAAAGGAGATAAAACAGAAATGAGTAACTATAGACCCATAGCTTTAATCCCTATTCTCTCTAAAATATTTGAAAAGGCAATACATAGAAGATTATCTTCGTATTTGGATAAGTATAAACTAATTAAAAAGGAACAGTATGGCTTTCAAAAGGGTAAATCAACGACACTTGCCGCATTTGATTTAGTGCACAATATCCTAGTAAATGTTGATAAGAAAAAGCAGGCAATGGTAATATTTTTTGACATGTCGAAAGCGTTTGACTTTGTTTCTCAGGAACTGCTCATAAAAAAGTTAGATAAATAAGGTATCAGAGGCCCGGCTCTAAAATGGTTAGATACTTGGATAATCGTGAACAATGTGTCGAAATATCTTGGGAGCAAAACGCCGTAGTAAAACAAGAGAGATCTGAGTATCAAATCAACAGTTACGGCGTCCCACAAGGAAGTATCCTCGGATCCCTTCTCTTTATTATATATATTAATGATTTACCTGACATAACTACTAATAAATGTATACTATTTGCGGATGACATCTCTATAATATTAACATACGACAATATAATTAATAATAACCTTGACATTGATATAAATAACACTATTGATTTAGTTACAGGGTGGTTAGTAAGAAACAATTTGCAGGTAAATATCAGCAATACGACTTTTATGCAATTTCAAACCCGTGGATCAAAGATCGTTTCAAGGCATATTTCATATGACGGTACAAAAATTAATGAATCTACCAATGTGCGATTTCTTGGATTCACCATGGACAAGTACCTATATTGGAAAGCACATGTTGATGGAGTCTGCGAGAAAGTAAATAGTTTCGTGTATGTTTTAAAGAGACTAAGAAATACATCAACACAACGTACGGTACTTTTGGCATATCAAGGTTATGTAGCTTCGGTGTAACGTTACGGGTTAATACTGTGGGGAAACTCAACACAATACCAGAGGGCGTTTCTATCTCAAAAACGTTGCATAAGAGCAATTGGTGGCATTGCTCCATATTAATCATGTAAACCTCACTTTAATAAACTCAAAATATTACCCCTACCGAGTATAGTACATATTTGAAATTTGTGTGTTCGTTAAATCAAACTCTAACCTATTTGTGAAGGCTAGTGATATTTATACACGCGATAATACCCATCCTCGTAAATCAAGGCATGGTCAGCGACTAGTGCTGGTATGTGCACCAAAGACTGCGGTGTTTAAAAAAAGTGTGTTAAAAGAAGGATGGGGAGATTGGACCCACGTTATTTAAAAATTAACAGAGCGCCGTTCACAGGCTAGTTTATGTTAATTATAATAACAAGTTTATAAGAGTTCTATATAAAAAATATTGAGTCACTAGATGGGAATTAAAAGATATTAATGATTTTAATTTATTAAAAAATAAGTCCTAGTGCAGTTTCCGAACTTAACGTTTATCGTGAATTACATTGATACATTCCAATCTACAGTAATGACTAATGATTTACCTTCTTACACATAAGTACGTTTTCGCTTGGCGCTTTTCCTTCTTTTGTACTTACATTTGATAAATAAACTAAAAACTTATAAAACGAAACATGAAAAGTAACCTACAGTGTAAACAGACCGTAAAAATATATAAGGGTATTTGTTAGTTAGGTGAGGTGATACCGTCAATCAAACACAATTGAGTTTCTCTGTAATAAAAGATTTATGTTTGTTATTTAGATGTTTGTATAACACTAATTACAAAATACAACATTCAATAAACTATAACAACCTTACCTGTAATAAAAGAAACGACATTTAATGCTATTAATTACAATATCAATTTCTCCTAACAAACAAGTACCAAACTATAGTTTTCACGACAATGGTTCTGATTCGACCTCAGACTAAATAAAGGCTGACGACATTTCAGTCTTCCACTGCAATGGCGCTAGTAGCGGCCTTTATTCTAATTTAAGATAAAATATATTTTCTTTACAAATATATAAATTATTTTGTGTTATACGGTATTGAAAACATGGAACGGAAAATGGAACGTCAGTGTCAAATTGTCATGTCAATTCATTCCATTGTTTGTATTCAACGGCTAATGTGGGTTCTAAATGCTATTTTTGCGATTTTATGGATTCTGTTGTTATAGCGGCAATAGAAATACATCATCTGTGAAAATTTCAACTGTCTATCACGGTTCATGAGATACAGCCGGGTGACAGACGGACAGCGGAGTCTTAGTACTAGGGTCCCGTTTTGCCCTTTGGGTACGGAACCCTAAAACTGTATTTATGTAAGTAACCTAATTATAATAACTTTTCTGCATTAAATGAGTAATTTTATTTGTTTAAAAATTGCATATCGAAACTTTGTTCGTTCTGTAGTTTCTGCCTACCCCCATGGGAAGAAGGCGTGAGTTTTTGTTTATGTATGCATATCGAAACTTTATCCATTTTATGCAAAATTTGGATAATAATATAATAATGTTGAATCCGGCACTGCTGCTAGCACTAGCCTGCAGTGAGAGAATCGCACAGCAGCATTGCGATTTGCGGGAGCCGGGAGTATGCGTGCACGACTCATTAGCTTGCGACGAGGCGCGCTCGCCGGAAGCCCGAGCTGCGCGCACGCATCCATTGTTTACGCCAGCCGCGTCGCGCCGGCTGCGCTCCGGTCGCCCAGCACCAACGACTATTGAATATTGACATCTTACATTTCGTATTACTTCCAAGACTAATTCATACCGAAGATATTCCGCAACTTACAAGGTCGATCATCATGTCCTTTTTCCTTAAACCTTGTAAACAAGTATTAATTCAGCGGGTTAGCTCCAACTCAATGACAAAATACCATTCTGTTATTATTATACTTAACTATAAATGAATGGCTGCTTAGTGCTTGCCATACAGTGAAGCGACAAGGAAATTTCTTTCAATTTACTAATTCTATTTGCAAGCGTGACTAATTCGCTGTATCCAATACTTGCCTACTTGTTTGATTTAAAAACCTCTGTTTCAATGGAAATAAAAACAAAAATTACGACTTTTATTTGTCAGAGACAGAAATCAGCTAGGCAGGTTCGATTGCTTTGTTGCGTCAATCAGATTCATGTAATAATTGTAAAGGTGGCAAAGGAACAGAGCAGGTATTGAGTATTAGCGGTCTGCAGGTCTGCACAAAGAGATCAAAACCGTCACGGAAACCAAAACAAGATTTAAAACGATACATTGAAGTCATTGATAACGATGTGGTAGTTTAAGTAAAAGTTCTCATTATTCGGTTGCATGTTATAAGCCGGCGCACTGCCGATGCCGGCTAGTTAATTAGGTGCAGGGCGACTGGCGAGGGAGCGCCCGCGCCGCCGCACGGTGGATCGAAAATCGGCTGTAGAAGACATAGGATCTCGATTTCTTAAATGTTATTTTTTTTGCTGGAAATGACTTCTGCTGATCATTACTATGTACAAAAATGACACCCGAGTTAATTCTGCCCAAAAACGAAGGAAATATATTTTTTTTACGAAAAATTTGTATGAAGCTAGTATGAAAAATCGAATTATCTCCTAAACGGCATGTTTAACCGAAATATCCTTGGGGGTGGTCATAGTGCTAATTACACAGGCCTGCAAAATGAAGGTCATAACTTCCTCTCTGGAATTTGATAGCTGATTCTGGAGTATTTTGATGCGCTGATTACGAATATGTACTTAGTTTTTCTCCATCACCTCCTGATTTTTCAAAAAAGCTACAGATAGAAAATTGAGAAAAAAGACAAGTTTTCACTTAAAAAATTATATATTTAAAAAAGTACTTAATTTTTAACTTAAAAAACTATTAACACGTAATAACAACTTATTGCTGGGTTAAAATACACTTAAATTTTATTTGTGGAACCTGGTCCTTTTTTCCTGGAAGCTTCTGTTGTGCGATTTTCGCTTATATTTCCGGTTTGGATCATCACGCTTCAACAACCAACAATAGTCCGCCATCATGCTGACATTCCATCTTCCTTGATACCGGACTTCAAGCTCTTTTAAATCTTGGTGAAATCTTTCACCTTGTTCTTCGCTAACGGCTCCTAGATTTTCTGGGAAGTAATCAATGTGCGAATTCAGAAAATGAAGTTTAACGCTCATATTACAACCCATTACACCAAAATTCGTTATCATTTTGGCTACTATTTCTTTATAGTCCGAGCTTTTATTGTTCCCCAAAAAGCTCTCTCTCCATAGCATGGGCGAAACGATTTTGAAGCTATTTTTCTGTCCTTTTGACCACTTGCGAAGTTCAAGTAAACAAGTCGAACAAACTTTTTGAGGTGTCCAAGTTTTGTCTTGGTTACATAAAGAATGTCCAAAATAACTTTTGTAAATATTTTTCACATAGTCTGTAATGTTGTTTCGTTGTTTTATCACCATGAATTTCCCGCAAATATAACAAAAACAATTCGAAGAGTTTAAACAACTTCGCGACGACATTTTAAAGTTTAGGTTGCAAGATGCGCACTTCGACTGTTAGTTTTCTAATTCAGAGTAGGTACTTATACAAAAAAAAACCTTTTGTTTTCTTCATTATACCCTTTTTGAACAACATTAACAACAATTAGGCAATATCACCTAAACATCGTGTATTAATGAGCTCATTACTAAATGAAGCCAAAATGACCCGTTTTCGAAATGGTTAATGCGAATTACTTACACTTATTATGTAGTAATTAACAAATTACTGATTTGCATTCATTTCTATGTCGTCTTAAACTAATTAAATGCAATAAAAATTAAGCTGAAGTAATTAAGTGACGTTTTATAGATTTTAAAATGTATGCGCTCAGACATTTTTAGTTAAAATCTTAAATATTCAATATCAAAGAATCCTGACGTGATAGAATTTTTTTATTATTTTTCTCGTAATCAGCACATCAGAAACTATAGAAAACGTTAATCAGATCTCAGAGAGGAAAACCATTGCAGACCTGTGTTATTTATGATTTTTTGGTTGCCAATTTGACGAAAAATTTAATGCCGTTTTTTTTTTAAAAATCGTCAAAATATTTTTATTTATTTTTACATGTAAAACGATCCCTTTTAGTGTCCAAGTTAAAAAGTTCGATATGTTATTAACCCAAATATTAAGAACTAAACTAAATTAAGAATTAAACTTTCCATTCTAAGATTTTATAGTCGCAGATTTAGTGTTAGCAGTTACACAGTTGTGAACAAACTAAATTATAAAACAAAACTTTAGCCCTTTTATTGCAAAACGCCAATAATTAGGTAACTACCCTCATTAGTTATCTTCTCATTAGCTAATGAAAATTTATAATTGTCACTAACTATTCTTAGAACTCATAGCACTGCTAATTAACAAATTAGCTTACTTATCAGGAAAAGTTGAATGTAATCCATAGTTGGCATTGTCGTGAGATATTGAAAATCATTAAATCACCTATAAAGACTCATTAGAAGACCTAATCAGTGTAGTTACTTAATCACTTCTTTTCGGACTCATTAGAAGAGTAAACAATTGGTAATTTGGTTGTATGAAAAGTTTTAAAACTCATGATGTGTTGATAAATATCTAGCTCAAACATAGTTGTCTACGTGTGGGTGTACTATAAACCTCTACCAACTCCTTCGAAAATATAGGAGTGATGCTATTTTATGTTACGTGTAGTTAAAAGTCCGTGTTCTTCAACATAAACACTAAAAGGAATCGTTTCATATGAAAAAACAAATGAAAATACTTTGACGATTTTTTAAAAAAAACGGCATGAAATTTTTCGTCAAATCCGCAACCAAAAAAATATAAATAATTAGCACTTTGACCACCTCCAAGGATATTACGGTTAAACATGCCGTTTAGGAGATAATTCGATTTTTCATAGTAGCTCCATACATTTTTTTCTTATAAAAATTATAACTCTTCCATTTGTGCACACATTGACTTCATATGACATTTTATAGAACAGTAATGATCAGCAGAAGTCATTTCCAGCAAAAAAAATAACATTTAAGAAATCGAGATCCTATGTCTTCTACAGCCGATTTTCGATCCACCGTGCGCCGCCGGTGTCCCGACTGTCCCGAGTGGCCGAGCGTCGCACTCGATGACTCGTTCACCCACTCGGGAAAACGAACTGAATGACCACTTGTAACTCCGGCCTGTAAGGACCTGGGACAGTATGTTACTATCAATTGCAAACCAAACTAAAAGGAAAATTTGGTTTCAATATTGGCGTCTCGTTTTTAAAAGCTTATTAAACCGAACACTGGGACAGATCCAACTGCTCTTCTTCCTACTTATGTATTGTTCCTACGACTACATACCAAGCTTTACATTTCCAGTATAAGCTGACTGCACATCGTACGAAAAGCCTATACAATGCGAGAACAACTAAAACTGGAAATGTATAGCTTGATATGTAGCCGTGTTATTATTTTTACACGTGTACTGTTATGTGTATTATTGTACGTGTACAATTGTAGAGCAGTAGTGGCCCAGTGGTATCGGCCCCGACATAAGAGTTTTAGGTCGTGGGTTCGAACCCAAGCAGGCACTTTACTTTGTGTAAATAATTTCATCACCACTGCTCTCAAAACGGTGAAGGAAAACATCGTGAGGAAACCGGCATGTCCTAGACCCAAAAATTCGAAGACATGTGACATCTACCAACCCGCACTGGGCCCGCGTGGTAAATTACAGCCCATTCCCTCTCAAAGAGAGGAGGCCTGTGTCCCAGCAGTGGGAACATTATAAGCTGATTATGCTATGTGTACAATAGTGTGGTAACTTAAAATGGGAGTTCCGTTTCACGCCCTCTGTAGTACGCTGCCGGGCGGCGCGGCGCCGTGGCATACCTACGTACAGACTAGTGTTTCTTCGTCGTGGACAGAGGGCAGCAGCAGTTGGCTCCGCCACGGCGGCGGGCTGGCACGCAAGCGGTGGATGCTAAATATAGCGCCGGCGGCGGCGCCGCCCGCCTCTGATTCACACATAGCACGACACCAACGACTGCGCCCAAACACGATCTTTAGCGCATCTTAAGCATTCTGGTTTTATTACAATGTAAAAAAGACGGACTGACGCAGGACGATTGGAAGGCAGTCATCTAATTCGCAAAATCATCAAATTTATGTTCAGAGTTTCGGAAACTACCCTGACTGATGAATGAAAAATGTATCAGCGTACGTTAGCTCCGCGTGCTATATCCATCAACACGTCAATAACTAGTGCTACATTACGATCTACTTCACAAGTTGTGATCACTTGTGATATCTCCAAGCGGCCGACTGACTGCCACTGACGATGACGGGGGAGCCAGGGAAAACGATATTATTTTGAGCCTTTAGTCAATAGTCAAATGCAGAGAAGTTAATCGTTTAAACATAATAATTAAGTATCCTTATTTGAACAGCGTCGTCGTCTTTGTAAATGCTATTTATAAGCCCAGGCTATTAATCATACTAGAGTACTGAAAAGGCTAACAATTTCGGTCAAAAACAATAGCAGTGCGATTTATTCAAATGCTGCACGCTGACGCAAGGCCATTTTATCGTATTGTAATGGCTGTCCTCCATATTATGAGGCTAATTATTATCAATTCATTTTAACCGAAGTAATTAGCATACTTATACCTGTACACAATGATAATAGTGTACTTGTAATAAGTTTGAATTCTCACTTCCAATCGACTAGTTACTAAGATGGACCAGAATTTCGAGGTTGTTAGAAGTTGGCCACAAAAGCAATCAGCGCAGATAATGCCTGCTGTGTTAGTAGCCGTCACGTCATGTAAAATATCGCGTCATGGACATTTCGAGCATTTTCCCTGAAGAGTCATAAAATATTCACGTGTTTAAAACACAATAATAATTCTCAATCGATGATCCTCGTATACATGAACCCACCGCCACCGTCTCTGCTATGTTACGTCGTAGTCGCCTATCGACCATCAATAATCATCGGGCTCCCGAGTCCCGACCATGGACTGAACCACGACCGGAAGCGAGAGGTTATCCGCTGCATCGACTGCCGCGGCGAGGTCAGGGCGCTAAACTGCCCGGGCTGGGCGCTCCTGCAGTGTGATGCGTTTTGTCGTCGAGGCACTTAACACGATGGTAGCAACCGGGCGTCGGCTGTCGGCCTATAAGGCACAGACGGAAAGTTAAACCCCGAGGGAAGATGCTCACTTGGTGGTAGACACTACAAGAGAAGTGGGCGGGGAACTAGGTGAAATATCTCCCGCCGCAGTGAGGAGCGGGCCTCGCACTAGTCGCACAACATCATCAGCATCGAATCCTGATAGGACTCGACGACGTAAACTGTACTGGCTTTATTTATAATCGTTGCGTTGGCAGTTGGGCGCCATGTAGTGGGAGTCTAGCCTCTAGAGTCTATAACTCTAGACTGCCCAGTATCAAAATTCTGTGTATTCCCCATTGCGTATGCAACACCTCCGGCTCCGTACATAGATACGCGGGAATATTATAAAGCTTGTAAAAACATACCTAAACCTTTTTGTGATAGAGTAATAAGTAAGATACCTTCTTACAAATCATTAATTTATAGAACTGTCAAAAATGTACAGTTTGTGAGTTCACAGAGTAAGTTTAGTAGGAAGTGTGTTCGTGGTTCGTTTAAAATCAGTAACGACGAAACAGCAGTTGCGCACCACATGTGGCGTGTATAAATGTAGATGTGTACGTACCACGGCTGCGTGGCTGTGTGGTATGTACTGCTATCAGCGAGCACGGGGCGCACCACACGATACACGCCCTTGTCACTGCATTTGTGTGTTTGTGTGCTTCCTACTATCCCTGTATAAGACTCCCTTTATCACAATTTTTATTATTGCTAACTTCGTACGGCAATACATAGTAGGCCATAGACATCTGTAGAACATATTCATGTGCAGATGTTTGGTTGATGGAAATTTTAACATTACTGAAAGTTTAAAACAATGTAGCTCGGTACTTAATACTTTTTTTATGTGTCAAAATAATAAAGTAATACCTATTTATATGTTTGTAGTAGTTATATTTTATTAAGTAACAAATTATGTGATGACGGTTGTTTGGTGATGATAGTGGAAGCATGTGGGGTAGCTCCTGAGGGGTAGCCGCCGCAGGTGTCACCGCGGATAACTGACGGTTTCAGGGCGCAACTGCAATAGGGGCGAAATAATGCCTAGGTGTACCTTTAAACAAATGGATTTGTTATTTTATATTCTGGATGCCCAGCGGGCTTAGCATGACGCTATCTATCTCTTCGAAGAATAGAGACGGCTATTCCCATACAAAGTGACATTTCGTTTCTCTATTTTTGACATCGCACCGTAAAAATCCTTCTAAAATCTGTCATTTTGTCTTCCGTTTCTGCCGATCGTTGTCTAGGTGCTTTTTAATGTAGACTATTTCGATCTCTAAGGTAGTGAAGACAATTTGATTTTTAATCGCCATGCTAAAGACGGTACAAAACTTTTTACTCGACGGCCACAAAGTATAAAAATGGAAAGGAAAAAAGGAAATTTTCACTTTTTGTATGGAAAATGTGTAAAATGATTACCTACATGTTGAGTTTTAGGGGTTTAAGGGTTTGATAAAGGGGGTCTAAATTTTCATTATTTTTGCGATAGGACACACCATTTTAGAGATACGAGGGCGGGTCAATAAGTCCGTGACTTTTGGAATAAAACACAGATTTTTTGATAAAAAAATAATTTTATTTTTCAACGTAGTCTCCCTTGAGCTCTATACACTTTGTCCAACGCTTCTCCAATTTTTTTATCCCTTCCAAAAAAAATGATTTGTCGAGGTCCTCAAAATAGGCCTTTGTTTGCGAGATGACTTCATCATTGGAGTCAAATCTTTTTCCACCAAGCCATTTCTTCAGGTTTGGGAACAAGAAGTAGTCGCTCGGAGCCAAATCTGGAGAATAGGGCGGATGAGGGAGCAATTCATAGCCCAATTCATGGATTTTTGCCATGGCAACTGCACATGTGTGCACCCTTGCATTGTCTTGGTGGAAAAGAACTTTTTTCTTGGCCAAATGAGGTCGGTTTTTTTTCAAATCGTCGTTGAATCGGTCCAATAAGTTGGCATAATATTCCCCATTGATTGTTCTTCCCTTTTGAAGGTAGTCAATGTGGATTATCCCGCGTGCATCCCAAAAAACAGTCGCCATAACTTTATTGGCTGACAAACCCACCTTGGCCTTCTTCGGCGCCGATTCACCCTTAGAAACCCACTGTTTTGACTGTTGTTTGGTCTCTGGTGTGTTGTGATGGATCCATGTTTCGTCCACGGTTACAAAACGGCGAAAAACTCCTCCATATTGCGATTAAACAACGCCAAACCTTCCTGTGAAGTTGTTACACGATTTCGTTTGTGGTCGACTGTGAGCAAACGCGGCACCCATCTTGCGGAAAGCTTTCTCATGCCCAAGTGATCATTCAAAATTGAAACCACTGAGCCATGCGAGATCCCTACGGCTTCCACAATCTCTCGCACTTTCAATCTTCGGTCGGCCAACACCATATCGTGAATTTTTTCGATTGTTTCGGGTGTAGAGACCTCAACTGGGCGTCCAGGACGTTCGGCATCTTCAGTGCTTGTACGGCCACAACGAAATTCAGTAAACCACTTTTTTACCATTGAAATCGATGGTGCAGAGTCCCCATAGTATTTATCAAGCTTAGCCTTGGTCTCGGTAATGGTTTTTTTTCGCAAGAAATAATGCTTAATAAGCACACGAAATTCCCTTTTTTCCATTTTCTCCTCAAATTAGTGAGTATTCTGATAAAAATAGCTGTCAAACACAAACTAACTGACGCAGCAAGTTTAAATTTTGACAGGAGTCAACTGACAGATGCCTGTTGACAGGAGCAGTGTTGCTGTTTCAGTAAAGAGGTCAGAAATTCAAAAAGTCACGGACTTATTGACCCGCCCTCGTATAAGCGAAATAAAAGATAAACGTGAATAAATTACTGAATTTCGTAAAATGCGCAGTTGACTGTTTCTACTTTGCTGCCGTCGTACTGTCTTCACGAAACGTCATTTTTGTCTATTCTTCCGTCGACAAGACTAAGCCTGCAGATGAACATGATTCAATTAAGGCGAGGTGTTCCGGGCCTGTAGGCTTTTGAAACGCTTCCTCCGCCTCCCCCAAATGCAGCGCGACGTATTTATTTACGATGCGCCGCCCACCATTTCGCGGAAAATCCATGCCACAGTATAAAATATTTGCAGTTGATCAACTGAATTATTTTTTCTGAGGTTCGATTTTATTCCCTTGAGTTTACATTTTATGGTACCAAAGCCACCATTAAAGCCACCATTTACTAGGCTCGTCTTTCATTGACTTGAATGTGCCCTGGCGGCTGAGAGTATGTCATGCTCACTCAAATGTTTCGCTGGTGGTGGCGTGTGTGTTGGATCATTAAGTTCCCTTCAAAATGGTTGAGCGGAATGGTGCTGATCCATACGTCATGTTCGTGAACGGGCGCCGCCGCCGTCAAGTAAGTAGGGACTGGTCATCTCGTAGATGCCACAGCTTATAATAATTACTGAATTGTTTTATTTTTTATTACGGACGCTTTTAACGTGCCAGTGTTTCTACATCGTCCTCACATGTATAATTTCAATATGAATGATGAAACCAATTTTTTGTATCAAAATCAAAATATTTTATTTCACATAAACCTACATGGGCACTTATGAAACGTCAAAAGCCAGGTGCATGCACGGTTCCAATTGGTTGTTTCCTATAGAGAAGAGCCGGTTAGAAACTCCACGGTTACTCTTTTAAAAATAGGGGTTTTTATAATGTTTCCAATTTACAGTGTTAATAGGTATGGGAGGACAGTGTAGGCCTGTCAACAAGTAACAGGTACTCAACAAAACAGAAAAAGGTCTACAAATCTAGTCTACAAGTTAGGCCTACAACATTCTCACATTCACAAAACATAGAAGAATCTATATAAAAGTTAAATAATAAAAGTAGAAGCCTATTTAAACCAAATGACATGATTGCCATTACAACTGTAACAAATCTGAATTAAAATCCTATCTACAAAAGCCAAAATTAAAAAGTTGAAATAAGAATTGGAGGTATATAATGTCAAATAATGAGAGGATTATGTCAAATAAGAAAGTAAAAAACTTTTTTTTTTTATAAACTTCGTAATTTGGGAGCAGTTAATAGACATTTACATAGTGATACCGTTAATGAAGTACCAGGGAAGCCACATGTGCAGAAGGAATTATTGCCAAACATCCTTGTCTTCAGCATAGTCTTTAGTCTTATAATGCGCTTTTTTGATAAGGATATGCTTGATGTGGGTTTTGAACTTTCCATCGCTAAGTTCTGTAACTGACTTTAGCAACTTGTTATAAAGGCGGATACTGTTTATAATAAATTACTAGCTTGTCCACGAATTCCATAGTGTTGTAATTTACAGATCACTGTATTGTGGTCAACGGAGTCAAACGCTTTTGAGAGGTCACAGAAAATGCGAATGGCATCCTGGAGTTTCTCACAGGATTCCAAAATGTGACTGATGAGTTTTACTCCCGCGTCAGTCGTCGACCTACGTGAAACCAAACTGGCGACTATGTTAAATCCCATTTGAGTTAAAATGTGACAACATCTGGTCTAGCACGACTTTTTTACAAAAAAAATACTCAATGCTGGTAGCACAGATCATGTCTATAATTAGAGGGATCACCCTTTCTGCCTGATTTGAAAATTGGTACCACTTTTTTACTAAGTTTAATTAAATCAGGAAACGTACCGCGGTGTCTAAACATTGATTAAATATGCCTGTTAGGACAGGGCCAATTGTGTCAATGACAAGAACCTTAACGGAAATCCCCCATAATTTTTCAGTGTTGTTTATGTTAAGACTATTGAATGCTTTTTTAATGAATATGAAGGAAAATAGATAAATCAATGCATTTTAACTAGAACGAAACGAACTATCAGTAAACACTCGCGATGGCGCGTGGCTGATGGCGGCCGCTTCTGACAGATTGCCTGTTACCAGGTACGGCGTTCATTGAAATTAAAGCTAATGTTTGTACATTAGCTTTAATTTATAGTTTTTATTTGGTAAAATATAAAACCTCGATGACATACAAAACAAGACGAGGTCATGTGGTCAACCGGCGTGGTGTCAGACAGAGGGTTCACCGCCAACTAGCCAGTCACACCTAGTTAACCAATAATATTTATTTACCTCGTGCGCACAGGCAGCTACTAATTACTTATGCGTAGTGTAATTTTTCAAAGCATACGTCACCGATTATGAGGTACGTGTTTTCGATCTTTGCAACACGACGCAAAATGTACAGGTTCACTGAGCTATCCTGTGGCTGTGCTGTAACTCCGGTTTTTCTATCACACTTTTTTACTTGTGTAATATTTTTTTTAACTTTTCAATCATGTAAGTACTTGATTGCAAGTACAACCATAAAACAAACTCACAATTAAAAACTGTAATAATGAGAATGAGAATGACCCAAGATACGCGTTACCAACCGGAAACAAGCTCTTTATTGGTCATATTATTTATATTGTGTCAAAGGTCTTTGTCTCTACGTCTGTTACAATAAAAGAAAACGTGTGTATTTGTGATGTATTGTACCTACTTATGGGTAGTTCTTGATAACATAACATAATTACAATACAGTACTTGTAATGCGCTGACACTCGGTTTCTCCATGGAGAATTTGAAAATAAGAACTTGTCAAACCCCAAGACAGCGAATTTTTTATTTGCAAACAAAATTAAGAAATTTTTAATTTCGCGGGCTACATTGAAATATCAAATATGTACATCCGGTTTCTGAATTAAGGTTCGTGCACACTGGCGCGACGCGACAGCGTACACAAAGGCACCGCGTGCAGCGCGACGGGCGGCGCCTTTGTGTGTTTGTGTTCTCTTTCACGCTAAAACTACTGAACGGACTTGGATGGAATTTGGAACAAAGATAGTTTATAACCAGAATTAACATGTAGGATACTTTTGATCCCGGTAGTACGTTCCCGTGGGATAATTTCCGACATCCACGCGGGCTAAGCCGCAGGCAAAAACTAGTAATAATATAATTCAAAGTACAAAAATCATAAAGTTACGTTAAAGTTTAAATAAAGCAGTTATTGTTTTGATAATAATGAACTTATTATTTATAAAATACGCCATTTTCGGTTTGGCACATAAGTTGTTTTATTCCGAGCACACACACATTACCGCCACCCCTGCTTTTGCGTATCAAAAGTAATGTCATCACTCTCGTTCGTTCATAAATCAGTCGCCCAGTGGAGCATAATGACGATGAATCTATGTAATAGTTTTGGAAATCGGTGCGATCAAATTTACGTGATTTAAATAATTGTGTTTACAGAAAAAACGTTTTTTACAAAAAAAACAACCGACTTCCAAAAAAAGTACTAAAAGACGTGAAAAATAACTTTAATTTCGGAAGTCGGTGGCCAAAAACGAAAATACAAAACACACCGAATAAAAAACGTTTTTATTTTTCACTTTTTAGTTGCGGTACCTACCCCACACAAATTCGTATACCACTACTTGGTGTGTAAATAACAGTGACAGGAAATTATTAACACATCATCCATATAAACTAAGTGGAAAAAATATGCAATATTATGGATATCTCAAAAACGACTGGTCAGACCTTGATCAAATTTAAACGGGACCACATGTGAAACACCACCTATCAAATAAAAATGAATAATCCAAATCGGTTCACCCAGAAAAAGTTCTGAGCTAACACACATAAAAAAAAAAAAAAACATACAGACGAATTGAGAACCTCCTCCTTTTTGTGAAGTCGTTAAAAATATGTAGCTTAGCAAGTTAAAGTAATTATTTAATACAATTACTGTTGAATAGCTATTTAGACTGTGTGTGTGTATTCTTGTGACTGCGAACAATTTATCATTATTTTTCTATTTTATTTCGTGATGACATTTAAACTATAATTATTTATGAAAATGAAAACAAATAAAAAACCAAAGCTGAACAATACCAGCAACGTTAGGAGTTACCACACAGGGCAATCAAGGAACTCATTCAATAGCAATCATATGACGATAAGAGTGAGTCGAATTCACCACCTTCACTAAAGCATTACCAGCAACAATCTATTTTCGCCTTGCAAAGTAATGTTGGGTAAGCATTCTATTTTCTAGAGTAGAACGTCTGTTTTTATATCTACAACTTATAATAATCGTTAACATAAAGAAATAGGCTAAAATATATGATTCGTTTTTAGGTTTGTAATACGTCAACAATATTTCAATATGTCAAGTACTGGCAAAACGAATGATAGAGCACAAAAAAACTTTTTTACAAAAAAAAAACCGACTTCCAAAAAAAAACACTAAAAGACGTGAAAAATAACTTTAATTTCGGAAGTCGGTGTCTTTGGTTTTGTATTTTCGTTTTTGGAAGTCGGTTGTTTTTTTGTAAAAAAGTTTTTATTTTTCACTTTTTAGTTGCGGTACCTATACCTACCCCACACAAATTCGTATACCACTACTTGGTGTGTAATAACTATTTGACATTTATTGATCGTATTCAGTTTTTTATTTTATTGTTGTGCATGTACCTATTAATATTAACTTTATTACTAATGTGAAAGTTTACATAATTCTACCACAAAGTTAAGTTTGTGTTAACAGTCAAAAATTCGACAATGTTAATTGGATGTCAAGGAGATTTTAAGAAAAAAAAAAAAAACATTTTTTCAGTAATAATTTAATGTCCTTGTTAAATATATTTGTACGCCTTATGGCAAAACATAGAGGATCTACCAATCTGTAACATCTCGCACACTGTTGTAATTTGACCTATGTTTACAAATAAAGCTTTCTGATTCTGATTCTGATCAAACTACTATTTATTTTCAAGGAAGGCCTTCAATAAAAAATAGTTCCACCTATTTTGCTTACTTTTTACTGCACGCAAAAAGCACCTTAATCTATAGTAATAATATTAGGGTGCTAATTAAGGCAGCTTCTTTAAAATGTCATTCTCGTCTTCAAATATATTTAGTTGTCTAAATAATTAATAGGTAAGCGACAAACTTTTAGCGTCTAATAAATGGTTTTCAAGCGAATTTATATTGTAAAACGAACTACTGTTAATATGACGCAGCATGGTGATAATTCTTAAGCAACGTTATGGACCAAGTAATAAATAGGGGCATTATTCATAATGCCCGCGCATTATGAATAATGACAAGCGTAGTCGACGGAGCCCCGCTTGGCGGGGCTCCTACTTCTGGGTGGTTTAAAAAAAATAACCACGAAGGGGATGGCGGGGTCTTTTAGACCCCGCCATTCCCTTCTAACCTAACCTGTCCGAGTCGGGGTGCCCTAAGTCCCGAGCTCGCTTAGTAGCTCACTTACAACATTAGTCACTTGAGTTATCAATTCAGAAGTAAATATATTTATCGGTAGCTGGGAGTCATATTAATATACGCTCGTAAATTGACGCTGGTTTTTTGATATTCTGTTGGAATAGTAAAGATGATGAATTAATATAATTGAAGCTGTTCTATTAACTCGTCGCCTACATATAAAAAAAGACGCTAGGTTGCAGGCGCTAAAGAAAACTTTTGTTGCCGCACATATAAATTTCCCATAATATTATAAAGACGTAAAAATTCTGTAAGTTTGTATGTAGAGGGTAATCCCTGGAACTACCGGTCGGATTTAAATCTTTTTGCTATCGGTAGTCCAATTCTTGAGGAAGGCTACAGGTTAACATCACGCTACGACCCTTAGTGGCCAAGCAAAAAAAAGTCTGAAAGAACGCTATGCGAAAACGCGGCAATAGCACGGGCAGACGATGCGAATTTACGTTCGAGTGACACCACTGTGTCGAAAAACCGGTTACGTTATGATGGGTTACCTGCGGGCTTAGCATGACGCTATCTATCTCTTCGTAGAATAGAGACGGCTATTCCCATACAAAGTAACATTTCGTTTCTCTATTTTTGACACCGCACCGTAAAAATCCTTCTAAAATCAGTTATTTTGTCTTTCGTTTCTGCCGATCGTTGTCTAGGTCCTTTTTAATGTAGACTATTTCAGAAGACAGTTGTCTAAGATAAGGAAGTCAATTTGATTTTTTAATCGCCATGCTAAAGACATTAGAAAACTTTTTACTCGACGGCCACAAAGTATAAAAACGGAAAGGAAAAAAGGAATTTTTGACTTTTTGTATGGAAAATGTGAAAAATAATTACCTACATGTTGAGTTTTAGGGCTCCATAAAGGGGGTCGAAATTTTCAATATTTTTGCGATAGGACACACCATTTTCGAGATATAAGCAAAATAAAAGATAAATGTGAATAAATTACTGAATTTCGTAAAAAGTGCAGTTGACTGTTTCTATTTTGCTGCCGTCGTACTACCTTCACGAAACGACATTTTTGTCTATTCTTCCGTCGATAAGACGGTGCTTGTGCTAAGCCTACTGTAAGGGGCGTAGTTTAAAACATTTGTAACTTTTAATATAAAAGAGTTTAAGTTTATTCAGATAATTTGATGTACATTCCTCTCGATCCAATTCGATCAAAATGTTTGCCAGTGTGAGGGACGCTTAAGCATTATTTTTCATTAGAGCAAGGGCAAGCTTTAAACCATCGAGCCATTTTTGAATGTCGTACTGTAGGTCATACTTCATTCCAACGACAACGTTAAAGTTCAAAAAAAAATACAATATTTGCTTGTAAACTTGAATCTAAGGCCCGCTTGCACCACAAATCACTACCAGATTGCGTTTAGCGCTAAACATATAAACATCGTTCTCTTTCTGTCAATAGTTTGAAAATGACATCCTTTTGTAAGTAGATGGAGCTGTTCTGTTTCCTAAGACGTACTAATAATTGTTTGAAAGCGAGGTGAAGACAGCAAATCTTGCGTGGGTGCCGACGACTGCCACCGTCCGAACGAAGTCGCCAATGAACAAGGCGCTCGCGTGACGACACAACATTAATGTGCCGCATTACATCATTATCCTAACCGCTGCAGAGGAAATGCTCCTTACGACGGAACTATAAGGCTGCCTCCTGAGACAGTGGGCCGCCCACGTCACGTGCTCACACAGAACATCGCCATCACTCCACCTCCGCCAGTTTGTTAATCATCTGCCCAGCTTTTTCCTAATATGTTGGACTTGGCTTCCAGTCTAATAGTTCGGATGCAGCTGAATATCAGTGTTTTACATTGAGCGACAGCCTATCTGACCTCCAACCCAGTTACTAACACGGTACTCCTTAGGACCGTAGACTTGCTGTCACACTTTGGGCTTCTGACTAGTCCTTTCACAGCTATTTTACCTCTGACAGCAACCTTTCAGCAACGAGAATAAGAATATTGGGATGCAAAATAAGAGGGAAAACGCGCGCGCCTTACAGCAGTCGCATATGACGTGTAACATGTGACAGCTGACGTTGGTATTAAGCAACATTAACATTATATCCTGAAAAAAGAATGATTCAGGTATTATTTGAAACTAATTTTCGTAACGAACGAACGAACGAACGAAGAATAATTATTTTTAAATGAAAATTGTATTTTATTTAATTAACACTAGGAGTAATACAATTTTTTATTGAAGAGTTATTCATGTTCAATTTGGGGGAGAACAGAGACAATATATTTCTAAGTATTTGAAAACTGATGAAAAACTGCGTCAATAATAATAGTACCACTGTTATTTGCCGAAACATTTCGATCTGTGTTCATTTCGAGGTTGAGTATATTATTTAAAAAAGCTATGAGCGGCTCCTACAAGGGGCGATCAATGTATTCTCGGTATGAGGGTGATTTACTAATGATCTGGGTAATTTGACTAATTACCTAATTAATGATGTTATCTTACTGTATAAAAGTCAAATTTCATATAGTTGTGATCATTAGTTTGCTAGTTATCCTTGTCAACGCCAACAGGAATGGCTAACGTGACAATGTTGAAGAAAATCTAGCACCGTGCTGTTATTAAATTCCTTACCAAACAAGGAAGAAGTCAAAAAACTATTCACTCAGAGATGGTGACTGTTTACCAAGATTCTGCACATTGGTTATCTACGGTTCAAAATTGGTCAAGTGAATTTAAAAGGGGAAGAGAGAGTGTTCAAGACGACATTCGCTCGGGCGTCGGTTACTGCCTCTACGGAAGGAAATGTGAAGACGACATCCGCTCGGGCGTCGGTTACTGCCTCTACGGAAGGAAATGTGAAGACGACATCCGCTCGGGCGTCGGTTACTGCCTCTACGGAAGGAAATGTGAAGACGACATCCGCTCGGGCGTCGGTTACTGCCTCTACGGAAGGAAATGTGAAGACGACATCCGCTCGGGCGTCGGTTACTGCCTTTACGGAAGGAAATGTGAAGACGACATCCGCTCGGGCGTCGGTTACTGCCTCTACGGAAGGAAATGTGAAGACGACATCCGCTCGGGCGTCGGTTACTGCCTCTACGGAAGGAAATGTGAAGACGACATCCGCTCGGGCGTCGGTTACTGCCTCTACGGAAGGAAATGTGAAGACGACATCCGCTCGGGCGTCGGTTACAGCCTCTACGGAAGGAAATGTGAAGACGACATCCGCTCGGGCGTCGGTTACTGCCTCTACGGAACGAAATCTGAAAAAAGTTGAGAAGCTTAAACTGGAGGATGCCCGAATGAAGATGAAAATGATAGCAGAGATGAGCCACCTCTCCGTTGGTACCGTGCGCACTAGTTCTTAGTGAGTTTCTTTACCTTTCAAGTAAGTGCACGACGGGTGCCGCGAATGCTCACGGCGCGGCGGCGGCGCCTCAAACACAAGTGCGAATCGAGGTGCTGTAGAGTTTTTAGAGCTCTGTGGGGAAGTTCCACCAAGTACTTTCGATCGAATTGTTACTGGAGATGAAACGTGGATTCATCATTATGACCCTGAAAGTAAGCAGGAGTCCATGCAGCGGCACCAGAAGGGTACTGCACCCCCTAAGAAATTCAAAGTCTTTTCGTCTGCCGGAAAAGCAAGGCCACAATGTTTTGGGAGTCAAAGGGAATTTTGCTGATTGAGTACACAAAAAAAGGTGAAACCATAAACGCTGCATCCTACGCATCCACTTTACGGAATATACGGGAAGCAATTAAAGAAAAAAGACGGGGTAAACTGACCACCGGTGTGTTGCTTCTTCACGCCAACGCCCCGGTCCACACGGCGCGTATTTCCAAGGCTGCTGTGCGATATTGTGGTTTCGAAGAAATTTGCCACCCACCCTATAGCCCCGACCTAGCCCCAAGTGATTATAATTTGTTACCTAATTTGAAAAAAGACCTTCGTGGGAAACGATTTTCGAACTATGAAGACCTCAAAGCGGCAATAAATGCGCATTTTTCAGAGAAAGAGGAAATTGATTTTTTATAGGATATTAAAAAGTTAATTTCTAGATGTAATAAATGCATTAAGGTAATGGGGACGGCCAACTCTACAACCGCGCGCGCTCATTGAACAAATCAAATAGCGCGCGCTTCCTCGGCTTCCTGTTACACACTTCCGTCCCTTTTCACGAAATCACTCCCACAGATTGCAGGAAAGCGAGAGGAAAGATGTTACACATCAAATACTGGGAAACGACTGTACCCGTCACGACTACTGACTGACAGCCGGGACCAACGGGTTGCCGTGCCTGCCGAGGCACGGAGGGGTCGGAGGGGTAATGGATTGTCAGCCACCCACCCTCAGAACGACCTCACCAAGAAAAGCTTAAGCCCTCGTTCGTACAGGCGATTTTTAAGGCGACGTTTTTTAGTCGCAAACTGTGTGTTCATTGCCCTGACCAGCAGTGAGAATTGAAACTCCAACAGTGCGTTTTTCATGCGTTTCTATAATATCTACACACAGATTGTCGACATACAATAACCGTTGTGTTATTACGAATTCGATAGGTACGATTACGTATTTATACATGTTGATAACATCATGTTTTTTTTCGGCGCGCGGCGTTAATACACCTCATACTGACAAACAGCTAACATGCGCCATTAGTATGGCGTTTAGTCGACCGTACCAATGAATCGTGAGCGCGTGGAATTCAACTGAAGTTCGGTTTCGGACGGCACTTGCTATTCAAATATTTTATGATTAATGTCAACTTTGTCTTGAAGTTATTGGATAATTGCAAACACCGTCGGTCTTATTACAAAACAAGGTTTTTCTTTAGACATGGTTTCAATTTAAACCATCGAGCCTGTTTGTGAAATAAGAGCCTAACAGAAATCGAAATACAGTTCTTTTTACAAAACTGACAACTACGTCCGGTCTTAGGTTGTCAAGCGCCACAAATCTACGATAGCCTGCGAAATTCGTGTGTAAAATAACAACTTGTGTTTAAACAAAACTTTAGTAGGCAGAGAATAGTATATTTTTTTGTACTTTTGAACAGAGCCTTCGGTCATTTCGGGAACGTTTTTGAAAATTTGAAATGAAGAGCCCAAGAGTAACTCAAGTATCTTTTTATTTGCTTTATACAATGGCGTTTGTTACTTTGTTATACATTAATCAATATTGAATTATAAAATAATACAAACAAAACCCTTTTGAAGTAAAATGCATAAAAAAGAACGTTCCCGGACATGATGACAGACATTGTGTCATCATGAATAGAATAGAATAGAAGAATAGAATAAAATTTATTTGCATAAAAACATGGTATAGAAGATGGTACAAAAATTAAATACAGAGCATACATGTCTTTGCTTAACATTATAAGCGTGCAAATTTGTCGTGCATACATTTCATTATATTATTAATTAATTAATTATTATATGACATTTGGTACATTTAATTATATAATACATTAAAGTTTATAATTTATACATTTAAAATTTCAGTCATTTAAATTTTTTTTGTCAAAAAATTCTTTTATACTATAAAAACTATTTGTGGACAGCCAATCATACAATTTACTTTTAAATAATCTTGTATTTAGAATTTTTAAGTCTCTCGGTATTTTATTAAATATTTCTACACACATATACAAACAGCTTTTATTATATTTAGCTAGCCTTGGCATGACATCCAGTACGAGCCTGTGAGGATCGCGCCGGTTTCGAGGAACTACATCATCTGCTTTTTTAAATAATTCCTTATGCTTCCACACAAACATACATATCTCATATATATATAGAGACGGTAGCGGTAACAAACCAAGTTTCTGAAATACCGGCCGACAAGAATCGTCGGATTGAAGCCCGTAGATTGCTCGAATGCATTTTTTTTGAGCAACAAATGCTCTATTTTGATCGGTGCTATTGCCCCACATAATCAATCCATAGCGTAACACCGATTCAACATATGCATGATAAGATATTATTGCCGTTTGGACGTTTGTTATGTTCCTAATTTTTCTCAGCGCAAATACAAACTTATTTATTCGTTTTGAGACAATATCGACATGGGATTTCCAATTCATATCTTGATCCAAAGTAACACCTAGAAACTTAGTTTGCGTTACTTCACAAATTTTATTTATCTTCATTTTATTATTATTATATTTAGAATTATTTGATCTGTGAAATTGAATATATACAGACTTTGCAAGATTTAATGATAAATTATTTTTATTTAGCCATTCAATCAGTATGTCAATTGTGTTATTAATGTCAGTTTCATGATCGTCAATTGTAGTATTCTTTTTATCCGATGTCACAATAATGGAAATGTCATCAGCAAATAATATACATTTATGATTAGTTATGTCAGTAATAGAATTAATATAAAGAATGAATAAAATTGGGCCTAATACACTTCCTTGTGGGACGCCATATTTGTTATATTTGAGTTCAGAAGAGTGTGTTGTCATGTCGTTCTTTCCAGTCACTTTTGTAATTATAACACGCTGTTGTCTGTTACTCAAGTATGTCGATATCCATTGAAGTGCAATACCTCTAATGCCAATTGCCTCCAATTTCTGTAGCAACAGGTCGTGAGATACTAGGTCAAAGGCTTTCGATAAGTCAAAAAACAACCCTGTAGTAAGGTGGTTTCGGTTAATATTAGTCAATATGGTTTTTACAAGAGTGAAGATAGCTAGTGTTGTGGATTTCTTTTTTTGGAAGCCAAATTGATCTTTTTTAATAATGTTAAATTTATCACAGTAGTCCATCAATCTCTTACACATACACTTCTCGAAAATTTTAGATATAATAGGTATTAATGTTATTGGTCGATAATTATTAATGTCAGATTTTTCACCTTTTTTAAAAAGTGGCTTAACAATTGATACTTTTAAAGATTCTGGAAAAGTGCCAAGTGAAAATGAAAGATTTATTAAATATGTCATTACAGTAATAAGTTCATCAGTGCATGCTTTTATAATCTTCGTATTAATTTCGTCATAACCTGCCGAACTTGTGTTTCTTAATGATGTCATCACCGCTCTGACTTCGTTTTCAGACACAGGTTTTAGAAACATCGAATGAACTAGTGAACCTTCATCGCGGTGCGGCTTTGTACTCGTGCTAGAAGAGTGTGCTGTATTAATGTAGTGGTTATTAAACGCAGTTGCTATTTCTACGGGGTCTGTTAGTACTTTATTGTCAATTAGGATATTATCCACATCGTTCTTATAGTTATTACCCATAATTTCATCCTTAATTACTTTCCATACCGCTGTACATTTGTTTCCACTTTCATTAATAAATTTGATATTTGCATTCTTCCTTGAGCTATTTATGCATTTCTGTAGAAGTTTTGAATATTGAATATAATGAACTTTATTTGTTACATTTTTATTTTTATAGTATTGATAACGCAAGAACCGTTTCGTTTTACAACTTTTTTTAAGTCCTTTACTTATCCAGTTCTGTTTATTTTTATTTTTAGTGTTTACCTTTACTTTTATTTTTGGGAAGCACAAATTAAAGAACAGGCACAAAGTTGCATGAAAAGTACTAAATGCTTTGTTTATGTCCTTCTCTGCGTAAATTTCTGACCAAGACAAATTTTGTAAGCATTCTTTGAACTTCTGAATGTTATTTGAACTGAAAACTCTTTTGTAGGCATAGTACGTTGCTTGAGTTTGTGTATTATGTCTCACAGGGAAGCTCAACATTTGTGCTGTGTCATGGTCGGATAAATGGAGTGGCATTACTGTACCAATAGCATTATGAATGTTACTGAGAATGTGGTCGATACAAGAAGACTTACGAGTTGGTTCATTAATGTGTAGTTTAAGATTATAATTGTATGCTAGATCTAGTAATTGATTTGTAATATTGCCTTGTTTAAGAGTGTTAATGTTAAAGTCACCTGTTAGGACCACGTTTGTTTTCGAGTTATATTTTTGGAATACCTGGTACAAAAGACTGTTTAACTTGATTAAAAATTGGTTGGGGTCGGATTGAGGTGTCCTATAGATACATATAATTATCAACTTATGACAGGTAATTTCTATGCCACATACTTCGAACGTATTTTGTATTGCATGGTTATTTATAAACGGCAGATCCTTGTAGACAAGGTCACGCTTTACGAAAATGCAAGTCCCACCTCTTTGTTTTTCCCTGGAGAAACTGGCAGCGATTTCGTAATCATGAATATGAATAAAACTTTCATTACCTCTTTTTATAAATGTTTCGGAAAGGCATATAACATCTGGGCTATTCTGTTCTTCGCGTAGTTCCTGTAAGGTTAATTCAAGGATTTCTTTTTTGGATAAAATACTAGCGATGTTTTGATGAATTATTTTAAAATTATATCCTACCGATGGTGGAGCCTTAAGCTCGAAAAAACGTTAAATTCTTTTGTGTCACTGGAAAATAATAAGGAATAGTTCCCTTTTGTGCTTTTTCTGTAGGATTAATAAGGTCATTATTTTTTTGTGTTTTTAATTTCATGCGATCAAAATAGAAGGGAATTGTGCCTCTCTTGGGTTCATTAATATTGTTAAGTAGCTTAATACTTGATCTATTACTTGCTATTCTCTTTACAAGCTCTCTTGGATTTAAATAGTTCTCCTTATAATCATTACAGTCAATTAAATAATTTATTTTAGTGCACAGTTCAGATATTTTCAATGTTTCGCAGTCTAGAAATTTACATTTTTTGTAACTCATACACACATTTTTGATACGATAATTGAGTTTATCAACATCTAAATAATTATTTTTGATCACATTTAATACAATAATCATATTATTGTAAAAAGTGTCTAGAACAATTTGTAATTGAGATAAAGTATATTTTAAATTATGATCATTCTCTCCTAAACAAATTACAAGTTTATCATTCAAGTTTAACTTAGCACGACAGCAACTCGTTATTATTTGGCTACTGAGTGCATTTGGTTTAGTATCCGCGACAATCTTGTACTTTTCATACATTGTATTTCGTCTTGAATCTATCATGGCTGCTGCTAAGCCGACACATTGCTGAGAGCCGAAAATAAGTATCCTATTTGTCGGTTCATGTTTTTGCTCCTCTGTACAAATAGGCGTTTGTGTGCAGATCTTTGATACCGGTGAATGTTTAGGTAAACTGTAATCACGTTTTAACGTATCTATTTTCTTTGTAAAGGCTTCTATCTTCTGTTGGGCGTCTTTCAGTTCACGTTGCAGATTCTCAATTTTTTGTTGAAGGCATATTATTTCGATGTTTTGAGCACTGTTGACAATCGACTTACTTGTCAAAGGAGTAGAAGGCGTGGAGAGTGCATTTTGGTCAAGAAGAGAATGTCTTTTCCGTTTATAATGACTCGCTGGACTGTTTCCTAAGGTTGCCGGAGAATGACACAATGTTTTTAACATTTTTAATTCCGTATTTAACTTATTTATTTGATGATTAAGATTATTATTTTCTAGTATCATATTCTCTAACTCATTTTCTGTACTTTCCAGCTTATGTGTGAGCTCTTTTATGGAGTCTTTCATTTCTAATACTGTCAGTGTTTCAGATATTGTGCCGTCTACACTCTGAGACAGTTTACTGGGAGTATTATATGATTCATCTGAATTCCCGTATTCGGATAATATGTGAGAGTCCATGATATCAGAAGATTTTTGAATGGCGGTTGTCACAGTTCCGTGTTCTTTATTTTCCAGGATATTTCCACTTGGTTCTGGAGAGGAGCAGTTTCGGTGCAGGTTTGCTTTTCTCCTCGTTGTAATATGAGATAATTGGCTAGTGTTTAAGATTTTCTGGCTTTTGCATGTCTTACATGACTTACATCTCCATTTGTTTTTAGATTCCTGGTCCATGAGACGGTAGGTTTGCTCTGGGTAACCATCGCAGTCTGGTTCATACCGATTGTTACACACTGAACATAAGGCTGTTTTTTTAGTGTCCACTAGCCTCTTGCATTTAAAGCATATTGCTTTCTCTGCCATCTTGCGGTCGGTTTTTGTACCAGTTCTAGAAGACATAATAACACTATAACGTCCCCTTCAAATTACTTCAAATAATTAAAATGACAAAAGAGAAAAATACTCAGAAAAAATTAAATAACAAAAACAGCAACACAAAAAGTCAAGTTTTTCGTGGGGATCGATCCGCCGACATTCAACACTAGTGTCAGTGCCGAACGCTAAGCAGACCGGCCACTCGTACACTGGAGTTCCGTGATGAAATTACGGTGTATGTAGTATTTGGACTTCAAAAATGTATAGAGCCCGTTACAAACAGATTCAAATCAGAAAGTTCAAAGTCCGTTTCTTTGTTTAGAGAACACTATTTTGTTTTGGTTTTCTTTGTTCCGTTTTATCACTGTTACTGCACTTCTAGTGTTTTATTATGTTAATTATGTTGTTTAAATTGCACATATAGCATGTCCGGGAACGTTTCCAAAATGACCGTGCACGAAAGGACGATTTCAAATAAACGCGCGGTTTTTTTTACGTTGGTCGTTTTCGACGCGGTCTGACACGGTGAAAGTAAAATATTTGGGGATATTTTTTTAGTATTTTTAAGCTAACAAAGGCATTGCACTGAAATATTAATGTACGCTTTGTAAAAAATGGATGGAAATTATACACAAACTACCAAATTATAATTTATTTGGCGGAACAAACTCTGACATCCGGTTATAATGGCGTTTCTTCCTACTACTGAGCCATAACACCTGTGTAATGGCTAGGTTCACTTTTTATATATTTTTGGCCAACGTTGGCGTCAATTTTTTTTTTTTTTTTAAACGTTACCCCACACTAGGAATTTCTCCTGTATCGTGGGTGCGTTTACAAACATTCAAACTCACAAACACAAACAGCCAGACCCCGAACAACTACTTGTAAGTCATACAAATATTTGTTCCGTGCGAGAATCAAACCCGCGACACGCAGCGCAGCAGTCAATCGCTTAACCACTGCACCAACCGTACCGTCAATGATGGATTCGATGTCGGACAAAAAAAAATATAACGTTCTTTTATTTAAAAACTAAGCTTTTCATAAATGATACTTTAATAATCTTGTTATTTGATAAAAATACTATTGATGAATAATGGAAACTGTTTAGTATCGATTGATATGAATATAATTTTTAAGGGTTAATTTGATAGATTAGACTTTTGGACGCGTTCTTTGTTTCAAATAATAATGAATTTCGTTTACTTTTCAAGTGTATTGTATGAACTACCGTTAAAAACAATCAATATTAATGTTCATTCGTTCAATAAAATGATGTATGATGCTGTCTCTGTCCTTTTCATTCATTTGACAGAAACAGTTTCATACGTGTTTAGTGATTGGCGGTGCAAGTGGGCCTAATCAAACTATTTTTAAACGCGATAAAAAAATCGGTGTGAGTTGGTTTGGCACTCACGAAAATTGATGTGTAAACATGTGAGCTCGCATCAGTTTGGTTCACGCGCTCACATAGACACGGGTCTTACGCTGACGCCATCTGACGCTCGATGTCTTACGCTTACGCGTCTGACGCTCGAAGTCCCAGCTAGCCCCTACCGTAGACCGAGCGCTAAGATGTTTACACATCAAAAAAATAGTTGACATGAACAAAAATTTACAAAGCACATTTCTCTTTATAGTTCTTGAAAGTTGGGATGCTTTTGAGTTTGGAAATCATTACGTAAGCTGTGATTGCAGTTGTTGTCGATTCATGACATAACAAACTGACAGACTCAGACAAATTCAAGATGTCCTTGATTGGGGCTTTCTTACGGCGCGGCGGCGACGACAATACCGGAGATTTTCAACTTACTGAACGAAAACCCGGATTATCATTACTCGAGATCACATTTTTATTAGTAGGTAAACTAGCCTTTACCCGCGGCACCATTCGCGTGGAGGTCGAAAAAATCCTGTAAATCCTTCTTCATTGAAAATACTACAGTTGTGGACATATAATTAGGAACGACTGATAACGAAGTCACTTTTGGGTAAAGTTGTTTTTACTTTTGTATCAACTTACAGATACGAGGGCTGCACTAAAAGTATCGGGAATGGAATATTTCCACTGTTCCTGTCATATTAAAATCGTTTTAATTGAAAACTCCTTGGTTTTATAAATCGAATACCTTTTATTTATTTAAAAAAAGATTCTCGGTCTTGTCACAAGGTTTTGTCAAACTTGTTTAGTCGTTGAGAAAATGGAATTGACTCGAGAAAATTCAAGAGCGATGATTTATTATGACTTTCGAAGTGGTTTAACACAAAAACAGTGTGTTGACCGGATGATTTCTGCATTTGGTGATGAAGCCCCATCCAAAACCACAATTTATCGCTGGTTTGCTGAATTTCAACGTGGACGTGTCAAGCTCAGTGCTGATCCCCGTCAAGGTCGTCCAAAAACTGCAGTCACCCAAGAAAACGTTGATGCTGTGCGTAAGCTGATTGAGGAAGATCGACATGTGACATACCGCGAAATTCAGGCAACTTTAGACATTGGCATGAGTCAAATACAAATAATCTTGCATGAACAATTAGGTGTAAAAAAGTTGTTTTCCCGATGGATTCGCTCTGTGAAGAGCAAAAAGCGGCTCGCGTTACTTGGTGCGTCAGAACTCTCGAAAGATTCCACGCAGGATCCTCAAATGCTGTATACAACATCGTATCAGGTGACGAATCCTGGATATACGCGTACCTACGAACCCGAAACAAAAAACCAGTCACGAGTTTGGGTGTTCGAAAATGTGTTAAAGCCAACAAAAATTGTTCGTTCACGGAGTGTTGCAAAAAAAATGGTGGCCACGTTTGTCTCCAAAACCGGCCATGTTACGACTATTCCTCTTGAGGGACAAAGAACGGTTAATGCAGAATGGTATACTAGCATTTGTTTGCCACAGGTCGTTTCTGAACTCCGTAAAGAGAACTGCAACCGCCGCATCATCCTCCATCACGACAATGCGAGTTCTCACACCGCGCACAGAACAAAAAAGTTTTTAGAGCAAGAAAACATAGAATTATTAGACCATCCGCCGTACAGCCCCGACCTAAGCCCTAATGATTTCTATACTTTAAAGAATAAATTGCGTGGACAGAGATTTTCATCACCTGAAGAAGCTGTGGACGCCTACAAAACGGCCATTTCGGAGACCCCAACTTCCGAATGGAATGGCTTCAATGATTGGTTCCATCGTATGGAAAAATGTGTCAAATTTCGCGGAGAATACTTCGAAAAGCAATAAATACATTTTTAAATAGTAATGTTGTGTCACTTCCTTGATTCCCGAAATTTTCAGTGCCGCCCTCGTAACAATTTGAACCACATAAAATAATAGCTTTATTATTAGGTTATAATGATCATACTCAATAATCAAAATAATTGCACTTCTCTAAAAAGAACAATTTATCGTAAATTGACTGTAAGTATTTCAAAAGTACTGGCCGCTGGATAAATAAGAGAATGCAAAAAAAAAAAACTCCATTTAGAATTTCCAAAACAAATTTAGCATTTTTTTTCAGTCAAAGGACATAATTATTTCAAAATCATTTGTAAAAAGGGAAGTTGTGATCCATAAAGTATAAAAAGATTGCTGAGCATATGAAGTGCTCCAAAACTATGGTTTTTAACGCTGTAAATCACGTCAAGAAATTCAAAACTACTTATCAATAATGTTTTTCGAAAACCTAAATCTAGAAAAACGACACCTCGTCAAGATGCTTCGATTGTTTGTTCAGCGGAGACTGATCCATTTATGGGTTCCAAAATTATAAGAAGAGAATTTTTTAATAATGGAGGAGTATCAGCGCGTACAGTACGAAGACGCATAACGAATGAAGTTATTTGGAAGAATCGCCGGGAGAGTACCACTTCTCAAGGAGGTGCGCCAAAAGCAAGATTAAATTTCGCTACAAAGTATGGCGACTAGACACTAATTCAATGGAAAAATATATTATTTTCTGACAAAACGAAGATATATAGTTCTGATAATAGGTTCTGACGGTAAACAGTATACGTACATCGACCGGCTAAGCATGCATTCAAAGTTCACGAAAAAAGCAGTAAAGCAGGGGGGTGGAAACATAAAAGTATGGGGATGTTTCACACGGCATGGTAGGCCAATTAGAAAGATTGAAGGTATTTTAGACCAATTTTAATACATGCAAATATTGGAGGAGACTGTTTCCCTATGCTGAGGAGACGTTGCCTGTAGTTTGGATATTTCAACATGATAACGACCCAAACACACTGCTCATTCAGTTAAAAACTTTCTTAGTGACCAATAATCCATACTTATTACATTCCACATGTAGGTATTCTTAAGTAGTAACTTATAATTAGATCATATATATGGACCCTGTCAGGCACAGCAAAATAACTGAGTTAAGAGAGAGGAATCATTTGTTAACTAAATAAATATAACATTACTTAGCAAACTACTATCTTATAATAATGATATAGGTAGGTATCTGGTGTCTATTGAGAGATGTAATAATAATTAATAAATCAAATAAAATTTAAAGTACTTAAGTTATGACTTTAAAAGAATATCACTTAGATATTCTTTATCGAGTAGTATTGAGTATTACATCATACAAATTGCCTGCGACATATACATATTTAAAATAAATACATTGATTTAATATAGTTTTTTGTTGTCATGATGCTGATGATGTATTTCATTTAAATAGTTATTGATAAACAATTAAAGATAATTATTCAATTTTACTTAGGTTTTTTTTGTACTTCAGATCATTTAGTTCACTATCATTCACTCTTTATTTTAATTTCTGACAAATCTTGGGCTATGGTCTACTCAACTTAAAGATTGTCAACCTCCATATTAGATGGGTATTTTTTTTTTAAATCAATATTATCTTTTTTGCAGAATAGCTTTTAAGATTCTCTTAACCAAAAATAAGAAAGTTTAGTTCGGTGTACAAGAGAATCAGCACTATTAACTTTGAAAGTAAACTGGCTTGATTAAAACTTATTCATATTACCTAACTGTACTGTAAGTTATTTTTTGCTTTGATTAGGCCCACTTTGTTGTACCAATCACTAGAACTTTTTAAATTGAACAATGATGAGTACACTCATCATGTGCCATGAAGATCAACAAATAAGTCGATAACTTTGAAATAAGTTGCAATAAACAATACTTATAGAAATATTATACTTTTAACATACTTAGAGGCCATTCACACAGCGCTGTACTGTGTGATATTTTATTTTAAAAAGTTGGGATCACACGTCAATAGTGCAATGTGATCTTAAAATTATACAGTGTAATATTGTATAGATCATATTGTGTAAAGAGGGCCATAGATTTTACCGCATGTAGAGAGCCAATGCCTGTATGGAAAACTCGCTTAAGGCAGAGCACCGGCATGATGGTCAGATGCAATCAAGAAGGCTGTCGGGAGGCAGCATTTACCGAGCGTTCCCCACTGCAAACCACCTCACAACTACGAATGCGTAGTATGTGGTCGCAATCCTCAGCAATGAGGGAGCAACAAAGATGAAGAGGAGAGCCTTTACGTGAAGTCCTTTGATAAGCCCAGATATAATAATTATGAATATTTGTGGGTGAAAAGTGAATGCTTTAATGCAACTAAGGCAGGCAACAATGATGTTAAATTCAACAATGAAATAAGGAAAATCATTCAATATAATTATGTCTGCCTTAAATAAATAGCATGTTTATGAGAGCATTGTCCTCGTTATTAAACTTGGCGCGTCAGGCTATAAATAAAGGCCGTAGGGTAAGCATGAGAGTGCTGGTTGCTCGTCAGAAATCGGTAGTTTGGTACTCACTGTTGAAAGCGGCTAGCTTTCTGGTGGAGCCGAGGCGCTTCATCGGCGTGCGCGGCTCCACGTCGCGGTCGTCCAGCGCCGCCGGCGCCTCTGTCGCCGTCGGTGTCGTCGCTCCCGACATCGCTGCTGCTGTATCACGCACTCCTCGGAAACACCATTACACCATTCGACGAATTCTCTTCACGCGTTTAAACTTTTTTTTTAGTGCGTGTTGTAGTTACTAAATAAGTGTATTAAAATCTAGTTGAAATTCAGCACCCAAACGCCGTGTTTGATTCAATCATCAACGATCGCTATCTAATGAAACAAAAATAACGATCGTTCACCGCACTCAGCTCGAGATTTTGAGAGTTCACCGATTCATTTCTATATATTATCTAGTCTTATATATTTTTTTAAATCACTTTCAAATAATAAGATAGAAATAAATACGTTATGGAAATCAGCAAAACAATCGGAGGATGAAGATTGTTATTTCGTAATTATTTTTCTAAACCACTTCCCGACACAGAACTCAACTCAAACTGGCTTAATGGCTTTGTCAAACATTGTCATGTCAAGTTTGTCAGTTGAAGCTTGAAGCTTCAGTTGAGTTTGTTTGTGTTAGGCTTGTCAAAAAAATATCGTGGTATCGATAATAAATAACGAGTATAGTAAACGTATTACAAACTGTATTTTTACAACTATAGAAAAAGATCACCCTGGCCCTGGTTTGAAATTCTAATAAAAATAAATGCTGAATGAGCCTGCTCTTGACCTCGATCTCGTCTGATGGAAAGTAATGGATGAGGTCTAAGATCCGACGAGCGTGCCCAAAAGATGCCTGTTCACTCTTGCTTTGAAGGCAGACGGCTTATATGAGTAAAGAGTTCCACAGTTTGGCTGTGCGCATAATAAATGTTCGGTTTGGATCTCGGATCCGTAAAAAAAATACAGCAACCACGCCGCACGTGTCCCACATACAACATGTCTTCGACAGTTGAGTCACCTTTGTGCTTTAATATTATTCGTTTTGAAGTTGCGTACTTCTTCCTTTTTAGAAGACCATAAAACGCCTATATTCTTAAAAAAAACTGCCGTATTTTTTTGTAGATAATCGGAAGCGATATCAATACGTTTAAAAATATCGATTTATTATAATTATATTATATCGATATTTCTCGACACCTGAAACAGCCCTAGTGGATGTCAAATGAAGCTGCCGGCTGCTGCCGTACCACGGAAGTTCTATTCGTGGTAAAAAGTTACCATTAGGAAAAACCAAAGCTTTTGCTTTTTGTGAGCTTACTGTTAAAATATATGATTTAATATTTTCAGTAACTATTTTTTATCAAATGTTTAACTTAATTTAAGCTTAGCATCTACACGGACTACTTAAACGATGAACCCGACCACTACTTTGTATAAACACGCCACATAATCATGAAAAAATAAGGTTTATTTAATTTCGTACTAACAAAGTATTCGGTGGGAGAGGCTGGAGGCGAATTAAATTAAACGCAGTAACCATGGCTGGAGGTAACTATAATGAAATAATTTATAATTCAAGATTCAAGATTTTATGATTCTAATTTTAAATAAACAAAAATAAAAATGAAAAACATTTAAAAAAAAATACGAAAACAAAAGAAGTGTTTAAAAAAATAAAGAATAAGTACAAAAATAAAGAAAAAAATGTAATGAAAAGTAAATTAAAGCAAAAATAACTAAGTTAAAAAAAGAACTCAATAAATCTATTCCGAATCACTATCATCTGAGTCGTAACCACAGACTAAATAGGTAGTACATAGGTCGTAACTCAGAGTTGGAGTCTAACTGAGAGACGTCTCTAAAATGGAATTCAGGTTCTTGAAGTTTTAGCAGTGTCAGTGTTTTCTCAAAGACAGGTTTCTTTATTTTTGCGTCCAAAATGGGTCTTGTTGATGAAACAAGTGGATCTGACGAAAGAAGAAGGAAATTTAAAATATCCTCATTGGAACTTACTGTTCTTCTTACGGGAGTGGTAATCCCTGAATATTCTAAACTGCTTCTGAAAGGTTCCCAAGTGGACAATTTCGTTGGAAGTAATGATATCAGCTCCATGAAGAAGCACTTTGTGGTCTATTACTAAATCTTGCTATTTTTAATGGCGATTAAAAAGGTGTGAAATAAAATTAGTTGTCATGAACTAAAATTCACCACAACACCTCGACTTCAGGTGCAAAATCAATACCAACTGTATCATTTTTTTTTTTTGCTTATATTTGAACCTCCTTTAGCTAATGTAGGTAATACTTTTTCATATTTTCCATACAAAAAGTGAAAAATTCCATATAAAACACGTCGAGGCTATGCCCCATGCAAGCCTCAGGATCTAAAAAAAATTACTTTCGACTCCACGAGGTACCTACATGTTTGCCCTACCCCGTGGGAGGGCAAAAATGTGCTTGCATCGGCCCTATCGGACCCCGTCAATTATGCTGACATCTCTTTGAGGCGCGCGTGGAACACAACGCGCCGTCGACCCGAGCCTGGTCCTTACCGGACGGCGAGCTGCCCATTGCTCGCCGTCCGCAGAGCCGCGCCTACGGTGGCCGGGAGTCGGCTATCGACTCCCGACGCCCAGGGTGTCGCCTCCTGCGGTGACTAGGGGCGTGAGGGCGCAATGATTGCCTCTCCCTCACGCGCTCCGCCTCCTCCTTCGCGAGCATTACTGCTTCGCAGGAGGTGACTGCTTCCCATTCCCTCTCGCTCCGTACCATGGCCTGAACCAGGGTCGGACGCGAGAGATCGCCGCCGCCGATCGCCGCCACGAGGACGCGGCGGTGCTTCGCCTAAGCCGAGCAGACCTCCACCGTGTCCTCTGGTCGATCCACACAATGACAACACCCGGGCGTTTCCTCCCGCCTTATCCGAAACAGGAACCTTCCGAAACAACCATGGCCGGTGAGGACCTGCGTCAGGTGGAAGGTGAGGACGCCGTGGCGCCTCTCAAGCCACTCCTCAAAGAGGGGACTTACCGCCGCAATTGTGGCGTGCCCAAACCACGCCCCCCCCCCTGTCAATGTCATTCAAATCAAAATGCTGAATGCTGATTCAGAATGCCAAAAGATCCTTGTATAATGCCACTAACCCACTAACTTATTTGCCTTGTCAGTAAACTAAGAATGACCTTGTCACTTTCTATAGTGATTTCGTTAGTTCCAATGTAAGCCACTGGGCTAGATAAGCTTATTGCACTCTCAGAACAGTTAGGCCGCTTGTGCACTTTATGGAATTTTACGGTCTAGGCGTCCGCGGGCGGTTCGACTTTCAAGCGAATGTCACGTGATCCATCGGCAAAAGTATGGAGATTTCACATCCGGACAGTAAAATTCCATATAGTGCGCAAGCAGCCTTATTGTTCTGAGACTGCACTCTACCAAGGTCATAATCACAGAGCATCACTATAATACTATCTTAAGGGGGATGCGCCTAGGTAGCCCGCGAAATTCAAATTTTCTTACGTTTTTTGCAATTTGAAGGTTAGTTTATGGTTGTATGTTGATCTAAATATGATTCGGGCCTTAGCAAATATTTATTTACAGAATTATAATCATAAAACTCACCAATACATCTCTTTATGTTCATATTACCCTATTGAATGACTATTTCATGAAATCATGATATTTGAGGCCAATTCTAACTTAAGGAGTTGTATTGCTGATTTTAATAATTACTTAGAATTATATAAATATATATTATTGTATATATATTTGAGAGGGGAGGGGATCCCCCTGCAACGGGGATGTTTAGGAAATGCATTTTTTTTTAATCACCTATGGGGGAGGGAGTGGGAAAGAAGGTGGGACGAGACCCCCGAGGCGTAGTCGACGGAGCCCCGTTTCACGGGGTTCCATATCTGTCTGCAGCGTTTAAAGGAACCTAACACGAAGGAGATGACAGGGGTTCGTTCGGTCGCTTTGCTCGTTCACTTCGAGCCCCCGTCATCCCCTTCGAACCTAACCTGTTCGAGTCAGGGTGCTCCAAATCCCGAGCTCGCTTCGCTTGCTCTTGCTTCCTAAGTACTCATTGCCTTTTTACTAATTTGAGCTGTGTCGGGACGTGGGGCACCCCGACTCGGACTGGTCAGGTTCGAAGGGGATGGAGGGGTCTTTGTTTGCTGCTTCGCTCGCTCACTAGACCCCGCCATCTCGTTCGAACCTAACCTGTCCGAGCCGGGGTGCCCCAAGTCTCAAGCTTAGCCTTAAATGAAGTAACAATGACAGCACAAAATGTCGTCGTTTTAAGTTTAGTTTCATAATAGGTTGGGGAAAAAGTTTCTTCGCATTTTTTAAGAAAATGCAAAACATTTTTTAATATAGTTTATTTACATGTAACTAAAGTATGTAGGTACCATTTTGTTCGATAACTTTTTGCCATCTTGTAGGTAGGGACATGATCCCATTGCTATAGAAATTTTGGGACTTCTGATCAAAACACCGCGACAAGTGGTTTTGGCAGTCCTCTCGTGATGTTAACCTGACACTGCCTAAAGAATTCTGAAGAGACCGAAACAGGTGGAAATCTGAAGGTGCAAGGTCAGGACTATACGGCGGATGCATTAACACCTCCCAGGGAAACTCTCTTAATTTTTGCTGAGTGGCTAAAGATGTGTGAGGTCTAGCGTTATCATGATGAAAAACCACACCCCTTCTGTTGATTAATTCCGGCCGCTTTCTCTCAACTTCTTGCTTTAATCTCATCAGTTGTTCGCAGTAGAGTTCAGAATCGATGGTCCTGCCTGGTGGTAACAGCTCATAATGAATAATGCCCTTCCAATCCCACCACACACACAGCATCACCTTGTTGCGAGTTAACCCGGGTTTCGCCACAGTCTGTGAAACCTGACCGGCCTTTGACCACGACCTTTTTCGCACGTTCTTGTCGTACGTGATCCACTTTTCATCACCAGTTATCAGCTTCTTCAAAAATGGTTCGGTTATGTCAAAGATGCACGTCGCGACGTGCAACACTTAGTTTTTTAACCTCCGTAGTAGCACGCTTAAACCTGTGGGCAATCATATTCGCTCTGACCGACAGCGCCCTCCGCTCTCTCTCAATATCGTCATCGTCCTTAAGGCTAGTGGTCAAAACATGCCCAAGGTACTTGAAAGAGTGCACTCTCGATAACGGTACACCATTCATAAATACTGGAGGTACCGTTTCTGGACATTTTCCACCAGCCCCAAACACCATCACGACACTCTTCTTCACATTATACAACAGGCCATGAGCACTGGCGTACCTCTCACAAACACTCACCAGTTTCCTCAGGCCACAGACTGAGGCACTGAGCAGCACCATGTCGTCGGCATAGCTAATGTTGTTGACACATATGCCATCAATATAACATCCGACTCTGGTGCTACTCAGCTCCCCAATCAACTGGTCCATGTACAGGTTGAAGAGTGTAGGAGAACTCAGACCACCCTGCCTCACACCTGACTCAAGACCATAGGGACTCGAGTAAGTCCCGTCCCATCTAACACTATTGACCTGGTTCCCGTACCAAAACTTAAAAATATTTATGATTTCAGGTGGTAGCTTCGCATCATTAAGCTTTTTCCAGAGTGTCATACGAAACCAGATCAAAAGCACTCGACAGGTCGAGGAAACAAGCGTAAACCGGAGTGTTACGGCGTGTGTGGTACTCCACAGCATGCTTAAAGCCCATTATAGCACTATCGGTAGACAACCCAGGTCGAAACCCAAACTGGTTGTCATGCAACTGAACATGTTTATTTAATTGCGCATTAAGCACGCTGTCCAATACCTTAGACACAACCGTAGCTAGTGAAATAGGTCTATAGTTATTCCTATCAGTCAATAGTCCAGTTTTATTTTTGGCTATGGGCACTACAACTGTCCTCAACATATCCGAGGGTATATACGCATGACTCAGACGAAGATTGTACAATAACGCCAACACACGCGTCAAATGAGGGCCCGCAAACCGAAGATGCTCGATGCTGAGCCCATCGTGTCCAGGAGACTTCCCCCTTGACATTGACTGTATGATAGAACCAATGTCTCTGGCAGTAACCCTGACTCCTAATTCCCTCTTGGGCTCAACATCGATCACCGCCAGCGACGGTCCCAACGAAGACTTAACCTCAAATTTAGCTTTAAACAGTTCAGCTACTCCCTGCGCATCACTCACACCGTCAACGCACACAGGCACGCTAGGCTTATGATTAAGTTTGTTTGTGTTCTTCCAAAACCCTCGAAAGCCCTTATGCAAATGACTTGATGCCAGGATATCCATTTTTATTTTATCCTCATGGCTCTGGCACCATTTCAACCGAGATTTAAATATCCGTTTCGACTTGCACATCTCTTCATAGTAACGGCCAGAAGTAGGCTTACCGTACCATGACCATAACATAAACTTATCGCTAGCAACCCTGTATGCGTCGGCAACATGTCTATTCCACCCAACAACAACTTTTCGTTTGCACTTCTTAATACCTCGGCCAACCACCGACGAATCACATAAAGCCCCAATGATTTGCCCATACAACTTATCGATTAGACGTCTATGATTTAAATCAGTGCACATATGATCACAACAATAGCGGAACTGCATAGGAAAATCTATCAATCTCAGACGCATAGGACACTCAGAATTGTACAAATTAAAATTTGAAAATTTTAATGTAAATTAAAATTATCCGTTGTCATTCCAATATTTAAAAAACAAGATAGAGAAAATATGAATTGCTATAGACCAATATCTCTAATACCTATATTATCAAAAGTTTTTGAAAAAGTTATCTATAAAAAATTATATAACTACATGGAAAAGAATAATATCCTTGCGGAGGAACAAATGGGTTTCAGGAAAAATAAATCTATTAATAATGCATTCTACACTTTCCTCAAAACGGTACTAAGGGGCATGGATAGTAAAAAACATGTCTCGGCACTTTATATGGATATGACGAAGGCCTTCGACTGCGTCAATCATGAAGTACTATTAAATAAATTAGAAACGTATGGAATACGGGGAAATGCTAGAGATCTTATTAAATCATATTTAAGTAACAGAGAACTCACAGAGAATCACAAAAGTCGAAAAGAAGCACTTGTCAACACTAATAAAAGTCTGCAAGGGTGTACCACAAGGGAGTATTTTAGGCCCTCTGCTCTTTATTATTTATATTAACGACCTCCCCAAATCCATCAAATCCTCCATGGTTCAGTATGCTGACGATAGTACTGCGATTATTGTATCTGCTTGTCGATTCTGTAAAAAAATCTGACCGTGATCACTTGCGTGGAGTGAGCTGTCAGTGTCATCCCACTGATGCTAGGGACTGACCAAGCATAACATTTACAATCATAATCGAGATTATAATAATATTTTATAAGCTAAATCTATTGATCATTTTATATTAAGTAGGTACTTATTTCATAGCTAATATATAAGTGTCTAAACATTAGGTACTATTTTGGAGGGTATTAAAATAAAAAACGTACCTACTTAGAACAGAAATTCGGTGAGAAACTCAATGTGGTTTTTTTGCCTAGATTAGGCACCTGAGGCGCGAGCGCGGCACGCACGTACAATAAACAAACAAAATATAACACACGTTTAAGACAGCTACTGAAGAAAATGCGCATCGACATTGTTTGTTATTTTACTATAAACCCAATGTGGAATGATTAGGTAAGTAAACGCAATGCCATGACCCAATCGCGATGTCATGTGGTTTGAAGAAGCGATTGTGGATCGAGTCGAGTAAAGCCTGTGCGACGTTGTTCAGCGTTGTTATTATCCCAAATCTATTCAATTCAAGAGTTCAAATGACACTCGCGGATCGCGCTCGCTTCAGCTAGTCGAGGTAACGCTACGGCAATCGGGTGAAGTGATAAGATCACGCCGCGCTTGCGCGTTAGGCACTGTCGTTATCAAATTGAGTTTGTTTTTTTACTTTTTTATATTATGTAAGTATGAACCTTAATGTCAGCCGATGCCTTAAATGCAATCCGATACCTAGCGTGATGAGATGCGCTACTACCTATAAGTACGATTTGTGTAATTAATTATGTGTACATAACTAGTCGTTGCCAATAATAGGTACAAGAATATTCATCGCTCAAGAAAATAGGTGGCTCGTTTAGATGCCAATGTATACGTTTTTATAATAAACTTCCTAGCCACATTCAAGATCTAAGCTTTAATAAATTCAAATCTTTTATAAAACGGAAACTATGCCAGAAAGCCTATTATACTGTGAAAGACTATATTGAGGACAAAAAGGCTTGGGATTGAGCTGCTCCAATAAATTTACACGGTGAATGTTGATTTTAATTTGCTAGCTATTTTAGACATGAATATTTACTGTAAAAAGTATTATATTATTTTCATTATTGAGAATATGAGGACTATGTGGGTCATTGTTTCAGTTATATTCTTGATCTGGCAGTTTAAGTAGTTTATGCGGCCTACCCAAATGTCCTTTCTTTGGTATTGTTCGTCGAATCGTTGAGCTCCTTAAGTTCTGAGTTGAGCTGCACGGTTACTGACAAATGCGTGCACTGACTGGACAGGTCCACTTAATCTGTGTGGTTCTTTCCTCAAAAGACCATTTCAGACACCAATCTACATGGTTCTCAAACATTATGTCCGATTTTTTTATATACACATTGACATTGTTGAATTTTATATACACAATGACATGAGTATTTACTTGTAAAGTAGTATGTTATTTTAATTATTGTGAATGTGAGGATTATGTGGGTCATTGCTTTTTTTTTCGCAGTTAATTTTGATCATGATCTGGCAGATTGAGTAATTTATGTGGCCTACCCAAATGTCCTTTCTTTGGTATTGTTCGTCGAATCGTTGAGTTCCTTAAGTTCTGACTTCCTGAGTTGAGCTGCACGATTACTGACAAATGCGTGCACTGACTGGACAGGTCCACTCAATCTGTGTGGTTCTTTCCTCAAAAGACCATTTCAGATACCAATCTACATGGTCTTCACATGATCTGACCAAGATTATGTCTGGACTTTAAAAGAGACTGTGACCTCTGAGTTTGTTTCGGCCTTTCTTCTCAGAGTAGGTAGTCAGATAGGAAACGCCGACCTCATCTAGTTTAAAAATATGATTGACGTGTAAAAGTGTTTGTACAAACCTACTTACAGAAATAAAATCATTTATCATTTATCAAATGAACGTCATCAATACCTACCTACCTACTATGACAATATTCAACGGTTAAACTTTACTGCAACTTGCGCAGCGCACCTTGCGCCGAAGTGGTGTCGCTATGGCAACCGCCGCGTGATTTCTATAGCTAACGAGAATCGGGTGATGTGAGCCGAGCACGCGACTGCGCAGAAGACACTGTCATTCATCAACAGTAATTTTATTAATACATGTACGATGGGTGTAATTAGGTACCAAATCATTAAAATAAAAAAAGACGTGCGTGATGTTTACCTACATAATTATCTAGTCGTTGCCAATAATAAAAGAATATTCATCAAATGATCATCATCAATACCTACCTACCTACTATGACAATATTCAACGGTTAAACTTTACTGCAACTTGCGCAGCGCACCTTGCGCCGAAGTGGTGTCGCTATGGCAACCGCCGCGTGATTTCTATAGCTAACGAGAATCGCGTGATGTGAGCCGAGCACGCGACTGCGCAGAAGACACTGTCATTCATCAACAGTAATTTTATTAGTACCTACTTGCCTACCTATTCATTTTAATGCTTTTAGATATTTTGTACTTACATTTAAAACGTAGGTTCAGTGCCAACCTATATTTTATTTGCAATAATTATACTGATTTCCTTTATTAACTAAGTACTTACCAACCACTTATTTAACATGCAACGCCTCACGCATGCGCAGTAAGAACCTTTTGCAAATGCAATACCTACCTACCAATGTCTGTTAAGTACAGCTGCCTAGGTAGGTACCTACTACAAAGTATCTTCTCGTAGTCTAAGCATAGGTAGGTACCTACCTACTTACGTACATAGTTTGATAACAATAAGTATGATCATAATGTCAGCCGATAGCGTGATGAGATGCGCTACTACCTACCTATATGTACGATTGGTGTAAATAAGTCCTAAAACATTAAAATAAAAAAGATGTGCGTGATGTTTACCTACATATCTAGTCGTTGCCGATAATAAAAGAATATTCATCAAAATCATCATTATCAATACCTACCTACCTACTTTGACAATATTCAACATTAATGCTACTTGCGCAGCGCAGCAGCGCGCCGAAGTGGTGTCGCTATGGCAACCACCGCGTGATTTCTTTAGGTAGGTAGGTACCTAACGAGAATCGGGTGACGTGAGCTGAGCACGCGACTGCGCAGAAGACTCTGTCATTCTCATCACATTCGAGTTTATTTTTCAATTTTCAGCCTTTGAATGTCATCTCTACAAGCATTGACGTATTTGGGCTTATAGGCAAATAAGTATGTACTTACCTATTTATTTCAATGCTTTTAGGTTATCAATTCAAACCATTTTTATTAATTTTAAATGTCAGTTTAGTAATTAGTACCTACGTTTAGTTTACAACAAATGGATATTACTTGACAGGTGAGATTGAGCAACTTCATAAAATAGTGATAGGCAAGTATTCAGTGATTGGTGTATTGTTCGTTTACATACTACGTAAAAAGCACATAAGTATTTTTTTAATACCCCGTCATCTAGATAAAACGCAGTACAAGATACAATCCCTATTACAACATAAATATTTAGGCATATCAATAATCTAGGTATGGGTGCTGTTAAGACACACACAAATTGCTTTTCTCTTGCTATCAAGAAATTTAAATTGTTCTATGTATTCATGTATTTGTTTCTATATTAGGTCTGTATTATTATTATTATAGGCATGTTTACTTTAATCTGATAGAATAATGTAAGTATGTGTAGGTCGCTAATACGATAATACGTCTACGCTTCGCTCCTGTCGCAGGTCTGCTGGAAGAAATTTCTAATGATATAGGTAAGCAGATGTTACTTTTTTCTATTCAATCTTTATGTATTTTACTTTATTAAGTGTTTAGTGTGTACATAAATAAATGAAATTTATTCATTTGTATCACATCAAAAAAAGTTGGCTAATAATGGTTTTTTCTACTGAGCTTCTTCTGCTGCTTCTCGGGGTTCAACTTCTTGATGCCGCGAGGATCGGAGGGTCGTGTGATGTGTCGGCTGCATTAGCTGTAAACCATGGTAATTATTTATTACTAAGTATTTGATGTAAGTACTTCATTTCTACACTCATTCTAGTATATTTTTTTAAATCAATTGAACCACCTAGTATAAAATTGACATTATCATCAGAACCACACGCAGAATCACCTGCAGATAATTTTGTACTTTTAATAAGTATAGCGGTATGATTTATTCTTAATACAATAAAAGATCAGCATCTGACTCAACAAAATCAATCACATGGGCCATTATTATTCCTTTATTTTGAGTACAATGAGTTGCTATATTTCTTAATTCCATGCTCCATGCCTGTCATGTCCCAACTTATTTGCTCCCTATTATGTTTATCAAAAATAGTCTGTAAAATATTAATACAATACCTCAGACGGCCACGATTGACAGACAGCCAGGATTGATGAGATCAAATCAAGTAGAGGTGGTGTTCCTTTATTGTCTTCAGTTTCTTTAGTACTTTGGCAACCGCAGGGTTGAATAGGTTCATCAGCTGAGAGGTAGAATAATATATCAGATTAATAAAATTTACTTGCATCTTTTTTTTACTGAACCTATGTTGTCCCACAGCTGGGCAAAGGTCTCCCACATAATTTTCCTTTTGCTGTGCCTTACTCCGCCCAATCGGTCAGGAACGAGTCCAAATCGTCATGGCGGTAACAAATGGTATATCATTAATTCTTTGTATGGCTTCTTGCCAAAAACGATGGTATGGTGAACCTGTTGTACAGGATGCGCGATAGTAAAAAAAATATACTGTTTCAGTCAGTGTATTTTCGTTGAGGTTGGAGTTAACTCCTCTCTCATCAGCATGTTGAGCTGGAACAAATGACACTCGAATTAAACTTGGTCTAAGTACTATGGAAAGTTAATTGAAAAAAAAGGACTTTGTTAAAGAGTTAAAAGTTTGAGTTTCAGAAAAATATATGGGGAATATTACTTAAAATTATAATAATGAGATGAACTTATCTAGTATAAATGAATAATAACAAGAATTACTTGATTTATTATAATTATTTTGACTGGTCCAAATGCTAGTAAATGACAACTCTAACATTCCTATTATAAGTGAACCGGGAATTATATAGAAAAAAATATATTATTACTACTAATATCACACAAATACCCATAAGTCAGACAGCCAAATTAAATTTGCCAATAGCTCACACCTGGTATGGTCTGACAGACTCTTAGAAGCTCAACTATGTAAAAAGCAATGCTGGCAAAGAAACTTGAGTGGATTGGACTGAAATATTTATTAAACAATATTAGCAGGTACTTAGTTATTGATAACGTACGGACCTTTGTAAACTTTTGCGACTATTCTTATGGTAATTTCCTCGGCCGAAAACAATGAAGGATAAGACTAACTTGGCGCCAATACTTTTCAAATCTCATAGATGTATCTTTTCAAAGTGTATCTTGCACACACATAGCTTGTGAAGATCTCCCATAAGACGACCCAATGACCCGCTTAAGCACTGTTAATGCTCAGAAGCCACTTTTTGCGTCCGATCTCACTAACAGGAAACGTTTGCATTTTCATCGTTTCGTAAGACAACTATGTTCGATAAAACACTTGCATCTTGCACTGCCAATGCAAAATAATACACTTTAAAATCACTGAGCAGCTATGAATGGAAATTAATCAACGGAAACTATTCGACCAGCCACAAAACAAGAAAACAAAACTATTCACGAAAAAATCACAAACAAACTTCGAACGAAAACCGCCTAAATTTGACATTGACAGTCAAAAGAACAGTTTTCCAGCCATAAAGTAACGGTTGTGTTGTAATTAAGTTTCGTTTCCTGTGGAAACGAGAAAATAATTATGTCCAATTAGTGACGGATTATGTTATTCTATCTGATTTCATTTGTTTTTTTATAGCGGTAGATAATTTTTGGAACTATTTACAAAATTATGTTTTTTTTTTTAGTGGAACGTTCCAGTGACTCCGTTTCCCCATAAATCGTGAAGTTTAGTAATCTTTATGCTTGGTTATGGATGATTTGAAAATTAATAATTAATTACCTTTATTGTCACTGACAAACATAATCAAAGTAGATACATACTAAATTCAAACAATCAATAATTTATTTAGAGCTTAAATTGCAGATATATTTGGAACTTGGACCGTTGTGACGCGAGCCACCAGTGTTACCATCAAGAATTTTAAATTCTGTTTTTCGAAACACCGGAACTTTATCTCTAAAATATTATTAATCACAGATTAGTCAAAACTTAAGTGGGATACGCTACGGTAACCCGCGAAATTCAAATTTACTTATGTTTTTTGCAATTTGCAGTGCAATGTCCGGTTGTATGTTGATTAAAATATGATTCATGATTGTAACAAGTATGGCCTTACATAATTATAATAATAATTCGCAAGAATAACAGCATACCATTAGTGTTACTATTTGTAAAATAAGCATAAGCTAAGTACCACCCTATCGCTTTGGGATATCCTGTTATGATAGAAGTGTTGTGTAAATAAATAAATAATCATTAGAAACAGCAATACTACTCCTTAAGTTAGAATTGGCCTCAAATGTCATGATTTCATGAAATAGACATTCAATAGGGTAATATGTACTTAGTGCGATGTATTGATGATTTTTATTATCATAATTCTTTAAACAAATATTTGATAAGATCGCGAATCATGTTTAGATCATCAATTCATCATGCAACCTTATACTGACCAGCAAATTGCGAAAAACGTAGAAAAAAATGAATTTCGCGGGCTACCTTGGCGTATCCCCATTATAAGGCCATGGTCGGCGTTATCGCAAGATGGCGCATGTCATGACGTCATCTATGACGATTCACGGGACAACGTTATCGCGCTCACGCTAATTCGGAACAGGTGTAAGCACTGAGTGAATTACACTGTAATCGATTTGGGTGCTTATGACTCAAATCGATTACAATGCAATTCGGAACGCACCAATAGGAATGTTACTATCTGTCAAATTTAGGCGGTTTTCGTTCGAAGTTTGTTTGTGATTTTTTCATGAAAAGTTTTGTTTTCTTGTTTTGTGGCTGGTCGAATAAAGTTTCCGTTGATTAATTTCCATTCAATGCAAGATACACTTTGAAAAGATACATCTATGAGATTTGAAAAGTATTGGCGCCAAGTTAGTCTTATCCTTCATTGTTTTCGGCCGAGGAAATTACCATAAGAATAGTCGCAAAAGTTTACAAAGGTCCGTACGTTATCAATAACTAAGTACCTGCTAATATTGTTTAATAAATATTTCAGTCCAATCCACTCAAGTTTCTTTGCCAGCATTGCTTTTTACATAGTTGAGCTTCTAAGAGTCTGTCAGATCATACCAGGTGTGAGCTATTGGCAAATTTAATTTGGCTGTCTGACTTATGGGTATTTGTGTGATATTAGTAGTAATAATATATTTTTTTCTATATAATTCCCGGTTCACTTAAAATAGGAATGTTAGAGTTGTCATTTACTAGCATTTGGACCAGTCAAAATAATTATAATAAATCAAGTAATTCTTGTTATTATTCATTTATACTAGATAAGTTCATCTCATTATTATAATTTTAAGTAATATTCCCCATATATTTTTCTGAAACTCAAACTTTTAACTCTTTAACAAAGTCCTTTTTTTTTCAATTAACTTTCCATAGTACTTAGACCAAGTTTAATTCGAGTGTCATTTGTTCCAGCTCAACATGCTGATGAGAGAGGAGTTAACTCCAACCTCAACGAAAATACACTGACTGAAACAGTATATTTTTTTTACTATCGCGCATCCTGTACAACAGGTTAACCATACCATCGTTTTTGGCAAGAAGCCGTACAAAAAATTAATGATATACCATTTGTTACCGCCATGACGATTTGGACTCGTTCCTGACCGATTGGGCGGAGTAAGGCACAGCAAAAGGAAAATTATGTGGGAGACCTTTGCCCAGCTGTGGGACAACATAGGTTCAGTAAAAAAAAGATGCAAGTAAATTTTATTAATCTGATATATTATTCTACCTCTCAGCTGATGAACCTATTCAACCCTGCGGTTGCCAAGGTACTAAAGAAACTGAAGACAATAAAGGAACACCACCTCTACTTGATTTGATCTCATCAATCCTGGCTGTCTGTCAATCGTGGCCGTCTGAGGTATTGTATTAATATTTTACAGACTATTTTTGATAAACATAATAGGGAGCAAATAAGTTGGGACATGACAGGCATGGAGCATGGAATTAAGAAATATAGCAACTCATTGTACTCAAAATAAAGGAATAATAATGGCCCATGTGATTGATTTTGTTGAGTCAGATGCTGATCTTTTATTGTATTAAGAATAAATCATACCGCTATACTTATTAAAAGTACAAAATTATCTGCAGGTGATTCTGCGTGTGGTTCTGATGATAATGTCAATTTTATACTAGGTGGTTCAATTGATTTAAAAAAATATACTAGAATGAGTGTAGGAATGAAGTACTTACCTCAAATACTTAGTAATAAATAATTACCATGGTTTACAGCTAATGCAGCCGACACATCACACGACCCTCCGATCCTCGCGGCATCAAGAAGTTGAACCCCGAGAAGCAGCAGAAGAAGCTCAGTAGAAAAAACCATTATTAGCCAACTTTTTTTGATGTGATACAAATGAATAAATTTCATTTATTTATGTACACACTAAACACTTAATAAAGTAAAATACATAAATATTGAATAGAAAAAAGTAACATCTGCTTACCTATATAATTAGAAATTTCTTCCAGCAGACCTGCGACAGGAGCGAAGCGTAGACGTATTATCGTATTAGCAACCTACACATACTTACATTATTCTATCAGATTAAAGTAAACATGCCTATAATAATAATAATACAGACCTAATATAGAAACAAATACATGAATAAACAGAATAATTTTAATTTCTTGATAGCAAGAGAAAAGCAATTTGTGTGTGTCTTAACAGCACCCATACCTAGATTATTGATATGCCTAAATATTTATGTTGTAATAGGGATTGTATCTTGTACTGCGTTTTATCTAGATGACGGGGTATTAAAAAAATACTTATGTGCTTTTTACGTAGTATGTAAACGAACAATACACCAATCACTGAATACTTACTTACAATACTGTTATAGAGTAAAGTGTGTCGCGTGTGTCTTGTTGGTTTTTACAAACTTTCATGTGCAAGATGAACTAGATATTTTTTATAAACAATAAAGTGTTTCTGGTACAATGTCTAACCCAGGATCGAGCCCGTTTGGTCGTAGCCAATTATTACACCGAAGTCCTCCTCCGATGCCTACCGAACCATTACCCCCGAGCGACCCAAATCCACCAGCACCCGCGGAGAATGAATTGCCTTTAGAAGTCATCAGTACGCCGGAGATTCAGAAATGGATAGGATCTATAGATGCCATTCTGAACGAAGTTTGCACAATTGTCGGTGATGGCAAAATGAACTCGGACCAGAAGCTTCGTGTCTCCACTCTTTGCCGGAAGGTTTCCAGTGGGACTTCACAGATGGCCGTTCTATACCAATCGTTAAAGACGAAAACGATCCAGGCCCATACCACAATCCAGCACCTACAGGTTCACCAGAACGTTGTCGACTCTCTCCAGCAGTTCAAAGAGGTCGTAGAGACTAAGTTGAATCCCACGGAAAGTACTACTTTTGCTAGCATGGTGAAGAAAGGTACCGATAACTTTGTCCGTCCTGCAAATTTGAGATCAGTCGCCATCTATCCCAGCGATAAGACCCAAACAAGTGACGACACCAAGACACTTGTCCAAAAGTTAATCTCCCCCGAACAACTTAAGCTTCATGTCCGTGGCGTGAGAAAAGTGAAAAATGGGGGCGTTATGATCAGCACCGAAAATAACGGCGACATTGAGAAACTTAAAAATTCGGACAAATTAGTTTCATCGGGCCTTACAATAGAAGAACCTTCTAAACGCCGCCCAAGGGTCGCTGTCATTGGTGTCCCCGTTGCCCTTACCGAGAAGGAGGTGTTCGATTGTATTTACGAGCAAAACCTTTCAGACAAGTTGCCGAATATAACTCGGGAGTCCTTCCTTGCGAGCATCAAATTAAGCCATAAATCGGGTAAGAAAGACCTTCCTACCTGTAACTACATCCTGGAACTACCCGCTAGCATGAGGAAAATTATTATAAACCAAAGCCGTATTTTTATTAATTGGACATCATGCCCTGTGAGAGATTTCACGATAGTCACCAGGTGCTTCAATTGCCAGCAGTTCGGACACGCAGCCAAGTTTTGCCGAGAAACTAGTGCTACTTGCAACCACTGTGGAGAGACTGGACACTCCTTCAAGGAATGCAGCAGGAAATCTTCTCCCTCTCAATGTGCGACGTGCAAACGTTTTAAGAGAAAATGCGACCATCCAACTGGCGATGTAAGTTGCCCGGCCCGCAAATACGCAGAGATCAACTACATTAACTCAATTGACTATGAAGGTGCCTAAGAGCGCCACCGAATATTTTTATTAGTAAGCACTTAAACAGGTAGCTTATCCTCTATTTATATATCCACTTAGTTTGTAACTAGCATGACAAATCAGCTAATTTGTGATCTAGATAGTTTTTCTGTGTCTGAATCTAAAATCTGTAATGTTGTGGACTGTAAACACCTTCTTCCTTCTGGTGAAAAAACGTTAACCCTACTCACACAGAATATTCGGAGCATAAATCGAAACATGCACGGTTTTGAAGTGTTATTACAGAATCTTGACATAAGCTGTGATATTATCGTCTTAACAGAATGTTGGTTGTCTAAACTGACAGTAAACTTACCATCTCTTGACGGTTATTATTCATACAAAACAGACAGAAACATAAACCAAAACGATGGATTAGTAGTTTATATCAAAAATAATTTAAGAACAATCAAAGAAGAACCGGTATTCCAAGATAGTAATTGCTTGATTATTAAAATTATTCCCGATACAGTAGTCATGGCTATTTATAGGCCTCCTTCTCAAAATATGGACAGATTTTTAGACTCACTTGACACAAACTTAAAAAACTTAGCATCTTTTAAAAACATAATACTTCTGGGTGATATTAACATTAACATTGCTTCCGGGAAAACCGATACCCATGTACATAATTATCTGAATATTTGCTCATTTCATGGACTTTTACCAGCTCACTATCACCCCACGCATCAGAGCGGCTCATGCTTAGACCATATCATTCTAAAATCAAAAAATCCATCCAAAACAGTGGTAACTAATTCTTCGCTTACCGATCATCAAGCTGTTTTACTAACATTACAAATAAGTTCACCTAGAAAAAACTGCATGCGTAGCTACACTAAAGTCAATATGACAAATCTTGAAACTGGCATACGCGGTATTAATTTTGACCCTGTTTATAATTCAAACGATGCAAATATTTCTTTGAAGTATTTTATAAATTCGCTTCAATATGCAATAAGGAAAAACTCTTTCACTAAGACAACGCCTAGAAAGTATAGTTGTATTAAACCCTGGATCACACCCGGGCTCGTTCGTTGTATAAGACATAGAGACAAACTTCACCTTAAATTGAAACTTGCACCTGATAACGAAATACTTTCTGTTTCATATAAAAGGTATCGAAACTTCTGTAATAATCTTTTGAAAAAACTTAAAAATCAGTATGATAAACATGAATTACAGAAGGCGGGAAAAAATAGTAAACTGGTCTGGAAATTTATAAAAACTAATACTTTTAGATCTAAAAATCCCGAACCTCCGCTAGATTTACTATCAACAGAGACAAACCCAGACGATGCGATGAATAAAGTAAACAATTTTTTTGCTAACGTTGGTAAAAACTTGGCGGAAAAGTCTTTAAATTCTAGTAATTCGTCCCATCAAAACCTGACTACGACATCCTCTAAAATAAATTCTTTTGTTTTATTAGATACCGACGTTAACGAAGTAGTAAGAGTAATAAACGGGTTAAAAGATGTTTGTGCTACTGGGTGGGATGACATACCTAATAATATACTTATAAGATTTAAATACCTACTAGCCCCGCCGCTAACCCACATTTTTCAGCTATGTTTATCTAAAGGTATATTCCCTAAATTGCTTAAAAAAGCTGTGGTCACACCTGTATTCAAGTCTGGAGACAAAAACTGTGTGAATAACTACAGACCTATTTCAGTGTTAACAGGCCTCTCAAAAATTTTAGAAAAAATCATTAACAGTAGACTGATAAAATATTTGGAAGATAATGGGCTACTTTCAGATAGTCAATTTGGTTTTAGGCCCTTAAGATCAACTAGCCAAGCAGTACACAAATTAACTAATTATGTTTCTACGAATCTGGATAATGGTATGCACACAATTGGGATTTTTCTAGACCTTGCCAAGGCCTTCGACACTATTTCTTGTACTTTACTTTTGCACAAGCTTGAAACACTTGGGATAAGAGGAGCACAACTTCTCCTATTTTCTGATTATCTCAGCGATCGGCATCAATGTGTCAAAATAGGTCAGTATACAAGTTCTGAACTTAAAAATAATTGTTTTGGTATTCCACAAGGTAGCATTTTGGGCCCCACGTTATTTTTAATCTATATAAATGAACTGTGCAGTCTGCCACTCCAAAATGGTATCATAATGTCTTATGCCGATGATACCGCTCTATTGTTCTCAGCTAAATCTAGAGTTGAGGTATATGAACATGCTCAGAAAGGCTTTAACATTGTGTCTGATTGGCTCCATGATAATATCCTAACATTAAATGCAGATAAAACTAAACACATTTTATTTACAATGAGAAATACTAACATACCGCTTACTAATCTAAAAATTTACGCACATAATTGTTGCACGAGCGCTGACACTGCATGTTCGTGTCCCACTTTAGCTAACGCTGACCATCTGAAATATCTAGGTGTCACTATTGACTCCAACCTAAATTTCCGCAAACATATCGATTTACTATGTACTAGAGTGCGCAAATTAATATATGTTTTTAAGAATTTACGGAATATAGCTGATTATAAATTAATTAAACAGGTTTATTTAGCTTTGTGTCAATCCATTCTTACATATTGCATAACTTCTTGGGGTGGTGCTGCAAAAACAATTTTACTCCCCCTAGAGCGCGCTCAAAGAGCAGTTCTAAAGGTTGCTACCTTTCGCCCTTTTAGATTTCCTACGCACCAGCTTTACATAGCATGTAATGTGCTAACAGTACGGCAATTATTCATTCTCAGCATAGTTCTACACCAGCACACTGCACTTCCTTTTGACCCAGTACCCTCCGACAAGAGAAGGAAGGACTTGGTTTGCATCAAGCCTCAAATTAAACATGCGTTTGCTAATCGATTTTATGTATTCTTAGGACCTTTTCTGTATAATAGGCTGAACAAGGTACTAAGCCTCTATAGTGTTAGCTATAAAAAATGTAGAACAATCTTATCAGAATATTTAGCGATACTCAATTACACAGACACAGAAAAACTTCTAGAAATTTTGTCATGATTTAATTTATTCCCTCGTATGTAACTAGTAGTACTTTTGTATTATAATTATTTTACATAGGATAGATTATTTTTATATTACTTTTACTTTGTCCCAATGTAATTAAAATGTAAAGTGATGGTCTGAAACACAGGTTTGAATAAACCTAGTTCGGGCGGGACGCTAAGCATTCTAATTCCGAATCATCATTACTTGCACCTGTAATTTAAAATATTTTAGCTTTAGTTTATTAGTACGCACTATAATTGTATAGGATATTTATACTACTATTGGCTAAATTTACACCTTTTGTAAACGTTTTTATTAAATAAATTGAAATTGAAATTGACTTGCCTATCACTATTTTATGAAGTTGCTCAATCTCACCTGTCAAGTAATATCCATTTGTTGTAAACTAAATGTAGGTACTAATTACTAAACTGACATTTAAAATTAATAAAAATGGTTTGAATTGATAACCTAAAAGCATTGAAATAAATAGGTAAGTACATACTTATTTGCCTATAAGCCCGAATACGTCAATGCTTGTAGAGATGACATTCAAAGGCTGAAAATTGAAAAATAAACTCGAATGTGATGAGAATGACAGAGTCTTCTGCGCAGTCGCGTGCTCAGCTCACGTCACCCGATTCTCGTTAGGTACCTAAAGAAATCACGCGGTGGTTGCCATAGCGACACCACTTCGGCGCGCTGCTGCGCTGCGCAAGTAGCATTAATGTTGAATATTGTCAAAGTAGGTAGGTATTGATAATGATGATTTTGATGAATATTCTTTTATTATCGGCAACGACTAGATATGTAGGTAAACATCACGCACATCTTTTTTATTTTAATGTTTTAGGACTTATTTACACCAATCGTACATATAGGTAGTAGCGCATCTCATCACGCTATCGGCTGACATTATGATCATACTTAATGTTATCAAACTATGTACGTAAGTAGGTACCTACCTATGCTTAGACTACGAGAAGATACTTTGTAGTAGGTACCTACCTAGGCAGCTGTACTTAACAGACATTGGTAGGTATTGCATTTGCAAAAGGTTCTTACTGCGCATGCGTGAGGCGTTGCATGTTAAATAAGTGGTTGGTAAGTACTTAGTTAATAAAGGAAATCAGTATAATTATTGCAAATAAAATATAGGTTGACACTGAACCTACGTTTTAAATGTAGGTACAAAATATCTAAAAGCATTAAAATGAATAGGTAGGCAAGTAGGTACTAATAAAATTACTGTTGATGAATGACAGTGTCATCTGCGCAGTCGCGTGCTCGGCTCACATCACGCGATTCTCGTTAGCTATAGAAATCACGCGGCGGTTGCCATAGCGACACCACTTCGGCGCAAGGTGCGCTGCGCAAGTTGCAGTAAAGTTTAACCGTTGAATATTGTCATAGTAGGTAGGTAGGTATTGATGATGATCATTTGATGAATATTCTTTTATTATTGGCAACGACTAGATAATTATGTAGGTAAACATCACGCACGTCTTTTTTTATTTTAATGATTTGGTACCTAATTACACCCATCGTACATGTATTAATAAAATTACTGTTGATGAATGACAGTGTCTTCTGCGCAGTCGCGTGCTCGGCTCACATCACCCGATTCTCGTTAGCTATAGAAATCACGCGGCGGTTGCCATAGCGACACCACTTCGGCGCAAGGTGCGCTGCGCAAGTTGCAGTAAAGTTTAACCGTTGAATATTGTCATAGTAGGTAGGTAGGTATTGATGATTATCATTTGATGAATATTCTTTTATTATTGGCAACGACTTGATAATTATGTAGGTATCCATCACGCACGTCTTTTTTTATTTTAATGATTTGGTACCTAATTACACCCATCGTAGGTACATGTATTAATAAAATTACTGTTGATGAATGATACTGTCTTCTGCGCAGTCGCGTGCTCGGCTCACATCACCCGATTCTCGTTAGCTATAGAAATCACGCGGCGGTTGCCATAGCGACACCACTTCGGCGCAAGGTGCGCTGCGCAAGTTGCAGTAAAGTTTAACCGTTGAATATTGTCATAGTAGGTAGGTAGGTATTGATGATGATCATTTGATGAATATTCTTGTATTATTGGCAACGACTAGATAATTATGTAGGTAAACATCACGCACGTCTTTTTTTATTTTAATGATTTGGTACCTAATTACACCCATCGTACATGTATTAATAAAATTACTGTTGATGAATGACAGTGTCTTCTGCGCAGTCGCGTGCTCGGCTCACATCACGCGATTCTCGTTAGCTATAGAAATCACGCGGCGGTTGCCATAGCGACACCACTTCGGCGCAAGGTGCGCTGCGCAAGTTGCAGTAAAGTTTAACCGTTGAATATTGTCATAGTAGGTAGGTAGGTATTGATGATGATCATTTGATGAATATTCTTTTATTATTGGCAACGACTAGATAATTATGTAGGTAAACATCACGCACGTCTTTTTTTATTTTAATGATTTGGTACCTAATTACACCCATCGTACATGTATTAATAAAATTACTGTTGATGAATGACAGTGTCTTCTGCGCAGTCGCGTGCTCGGCTCACATCACCCGATTCTCGTTAGCTATAGAAATCACGCGGCGGTTGCCATAGCGACACCGCTTCGGCGCAAGGTGCGCTGCGCAAGTTGCAGTAAAGTTTAACCGTTGAGTATTGTCATAGTAGGTAGGTAGGTATTGATGATGATCATTTGATGAATATTCTTTTATTATTGGCAACGACTAGATAATTATGTAGGTAAACATCACACACGTCTTTTTTATTTTAATGATTTGGTAGGTACCTAATTACACCAATCGTACATGTATTAAACTATGTAGGTAAGTACATACCTATGCTCAGACTACAAGAAGATGCTTTGTAGTACCTACCTACCTAGGCAGCTGTACTTAACATATATTGGTAGGTATAGCATTTGCATAAGGCTCCTACTGCGCATGCGTGACGTATTGCATGTTAAATAAGTGGTTGGTAAGTACTTAGTTAATAAAGGAAATCTTTATAATTATTGCAAACAAAATATAGGTTGGCACTGAACCTACGTTTTAAATGTAGGTACAAAATATCTAAAAGCATTAAAATGAATAAGTAGGCAAGTAGGTACTAATAAAATTACTGTCTCGGAACTCGAATACGAACAGGCTTAGGGACATGGACTTCGGTAGCGGAGAGTAAAAAAAAAAAAACAATGTGATGAGAATGACAGCGTCTTCTGTCTTCTGCGCAGTCGCGTGCTCAGCTCACATCACCCATTCTCGTTAGCTATAGAAATCACGCGGCGGTTGCCATAGCGACACCACTTCGGCGCAAGGTGCGCTGCGCAAGTTGCAGTAAAGTTTAACCGTTGAATATTGTCATAGTAGGTAGGTAATATTGATGACGTTCATTTGATGAATATTCTTGTACCTATTATTGGCAACGACTAGTTATGTACACATAATTAATTACACAAATCGTACTTATAGGTAGTAGCGCATCTCATCACGCTAGATATCGGATTGCATTTAAGGCATCGGCTGACATTAAGGTTCATACTTACATAATATAAAAAAGTAAAAAAACAAACTCAATTTGATAACGACAGTGCCTAACGCGCAAGCGCGGCGTGATCTTATCACTTCACCCGATTGCCGTAGCATTACCTCGACTAGCTGAAGCGAGCGCGATCCGCGAGTGTCATTTGAACTCTTGAATTGAATAGATTTGGGATAATAACAACGCTGAACAACGTCGCACAGGCTTTACTCGACTCGATCCACAATCGCTTCTTCAAACCACATGACATCGCGATTGGGTCATGGCATTGCGTTTACTTACCTAATCATTCCACATTGGGTTTATAGTAAAAAATAAAAATAATGGTTAAATGGTTAAATAAATAAAATAACAAACAATGTCGATGCGCATTTTCTTCAGTAGGTAGCTGTCTTAAACGTGTGTTATATTTTGTTTGTTTATTGTACGTGCGTGCCGCACTCGCGCCTCAGGCGCCTAATCTAGGCAAAAACACCACATTGAGTTTCTCACCGAATTTCTGTTCTAAGTAGGTACTTTTTTATTTTAATACCCCCCAAAATAGTACCTAATGTTTAGACACTTAAATATTAGCTATGAAATAAGTACCTACTTAATATAAAATGATCAATAGATTTAGCTTATAAAATATTATTAAAATCTCGATTATGATTGTAAATGTTATGCTTGGTCAGTCCCTAGCATGAGTGGGATGACACTGACAGCTCAGTCCGCGCTCACTTCACATAGGTACGTGTTCACGGTGAGATTGTTACAGAATAGCACAGCTGAAGACCGTACGACACATGAAAACGAAATGAACTGTACGCTGTCATCTATAGTTGAGTGGCTAAATTTAAATGGACTTAAAATAAACCTAACTAAAACATTTATAATGACTTTCAAAAATAAAAATTCTAAATTAAGTACATTCAATATAAATTATGAACAAATAAACATAGAAAAAATAAACACTACAAAATTTCTTGGACTACACATAGACTCAGACATGACATGGAGAACACATATTGAACAAGTATGTACAAAACTAAGTCGGTATTTTTATGCCATCTATATGCTTCGTAAAGTGGTAAATCAAAGTGCACTTCTATCTGCTTACCACGCTTACGTTGGTTCGACACTGAGATATAGTATAATGTTTTGGGGGAATGCCACTGAGAGAGAAACTGTCTTCAAAGCTCAAAAGAAGTGTATCCGGGCAATATGTGCATTAAAACCCACAGATACTTGTAAACCACATTTCATAAATTTGAAAATATTGACATTCCCATCACTGTATATCTATGAACTAGCATTAGACATTAGAAATAATTTAAATAAATATGAAACGCTAAAAAGTACCAGACTGGCCAGTACACTTCGAGCAATACGCCATAGAACGGCTATGTTTGACAAGAGCGCATTTTGTATGGGTCCTAGAATATATAATAAATTACCTAATAATATAAAAGAAGCAACGAATTTTATATCATTTAAAAATAGGTTAAAGATTTATTTGATCAATAAAGCCTATTATAAAGTTAATGATTATTTAAATGACAAATATAATTAATTTATAAATTGAGTAATGCTAATAAAATTATATAAGTAAATAAATAAATAAATAAATAAATAAATAATAAATAATTAATAAATGTAAATAAATACTCAAATATTAATATGTTTTTATAGTTTAATGTTTGTTGTTGTTTTTAATTAATGTAGTAAATATTTTTTGCAACCGGCGCGCCGGTTGCAAAAAATATTTACTACATTAACCTCATATATCATATTCAAGCAAATAAATGATTTGATTTGTACAATCTAATTTGCGCCAAGTCCCGCTCACCCCACATAATCCTGTTATTTAAATGATGAGAAGATACACATTTTTTCGGTACTATGACATCCAAATTACATTCAATAACTAACGGAAAGTGGTCAGACCACATTACATCATACTGAACAAACACCTTAACAGTTTGAGCCGCAGCCCTGGTAACCAAACAGTGGTCAAGCCACCTCGACGACCCGTGAGCCTGACTTATAAACGTGTACGTATTTGATGCTACACCCAAACGCTCAGTGTCTATACACGATCAATCCTGTTCACTACAGAAACCTATCAGCTCATCATAAAAGCGTTCTGTTGGGTGAGCATTAAAATCCCCCAGTATATAAACGCACTCAGAACTGTTAGAATCAATGATAGCACTCACCGCACTGAGGACGTCCGTGAAATCTGCTAAATTACATTCCGCATCAATCGGCATATAAATGCTAAACACTAACATTGATCTTTCCTGCATCACTATTTTAATTGCACTTATACGCGGGTTATCACTCGGAATCACAGTTACGTTTGTGTATGCCCTCCTCCACAATAACGCCACACCACCATAAGGTCTTCCTCGTAGCATACCAGTAGTGGAATCCACTGCCGAATGATTCCCGAGGGACATTAAGAAAATAGTTGTACAGTACGGTTCTAGGTCAAGTCGTCTATTTATTAATTCGGCCTCTGCGCAATACACCCAGTTTCCGATTTGAGAATTGGTGTTTCAAATTCTCAATTCAAAAACCGGGTTTTATTTTGTGTACCTACATTACGTAGGTAAGTAATTATATTTTTTGTCTAGGTTCATATAAAATAAAAGAGCTTCGGTAGAATAATGTAGTCGTTTTATTATCGGACAGCTTATGTGTACAGGCGCAGCGTGGCGTCGGCGCCGGCGGCCAGCAGCCAGGGCTGCGCGGGGTGCCAGCGCAGCTCCAGCACGCACAGCTGCTCGGCGCGCGCGCCCGCCCGCAGCTGCTTCAGCGGCACCAGCAGCGGGTTCTGCAGCAGGTCGCTGGGGAGGGGGGTACCCGTTACTTGCTGGCCATTTCATTTTATCGACATTTATTCATTACTAGCTGACCCGACAGACGTTGCCCTGCCCAAAGTTCAATAATAAACTCAAAGCATTTGTTTCGAAAAAAACAAATAAAGGCACATTTGAATTGACAAGGGGTCGGTCGGTCAGAAAAATGAAACTAAATGCCCATTCCAAAGCGTAGTAGGTACCTATGGAGAAGAACGGGCAAGAAACTCCATGGACACTCTTTTAAATCAGAATATCTTTACAAAATATTGGTTACATCATTCATGTTGAAATTATGCATGTGAAAACGATGCATAACGGTAAAAGCGTCCGTAATTAAAAGATACAAACAATTCAAATATTAAATTAAATTAAAATAAGCCTTGGCAGCTAAGCGATGACCTGCAGTCCCTACTGACGGCGCCCGTTCACGAACATAACACATAGATTAGCACCATTGCTAAATGATCCAACACATGCACCACCATTAGAGAGACATTAGAGTGAGCATGGCATACTCTCAGCCGCCAGGGCACATTCAAGTCAATGCAAGACGTACCCAGTAAATGGTAGCTTTATAGTATGTGCATAGTACTCACACATGTGCTATTCAAATAAACAATATTAAAAGATTGAATTTATACAATGAAAAGATAGTTAATAAAGATTATTCTATTCTATAGTTTTTAAAATCTTCAGCAGCTCCAACAGTATTTTCAAATGCTAATCAATTAGTTTATGCACCCTTGGGTGCTCCGTAAGGGTGCATAAACTAATTGAGAATTGACCAGCGTTGAGCCAAGCATTTTTGTCAGCGATGTAATCCCCTCAACTTATAATATGCTTGGCTGCATAGTGTGCGTTTTATACAAGATTTTAATATCGTTTCATTCAGTTGGAGTATGTGGGGAGGTATTTTATTGTAACATTTTAAACAGTACCCCATGAAGGACGGGTCTACTTTAGCCAGCCTGAAACCTGGTTGTAGTAATTGCTCCCTATTTCTAGTGATATAATTGTGTCTTTCACCTCTTTTACTAAAAAGATGTAGATTTTTTTCTTATGTACATGATGTTTTCATAGATATATTGACAAGATACCGTCATGATGTTAATATCTTTAAACAGTTGCCTTAGACTTTAGAAAGTCGCGCCAGCGAAGGCCATATATGGCTCTGATGAGTCTTTCCTGCAGAATAAAAATAGACTCGATGTCTGCAGCCCGTCCCCATAGTAAAATCGGTACGACATAATACTATGAAAGTAAATAAAATTGACTAACCTCGCGCTACCTACATCAGTGAATTGACGGATTATTTTCACAGCACATGCTGCTGAACTTAGCCGTTCTGCAAGGGATGTTAAATGAGGATCCCATTAAAGCGTTGTGTCGAGCGTGATCCCCATGAAAACAGTTTTTTCGACGCATTCTGGTTTCTCTTGTTTCAATACTATCCCACTATTAGTACTTTTGACGTTTGGTAAAGAAAATCTTATGCACTTAGTTTTTTTCTCATTTAATACTAACTTATTAGCAGTCAACCTATTTTGGATCTGCAGTAGGGCGTTATTTAAGTCGTCAAGTTTTCATGCACGTCTACTAATTTAAAAAAATAAGTAAGTATCGTCAGCAAATAACATCATTTGTGGTTGGGTTTTTAACAATTGGGGTAGATCATTACAGCCAATCTGGGAAACGTAAACCTTCAATATAACAGTAGCCCAAAATTCTATTAGAGACTTTTTTTTTTTTTTAGTTTATGCCTATTTTATTTGCTACAAACAATATGTAGAAGGTACCTTCCACATATTACCTATTATATATTTCTACATATTGTTTACAAAATGTGAAAAATAACAAAAAAAAAAATTGAATTTTGGGCTAATGTTATATTGGAGGTTTAAGTTACCCAGATTGACTGTAATATATAATAAAAAGAGGAAAGGACCCTAGGACCCCATATCGAGCCTTGTGGTTCACCTATTTTTACTTTTAAACCGATTGAATTGACACCATTTATTTGAACTTGCTGTTGTGTATTATTTAAATAAGATTTTACTAAACTAAGCGCAAGTTTTCCAAGTCCGTAATGCTCAAGTTTCAAGAGTAAGGTTTCGTGGTCGCACGCAATCAAATGCCTTGGAGAGGTCACAAAAGATTCCTATGGTGTCTTGGGCCTCTTCCTACGCCGTATATATGTCTTTTAATATGGCGTCAGTCGTACAACGTCATTTGGCGAAACCATACTGTTGATAGTGTAAGATTTTATTGGTGTTAAAAAGATTGAACATTTGATTCGGCATTACCTTTTCAAACACCACGCTAAAAACCGGTAACACGGATACGGGTCTATAATTATTGATGTCTTTACTGTCCCGGGATTTGAAAAGTTGTATTACCTTACTGTAAGTATTTCGTTAGGTCCGGGAAGACTTCTTGATCCACACACAAATTAAATATTAAGGCCATTACGGCGCTATAGTTTCAATACTGACTAACTTTTATATACATTCCCCATAGATCTTCGGTTAGTTTGATCTTGAAATCTTTTATTACTATTATGGTGTTTATAAGCTTGAATTTTAAATTTAATCGGGCAGGATGAAACGTATGCTCTTAATAAGTCAATTGAATGTGAGGGCGAGGAGTTTAAGGTTTCAGTAGTTTTAAGTGGGATACTCGTAAAGAAATTTACAAATTCTTGTGCAACTTCTTTATTAGTACTTCTGAGACCACGTGAAGTCTCTAGTGTGAAATCATTACTTTGTCTTTTATTCCTGTTAGTTTCGTCATAGATAATTTTCCAAAGATAAAGATTTATTTTGCAAATATAAAGCATAACAACAATTCTAACAAGTTCAGTAACAAGTTTCTATGACAAATAAACCTATTTTTATTTATTTTCTTTCTTTCCATATTTTTCCATGTAGGCATGCAAAAGATACACAACAACACACTAACTTAAAATCTCTTTCATTCAGGAACTCACATATTATAATAACTATTCACCACTAAAAAGCTTTGGAGTCTTTTTTTAAATAAAGAACGCGGCAGCTCTTTCCAACTCTCCGACTAACCGTGTTTATTTTTTTATCGGCTAATTCGATCTTGTTGCTAATGTAAGTACAAGGCTTTAGCTTAAGCTAGTCATTAAATCATACAAAACTCCATGGCAAAAATAACGTTCAGTTTACCCGTTTTTTTAATTTCTGGGAAGCCTATCTTTCAAATCCAAATAAAACAAACAAACAAGCAAGAAACAGTTTTAACAAAAAAAAAATAACTTCCAAAAAAAAAGCAACTACAAAGTAAAAAAATACTTTCGGTGGCAAACAGTCGGTGGCAAAAAACGAAAATACGCAATCAAAGACACCGACTTCCGAAATTAAAGTTATTTTTCACTATGTAGTGTTTTTTTAGAAGTCGGTTGTTTCTTTTTTCACTTTTTAGTTGCGGAATCTACCCCACACCAATTCGTATACCATTACTTGCTAAGTAAACAACAGTGACAGGAGGTTTTATAACATCATCAACATACGCTAAGTGGATTAAATACGTATTATTGAAGCTAACTCAAAAACTACCCCAGCAAAGTTTATAAAATTTATATGAGACCCACTGCGCAAGCATCCTCTACCAAATGAAAACAGCATTTTCAAAATCGGTCCGCAATTGATGAAAATATCGATGAACATAATATATCGTTCTTTGAAAGTCAGCAAAAAAACAATAGATACTTTAATAAAACATACTGTATAACGTGTTAGGGTACAAGCAATTCGCGGTCGATCGACGGGACATAATGAGCGGCAGTAAATGTGGCCCAAACTCTAAACGTGAGTTTGCGTGTTAGGGTACAACCAAACCGCGGTTGATCGACGACACTATTGGAGATAATCAGCAGCGCCAGCAGTAAATCTGGCCCAAACTCTAAACATGAATTTGTGAACAAACTAAACCTATTGTATGTGGTTTTTTATGAGGCTGGGTGCGAAGTGGCTTCTCTAGTTCTGTTGGTTATTATTTTTATGAGGCTGGGTATGAAGTAGCTTCTCTAGTTCTGTTGGTTATTATTATTATTTTTATGAGGCTGGGTGCGAAGTAGCTTCTCTAGTTCTGTTGGTTATTATTTTTATGAGGCTGGGTATGAAGTAGCTTCTCTAGTTCTGTTGGTTATTATTATTATTTTTATGAGGCTGGGTGCGAAGTAGCTTCTCTAGTTATGTTGGTTATTATTATTATTTTTATGAGGCTGGGTGCGAAGTAGCTTCTCTAGTTCTGTTGGTTATTATTATTATTATTTTTATGAGGCTGGGTGCGAAGTAGCTTCTCTAGTTATGTTGGTTATTATTATTATTTTTATGAGGCTGGGTGCGAAGTAGCTTCTCTAGTTCTGTTAGTTATTATTATTATTTTTATGAGGCTGGGTATGAAGTAGCTTCTCTAGTTCTGTTGGTTATTATTATTATTTTTATGAGGCTGGGTGCGAAGTAGCTTCTCTAGTTATGTTGGTTATTATTATTATTTTTATGAGGCTGGGTGCGAAGTAGTTTCTCTAGTTCTGTTGGTTATTATTATTATTTTTATGAGGCTGTGTGCGAAATAGCTTCTCTAGTTCTGTTGGTTATTATTATTATTATTATCAAAGTCAAAGTCAATAAGTAATTTCAGGAAAAATAATGTTTAGTACTTCAAAATAAAGAGCTCCAGAAGGCGATTCCAAAAATATGACATGACCCTGGTGCCCAGTGAAAAGGAAAATAAAGGTACTCAAACTTACTCTTTCTAACACACAGGATGTTTCGTATAGTAAAAATCCCGTAGAATGGGATTAATTTGCTTACTAATTCGCGTTTGGCCTTAGCCATATTTATTGCCGCTGAGTGTAACTTTTGAGGGGCGGTCCGCGTTGATCGACCGCCGCGGTCTGTTTGTTTTTGTTGCACTATTGGAACGAAGTTCCTTATCGCGCGTTGCGAAAGGGGGCTAGACGGAAAAAATTAAGACCAAAAGCTGTAACGACACTTTTTTTATAGTTGTAAGCCGTGCGGCGTGCGCGTGTTTCTCTGTCTGTCTCTCTCCCTCTCTCTCATAGAAAGCAAGCCAGTTATTTTTTATATATATACTTTTTTTTTTTTTAATGGAACTTCGTTCTATCCGGGTGTCCCTTGACACCTCTCATGTTTTTATTAAATAGGGTTCAGGCAGGATAACCATCCAAACATTGAACATTATTTTCCTTGTTATATTTTTTTTGTAAACATGTATGCGTCGGGGCCTACGAATACGATCATTTACGAATTAGAGAAATGACGGCTAGGTAAAAATTATATTTAGGTACCTGGGTTTCATCTTTTGTCAAAAATAAGGCTAAAGGGTCTGTGCAACGTCACGGTGTCGCCTGTGCGCTGGTCCCGGCTGCGGGCTGTGGGACTGCCGCGTTACTCTAGTGCTCGCAAGCGCTTCTGCTGAGCTCCCGGCTTCTATTGCCAGGTCGGGCAAAGTGTAATTGGGTTTTTCCACCAGGAATTTCTCAGTAGCAGCCCGGAGTCTGGATTTGTGCCCGGTTGATGGCAATAGGGTCGACCCCTATTACATGGGACTTAAACCTAACTGGCGAAATGTGGTTGTAGAACAGGGTACACCAACCACTGCCTAACCCTTCGGGGAATACACAGTTGATGTAATGTTATGTGAGATGAGCTGGCTCAGTTACTTGTAGACCATGCCGTGCGACACCACGATGTTGTCGTCGTCGCCGGCGGACGCGAACAGCGGGTAGCGGCGGTGGAACGCCACGCCGCGCACCGCGCCGCCGTGCAGGCGCAGCGTCTGGTACGGCTTGGACGACAGCTCCAGGTCGAACCTGCAACCCACAACCGACCACTCGTTTAGCATGATCACATTTATAAACCGAATCGTTATTTAATACGATTCATCAAAACAACTACAACGCTACAAGGACACTGTGGCGCGTTCCCCGAGTCAAAATTTGTCGTCATCTTGTTTTGTCAATACAATTTCACAAATGTTCAAGATATCCTTGTAGCACTCTAGACACCTGATATTTTTTAATAAACTACTTAAAACAAAATAGGGCCCGCCCTCATTTATTTTTAATTTTTGTCTTACAATTACTGAAGCGGTAATGCTAACCAAAATAAAGCATTTGATTGTGTAGTTGACATGTTTATTAGTAATTTGAAATGTTTCGAATGACAACTTGAGCGTTTTATTCAAGTGGGTAGACAGAAAAAGTGAAGTGCTTGAAAAAAACATGAAATGCACCAATTCTGTCACTTGTGTTCTCAGTGTGACTCTAAGTGTTGTTGTTAGACATTGCTTTCTGGGACAGTTTTATTTCATAATTTTAATAATCTTGATTATTATGGCTGGTTCTTGACGTCATATGGACATGGAAACCGCAGCAAGAGCAGTCGCTCTGCTTCAAGAGGGAGAGTCTCAGGAATTTGTAGCAATACGTGTCGGTGTGTCGCGAAGAGCTATCCGAAACGTGTGGGAGCGCTACCAGGAAACCAGGAGTGTGGCTAGGAGACCTGGAACAGGAAGAGCTAGAGCTACAACTGCTCACGAAGACCGCTATATCAGGTTAACTGCACGTCGGGAGCATACTGTAACCGAACGGGCCTTACAAACCCGACTGCGGCAATCTAGTGGTACACAAGTTAGTGATCACACCATTCGTAATCGACTCCACGAAGATGGCCAACGTTCCAGAGTACGTACTGTTCGACTCAAACTGACACGGGCTCATCGTGCAGCTCGTTTAAGGTAAGCTCGCGAACATTTGGACTGGACCATGGATAACTGGAGCACAGTACTCTTCACAGATGAATGTAAGGTCAAGTTTTACAGTGATGACAAACGAATACGAGTGTGGAGAAAACAAGGCGAACGCTTTACAGAACCATGTTTCCATGGAACAGACCGTTTCAGGGGTCCAAGTGTTATGGTGTGGGGTGGAATAAGCTTGGTAGGCAAAGCAGAGCTGGTAATTCTGGATGAGGCTTCTGTAACTGCTACCAGTTATGTTGAGCGAGTAATCCGACGTCATGTCATTCCATTTTCACAAAGAGTGGGTGCTGGTTTTGTTTCAATGCAAGATAATGCTCGTCCACATAGGGCCTGTATCACACAAAGAGCTCTTTCTGACGCCAGTGTCACGGTTTCGCCATGGCCTGCAATGAGTCCCGACCTTAATCCCATTGAACATTTATGGGATCAACTGAAAAGAAGCCTCAAAGAGAACTACAGTCAGGTGAATAGTCGACAGGAGCTCATAAACGCGTTAAGTCTGTTGGGAACGAATACCGGAACAAAATGTTGTCCATCTGATTGAAAGCTTACCAGATAGGCTCAGAGAGTGCATACAGAGTAGAGGAGGCCCCACTCGCTACTAAGCATAACATCGCTGAAGCAAGTCACAAAAAATAGTGATGGGTTATGTTTACTTTTCTTATTATTTTACTGCAATTTCTCTAAATAGTGTTTTTGTGTGTGTGTGTTTGAGTAAATAAACAACATTGGATATTGATTATGTTTAAACAATTTCTAAATCCCTAGCCTAAGCACATCTGTCCATAAGCACGAGATAAACCTTAATACTTTTTAATGACAGCCTAAAAACGTGGTGGGCCCTATTTTGTTTTGAGTAGTTTATATTATTTATCTGCAATCAGCCTTTCGGCTGTAAACAAATGTGCCGTTTGGTTCATGGCGGGGTTATGCAGGGCTCCAGTGAGCACCGCACATATGATAATTATTCAGCTCGAAAATGTGGTGTCTTTTGAAGCACTTGGTGATATTTGGTTGAAGCAGGTCTACCGCCAACTGATTGTTTGGTTTTTACTGACGGTTTTTAAATCTGTCCCTGTATGCATTTTTTACCATCAGTATATTCTCCTTTACTGTGTTTTCTTTTAATTGCTCGTGGATTTCTGCATTAGTGATGATCCATGGGGCGTTGGAAATTGACTTATTGAGTTTTGTAATCGATGCACTGTGTTGATGTTTGAATCCGAGACTACCCCCCATAGCTGTATCCCGTAGGTACATATTGGCTTTATCACGACTTTGTAAACTAGGAACTTGTTCTCGGGGGAGAGTTTAGACTTTCTTCCCAGCAACCAGTACAGATTCCTAAAAGGGATATTAGCTTGATCTCTTTTGGCTTTGATGTGGTTTTTCCAGTTAGTCGCTTGTCCAAGTGCATACCCAGGTACTTCACAACGTTTTTGTATGGCAAGTCATTGCTTCCCAGCTTACCCGCAGGGCACTCACCTTTCCTGAGTGTGAATGTTACTTGCGTTGATTTTGATACACTTGCAGTAATTCTCCAGTTCTCAAGCCAGAATAGAATACAATATATTTAATATTGGTTATAATGGCTGAGTCATCAGCAAAAAAAGCAATTGTAACTTTTGGAATTTGTGGTATATCTGCTGTGAAGATATTGTAGAGCACGGGCCAGCACAGAGTCTTGTGGAACGCCTGCTCTTATTTCGCGAAACTCAGTCCTTTTCACTTACTTGGAACAGGCGATCTGTTAGGTAGGACTCGAAAATCCTATAGTAACTGTGAGGTTGGTTTGTTTTAATTTTGAAGAGTTGGCCCACAGGCCATACACGGTCAAATGCCTGTTGCACATCTAAGAATGCAGAAGCGCAATATTCTCCTAGCTCAAGTGACTGTCGTATTTTGTGTCACAATCAATGGACTTTTTTCTGTGCTAGTAGTGGTTTAAGCCGGCGTAGGATAAGCTTTTCCAACAATTTTGTGTTGATGGGCAACAGGCTGATTGGTCTGAACGAAGTGATCTCATTCTTTGATTTTCCATGCTTGTATATCATTTAAATTTGTGACCACTGCGAAGAGAAATAACCCACTCTTAGGATTACATTAAATAGCACTGTTAGAAAAACAATAGCCCTTCTGGGCAACTAAATTAGTATTTTCTTTGTAATAAGGTCACACCCAGGTGCTTTCTTGTCCTTAAGGCGGATGCGCCAAGGCAGCCCGCGGAATTCAAATTGTCTTACGTTTTTTGCAATTTGCAGGTCAGTATCAGGTTGTATGGTGATCTAAATATGATTCGCGACCCTATCAAATAAGGCTTTACATAATTATAATCATTAGAATCAGCAATACAACTCCTTAAGTTAGCTTCAAATGTCATGATTTTATGAAATAGTCATTCAATAGTGTAATATGAACTTATAGAGATGTATTGCTGATTATAATGATTATAATTCTGTAAAGCCATATTTGTTACGGTCGCGAAGCATATTTTAATCAAAATACAACCTGACAGTGACCTGCAAGTTGCAAAAAACGTAACAAAATTTGAATTTCGCGGGCTATCCTGAAGGTTCCGCCTTAAGTCTTTTTATCTGTTATTATTTCCTGCATGCGTATAGCTTGGCCACTATAAAAACGGAAGACAAAATGACAGATTGCAGAAAGATTTTACGGCGCGATGTCAAAATTCAAGAAAATAATGACTTTTTGTTAAGAAAGTGATTTGTCTTCTCTTTATTGAGTAGAGTTAGAAGTGGTCATGCTACGCATGCTGAGGTGATACCGGTGTGGGTGGCAGCTCCATTTGGAAGTATTGTTTCAGGGTTTCATCTTTGTCTGAGTCTATGTCACTAGTCTGGTTCCTCAGTTCATTTAGGACAAAGCGAACGCGTTTGCTTTTTTCTCACTCGTTCTCACCCACTGATTGGTGTTCAATTTTAGTGGAGGTCTCACTTCTTGGGGTTGGTCATATTTTTCTGTATATTTCTACAAAGAATAATTTAGTGGCAGACGTGGCTGTTAAGCTTTCTAGCTGTGCTTCCAGGGTCAGGTCCTCTGCTTCTTTGAGTGCCGAATTAAGCAATTGTCATTTCTTGTCATCGGGGTGTTTGCTTGTGAGCCATACAGGGTATGGCTCACATGAAGTCTCCTTTTTCCAGTATCATAGCGTTTAGATCCTTAGACTTTAAAGTTTTAATTTTTCTGTCAATTTCAGGTGTACATTTTCCACAAGCTTCTTGGACTAATTTAGTGAAATATTCAATAGCTGTTTCAATGTCATTTTCTGTATTGAGCCTAATATTTAATTTTATATTATTTTCCAGGTAGTGTCTGAAGTCATTCCAGTCGGTTTTATTGTTCTAGAGGGAGGTTTGTTTATCAAGGTTTACTGCTAAGGGGCTGACGGTCAGAATTATCGGTGTGGTTAGAAGATCCAAACTAGACAGGACTCAGTGTAACGATAGTGTCGGGACACTCCTCGCACAATAAAGAAGTCTACTACGTTTGGTCGCTTGACGGGAGCCGTTGGCCAGTGCATTGATTCTTATGTTGACAGTGTGATGAGATTTGTGCTGTCAATTGACTTTGTAAGTTCCCTTCCGCGGGTTGTGACTAGTCTTGATCCCCAATGAGTGTGCTTTGAATTCCAGTCTCCCCCTGCTATGAAGCGCCCGCCCAAACTTGAGAAGTACTAGGTGAACATAGTCTCACTTTCCAAAAACCCTTCTTAACGGACAAAAGCCTACGTCAGAATAACTATGTGTATGCCAAATTTTAGCCCAATCCGTTCAGTGGTTTGAGCTGGGTTGATTGTGTTTAGGTGGACAATATACAGAAGAAATATTAAAATGCCCTGCCTTGTCTTTGATGGCAAAAGTAGCAACTTGGATGTGCTCCGATCGGTAGCCTGGTAGAGGATGGTGTTTAATAGTTTTCTTAACGAGAATGGCTGCGCCGGCGTGTGCTGTACCCTCTGGGTGGTTTGTGTTGTATATATTAATGCCTGGAACTTATGGAACTTCGTGATGATAAGCGTGTCTCTGATAACAGAACGATGTCAAGATAGGCTAGGGCTTATTTGACATTTCTAGCTCTCACTTGTTGGGAGCGAGTCGATTTCCATGCTCACCTGGAAAGAACCCATCATGAAAGTTTTCCATGAGAATTATTATAGCCCTATTAGGGAGCTTATCTGTTGTAGGAGAATTTTTATTTTTCATTTTGTTTGATCATAATTGTATGGAAGATTTTTTCATCTCCATTTGCTATGCTTTTTGTCAAGTGAGCCGATGTCGAGTATTCTGCCACCGTCAGGTAGTGACGGCAGCACAACAAGATGAGCCGAACTGTTCACTTTGTGGTAGTTGTTATTTGTTAATGTTAGTAGCTGAAAGGACAAGACAACTTTTGTTATTTAACATGTTATATTCTATGTATATACAGGATGATCGAAATAGGTTAGGTAGGTAGGCAACCCCATCCCGCCACTGCATGTTTATATTGCGGTCTTTGTCGAATCTAAGCGACGGTATTATTCTTGTGACGTGTGTAAATGAGACAGATATAATTATGTTAACTTTTAAATGTTTAGTGGTTTCAAAGCTACGTCGCGTCGTCGCGTTTAAATAGTGGTTACAGTTTTTTGACACATTTTGATGAGGTTTGCTTCACTAGTTATTTAACTCAATGCAGTCAGCAGGAAAATGGGCAATTATCACAAAAACTTTTTTTTTATGCCAATCGATCATGGTTCATATAAGGATCAAAAACCTCTATTGGACCAACTAGGGTTTCAGTACTAGAAAAGTCAGAAATCGCAAAAAACTTTTCCCATATATTTCGTAGGAAATGAGACTACAACTTCATTATTTATTATGGATACACCAACCGCTACAATGAAGACTAGCCGGAAATAAACAAAAAAAAAAAAAAACTTCGAATTTTAATTTTCTTGTTTAACCGATTGTTTTGTACTTGTATAGATTTAAAGAGGGCTAGGCGCACTCACCATATACATTTCCTGTCGTAGGAGGCGACGAGCAGGTTGTCTCCGGCGGGGTGCACGGCCATGTGGCTGACCCACTGCGCGCCCGTCAGCAGCTTGCGCACCAGCTCCTGCTTCACCAGGTCGTACACGCGCACCACGCGCTGCGTCTGCACACGAGCACGGGACACGTTAGCCGGCTGGCGCTCACACGGCATTGGCCGTGCACGAGGATTAGCCTCGTCGGCGTGATATATTTATGTTCGGTACTAAATAGGTAGTTGGAATCAGTATAGTCCAGGTATCGCCGGCTAGGTTAATCCCCGTGCACGACGAAACCGGCATCGCTCCGATCGGGCACTCACGGCGACGAAGATGAGCGGCCTGGTGGGGTGGAAGAGCGCGCACTGCACGAGCCCCTTGTTGCGCGTGAAGGGCAGCTGCGAGCGCCGCCGCGACAGCTGGTGCACCAGCACGGCGCGCGACGCCGCGTCCGCCAGCGTCACGCACACGTAGTCGCCGCGCGCGTGCCACGCCACGTGCGTGACGGGCCGGAAGTGCGCCACGCGCAGGCGCTCGCCGCGCGCCCACTGCTCCGGCGACACGCGCTGCCACTCCGCGCACGACGCCGTGCGCGAGTCCACTGCGGCACAAGAGTGCACACGGAACTTTATTATTTCATGTTTTTCATCGAAAATTCTTTAATACACGGTGTCAATTTCGGTAGTTGTTAAAGAAACGTTAGGAAATTAATACTTAAAAAAATATAAGTACTAATAAGTAGATAAGCATAATCAAATCAAGCAAAATTTTAAAAGGGAATAATTAAAACTGCTTTTAGAAAGAACTCACTGTTTACTTGCTAGAAATTGAACCCTACCTTTTAAACCCGTCCGTGCGCGCGGCCACGCGCAGCGCGCCGATGTCGCGGCCCGGGTTCAGTAGTACATACCCTGCACATCGTGCTGCGGCGGCGGCTCCTCCAGCAGCTCGTCCGTGCGCGCGGCCACGCGCAGCGCGCCGATGTCGCGGCCCGGGTTCAGTAGTACATACCCTGCACATCGTGCTGCGGCGGCGGCTCCTCCAGCAGCTCGTCCGTGCGCGCGGCCACGCGCAGCGCGCCGATGTCGCGGCCCGGGTTCAGTAGTACATACCCTGCACATCGTGCTGCGGCGGCGGCTCCTCCAGCAGCTCGTCCGTGCGCGCGGCCACGCGCAGCGCGCCGATGTCGCGGCCCGGGTTCAGTAGTACATACCCTGCACATCGTGCTGCGGCGGCGGCTCCTCCAGCAGCTCGTCCGTGCGCGCGGCCACGCGCAGCGCGCCGATGTCGCGGCCCGGGTTCAGTAGTACATACCCTGCACATCGTGCTGCGGCGGCGGCTCCTCCAGCAGCTCGTCCGTGCGCGCGGCCACGCGCAGCGCGCCGATGTCGCGGCCCGGGTTCAGTAGTACATACCCTGCACATCGTGCTGCGGCGGCGGCTCCTCCAGCAGCTCGTCCGTGCGCGCGGCCACGCGCAGCGCGCCGATGTCGCGGCCCGGGTTCAGTAGTACATACCCTGCACATCGTGCTGCGGCGGCGGCTCCTCCAGCAGCTCGTCCGTGCGCGCGGCCACGCGCAGCGCGCCGATGTCGCGGCCCGGGTTCAGTAGTACATACCCTGCACATCGTGCTGCGGCGGCGGCTCCTCCAGCAGCTCGTCCGTGCGCGCGGCCACGCGCAGCGCGCCGATGTCGCGGCCCGGGTTCAGTAGTACATACCCTGCACATCGTGCTGCGGCGGCGGCTCCTCCAGCAGCTCGTCCGTGCGCGCGGCCACGCGCAGCGCGCCGATGTCGCGGCCCGGGTTCAGTAGTACATACCCTGCACATCGTGCTGCGGCGGCGGCTCCTCCAGCAGCTCGTCCGTGCGCGCGGCCACGCGCAGCGCGCCGATGTCGCGGCCCGGGTTCAGTAGTACATACCCTGCACATCGTGCTGCGGCGGCGGCTCCTCCAGCAGCTCGTCCGTGCGCGCGGCCACGCGCAGCGCGCCGATGTCGCGGCCCGGGTTCAGTAGTACATACCCTGCACATCGTGCTGCGGCGGCGGCTCCTCCAGCAGCTCGTCCGTGCGCGCGGCCACGCGCAGCGCGCCGATGTCGCGGCCCGGGTTCAGTAGTACATACCCTGCACATCGTGCTGCGGCGGCGGCTCCTCCAGCAGCTCGTCCGTGCGCGCGGCCACGCGCAGCGCGCCGATGTCGCGGCCCGGGTTCAGTAGTACATACCCTGCACATCGTGCTGCGGCGGCGGCTCCTCCAGCAGCTCGTCCGTGCGCGCGGCCACGCGCAGCGCGCCGATGTCGCGGCCCGGGTTCAGTAGTACATACCCTGCACATCGTGCTGCGGCGGCGGCTCCTCCAGCAGCTCGTCCGTGCGCGCGGCCACGCGCAGCGCGCCGATGTCGCGGCCCGGGTTCAGTAGTACATACCCTGCACATCGTGCTGCGGCGGCGGCTCCTCCAGCAGCTCGTCCGTGCGCGCGGCCACGCGCAGCGCGCCGATGTCGCGGCCCGGGTTCAGTAGTACATACCCTGCACATCGTGCTGCGGCGGCGGCTCCTCCAGCAGCTCGTCCGTGCGCGCGGCCACGCGCAGCGCGCCGATGTCGCGGCCCGGGTTCAGTAGTACATACCCTGCACATCGTGCTGCGGCGGCGGCTCCTCCAGCAGCTCGTCCGTGCGCGCGGCCACGCGCAGCGCGCCGATGTCGCGGCCCGGGTTCAGCAGCAGCAGGCGCGGCCCGGCCGCCGCCGCCACGAGGCTGAGGCCGGCGGCCGGCACCCACGCCACGCGCGACACGGCGCCCTCCAGCCTCAGCGTGCGCAGGCAGCGCCCCGACGCAGTCTCCCACACTGCGGACACGACACGCGTACGAGGGGAGCGATATTACTATCATCATCATTATCATTTCAGCTGAAAGACGGCCACAGCTGGACAGAGGCCTCGCCCAAGCACAGACACCTTTGACCGGTTCTGTGCTTCTCGCGTCCAGCGCATTCCTGCCGCCTTCACCAGGTCATCGATCAACCTTGTGGGAGGTCTTCCAACGCTACGCTCCAGAACCTTTCGGCCCCATCGGTCATTTGGTCTGCGAGCAATGTGCTCTGATGACTGTCACTTAAATTTCGCAATTTTTCGGGCCATGACAGTTACCTTGGTTCTCCTACGGACCTCTGCATTTCTAATTCGATCACGTAGAGACACTCCAAGCATAGCCCTCACCCGTTGAGTGACTTGTAGTCTTCTCAAAACACCCATTGTGAGCAACCACGTTACAGTGTCACAAATCATCACATCACTGGCAACACGCAGCCGATTCGAATTTGACGATTGACCTCTTCATCGAAGTTGGACCTACCTACCTAGCTGGACAGTCAGTCCTAGGTAAACGTAATTGTTCACAACTTCGATTGTAGAGATTTTCGATATTACGATGCCTCCAGACAAAGATTTAAAACGTTAGATTTACCCTCACCGTACATAAGACCCACGAAATTGTGTCCATATCGTCGAAATTGGCGCTGCTTTCGAGGCCCTCGCGGCCGCGCCCCTGCAGACGGTACCTTACCTCTGACGGTGCCGTCGTCTCCGCCGGACACGATGTACTGGCCCGACGGGTCGAAGTCGGCGCTGCGCACGAGGCCGGCGTGGCCGCGCAGGCACAGCGCCTCGCCCGTGGGGAAGGGCTGCAGGTCGCGCGGCGACGGCAGCTTGGGCACGAGGTCGTCGGGCCCGATCGTCAGCTGCGGCCCGATAAACGAGGATGTAGCCACTTATACAAGTAATACGAACTCAGACAATTCTGTTATTTTCGTTTATGCGTGTGTGTATAATAATATTGTAAACAGAGAACGAGGAAAGCTTGCACACCGTAATACAGTTTATTTGTTTTATGTATTTTAATATTGTGAATGTGAAGACTATGTGGGTCATTGTTGCTTTTATTTCCCTCTCAGCTAGTTTTAATCATAGTCTGGCAGTTTGAGTAATTTTTGTGGCCTACCCAAATGTCCTTTCTTTGGTATTGTTCATCGAATCGTTGAGCTCCTTAAGTTCTCAGTTCAGCTGTACGATTACTGACAAATGCGTGCACTGACTGGACAGGTCCACTCAATCTGTGTGGTTTTTCCTCAAAAGACCATTTCAGACACAAAATTACATGGTCTTCAGATGATCTGACCAAGATTATGTCTGGACTTTAAAAGAGACTGTGATCTCTGAACTTGTTTCGGCCTTTCTTCTCAGAATAGTCAGATAGGAAACGCCGACTTCATCTAGTCTTTAAAATATGATTGACGTGCTAAAGTGTTTGTACAAACCTATTTACAGAAATAAAATCATTTATCATTTTATAACTGGTACGGGGGCCAGGGTGAATCGGTTTCGTAACAACCTGAATTTATTATTGTGCACTGAGTAACTAATTGGGTATTTAATGTTATAGATTCATAGAAAATAAGTACAACATCTAAGCCTTAATAAATTCAATTCTTTCATTCATTAAACGTAAGTTGTGCCAGAAAGCCTTTTATACCGTTAAGTTAAAGATTATATTGAAGACAAAAAGGCTTGGGATTCAGTTGCTCCAATTTTTTCATAATGATTGTTTTTTGTTATTTTATTTTTGCTATTTATTTTATTTTACATAAACTTTGACATTTGATAATTATTATATAAACAATGACATGAAAATTTACTTTGTGAAGTATAATATTATTATTTAATTATTGTGAATGTCAGGACTATGTGAAGTCACTTTTATTTTTATTTACTTTCTCAGGTAGTCCAGACATAATCTTGGTCAGATCATATGAAGACCATGTATATTTGTGTTTGAAATGGTTTTTTGAGGAAAGAACCACACAGATTAAGTGGACCTGTCCAGTTAATGCACGCATTTGTCAGTAACCGTGTAGCTCAACTCGGAACTTAAGGAGCTCAACGATTCGACGAACAATACCAAAGAAAGGACATTTGGGTAGGCCGTATAAACTACTTCAAATTAAATCAAATCAAAATATTTTATTTCACATAAACCAACATGGGCACTTATGAAACGTCAGAAGCTAGGTGCACGGTTCCAATTGGTTGTTTCCTATGGAGAAGAGCCGGCAAGAAACTCCACGGTTACTCTTTTAAAAATAAGGGGCTTTTACAATGTTTCCAATTACAGTGTTGATAGATATGGGAGGACAGTGTAGGCCTGTCAACAAGTAACATGTACTCAACAAAATATAAAAAGGTCCACAAATCTAGTCTACAAGTTAGGTCTACAACGTTCTCACATTCACAAAATATTAAAGAATCTATATAAAAATAAGAGCCTATTTAGACTAAATGACATGATTGCCATTACTACTGTAACAAATCGGAATCAAAATCCTATCCACAAAAGCCATAAACAAGGAGTTGAAATAAGAATCCGTAGTATATAATGTCAAATAATGAGATTATGTCAAAGAAGTAAGTAAAAAGAAACAAAAAACTTCGTAATTTGGGAACAGTTAATATACACTTACTTAGTGATGCCGTTAATGTGGTACCAGGGAAGCCACTTGTGCAGAAGGAATTATTGCCAAACTTCCTTGTCTTCAACGTAGTCTTTAATGTCATAATATGCATTTTTGATAAGTATACGTTTGATGTGGGTTTTGAACATTCCATTGCTAAGTTCTGTAACTAACTTTGGCAACTTGTTATAAAAGCGGATACTGTTTATGAGAAATGACTTACTTGTTTTAGTTAATCTAAATTTGGGTATTACAATTTCATTTTTGCTACGTGTATTTATATTATGGAAATCGCTTCTTATTTTGAAAAGTCCTAAGTTTTTGCGAACATACAAAATACTTTCTAAGATATAAAGAGAAGGCAGAGTTAGTATATCAATTTCTTTGAATTTGTTTCTAAGAGACTCGCGAGGACCCATTTTATAGATCGCGCGGATTGCCCTCTTTTGTAAAATGAAAATTGAATCTACGTCAGCTGCCGATCCCCACAGCAGAACACCATAAGACATAATACTGTGGAAATAAGCAAAGTATACTAACCTAGCAGTGGCTATATCAGACAACTGCCTTATTTTTCTTACTGCATATGCAGCTGAACTTAATCTACCTGGAAGAGCTCTAATGTGGGCACCCCATTGCAATTTTGAATCTAAAGTAATTCCTAGAAATACTGTTTCCGTAATAACATCTAGTTCCTTGCCATCAAGTTTTAAATTTAGACCCACTTGGGGTACATTTGGTAATGAAAACTTAAGACATTTAGTTTTGTTCGCATTAAGTAAAAGATTATTTGCTGCGAACCATTTCGAAAGCACCGCCAGACTATCGTTCACATGAAAGACATCCGTATCTTTTCTATCTATTTTAAAAATAAGAGAAGTGTCATCAGCAAATACAATTATATCCGATAAGTTAGCCATCATGTCAGGCAGGTCATTAATATAAACTAGAAATAGGAAAGAGCCAAGAATTGAACCTTGAGGTAGGTCCATCTTAACTAAGGACCCCGAGGACGTCGCCCCGTTAACGTTTACTTTTTTACAGATCAGTGTATTGTGGTCAACGCAGTCAAACGCTTTTGAGAGGTCACAGAAAATGCCAATCGCATCCTGGGATTTCTCCCAGGATTCCAATATGTGACTGATGAGTTTTACTCCCGCGTCAGTCATCGACCTACCTTTCGTGAAACCAAATTGGCGACTATGTAAAATCCCATTTGAGTTAAAATGTGTTAACATCTGGTCTAGCATGATTTTTTCATAGATTTTACTCAATGCTGGTAGCACAGATATAGGCCTATAATTAGAGGGATCACCCTTACTACCTGTTTTGAAAATTGGTACTACTTTACTATGTTTCATTAAATCAGGAAACGTACCGCTGTCTAAACATTGATTAAATATGCCTGCTAATACAGGGGCAATAGTGTCAATGATATCTACTAGAACCTTAACGGAAATCCCCCATAAGTCTTCAGTGTTTTTTATGTTAAGACTTTTGAATGATTTTTTAATTGTGACAATAGAAATGTGCTTGAATTCAAAACTTGGAATGTCCTTACTGAAGTTTTCTTTGAGGAGTGATTCAGCTAATATAGATGATGAGGGGAGAGATTTCGTAACCTCTATTGGGATGTTGGTAAAGAAATGCTCTAGTATCTCAGCAACTTTTAACTTATCTGAAATGGTTTCATTATCAATTTTTAGAGACAGTTCAATTTGATCTCGCTGTTTTGTGTTTCCAGTTTCATTGTTAATTACCTGCCACACAGCTTTTATTTTATTATTAGAAATACTAATTTTGTTACTTATTAATTTAGATTTAGCTTGAGCGCAGACTCTTTTGAATATCTTAGAATATTTTTTTACATAATCATGAAGGGTTTGATCAGAAGTCAATGATTTTTCGTGATACAAATTATATAAAATATCTCTGCTTTTTCTAATGCCAGCAGTGGCCCATTCACAAAATTTTGGTTTACTATTGATTGTAACTTTTTTTTTACAGGACATGCTTTATTGAATTCTTGGCATACTGTAGAAAATAGTGTACAGTAGTTTATATTTGGGTCTTGTGAATCAAAACTAGCTGTTGAAAGATTGCTAAGAACATTATTATTAAACATTTTCAATTTATTTTTAGTTAAAGGTCTTAATTCAACGGTTTTATCTAAGTGTAGCTTTTTATCTAAGTCAAACGACACAACTTGACCAGTATGGTCAGACCTGACGCCACTAATTAAGGATGAGTCTTTTATTTTACAATTAACTTAAACTGCCAGACCATGATTATTACTGAAACAATGACCCACATAGTCGTCACATTCACAATAATTAAAATAATAATATAATACTTTTTACATGTCTAAAATAGTTAGCAAAATGAAATAAAATAAATCAACATTTACCGTGTAAAATTGGAGCAGCTCAATCTCAAGCCTTTTGTCCTCAATATGTTCTTTCAAAGTATAATAGGACTTTCTGGCATAGTTTCCGCTTTATAAAAGATTTGAATTTATTCTTCAGGACCCTTTAGGGATGACTTATCAAAAAACAATGATACAACTAACTTCTACTTGTAAAGAGAAGCGTTACACCAAATCCCTTAAGGGGGATCATTCGACGGGCCATTCATACATTTTTCTAACAGGTAACACGCTAAACATAGACACTCTTTGTTTATAACGAATCATTTTATCACTTATCTACAACGAAATGTCGCCGCGTTCGACCTTTTTAGGAAATAACTTACATTATTTACTGAGAAAAGCGATCGTGTAAATCAACCAAATTTGACACTTGCGTACTAGTGTGCATGAGTTTTGACAAAGAAATAATGCGTCGTCTAGCGTTAACGCTAGATGGCGTGCAAGTGAAATATTATAATAAAATATAACTGACGACTTTACCAAAGTAAACAATTTTATTACTTATTATTTATTGTTGTGTGGCAACATAAATATCACGTCGTAGAAGGATTTATGCAACGTTGCCGTACTTCGCAACCTTGACCTACATACGAAGAAAGCGTTGCCAATCTTCGTCCGCTCCATTGTCATGTAATAAAATACAATAATTTCAATCTCACTTATAAGCAATAGTATTGGCACGCGGAATTTCTCGTGTGTTATTGATGTGAAACATCTATAGCCGCGGGTAAAACCAATTGTTGGCGTGGCGACGCGTCGTCACGCTATATTATCTATGCAAAGTAGTTTTGATGCTTTTCAACCCGTTTTTCTACAGTGAGGAGTGAGAACATAAAAGGCCCTTGTAACAAAAACAATTAGTGTCTTATAGCAAATTTTTATGGCATTTAAAAGTGGACCTTGAAGGTAGAATAAATAAGAATGAATTTGCAATGTTAAGATTTACTGATAAATTTGTACAAGTTTCTGCAATACTCGTAAACCTTTTATTTATTTATTTAAGCAGCGCTTTCCAAGATCAGTCTTTGGATGGGTGACCATTTTGATTAGGTATATTATGTATTACATTGATTAGTTCGCAACAGTGAAGCCGCCAGGTTAAGCAGCGCTTGCTAAGGTCAGTGTTTGGATGGGTGACCATTTTGATTATATCGTGTTTTACCTTGATTATCTCACAAAAGTGAAGCCGCCAGGTTAAGCAGCGCTTTCCAAGGTCAGTCTTTGGATGGGTGATCATTTTTGATGTGAAACATCTATAGCCGCGGGTAAAACCGATTGTTGGAGTGGCTACGCATGCCTTGGCGACGCGTCGCTACGCTATACGATGGTATGTTTCACATCTGCCAGACGTCCCGAGACGGCTCAATTTTTTTGTAATACGAGTACACGCCACCTATTGGGCCATCTTTGTAAACGTAGAGTAGTACTCGTTCACGTCTGCGTGTGTGTAAACGACCTGTATTCAACGGCAGATTTTATTTTGGGGTAATGTGTCGAATTGGGTGGATTTTGAGGCAATGTTATGCCAAGTTCAATTAATTGTAATGTCCGATTACCGCGATCACTACTCCTACAGCTTATTAATGTTCCAATTACACATAAAACAAAATAAACTAAAAAATGTTGACTTCAGCGCCATCTAGCGGGAAAATGGCCAAGAGCAGACCGCATGTTCAACCGTAAGGAAATAAAGTAACAAACGATCGTTCCTAACTTTAAAAAATACGAACCTTCAGACAAATTTCCATCCCCTATTGAACCTCCCTAGACGAGTTTCCAAAAAACTGTGAAACAATTGACTTTTTAGTTATAAACAACGTCTAAGCATGAACTTTCGTTCAAAGTTTCATCCTCTATTTAACCCTTTTACGTGGCGAATTTCCATAAACCCTACCTTATCACTCACTATAAGGAACTCTTGTGCAAAATTTCATACTTCTAAACCCAGTGGTTCAGGCTGTCGCTTGTCTGTCAGTGAGCGCTTTTATAATTTCTAACGCGACGGTATTATCGTGTACGTTCACGTCCATAAAATGTATGTAAATGTACGCTGGTCCTGCTCCACAAGGGCGCACATAAACTAATTGATTAGTATTTGAAACTACTGTTGGAGCTGCTGAAGAGTGTAAAAACTATCTTTGTATTGTATAAATTCAATCTTTTAGTATTGTATAATTGCATAGCACATGTGTGAGTACTATGTACCTACTTTATAGAACCATTTACTAGGTTTGTCTTTCATTGACTTGAATGTGCCCTGGCGGCTGAGAGTATGTCATGCTCACTCAAATGTCTCGCTGGTGGTGGCGTGTGTGTTGGATAATTAAGTTCCCTTCAAAATGGTTGAGCTGAATGGTGCTGATCCATACGTCATGTTCGTGAACGGGCGCCGTCAGTAGGGACTGGCCATTTCTTAGCTGCTACGGCTTATTTTAACTTAATTTAATATTCGAATTGTTTTTGTCTTTTTATTACGGACGCTTTTAACGTTCTGCATCGTTCTCACATGCATAATTTCAACATGAATGATGTAACCAATATTTTGATTTAAAAGAGTGTCCATGGAGTTTCTTGCCCGTTCTTCTCCATAAGTACCTACTATGCTTTGGAATGGGCAACTAGCTTCAACATTCTGACTGACCGACCCCTTGACAATTCAAAAGTGCATGTAATTGGTTTAATTGAAATAAATGCTTTGAGTTTGAGTTGAGTATGGAAATAAGTTATAACGTTATTGTGGACAGACATTTTAAAACGTGTTCAAATAATTTCATACATTTTACTTCCCAGTGTTATGACGTGGACGTCCACGATAACATCGTGGCGTTACGAATTATTCAAGCGCACCATGAATTTGGGATTTTTATTAAGTAGATGTTATGAGACGGTGGTCGTGCCCGTGGTACGTACCCGCATCTTGATGGCCCGCGGCGCCAGGTACAGGTCGAGGCAGCGCAGGAAGCGCTCGCGCGTGAAGCGCTCGTAGGCCGGCACCTCGCGCAGGCTGGCGTGGCGCGTCGGCTGGAACGTGTACTTGCGCTTCCAAGGCGTCTCGCTCAGCTTGTTCCACTCTTTCAACTGAAACGACATCATTGATCAATAGTGGTAACAGTGTTGAGGCAGCGGGCGGCGAGGGGATGTGCTTGTGTATGTAATGTTGTGTACAGTAAACCAGAAAAGCTATAAGTTTCGGTAACCTTCGTTTTTCCGAATTAGTACGAACGTCGCGCCACTGAGTAACCCCCACAGGGGCAAAGTTTCTAAGTTGTGTACTGCTGCGGCGCTTAGTGTGACTGCACCTATCATTGCGTGTTTGTGTTAAGTTTTCTTCCCGTCGGGTAAATTCGGATTACCTACTCCGGTCTCAGATCGTCATTTGCCATTCAAGTTTTGAAAAGTTTTTTGGAATTGCATAGAGCTGTTGATCTCTAATTTTGCAAACCTGGGCCCTATACCACAAAACTTCCAAGTCTACAATTCTACAAAATTGTTAAATTGTAGAAATTTGCGTAAAAAAAAGAATCATCAAAATCGGTTCATACACGACGAAGTTATCCGCGAACACACACAAATAAATAAATTTAAAAAAACTCCGGCCAAGTGCGTGTCGGGCCATGCACAGTGTAGGGTTCCGTAGTAGCCCGTTATCACAATATAGTACGATTCTGTTGTTCTTTATTCTGAATATAATGAAAACGTAACCCGTTGGCACAGCGCCATCTAGCGGCAGTATTGTGAAACTTATGATAGTTTATAATGTTTTTTTTTTTTTTTTTTTCATATTTGTTTTTCAATGCAAGTCTTTACCCGTTATAGCAACTACTTCATCTTAGTCACTTTAAAGGATTAATGCTAAGGATTTTGTATTTGGTATCAAATTATCCAATATCCAAATTCAACGACTATTACTGCTAAACTAGTAAAGTTATCTTAACCGCTATAATTTTCCTTTAAAGTTCATGAAATGCACAATCATCGTGATTTTTTCCAGAATTTTCAAGCCAGCAGTTTAGCTTTTAGAGGGGGAGACGCCCTACTAGAACAAAAATTTGTACTTTAAAGTTTAATATTTCGTAAATGGAGCATTAAATCGAAAAATCATTTTAGCAATCCCAAACTCATTTTAGAAGACCTATTCAACGATACCCCACACAATGGGGTAGACGATGAAAATAATATTCATCCCCACTTCACATGTAGGGGAGCAACCATAAAAAACAATATTTTCCAAAATTTTATTTTACCACTTTGTCGGCGTAATTGATATACACACTCCTACAAATTTACAGCTTTCTAGTACTAACGGTCTCTTAGCAAAACCTCGGACAGACAGACGGACATGACGAAACTATAAGGGTTCATTGGCAGAACTACGGAACCCTAAATATATATATATGGTCGAATTGAGAAACATCCTCCTTTTTTGAAGGCGGTTAAAAATAGAAATTACAAATAATTACGTAATTTACAATTTATTTATTTATTTATTTATTTTACTTTAACATAAAACGGCCAAAGGCCAATTACATTAGTTAAAGATACAACACGTTTAAGTATAAAAAGAAAAAAAGAAAGCAAAAGTATACAGCTACTCGACAGTCATACGCTCATCTCACAATACTCCAGACATGTTGACAATATCTTCTTCCATTCATCCGCAAACACATCACAGTGAGGCATAGCGTCCAAGAGAGCGTTGAGCGCAGAGAGTGTGCGAGGGACAGGAGACTGGGCTCGAGCGACGGTTCGACTCCAAGGTACGGCGAACAATCTGTGCCTTCTGCCACGGTTATAGTTAATCGGAGCAAACAGATGGGATAGTTCGTCATGCAATTCAGGAGCATCTGTTTTTCCGTGAAGGATCTTACACATATTAATGATTTGGTCATTTTTTCTTCTAACCTCGAGAGAATTGTAACCTAAACAACCTAAAAGAAAGTTCGAAGGGTACATAAACGGATAATATCCATTCAAGCGTTTATAAAGATACCTAAGATAAGCCTTTTGTACCTTTTCTAAAAGTAAAGTATACTTCTTTTCGTGCGGGTTCCAGACGCATGCACTGGACTCCAGTTTGCTACGAACAAGTACATTAAAAATAGATTTAATAGCGCTGATGTTGCTAAAATCTTTAGCATTGCGCAGAATGAAACCTAATCGCCTAAATGAATCTTTTGCTACCGTTGCCATGTAATCATGAAACGTTAGCTTGTTGTCAAATGTGACACCAAGATCCTTCATTCCAGATGTTCTAGTAATAGTGCTACCATTAATTTTATAAGTAAAGGTGATAGGGTTTCGTGCTCGAGTAAAACTCATGACGAAGCATTTGGAAGAATTAAATTCCATTTTGTTCTTTACACCCCACTCCACTATCGCCTCAATATGACAATGCAGCGCCAGACTATCGACTTCAGAATTAATTTCGGAAAAGAGTTTAAATCATCTGCGTATAATAGACTTCTGGCGTGATGAATAACTGAAGGAAGGTCATTAATCATTATCAAGAAGAGAAGCGGTCCAAGAATTGATCCTTGACTGACTCCGGAACGCGTATGATAGGGCTGGGATTCATAAAGGCCCAGTCTGACAAACTGCTGACGATCACGAAGATAGTCAGCGAGGAGCTGTAACAGACCTGGCGGAAATCCGATGGCACGTAGCTTTGCCAGCAGAATATCATTAATGACCCTATTAAACGCTTTCCGGAAGTCAAAGTACAAGACATCGACCTGACCCCCACGGTCCAATCGTTTAGATATGTAGTCTACTAGGGTAAGAAGGTTAGTATTTACTGATCTTTTTGCTCTGAAACCATGTTGTTCATTACACAGATACTTTTCAACTTGAGAAATAAATATAATTATGTAGTACGTTCTCAAAAACTTTAGCTGGTGATGACAAAATGGCAATGGGACGGAATTCTTCTACTAATGTTTTATTCAAACTCTTGGGAATAGGAGTGACTCTTGAAATCTTCCATTGTGGTGGGTATATTCCGGTTTTTAATGATAGATTAAAAATATGAAATAGAGGTAAGCAAAAGTGTTTTTTACAATTTTTCAAAATTTCTGAAGGAATGCAGTCAGGCCCTACCGAACTACTAACTTTGAGTTTACCTATTCCTGACATGACATCCTGAGGAGTGAATTTAAATATATTTACATAATTACTGCTAACATTAGTATCACAGTGGCAAACCTTTTCAACATCAAGTCGCGGAACATCGGGAAGATAAACGCTAACAAAAAAATCAGCGAAGGCGTCAGCCGCATGAACACCTGCAAATTTTTCACCATTGTAGGTAACATTCGGCTCAAAACCACCTTTTGAGCGTAAACTGACTATATGTTGCCAGAAATCACGCGGATTGGCTCTTATATTATTTTCAATCACTTTGGTATACGATGCATAGGCGCGTGCCACCCGTGTTTTAAGGTTGGCTCTCATATCTGAAAAATTCTTATGGGCTGTTGTACATTTAGTGCGCTTCCAAGCAGTATGCCACTTGAGCTTAAGTCTAGTGTCCTGAATTATGTCTTTTGTGAACCACACTGGATAACGCCTACTTGTGGTTTTAGATCGTCTTTTCTTTGCTACACAAGCATCGAAGATGGAATAAATTGACTCATAAAAGTACTCAGTAGCTAAATATACATCATCAGTCTGTATAACCTTCTCCCATGAATTTTTTGAAAGTAAATCAAAAAGCTTATCTCGGTTACATTTTTTGAAATTCCAGTCTTTACTGGTATGAATGTTACTTGGTTCAATGACATCAGAAATACGTGTAGATTTAATTTTAATATCAATATCTAATGGCGGGTGATAATTGTCAGGTTTAACGATGCCATCCGTGACGGCGACAGAACTATTAATCGTGCCAGCGCTCTCTCGGACCAACACCACATCTAGCATACCTCCATTTGAATTACTCACCACATTCTTCTCATTCAGGCAACAAAAAGATAAAAAGTAAGAATAATAGTTAACAACAGATAAAGAAGCACTTTTCAAATTAACGTCTCCTAAAATTAAAACAGATCCTTTTAAGTTAGACGCAAAACTTTCGACTTTACAAAACCAACGCATATAGTCCGCGTCTTTAGCACTAGGTTTAATGTATACCGCACACACGTAAATAGTACGACCACACCACGCAAAATTGCCCACAGATCTTCACCACAGTCCGTTTCAAATTCGCGGCGCCGTCGCAACAACACAGGCGACCGCGCGGCGAGTAGAACTCCCCCACACGGCGTGCCTCTGTCACGACGTAGAATATTTCAGTCTCCTGGTGTTAGCTCCGCGTCTTCAACCGACTCATCAAGAAATGTTTCTGTTATTGCAACGAGATTATGTTCCATCAACAGTAAATTATTTCGCCATATAGTTACTTAGTTTGGTTTTTAAACCTCTCACGTTCTGGTAAAAACAATGTAAGTTCGAAAGTTTATGTGCTACGAAAGGGCTGATTGTTGACTGGTGGGCTGGGATTGGGGTTTTTTTTCATTCAGCTCATTTAGACCGGCTGATCTATTATAATTCACCCAGGGCCTAATCTTTGCGTTGACCGGCCAGACATCAGCTGAGTGAAACATTTCATAGCTAGCAACTGGTACTCCCATCTTATAAGATTTGTAGTCCCCCTTTGACGTTAATATTTCAACCGAACATGCACCTGTACTTGCTGGACACAGCTGCAGCAGATAGTTGCGTATCTCATCAGCACCCGATTCCATGTTCCACAGATGTAAATATTTACGTGGTTCAACTGCCTTTAGCGTAGTTACGGTAGGTCCAGCAATACCACTAATTGAAGTAATTTAACGATGTTTCCGAGTTACAGTCGTCCATTGGGAAACAGGCACCTTGAGGGACTCACCGATGGCATCCACGCTGGTCGTTATAGCCGGGGTTGATTGGTCAAGCTTGTTAGACTGGCTAAAGTCAATGACCTCAGGTACAAGTTGAGAACACGGGGGCATCAGGGTAGTCGGTTTCGGTTTTTGTGGTTTCCGTTTCCTCAGTTTCTGTTGCTTAGGCTTAACTATACTTTTTATAGCTTGGATTGGAACAGCAGTGCTGTCCGCCGCTGTAGACGGCTCGGTAGCGAGTGTAGCAACGCTAGGAGAGTTATATCTGTCGTTGGTGAGTAACTCGAGTTTTTCTTTCAAGAATTGTATAAGCGACTCGTGACTTTCCAATTTTACCTCACACCTCGCAAAGCAAAGACACTGAATTTGTAAGATGTTGTTTCAAATCATGCATTTCCTGTTTCAAGCTGTTTATTTCAGGTGAAAGTTCATGCGGAATTATATTTTCTCCGGACAGATTGATTGATTTTTTTTCCGTTGGTTGTTCACATGTCTCATTGAAGGCCCCTACGTTCAAGATGTTAGCAAAGCTTCCATTTTTTTCAACTCGTTTAGGGCTCTCACGTGATACGAAAAAATCATCGCTATGAGTATCTTTGCTCAGTGTGGCAGTACAGGCGCTGGGTGATATTATTACGTCCCTACCGGCCCCTTCCTCAAGTAATGCACATTCGTCTATTAATATTGATGTATCTGATTTTCCTTGTACAGTCACTGTTAAATTGGAATTATTGATTGGTTTTATGTAAGGAGAATCTTTTGATCTTGATGGCGTAGAAAAACTGCTATTTAGTAAGCAATTATTTATGCTATTTCGGAAACGTCTCGGTGTCGTGCACTTTCTGTCTGACAAGGTTACCTTTTTATATGCATCAATAGTTGCTTGGCAGTTCCCTAGATCCATCTTCAATTTAAAATTTTCGGTATTTAAGTTCTCAATCTCGAAGTGCGCACTATGTAATTCGGCTGTTAGCTTTTTGATGGTATCATTGAGATTCACGATCGTGTCACTATCATTTAGTGACGTATTTGGCACGCTCATCATTGTGGTATTAAGTAATGCTGAATTATTATAGTAGAGATTGTCAAGTGAACTAGACTTATGCGGTTTTCTAAAAGTTACGTTTTCGGACTCCATATTATTATCGGGTGTAATCGTTGTGCCACTACCAAGAAAAGCAGAGAATAGGCCACTATAATTTGAAATATAAAATGGCTATGGCAATAGCAAAGCAAACGAAAAAGGCCAGTAATCTTGTAACAGGCAGGACAAATAATAATAACAAAGTAAAAGCAAAAAGCAGCAAAAAGACACTCCCTGGATTCGAACTTGCTCCACTCAATTTGTTGGGTACGTGCCTTTACGCCACGCAGTCATCTACGCTATGCGGTGAATATTTGCTGCTGTTACTTGTCTCTCAATTAGCTGTTATTGAGCAATGCGTGTTTGTGACCATTTATGGTAATCTACCGCGCGCCAGCCGGTTCGCGCGCACGTGAGGACGAGTCACTGATTTTCGTTCACAACACAGTTCTTTGTTCGGTTTTATACGTGGTTTATAAGATTTATTTGTACACACACTGCTTAATTATTGATAATGTTATTGTTTGTTTCAATACCTGTACTACCACTTAATGTTTGATATAAATTGAAAGCACAATAGTTAAAGATTTGAAATTATAAACTTAAATAACACGGAGCTACAATTAGCTGCTTGCGCTCATACCTGACAATATTGTAGACTGGTCACTACAGTTTACATATTTGTAAGGTTTTCCGTACAATTGTGTGGCTTAGAGTTTTGTGGTACCTACATGCACTTGTTATATTTACAAAGGAGACGGGGATTTCTGGGCCTAATTGTTATAAGTTGAGGTATGCACGGATACTGACAAATCCGAGCACTGACTGACAGGTCTTCACATGATCTGACCAAGATTATGTCTGGACTTTAAAAGAGACTGTGACCTCTGAGTTTGTTTCGGCCTTTCTTCTCAGAGTAGTCAGATAGAAAAACCAACCTCATCCAGTTAAAAAAATATGATTGACGTGTAAAAGTGTTTGTACAAACCTACTTACAGAGATAAAATCATTTATCAATAATAAACTTTTTAATGTTTATTTTTTTATTTAAACTTAGTTTTATTTTTGCATTAAGTAATCGTTTTATTGTATATTATGTTGTGAATACTCATATAGTTTTTATTATTAAAATTATAGTTTATGTAAATATTCTGAGTTATTATGAAAGACTTACACTAAGATAATTGAAAACTTTTCACTGGTGCCGATTCCCTTGTACACCGAACTAAACTATCACTAAGGCCCGTATTAATAAACGTTCCTCAGCCCAAGAAGTCGCACTTGATACCAACCTTGAGATCATGACCGTATTAATAAATATTCTATTCTATTCTATTCTATAATAATTTGTGTACTTAAGTTACGGCTTGGGTTTACGTTATCAGTCGAGTGATGGACTAATTAATAAACGGAACTCTACACTTAAGTATACAATAGGTGTGTGTACTCGAGATGCGTAAACCTGAGTGTAGGCAGTCCGTGACTTAGGTCGTGATTAGTAGCGCGAAATATGGAGTTTGAAAATATTTTGGGTGATATTAATTATTACGATGAAATAGATTACCTATTATAACGATATTTTATGACCTTTAAGATATCGTTTACCAAAAATCTATCTAAGTGGTCAAACACAGCGCGGGCGGCGGCGCGGGTAGCGGAATCTGCAAGCACCCGCTTGCAGATTCTGCTGTTCCGCTTCTGTAAACACATAATTCCTTTTGTCTATGAACAAAGTGCCAGCTCAGCGGGCAGCGTAATCCGCCGGGGGAGGGGCATCCGCATCCGCTCCCGCCACTCGCGCCGCCCGCCGGGGGAGGGGCATCCGCATCCGCTCCCGCCACTCGCGCCGCCCGCCGGGGGAGGGGCATCCGCATCCGCTCCCGCCACTAGCGCCGCCCGCCGGGGGAGGGGCATCCGCATCCGCTCCCGCCACTCGCGCCGCCCGCCGGGGGAGGGGCATCCGCATCCGCTCCCGCCACTCGCGCCGCCCGCCGGGGGAGGGGTATCCGCATCCGCTCCCGCCACTCGCGCCGCCCGCCGGGGGAGGGGCATCCGCATCCGCTCCCGCCACTCGCGCCGCCCGCCGGGGGAGGGGCATCCGCATCCGCTTCCGCCACTCGCGCCGCCCGCCGGGGGAGGGGCATCCGCATCCGCTCCCGCCACTAGCGCCGCCCGCCGGGGGAGGGGCATCCGCATCCGCTCCCGCCACTCGCGCCGCCCGCCGGGGGAGGGGCATCCGCATCCGCTCCCGCCACTCGCGCCGCCCGCCGGGGGAGGGGTATCCGCATCCGCTCCCGCCACTCGCGCCGCCCGCCGGGGGAGGGGCATCCGCATCCGCTCCCGCCACTCGCGCCGCCCGCCGGGGGAGGGGCATCCGCATCCGCTCCCGCCACTAGCGCCGCCCGCCGGGGGAGGGGCCTCCGCATCCGCTCCCGCCACTCGCGCCGCCCGCCGGGGGAGGGGCATCCGCATCCGCTCCCGCCACTCGCGCCGCCCGCCGGGGGAGGGGCATCCGCATCCGCTCCCGCCACTCGCGCCGCCCGCCGGGGGAGGGGCATCCGCATCCGCTCCCGACACTCGCGCCGCCCGCCGGGGGAGGGGCATCCGCATCCGCTCCCGCCACTCGCGCCGCCCGCCGGGGGAGGGGCATCCGCATCCGCTCCCGCCACTCGCACCGCCCGCACTGTGTTTGACCACATAAAGGATGCCTCGAATCCTTTTGAGTTTTTATTGTTGTATTCGTTAAGGTCAGGAGAAGGATCTTATGAAATAAAAAAATAAGGAAGTTGATCGGAACGTTACAAAATTTAAGAAAACTTAACGCCAATATTAATTTTACATAACTGTCAGTTGCTTGAAATAACTGTCAGCGATTGACAGAATGCGCGCTGCAAATATCGTTTAACACAGATGGATCGGTTGATAAATGAGTCGATAGTTTTAGTTTTAGTCAATAGTCAAAACTAAAACTAAACGACATATGACATTCATAGTTAAGACAGGACAACGTCTGTCGGGTCAGCTTGTAAAAAATAAAAATAAAAATGTGCTAGTCATTGTTGTATAATAGTAACACTCATTGGTGAACAGTAACAGAGGTCTTCCAATTTCCTAAGAAATAACTGTTCTATTAACTTTAAGGTTTTATGCTAGAGCATCATTTCAGGAAGATACCTATCTACCTATGTAAATATTGTAAATACTTTTATCATGAGTATAATATATTTAATTACTATTTATACGTAGGAACTAAAAACCATTAAGTCCGCAAATGTACTTCTTTAGTTGTATAAAGTTTAATAAATAAATAAACTTTAAAAGTAGTAGGTACCATATAAATCCAATTAATCTAATTTTAAAACCCAATATATTCATGTGAAAATGTAATCTAATAAATTCATATTTCAGCCTGTTTGTGGTGACCCAACACATTTATCACAACCTAAAGCATCAAATATCATATTGGGAAATAAAAACACTTTTTTTTACAATATAAGGCTTTCTTGGATAGAAAACAACTTTATAACGTGATATAGCGCTATCCATTAAAGTTTTAACAAAATACAAGTATTTCAAAGATGGCGTCAAAAAATTCCTCCGCATCGCTGTCGACTGGTAATGTACCCAAGAGACTGGCGGCATTGCCACGTTGTATTGCAATGCTTAGCCTCTGGCCAAGGTAAAATCCAGCCCTTGGGTCACGGGAAGTGTCAAACAGGCGTTTGGAGATTTCCTTGAACAAAACAAGGGCACTCGGACCCCACGGCCCGAGGGTTTCAACCCCAAACGGCTCGAAAATATAATTACCAATAAGGTTGTTATACTTACGCCGCTTGAGGTTTTCCGCAGCCGCAGCAGCGGCGCCAGCACAGCACGCCGCGACAGGAAGATGGGATGGCGCAAGAGTATCGACACATGTTGCGTCCCACACTAAAGGCCTACCCACCTTCCATGGAAATAAAGACATGCCGTCCGGTCTCTTGCCATCGTCGCGTGCCAAGCCATTAGGTTCTAATACAGCTGGAACGCCGACGGTGACAAGAGCTCGTCGGATGATGTCATTAATGTTCGCGTGCCGCGGTATGCGGCCCGCACTTCGGCTGCAAGACAGACCGTGGTGTCCGAGGCTGTTGACAACTTCGCCACAGTGACAGCGATGAGGGGAACAAAAGGGAGCTCCTAGTAGCAGGGAAGCAGCGAGGCGGAAAGTAGTGTCGTCGAACAAAGTGCCTATGTTCGACGATGGTAGTGCATGAAGCCAAAGACCCGACTCCCACTTACCCACAGCCAGTAGGCGCGCACGCTCCACAGTAGTAGCAGACGTGTCAATTCAATTATTCTGTACTACTCTGCAGAGTGGCTCATCCCACCGTCTCTGGGAAGATGGATTGTCGGGTGGATCTGAATTCGGGCAAGCGAGACGCCAAGCATCCATAGCCTCGGTGAAGCACGGCACATCAAAATCAATCAGTGTGGAGGCTAGGATTTTCCTGATTAATTTCTCAGTGCCGTAAACCGAGGATATGAAAGCCGGTAAACTAATACTAGAAATTTTGCGGACGCCGAGGCCTCCCATACGAATGGGAAGAGTAGCTTGTGTCCAAGCTCGGTCGTCCAGGGCCACATTTAAAATCGAAGTTAATGTATGCCGGATAATTTGGTCCATTTTGTCTAAGGTGTCTAGGGTGCTTCCATAAATGAGAAGCGCGAAGGAAATATGTTAATTTAGGGCCGAATCAGCAGTAACGGATTAAGGTTATGGCCGAATGCATGTTAATTTGGAATAATCTTTCCTTTTAATAATAATAATTTTAATATAATATTTTTTTTTACCTTAGCCAGAGGCTAAGCATTGCAATACAACGTGGCAATGCCGCCAGTCTCTTGGGTACATTACCAGTCGACAGCGATGCGGTGGAATTTTTTAACGCCATCATTTAATTTGTTATTAGTTTTAGTAAGGTTAGGTAATTATATTTTAATTGTAAATATTATTGTGTTTGATAAAAAATGTATATAAATAAGTATGTAAATAAGTATTTCAATAAATCTTACGACATAAATAATGAAATGTCATGCATATCATTCTAAACTTCGGTCAATGTGACGTAATCGTTCACGAAATCAAGCCATCAAGTACAGCGCATTGAGGAGCTGATCTTGGTAACTGAGATACTGTTTTCATGTGTTTATTAATTAGCAATGATCATAAAATGCTGATATCGTAATAATGGCGTATCAAATGATTACGCACTTGAGTACGTCATTGAGGAACGTTTATTAATACGGGCCTAAAATTCCTCACTTTTGGCTATGAGAATCAAAATGCTCTTCTGCAAAAAAAAAACTCTAAATTTAAAAATAATTTTGACACAACTAAAATTTTATTTGACAATCGCTACTCCTCGTGGTACTTAATTGCCCGTGATTTTTTAAAGCTGAAAGCGCGCATGTTGGGCAGCCTCGACGTGTTTTGTATGGAATTTTTCACTTTTTGTATGGAAAATATGAAAAATGATTAAACTACATGTGGAGTCTTAAGGTAAACCCTTAAGACTCCAGGGCTTCATAAAAGGGTTCGAATTTTTTATTATTTTTGCGATAGGACACATAATTTTCGAGATCTAAGCTAAATAAAACGAAAAAAAAAAACCTTCAGTTGTACAAAAACACTTAACTAAAACATCATGCAGCGTTACAACTAAGGGAAAAAGTGTTTTCGATGAACTCTGGCACCCAAAGTAAGATTTAACTTGTGTTTAGGGTGCCGTCCTCGCCTATAGTTTGAACATATATCCGTAGTTGTAGGACGGGCACAGAATATTATTATTATTATGTCTCTTGACATAAGATAACTACTTACTAATAAATGTATATAATTATGAAGTGGCCTATAAATGTACCTATGTGGGGTGTGTGTATGTATTGAGAGAGAGAGAGATAACGATGTTGAATTTTTTTTAAATTTTGCGTTTAAGCAAGTCTGCATAAATATAATTATAAATGTAATACATTTAGTTTAATCAATTGATACATGTAGTAAAACTTCAGTCCTATCGTAACTCAGCGTCAATTGCCACTTTGTGACCTTGTTCTTACAACCACTTCGGCACATGGGCGCAATGGTGCATAATTTGTTTATTTTGTTGTATAAATGGTCAGACAGAATATCATAATTACGCTGGGCAAGGGCCGCGAGTCGAGCATACTTCAAAGTATCTACGCTGTTCAGCAGTATTCGGGTTGTATACCACAGAGGGATGTTTGCGCAGAATAGTGCCAATAACAAAAAGCTGTCTCACAGTGAGGACCTGTCATTCGGTGTAGAGAGCCGAGGTGGGATATCTAAACGGCTTCAAGGTCATGACCTTGAGGACAGCTCTCTGTGCTCATTCCAGAGGCAGTAGGGTTGTCTTGGGAGTCCCACCCCACACTGTGATACAGTAGTTTATTATGCTTTGACAGAGGGCAAAATAAACAGTTCTAATGGTACGGTAGTCCACAGAGTGCCTTAGTTTTTTGAAAATAAAATATACACTTGCGGAATCGCGGTATGAGATTGTTAAGGTGGGGTGTCCAGCTCAAAGAACTATCTACATAGACTCCGAGATACTTAACATACTCACACCTTGGTGAGTGGAGAACAGCTGCATTGTGAGGAGGATAGATCAAGTGAGCAAGTATGAGCTCTAAGCGCCATTGAATCCGGTGGAGGGAGGTTGGTGGGTAGTAAGGAGAAAGATACAGCACTGACTTTTGCACCCAAAGTCGAGGTGTTGTGGTGAATTGTAGTTCATGAAAACTAATTTTGTTCCACACCTATTTAATCGCGATTAAAAATAGCCAGATTTAGTTAGACAGCCAAAATTTTAGGTGAAAAACGTCAACGTCATGTAAAGGTTCTGAATAGCAAAATTGCCATTTCTCTAAATTACTAACTTAGTGCGATCTTAGTGCTGTCAAACTTAAATATAGTTAAGTTGTGTCACTTTAGTCTATTTCAGAGTAGGAAATCGTCATTTGACAGGAATAAACTAAATTTTAGTGATTTTTAGTCTAGTTTAGAGAATTTTCCCCATGAGAAGAAGGCGTGAGTTTATGTATGTATGTATGTATTTACAGAATTTTGTGACATGAGAATCGGCACCATTATGTGGATTTTTAACTTCTTTTCAAATAGGGGAAAAAGATTGTATTTCCTTAATATCTTTCAGAAATTCGTTATACATTTTGGTACCGTAGTTGGTTCGTGGTCTACTGTATAGGCAGATATTGATGACGGTTCTCTTGTCACAAATTTCTCTAAACTAGACTAAAAATCACAAAAATTTAGTTTATTCCTGTCAAATGACGATTTCCCATTCTGAAATATACTAAAGTGACACAAATTAACTATATTTTTGTTTGACAGCACTAAGATGGCACTGAGTTAGTAATTTAGTGAAAATGGCAATTTTTCTATTCTGAATTTGATGTTTTTCACCTAAAATTTTGGTTGTCTAACTAAATCTGATTATTGTGTCCTTCGGCCTCATTCGGGGTCATATAAAAATAATTTGAGTCTAGCATCTTCCGTTTCCGTGTCACATCTATGTAGGTATATGCAACTATCTCCTTCTTGACAGCACTATGATGACGTAATGTCCGCCCGCGTTCACCAGGTGGCTGCAGCGAGCCAAATCGTACATTGGCGTCCTGTTTTCGGACAGTTCACATCTAAATTTAAAAGTAAACGCTGTTGGCGTTCGATATTCTTGGATTTTATAATTAAATTCTTAGAAAATTATAGTTTAAATTTATTAACGCTGTTAGCGTTCGGTATATGCTTAGAGATATAAAAGTGGTATTTTATTAAGGATAAAATAGTTTTACAATGGCGGATAGAGTACAGGCGCGTAGTCGTAAAGAATCTGATTCGTCATCGGATTCGTCAAGTTCCTCAAGTTCCTCTGATTCATCCCCGTCGGATTTAGAAGTTGATCAAGTAGATAAATCCCGTAAGAGGAAGAAGGCGAGTAAGAAGAAGAAAAGTAAGCGTCATCGAGGACAAAGCAAGGTAATCAAAAATTATGATTGTGATAATCCGATATATAATGGTGATAATTTCGAAGTAGCACACGAACAACCGACTACGGAAAGGTTGTCTGAACCCGTCTCAGGTCCTGTACCAGTTCAATCATTTGATTTTGATTTGGCAACGCAATTAAAAGAGCCAGCTGTCACTGTAACTCCATCTAATCAGTTAGATTTGCTCAATTCTATTCAGTATTTTAATAACGAAAACTGGAATAATGTTAGATATGTGGAATCGCAAAAAGTTTATAACGCTCGTCTTGGATATGTTGACCTTGAAGTAAACGATGAAATCAAATGTTTAGAAAAAGTTACCCATCTACCCTCTGCGGATAAATTTCTTGGCGCTGTAACTCGCGCACTGGTAATGCAAAGCGACGCTATGCAACAGGGATTTCGGCAGATAGTGACTGGACTAAGGGTACGGGTAGCATGGACCCGGAACAATTTACATTTAAATTAAAAGAGGTATTTTCCAGTGATTATCAAAAGATTTCACGTGATTGTTTGCAACTAGTTTGTGGCCGTAGGGCCGATATAATTGAACAATGACGCGAAGTGTTCATTAAGCAATTAAGAGATAAATCATTTAAGCCATGTTTGAAGAAAATACCGCCGTCTAGTGATTTTTTATTAGATAAAGTACCTTTTAGTGAGTTCATTAAGAATAATGGCGGAGTTAACAACATTTTTTATACAAATAAAATTATTTTTTCTGGGCAAGATAAGAAAACCCCTAGACCCCAGGCGGCGTACCCTGGCCCTAGTGGACATTAATCGTCCAGTCGCGCTTCGGCACTGACGATGAACCATAGATTTCCTCCTCCTCAGAGTGCAGGAGCCTTTTATAATAATTATCACACAATGAACCCGTTTATTAATAATCCAAAAATTTTTCGTCCTCAACCGAGGGTACAACTGGCTGCACAACGCTTTTACCAGCCCTATAGTTTTCGGAAAAATGAATCGCAAAACAATGCACACCGGGGCAAGGGCTTGGTTAAATTCAATAAAAAGTTCTGACTCGGATCAAGATTTTTAGGGGGGGAGGGCTGCTTACAAAATCATATTACGGAATGGAAGAGGCTGGGGGCACCAGAACCATTAATGAAAATATTGAAGGGTTATCGCGTTCCTTTTCAAAAGAAACCGCCTCTGGTCCCGCCAAGGCAGGTGAAACGTTGCAATCTTACTCTACCATCGCCGGAGATGGGCAGAGTAATTCAAAATTTGTTGAAACAGAGAATTTTAGAACATGCCCCCCAAACTCCGAGTTTCATATCTTTCATACTGATTCCCAAAAGCGACGGAGCCTACCGTCCTATTTTCAATTTAAAAAGTTTAAACAATTACCTGAAAATAACCAAATTTCGTTTGATTTCTGTAAATCGAGTTCCCGATTTCATTCAGGAGAGGGATTGGACGGTCAAAATAGACCTCAGGCAAGTTTACAACCACGTAAATGTATCACCCGCTCACCGTTGTTTTCTCCGTCTAATGTACCGAAATCGGTTACTGCAAATGACCTGTTTGCCGTTTGGCCTGGCGACAGCGCCCAAAGTATTTGCATCGTTGACCAACTGGACTGCCGAGATTTTCAGGAATCTAGGCATTCGAGTAGTGGTTTTTCTCGACGATTACCTCGTAGTAGCACAGGACAGACTGACACTTATAAAACACGTCGAAGTTGTTCTTCAAACTCTCAACCAGCTGGGTTGGCAGGTGAACAGGGAGAAATCGATTCTTATACCTCAGAAAATAATAGAGATTTGGGCTTGATGTGGAATCCGTGGCAAAGTCAAAAGTTTTTACCAGAGAACAAGATTCAGAACATGCAAATAGTTTTATCAAAGTTACTCCGGCGGCGGAAGGCGTCTCTTCGAGAAATACAGAGCATCATAGGCGTTCTAAATTTTGCTCGACTCGCAGTTCCAATGGGTCGTTTGAATTTTCGGCACCTACTGACTTATTGCAACCTGGTCCTGAAAATGCCATTTCAGTCGAGTTATCCCTTGCCGGCGGAGGTGCTGGCAGAATTAAGTTGGTGGAAGGTACACTGTGTAGAGAAATCCAGGCTTCATCCACCACAAGTAAAAAAAAATTGACAACAGACGCAGCAGATACAGGTTGGGGGGCGGAGTTAAATGGTCTGCACCTATCGGGCAAGTGGACAAAAGAAGAAGAGCGGCTTCATTCGAATCACAAAGAGATGTTAACTATTCTAAAATTTTTACTAGAATTCGCTCCGTCTCTGAGTCACACATCTCTGCTTCTGCAGTGCGACAACAAGGCGGTTGTAGCGTACTTGCGCAAGGAGGGGGGCAACAAGTCGCGGATCATGATGGAGCTAATATATCAAATTTATCACATACTTCAAAAGTACGACATTCATGTAATCCCTCATCACATTCCAGGCAGGTACAACAACGTCGCAGACGGTCTGTCGCGTCACTCGATGTTACAAGAATGGCATCTAATCCCCGAATTCACCAGTATTGTCTTTGCAAAGTGGGGTGTTCCCCAGACAGATCTTTTTGCCTCCAACACAGCCCACGTAGTACCTTGTTATGTTACTCTAGATCAACGAGATCGGCGAGCATGGAGACACAACGCGTTCGCATTCAAATGGGATTTCCGTCTGGCATGGGTCTTTCCTCCTCCGAGTTTGATACCCCGGGTCCTGATGCATCTAAATCAGGCTCGAGGTGTATTCCTGATAGTTGCACCGAGGTGGCCTCGAGCATTCTGGAGAGCAGACTTGAAGACCAGAGCGATCGCGCCTCCGTTCATGATTCACAGGTTATCGAAAGTGCTAGTAGACACGAGGACCGGGCAGCCCCCGCCTCGAGTGAAAGAACTGGTCTTAGAAGTATGGAGATGTGGGGGTGGTCTGAATCTTTAGGTGACTGGTCTGACGAACAAAAGTGTCTGTTGAAAGAAGGTTAGAGATCGTCTACATTAAATACATATAGGCCAGCATGGCAGAGATGGTTGAATTGGTGTTCCATGTTTGGTATTAATTTCTCAGACCCTTCAGGTCGTGAATTGGCTCGATATTTAGCGGACTTGCACTTAAAAGAGAAATTATCCTATCGTACTATTTTACTTCATAAATCGGTAGTGTCCACTTTATGTAATACAAAAAGTGAGGCCCGATTAAGTTCAAATATTTTGGTTAAACAAATGATTAAAGCTATAGCGTTACAACAACCTAAAAAGTGTCCACCCCCTGTTTGGGACCTTCAATCTTTAGAAGGTTGGTTGGGTAGTAGACCTCTTCAAAATAGAAAGTATATTCGAAATTTCAAGAGTTTGTGCAGTTTTACTGTTACTATGTTCAGGGCGTAGGATACACGATTTAACATTACTTAGTGTCTCGCCAGACAGGTGTATAGTTGGTGAGAATAGCATAATATTTTGGCCGCATTTTGGTTCGAAAACTGATTCTCAAACTCACGTACAGTCAGATTGGAAGTTGTTAGGGAATCTTGATAATGAGGCGCTTGACCCGGTACTTTGGCTTAAAAAAGTTATAGAAAATGGAAAACCGCGTCGTTTGTTTTGTTCTAGCGATAGATTATTTATCACTGTATGTGGAAAAGCCAAGCCAGCTACGAGAACTATATTGGCAGGTTGGGTTAAGTCAATTTTGAAGGATGCGGGAATTGAGGCTACTCCAGGTAGTTTTCGTTCGGCAGTTGCTTCACGAAGTTGGTTGGATAACGAACCTCTTGATGAGATAATGGCACGAGCTAATTGGAGATCTGGTAATACTTTCAAAAAACATTACAGAAAGGAAGTGATTCCAACGCAGGGAAGCTCCTTGATTCATCTTTTTCAGCCAATTAATTACCTCTGATTAAATATAATAGGTAAAGTATTTTGTGATATTGATGATCCTACAAGATGATTGGATTATGAGAATAATAATAAGTTTTACATGAATAAGGTAAGTTTATACAAAGAAATTACATGATGATCGATTCAATGTATGTATGTTCTGTTTACTCTGTAATGAATTGATAGGTACTATATTTTTTTTTTTGTCATTTATTCTAACACATTAACTATATTATTAATTTATTGCAATGCAATCGTATTTATTTTTGTGGATCGTTTATTGCTTGTAATAATTTCTTGTTCTAATATAATGGATGTCTTTTACAACACATTGGCGTCCCGTTCACCAGGCGATAACAAACGAAGCCTCAAATTATGATTATATGACCCCGAATGAGGCCGAAGGACACAATAGCAGCGTTTTACCTTCAAACAAAGCGCTTGTTGTGTCCGGAGACTCATCCGGGGTCATAATTTTAACGACTGCCTGGTTTATAGTCTAGTCGACAAGTTAAAAATGGTGTTAATTCGACATACTACTGCTAAAATTATGTGGTTTAGCTCATTCGATTCGGAATAATGTCTAGACCATTGTGCTAAAAAATTGAATTAGCACATAAAAAAATCCAAAAGTTATTAACAATTAAACACCTTCAAAAAATAGCGTTTCGTTTATTGCTTATTGTCCGTAAACTATAAATATTTTCGAAATTTGAAAAAAAGATCCTTAAAGAGGAGGAAATTTAGTAAAAAAAAGTTCCAACTCCCGGAACTGTAGCTCCATTATTTATAATTTTAATTTAACGCTGAAAATAGCCCGCCGCGCGCCATTGTTAGGTTGCGCGCACGGCCTCGAAAGCGAGTACGTCACTTAATTTTTTTTTTTTCAAGTACTTAAAGTTAATTGAAAAATCTAAAAAAAATATTGCATAATCTAAACACTTTAAAAAATTTATTCCCGTTGGAATTTTTTATAAAAACATATTTTTCAATATTCTAGACGGCTGTTAATTAAGAAAATTTTGTCCAATTTCCATCATCCTTCTAAACTAAAAAAAATGTTTAAATAATTACCTTAAAATTATTTCGCTTCGTGGACCTCTTCTTATAAATATATTAAACAAGATTGCGTCGTCTAAGTTATGAAATTGTTAATATTTTGTTAATAATATTTTTTTTAAGTTAACAAAAAAAGAAAAAGCACAATTATGTTGTAAAGAATTTTTTTTTCTTTATTTATTATTATATTTTCGTTTTTATGTCAATAAAAGACATCTTTTAAGATATTTTATGAGTTTTAGAAAAAAATAATTATTAAGAATTTTTTTTTTTCTAAAAATCATTATTGACAGTTCTCTATAAAATTTTAAAAAAACATTTTTCAAAAATATATAAATAGTCCATTTGTTAACAAAATGTTTATAAACAAATGGATAAAAAAAAAAATTTTTTCAATTAAAAGATGTCTTTTATTGACATAAAAACGAAAATATAATAATAAATAAAGAAAAAAAATTTCATTACAACATAATTGTGCTTTTTCTTTTTTTGTTAACTTAAAAAAAAAATTATTAACAATTTCATAACTTAGACGACGCAATCTTGTTTAATATATTTATAAGAAGAGGTCCACGAAGCGAAATAATTTTAAGGTAATTATTTAAACATTTTTTTTAGTTTAGAAGGATGATGGAAATTGGACAAAATTTTCTTAATTAACAACCGTCTAGAATATTGAAAAATATGTTTTTATAAAAAAATCCAACGGGAATAAATTTTTTAAAGTGTTTAGATTATGCAATATTTTTTTTAGATTTTTCAATTAACTTTAAGTACTTGAAAAAAATATTTTTAAGTGACGTACTCGCTTTCGAGGCCGTGCGCGCAACCTAACAATGGCGCGCAGCGGGCTATTTTCAGCGTTAAATTAAAATTATAAATAATGGAGCTACAGTTCCGGGAGTTGGAACTTTTTTTTACTAAATTTCCTCCTCTTTAAGGATCTTTTTTTTCAAATTTCGAAAATATTTATAGTTTACGGACAATAAGCAATAAACGAAACGCTATTTTTTGAAGGTGTTTAATTGTTAATAACTTTTGGAATTTTTTATGTGCTAATTCAATTTTTTAGCACAATGGTCTAGACATTATTCCGAATCGAATGAGCTAAACCACATAATTTTAGCAGTAGTATGTCGAATTAACACCATTTTTAACTTGTCGACTAGACTATTAGTTGGTTTCTCAAGTTTTAGGTTGTTGAGGCCACAATGAACGATTTGGCTCGCTGCAGCCACCTGGTGAACGCGGGCGGAAATTACGTCATCATAGTGCTGTCAAGAAGGAGATAGTTGCATATACCTACATAGATGTGACACGGAAACGGAAGATGCTAGACTCAAATTATGTTTATATGACCCGAATGAGTCTCCGGTCACAACTAGTGTTTTGTTTGAAGGTAAAACGCAGCTATTTTTAATCGCGATAAGAAAGGTGTGGAATAAAATTAGTTGTCATGAACTAAAATTCACCACAACACTCGACTTCAGGTCCAAAAACAGTACTGTATCTTTTTTTTCTTTTATTTTGCTTATATCTCGCAAATGGTGTGTCCTATCGCATAAATAATGAAAATTTCGACAGCTAAATTTTGGTGATTTTTAGTCTAGTTTAGAGGCATTTGTGACAAGAGAATCGGCGCCATGTAGCAATCAATAACACATTAACTACTATTAGGTAAAAGGTTATTAACTTTATTTACTAGTTGGTTTCCTTTCATGAAAATTTTTACCCGACTTCACAAAAAGGAGGAGGTTCTCAATTCGCCTGTATGTTTTTTTTTTTTAGCTCAGAACTCTTTCCTGGGTGAACCGATTTGGATGATTCTTTTTTTGTTAGAAAGGACATACCTCAAGGGTGGTCCCATAGTAAGGAAACCAGGATCTGATGATGGAATCCCGGAGAAATCGAGGGGAGCCTTCGAAAATCGTAGGAGCGCCTAGTGCGTTTGCTAATTTTTTTATTAAGTATTTTAAAGAACTACAATTTAATGAGGGTCTGGAATCGATTTGATGATGGAGCCGAAAGACAGTCGAGGGAATTCCTCAATGATTTTGCAGCAGGTACCTTGTGTTTGGGCTTGATTATTTTGTATTTATGAGAACTTTACACCTGAAGGGTTGTGACAGTCATTAGGGGTCTGATGATGAAGATGAAAGACAGTTAAGGGAACTCCTCAACGGTTTACAGTAGCTACCTTGTGATTCCTTTTAATTCATTTATATTGATGAGAACTTTGAACTCATATGGGTTATAAGTGCTATTACAGGTCTGATGATGGAGACCATAGACAGTTGAAGGAATTCCTTAACGATTTACAGCAGTTACCTTGTGTTTGGGCTTGATTAATTTTTATTGATGAGAATACTATACCCAGATGTGTTATGACTGTCGTTAGGGGTCTGATGATGAAGATGAAAGACAGTTAAGGGAACTTCTCAACGGTTTACAGTAGCTACCTTGTGTTTGGACTTAATTCATTTATATTGATGAGAACTTTGCACCCATATGGGTTATAAGTGCCATTACAGGTCTGATGATGGAGACCATAGACAGTCGAGGGAATTCCTCAACGATTTACAGCAGTTACCTTTTGTTGGGCTTACTTCATACGGTTCAATATTCCAAAATATTCAGGTCGTACAAAAATAATACCCAATTAAGATTGAAGTTTTTCATAGGGCAACCACTACCTACTAGTCATGCTGATGCGTCAATTTGAGACTGAATTTAAGTTGCGTAATCGCGTCATCTCTAGCAATGCTCTTTCGTTGGTTGCTAAGCAATTTATGCTTGTCACAATGCATATGGTGAAATGGAGCTGTTCTTCTGAGCCAGTTCGTCTGGTTTTTACCAAGAGAAATCCTCAACAATAAACTCCTCAATTCCTTGCATCGGGAAACGAAATATTTTGTAAAAGGTGATGAGCAGTTGACATTAGGCTATTGTAACTTCGATAAATTATTATCTAACCCACTAAAAAGTGAAAAATAAAAACTTTTTGACAAAAAAAAACAACCGACTTCCAAAAAATACACTACAAAGTGAAAAATAACTTTAATTTCGGAATTCGGTGGCAAAAAACTAAAATAAACATCCAAAGACACCGACTTCCGAAATTAAAGTTATTTTTCACTTTGTAGTGTATTTTTTGGAAGTCGGTTGTTTTTTTTGTCAAAAAGTTTTTATTTTTCACTTTTTAGTGGGTTAGATAATAATTTATCGAAGTTACAATAGCCTAATGTCAACTGCTCATCACCTTTTACAAAATATTTCGTTTCCCGATGCAAGGAATTGAGGAGTTTATTGCTGAGGATTTCTCTTGGTAAAAACCAGAAAGCAAAATAAAATAGAAAAGAAGACTATCCATTGAAAATCATTAAGTTTGTAACGTCAGTAAGAAAACTATGTTTCTGGAAACTGAACCTAGAATCATATCCGCTTCAAGCGATTTAAAGCCTCCTAACAAGCTGAATACAAATATTATTTTAATGTTCTTCTGTATCGTTGAATGTTTTTGTAATAATAAAAATGATATGCAGCTGTCGGATGTAAACTTGCGTGTCTTTTGCTGGGAGACCTTGTTGTTAAAGCTGTAAGTACTTCCATGGTTGTAGCAGAATTAGATTTCATCATCGCGCCTTCGTATTTGCAAAGATAAACGATGATTCGCGAAGCGCATAGTTTTCTTCGGAAGTATGTAAAGTGAACAGTACCTCCTTAGCGTCCAGCAGGTACTCGGGCGGCGGGTTGTAGCTCTCGGCGTGCGAGGGCAGAGCGCGGCGCGGAGCGGGGATGTGCTTGTGTATGCCTCGTTGTCGTGCCTCTTCCTCGCTGGTGGCCGAGCCCCACAGGTTGTAGAAATTCTTTTCCTGAAATTTTCTGGCTTAGAATCACAGTTCCGCAAATACAACTACGAGCGGTGTCTCTTCCGTCGCACTCACCCTCTTCTTCCGTCGCTCGTCGGCGAGCTGCTTGCGGGTCTTGGTCCAGCCCATCTTGAGCGCGTGCACGATGCGCGCGACCTGCTGCTGCTCGGAGCGCGACGGCAGGAAGGAGCGCTTGTGCTCGGGGAAGGCGCGCAGCGGCGTGGCCAGCACCTCGCGCGAGAACCACTCCACCCACGGCTGCGACAGGCACACGCTCAGATATGTGCGGCCACAACTCTACTATCTTCTGACTATGGCCACAATATGGACATGTGGCGAGCGATCAATGCCGCCAACAACAAATGTAAGCTGTTAAATTCTGACATGAATTTAAGTCTGGTATGCAGTCGGTGGGATAAGAAATATAAATGTTTTTTTCCGATTTTTTTGATAAGTAAGTACTAATTTCAGTCATGTCTATTGTCATTTTTAAAAGGTTCCGTGCCTTAAAAGGTAAAACGAAACTTGTACATCACATTTTAGCCGGCTCAGCCATTGCTCCGTGTTAACTTAGGTACCTGATAATCATCGTGCGCGGCGTCGGGCACGTGTCCCTCGCGCAGTCTGTGGATGAGCTCCAGGTCCTGCTTGCTCAGCACTACGTCCTGCCCCGTGCTGGGATCGCGCACTGTGCGCCAGAAGTCGGGGTCTTCGCATTTCCTACACAGAAATACAATGCATGATTAGGAGGGTCAGCCTCGCAGGTCAATGATAGTCGGCGGGCGCGATGGTTACTTGAGGAACTCGTCGATCTGGTCGCGCTGCGGCGGGCGCACGAGGCGGCGCGCGTCCAGGTCGTAGCCCACGTGCGGGTACTCGTTGTACCACCACATGGGCACGTCGCCCACGGTGTTGCGCCGGTCCTCCTCGTCTGACGTGTCGCCCGACTCGTACTCGTCTGCACACAACGCACACACTTCATGTCACTGGGATTTGTCGCTGTACCGCAACTCGGACTTTGTCAAAAAAAACTGCTTATACATAGACATTGCTGTAAATGTAGACAGAGAGTGATACCTAAAAAAACAACCAACTTCCAAAATAGTACACTACAAAGTGAAAAATAACTCTTATTTCAGAAGACGGTCTTTGGTTTTTAACGGACTTCAAAAAGGAGGAGGTTCTCAAATTGTCTGTATTTTCTTTTTTTTGTATGTTTGTTATGCAATATCTCTGGCATTATTGTGGATGGATTTTCGTTTTTTGCCACAGACTTCTGAAATTAAAGTTATTTTTCAGTTTGTAATGTTTTTTTGAAAATCAGCAATTTTTTTTTTTTTTGTAATAAAGTTTAAAATTTTCATATAATAGTTGTGGTACCTACCCTTCACAAATTTGTATACTAAACTGTAGTGTACTGTGTATTTGTTTGCTATGTAAATAACAGTGACAGGAAGTTATTATCCAATCCAAACCAACCAAACCCAATTGAACTAAGTGGAAAAAATACGTAATATTTAAGCTAACTGAAAAACTACCTAACCAAATTTAATAAAATATCCTACCCTATCTATTAAAAAAAGAATTATCAAAATCGATCCACAATTGCCGGAGATATCGCGGAACAAATACACAAAAACAAAAACATACAGACAAATAGAGAATCTCATCCTTTTGAAATTGGCTAAAAAGAGAATTCTGACTTACCTTTTTGTCCTACCGGTTGTATATTTACACTCGCTTTCTTAATAGTATCTGCGAGACGCTCAATACTGGCATCAGTTTTGCTTTTTGTTTTGTCTTGCTTTGGTGCTTTTGTTTTTTTTTTTAATTCATTAATAGGTTTCTGTTTTGTGTCCTGGGAAGCTTTCTGTTTGGTGTCCTTGGCAGATTTCTCTGTTTCTGAGTCACTGGCACCAGAGTGAGTGTGAGTAACTCCTGACTCTGCCCCACTGTCCACACTGTCTTCACCGTCATCACTGCTCTCCTGCTGGTCACTGTCATCATCATCAGCCTCCTCAGACTCATCATCAGCCTCTGAATCTGTGAGATCCTGAAGTCAATCATTTTAATATATATCTAGGTAAACCACAACAGTAACCAATTATTGTAGTGACTTTTTAACAATGGATCACATTATAAGTAAAGGAGCCTTTATTAATATTAACACATATTTCAGTATTGTATGCACGGTACATGAGAAGAAAAAAAGTAAGCACTTACTGATGATCCTTCTGAAGCAATGTCTGCCTGGTCATCATCTCCAAAGGTGGAGTCCCCACTGTCATCAAACAGGACTTCCTGCACAAATTAACAACCCCTTAAATTATTTGACTATGGTTTAAATGTTTATGATTATTTAGCTATTTGTAACCTATTTCAAGAAAAGGAGAAAATTCTCAACTGCACTGTTTTTTTATATGTTAGGCAATATTGATGCCAATATATTATCCATAGGATACTATCCTAAGGACTCTCCTCCCAATTGCTGTAAGCAGTTATTGTCTGTGTATGTATTGTTTATGCCAGTTCAAACAGAAAATTAAAATAAACTTCAAGAAAAGTAAAAACTAACTTTAAAAAGAAAAGAAGGAGGAAGTTGGTGCCAATTATGTTCAACAAATAAAATTACAGAATAGAAAAGATAAAACAAAAAATATTGCAATACATCTTGTTCATGATCAGAAACGGCTCCGGCCTCATCTTCATGCTCGGAGTCGGTTGCGTCATCCGCAGCATCCAGCTCTCCAGTCAATAACTCTTCATCTTCTGATCCATCCTGTGACTGAAAACATAATAATAGCTTACATGCTATGATCTGCTGACCATTTATTACAGGACATTAGATAAACTTAGCGCGCTAGACATAAACAAACCTCAAAACAATTTCATCCCATTTTAACCCAAAAAATATCTTGAAAATGAGAAACTGGTCCAAACCACAATAGTGGTGTTGGTAATTAATCCCAAAATATACTTGATTGGAATGATCATTAATAAACAAGCCGGTGTAAAAAGCGTGGTGCAACAATGTGAAATCTTTTAAACAAAACCTTACCTCGTTAGAAACTTTCGCAGAAACATTTTGTTTGGACTCTTCAGAGCCAGCTTTTCGTTTAAGAAGTCCGTTTCTGAATGGGGGCATTTTAAATTAATTGCATATTTTTCTTAATAACCCACACGTGTTTTTGACTTTAACAATAAACCAACAAACACAGAAAGGCAGAACTAAAAACTGTTCAAGTCAACTGTCAGTTAGTGACACTGACACTTGATTAGTCAATAATGTTGACATTGACAAAAAAACTGGAAACCAAACGTCCTGAAACGTCCATACATATTGTTTAGATAAATAATACGTGTAAAGCATCTTTGTAAAAAAAAAAAGTTTGTGTTAGTTGATCTAAAGTAAAAATATAATAAATTCATTGATCTGTGACCGGTAAAATACAAAGTTTGGATTTTGGCCTCTTAATAGTAGGGCCCGTCCATTAATCACGTGAGGCTCGAAAGGTGGGGATGGGGTTTGGCAAAAATACGAAATATCACATGGGGGGCGCGGGGCGGGTGTAGTAAGACATCACGTGTATTTATTTTTTCGTCAAACGCGTGATTTCTAAACTGAAAAGCCAGTTTATGCCAGTCAAAAACAACCTTTCTGTCTAGACATTTTTATCATGGTCCTTAATTTCAGAATAAAGGATGATGCAAATTTTGATCCCACCCTCCAACAGCTACGTGTTCATCGTTGGATAGGTATTTTAGAGCTGAAAAAAAGTTACAATGGTGCCAGGTTTTAAATCTTAGTTCGTTCAAGGTTATGCATTATTAAACATGGCAGTTTAAACAATAGCCAAATAATGTTTTTTTCGTAATATAGGTATTGCATTTTTGTGCATAACACACGGAGTAGATACTAACTTATAGGTTATCATTATCATCCACGTCGTTGTTACTGGGTAGTGCAGGTAGTTAACGGCAGGTTCGAGCGCGATTTAATCTGTTACGCCAAAGATATTTCAACCATGCGTTGCCACATATTATTATATTTTTCGATTTCAAAATCGCTGCCGCTTCCACTTTCATACACCCATCGGAGATAGTCAATACGCAGAAGCTTTCATCAACGAAATAAGCCAGAAGTTACATACGCCTAATATTTTATACAACTACGTGGAAAGGAAACGTTTAAACATTAGTAGAGCTGACTTTACAAGATTAGAAGCAAATGATTTGGATTTTCCGAGATTCAGTGAAAAACAAATCATTTTATTAGCTTTGGGAACATATCAATTGAAGGTGGCAGTCTTACTGTAGCGAACATTTACAAAATGGAATCTACACAATAGAAATATACCGAGAAGCTGCACTGTAGGATTTATCTGATTTTGGCATTAATGAAGATGCTTGGCTCTTACGTGGTCACATTCAGTCGCGACACATTAGAGCTAGAAGGTAAAATTGTTACTTATTAATTCACAACAATAAAAAATTTCAAAGATATTGTACTTGCATGACCGGACAACGTACGGTAGGTAGTACCTGTGCGCATATTGTGTCAATCGTTTGGTACTACGCCAGGCATGACGGATTTGTAGAACCAGCCTTATTATAAATGACGTCATATTGACGCAGAGTAGGATTGAATAAAGATGTTCGATTTTTCATAATTATGAATAAATACCTTATTTAATAAATAAATACAACCTAAAATACCATATCATTGTGTTTTGCTTCAAAAAAAAGTGCATTGTATAAGGGAAAATCATTATTTTTGGCTATTGTTAAACTGACATGTTTAATAATGCATAACTCTGAACGGACTAAAATTTGGAACTTAGTACCATAGTAACTTTTGTTCACCTCCAAAATACCTATCCAACGATGTATTACACGTAGCTATTGGAGGGTGGGACCAGAGTTCATACAAATCCTGGCATCTTCCTTAGATTATACTTCATATACCTGTATTTTTTTATTTTTTAAGATAATGTTCTAAAAATTGTAAGATTCTTTGTAGGTACTAAAAAATACACTTGATTTTTTTTAGGGTAGTCTTACACCTCTCCACGTATCACCAAGGGTGAGGGGGGGTTAAAAAATGCTAAATAAACTTCACTTGATTATTAGACGGCCCCGTAGAGATCTTAGTGCACAATATCTTAGCTTCTCTATTACGCGACCTAACAGCCAACTACTTGGCGGCAAATCGTCATCTTTAATTAAAACAATGTCTCCCTCTAATGTCTGGCTCAGGAATCTTTGAAGACCATTTGTACCGTTTCATAAGGTTACACAAATATTCTAGGGTCCAGCGCTTCCAAAATGTCTGTAGCATCCTTTGAATGAATTGCCACCGCGACTGACATAATAATAATAAAATTTCTTTATTCGGACAACAAAGATCCATAATATTAGTAATACCTTAAAGCTAGTGTTAGTATTAATATTCTTATTATAATTGAGTTTGAGATTGAAGCATTTTGCACAGAAGATGACCAAGTAAGGTCCAAGTTTCTCACCTGGCTATCCTCTCCACAAAATGCCTCACAGTGGGAGAATAGACACTATCTGCCACTGTTTTCAGAATGCTGTTGCTACTGGCCCGAGTTCTAGTTACTAATGATGCGACTTATTTTCGAATGACCGCATGGAAGCCGTCAGTCTGATTCTGTGCAAAAAATTCCGACGCACTACAGAACCGTGGCAGTCTCGAGAGCATTCTGAATATATTATTATATTGGACGCGCAGGACATCTAGCGACCTTTTGGTGAAGCTGGTCCATAGACTCCCGTGTACAGACCCTGACAATATGCCTTAAATAGCGTTATCTTGACCTGGTCGGTACAGAGGGAAAATCTACGTGCCACCATATTACCTCGGACCACCAATGCCCTGCGCTCCCTCTCTATATCTACATTATCTTTAAGGTCGTCGGTAAGTAAGTGCTCTCATATTTAGCATCTGGTACATTTACTATCGGCTCCGATCAGGAAATGTCCAATAGTTAAGGGTAACAGTTCCCCATAAGCAGTAACGTTAAGAACACTCTTTTGACGCGAGTTCAAACAAGCTTCTACTTGATTGAGGAGTGTGCTCATTTCCTCGTACGTCAAGGTAGCATCACCAATGACTCGTTTAAGGTGAAACTTTGTAGACTCTACCCCTGCTTCCCAAAGTCCGCCGAAATTAGAAATATGTGGGGAAATGAAGTGCCACTCAATATCGTTGGCCTCGACTTGTTCTGCCATTGATACCTGCATAGATGGCAATTGTTGCAATTCACTGGAGTCACCAAAAAACGTTGTGCCATTGTCGTTCCATATTTTGGCACAATGACCTCGCCTAGACACGAAACGTCTGAAGGTAGCTAAAAAGGCTTGTGTGCTCATTTCACTGACGAGATCTAAATTAAGAGCATGGGTGGACATACACTCAACTTAAGTAGCCCATATACGAACGGTGGCTGCGATCCTTCGTTGTCCTAATATCTAGAAAGCCAGCATAGTCAAACCCGCTATGCAAAAACGGTCGCGATGGAAAACACCTTACAGCTGGAAGATAACCAATCATCTGGTTCTTGATGCTAGCGCGATGTTTAGCGTATGTTACAAATTTGCGCACATGATGTTTGACCAATTTCCTGACTCCTACGACCCAGTATGCTGTCCTCAAATAATTTGCTATCAGCTGAGGACCCCCCCGTGCAGAGTTTTTAAGTGAGCATCTGCCATTATAAGGTTTGTCAGATGACAAGATTTTGGTAGTACTATTGGGTGCTTTATCTGTTCACTTAATAAACAATAATTCTTACAAATATTTGTAATGAGGAATAACGTTCATCACTGTGGATCACTGAAATGATCCGAAACACTGGAAGAGCGTGGAAAGAGCACAGAGCAAAGTAATGTTTCAGGTTTGAAACGTTGTTACTGAACCAATCTTTTGAATCACTTCAATGATCCGGATCAGAGAGTCGGTTCCTCACAGAGTTACAATTATACACCTAAACCTCCCTCATGAATCACTCCATACAATTAGTGAAAACCAAAGACATTAAATTATTTACTGTGAAAACCAAATAATTTAATAATAATAAATTCTTTATTGAGAGTAACCATGAGACTCATACAGTGTTAGTAATGTCTTTGGTGAAAATCGTATGAAAATCCGTTCGGTTGTTTTTAGCATATCGCGTGCAGACAGACGCGGCGGGGGACTTTTTTTTAATGTAGTGATGATATTTTATATAGTATGGTTACATATTATAAATAAAATAAAATAAAGATTCTAAATCTTTCTTTCTTTTTTTAAAAAAACGTTGCCCCTCACTAGGAATTTCTCCTGTATTGTAGGTGCTTTTACAAACATTCAAACAAAAAAAAACAAAAAAGTTTAATTTTTAATTTATGACAGTGACATTAGTTGTTTAATTTTAGACGTAGGTATATGATTTGACGACCACAGAACATATAACTATCCCCCTAAAGGGGAACGTGACTGATCTGCCTTCTCTGCCGAGTACGGAACGTATTGCAAAATGTATTTTTAGTTTTCTTGTAGGTTATGGTTGTGCAAAGTTACTTCTGAAATTAGCAGCAGGAAGAAGAGCATATTGAAAGAAACTACGTCAAAAATAATCTGTAAAATGTCGTAATAAAATAATGTATTGCACATCTCCTACTAAGTACTTAATACAAATGAAAAATAATTGATCATTCGAAATTTATAGTTTCATTTTTATTAAAATTAATAATCTCCTAAAATTCAATCTTAGACCACAAAATGTTTCGTAACTTGGCTAAGATTCTGGAACCTATCAGAAATCAGCTGGTAAGCGTTGTTGTTGTCAGGGGGTTACCACTACAACCCGTGTTGCATACAACTTATGACAGATTTGCGATACTTGTGTGATTGTGTTTGCCGCTAATGTGTGTATGTTGTCAGCCGCGGAAGGCGCGGGTGGGCAGCGCGGCGGACGGCGGTGGTAGCGCATTCGAGCGAAACAGCGCGTCCAAGGAGCAGCAGCTTTCAGAGACACTGAAGCGCTCGCTGCCCGGCATCACGTACGTAAGCGTCGAGGACATCTCGGGGGGATGTGGCGCCATGTTTGAGGTATTTAGTCTACTTTGAGCTAGTCAGTTATTGACAGCAAGGAGCACATTAAACCTCTACCTACTCATAATCATTTCTTTTTGTCCCAAGTGTGCTAGGATTTGCCACACAAAGCTAGCTACACATCATTACTAATTTCGCTAAAGTGCTACATCTGTTTGACCTGCCATGCCTAATCAATAAATTATTTTTTCAGGTGAATGTGGAAGCTAAGGAATTTATAGGTTTATCTCGAGTCAAACAACACCGTCTGGTAACTGAAACCTTGAAGAGTGAGATTGCTGAGATGCATGGTATCCGTATACACACCACAATACCAGGAGCTGGTGACAAATAATCTAAGGGTGACATTTATTTGTAAATAGTAAAAGCTTAGACATAAAACTTCCAAGAGTTGGTTCTTAATACTTGTAAAACTTATTGTGTCATTTTGAACAGACAAGCTCGTTTTTTTTTTAGATTATTTTTTTTGTTCTAGTTGAACATAACAATGGAATGAATTGTTTAACAATAGGACTTGTGTTGATAGTTACTGTTATGTTGACCCAATTATGGGTAGTTGTTAATAATTGAATAATAATAGGTATTCAATGAAAAAAAGCTTTTGTGATCCTAATGTAGGTATATTTACCAGGTTACCAGTACAATTTTAAAATGTACATTTTAAAATTGTGCTGTGGTTTTAAACTATGAGTATAAAATTATAAGATACACTAATGTGATGTCTCATTGAAATACTACTATTTTATGAGTTTTGTCATGTAGCTTGTAGATCCTAGAAATATAATTTAGAATAGAAAAGTGCAGCAATACTTATTATATCTCACCATTTGTATGTGGACGTGGATCTACATGAGACAATGGCTTTTTAGTTATTTGTGTAATTATTTTGTTCAACTAGTTAAACCTTTTAATTAATAAACCTACTTATGGGGGAAGTGCCAGGTTGCCCGTGAAATTCAAATTTTCTTACGTTGCAATTTGCAGGTCAGTGTCTGGTTGTATGTTGAACAAAATATGATTTGCGACCGTAACAAGTATGTACATAATTACAGAATTATAATCATTACAATCATCAATCTCTTATGTTCATATAATCCTATAGAATAACAATTTCATAAAATATCAATCCTATTGAATGACAATTTCATGAAATATCAATCAACAAGATTTTTTATGAACTTAGAGGGTTGTATTGACGATTTTAATTATGATAATTCTGTAAACTCATACTTGTTACGGTCCCAAATCATATTTTGTTCAAAATACAACCTGACATTGTGACGCTGACCTCATCACACCATCACACTGACCAGCGGGGCAAGTATGTGTGTAACCTATATAAAAGTACTCTGTGGGCGTACCCAAGTCGTTTGTGAAAAGAGGTGGAAAAGACACGATAAAACAGCTGATGTCTACAATCAACAAATGCGGATGCGCCAAGGCAGCCCGCGAAATAATGTATAATAATTAGGTATAATAAAATTGCTCTATTTGGACAACAAAGATCCATAATGTTAGTAATACCATAAATCTAGTGTTAGTAGTAATATTCTTATTATAATTGAGTTTGAGTTTTAAGCAATTTGCACAGAAGATGACCAAGTAAGCTACAAGTTTCTCACCTGGCCATCCTCTCCACAAAATGCCTCAAAATGGGAGAATAGACAGTCTGCCACTGTTTTCAGAATGCTGCAGTTGCTACTGGTCCGAGTTCTAGTTACTAATGATGCGACTTTTTTTCGAATGACCGCACGGAAGCCGTCAGTCCGATTCTGTGCAAACATTTCCGACGCACTACAGAAACGGGGCAGTCTCAATAGCATTCTGAAAATATTATTATATTGGACGCGCATGACATCTAGCGACCTTTTGGTGAAGCTGGTCCATAGACGCCCCGAGTACAGACCTTGACAATATGCCATAAATAGCGTTAACTTGACTTAGGTTGGTACAGCGGAAGAATCAAATATTTATTTAATTATAGAATTATAATCATAAAAATCATCAATACATCTCTCTAAGTTCATGTTACCCTATTGAATTACTATTTCATGAAATCGTGACTTGAGGCCAATTCTAACTTAAGGAGTTTTATTGCTGACTCTAATGATTATAATTCTGTAAAGCCATATTTGTAACGGCCGCGAATCATATTTTAATCAACATACAACCTGACAGTGATCTGCAAATTGCAAAAAACGTTTAACGTAATTTCGCGGGCTATGTGAGCGCATATCATAAAGGGAGTTTTTTTTTTTTTTTTTTTTTTGGTTTATGGCTTCGCACGGTTTGTGCATTTAGCCAATGTCACGTTTAGTTAGTATGAATAAAACAAAGTTAGGGAAACGAAAATATCATTATTAAAAATTATAACGGGATTTAGGATAGGACGGATACATCTATAGGATCAGTATTATTTAAATACAGTGATATAATAAAGGATAATGAGCTAAATACAATGACGAAAAATTACAACTTAATATTATTTAAAGTAATGAATGAGACTATGCATTTATATACAGGAAAGCTATTTGTGCAAAGTAAAGAAAGTATTGAGGTAGGAAAAGGAGTACGGAGAGACAAGAGGTTACTGAGAAAGGATGAACGGTCATATAAAGGACAGGAGAAAAAAATGTGATCTAAGTCGCCTACGTCTGCGCCACACAGGCAAATGGGGTCGTTGATAATATGAAGTTTGGCAAGATGGGCGGGAGAGCAGACATGACCCAGTCTCATCCGTATTAGAATGGAGGTCTCCATCTTGCCAAACTTTGCCCTGCTAAACCACGGTTTTTCCGGAACGTCGGGTTGAATAAGTGAGAAATAACGACCCTTCGATTTGCTTCCGATATCCCAAGCCACCTTCCAGGTGTCCCGAAGAAAAGTCTTTGGTAACGTCACGAGGTCACAGCAAAAATTAGTATACGGAACTAAGTCCCCACACTGCACCGCATCACCGGCGAGTGTATCAGCCACTTCATTGCCATGGATTCCAGCATGAGCCGGGATCCACCCAAATTGTAGTGAATTACCCTCTGAGATGGTTCTGTACGCAAATTCTCTTATTAAATAAATTATAGGCAACTGCGATTTGTGTTCGAATGGGGATTTATTGATGGCTAGAAGAGCACTTTGGGAATCAGTAAAAATAATAGTTTTTTTGAGCTTTAAAACACGGATATATTCTATGGCCTTTAAAATGCCGAAACATTCCCCCGTAAAAACAGAAGTCTCTGGAGGCAGTTTTATTTTTTGTACGATGTTGTATTGGGAATGGTAAGTACCTATTCCAACACAACCCGTCGGAGAACGCTTGGCAGCGTCCGTAAATATATGGTGGTACTCTAAGTGTTCAGCTAAAAAATTATTAAAACTTAAATGGCAATCGGCATCTGATTTACTTACACAGTTATATTTTATGATGGGACTGAATTGTAAACTCTCATAGCTACTATTAAATAGGGGAAGTTTATTGGAGCGGTGAATAGGGGAAGAAAGAGAAAGGAATTTTTTATAGCTTACAACTAAACAAGGAGCACGTTTATGGGACCAGTAATTTGAAGATTCAATTTGCAACACTAAAGAGTCCAATTTGGGAATGAGAGGATGGGTTGAGATCTGAAGAATCCGGAACAAATATTTGTCAGATAAGAATTGTCTTCTAAGATATAAAGGAGCTTCCCCGCATTCAACTTGGAGTGCATTAATGGGACTAGACTTCATGGCACCCGAAATAATGCGTAATGCCTTAGACTGGATGCGATCCAATTTTTTAAAAGCCATAACACTAGCAGGTTCTAAAACGAACAAACCATAATCCAGAGTGCTTCTGATGATTGCGTTGTAAACGAGTTTCAAAGAAAAGGGATGGGCACCCCACCACACACCAGAGAGGCATCTAAGCATGTTAAGGTGATTTTCACATTTGTTGACAATATAATCACAATGAGGAACACCACTTAATTTAGAATCGATTATTAAACCCAGGTATCTGAATTTATCTTTTACTGGAATAGGTATTTCCTTATAAAAGAGATTTACTTCGGGAATATTTCTCTTCCGGGTGAATAAAACAGCTGCGCTTTTAGACGTGGATAAATCCAAACCGTTTAGATGTAACCATGACTCTAAAGTAGTTAAAGCAGAATTGATAACAAAGGTAGCTTGTTCAACAGATTGGCTTGAAGAATACAATAACAAATCGTCGGCATATTGAAGGACCTTAACATGGTTAGTCAAGGAGGAGTCCAAATCAAATGTATAAATATTGTATAGAAGGGGACTCAGCACAGAACCCTGTGGGAGACCTCTCCACACAAGACGAGATACCTCATGATCTCCTATTAACATGTTAACAGAGCGTTCACTCAGGATATTAATAATGAAATTGGACAAATTTAATGGGACTTGTAAGGCTATTAATTTATTTTGTAAAACTGATAAGACAACATTATCATAAGCTGCATTAATATCAAGGAAAACTGCAACGGTAGAATGGTTGTTAGAGAAGGATAACCGAATATCGGACGTGAAAATACTTAAACAGTCAGTTGTACTTTTACCTTTTCTAAAACCATATTGTGATTCTGCCAAAAGACCCTTACTTTCAACATACCATTCTAAGCGATTTTTAATTACGTGTTCCGCTAGTTTCATTAGAATTGAAGACAAAACTATGGGACGGTATGAAGAAACATCAGATGAAATTTTATTTGGTTTAAGGAATGGCAACACCATTTGACGTTTCCATTCAACAGGGATGTTACCTGTATTCATAATAGAATTAATAAGCTGTAGATAATATCTGAGGATGTCATCATTTAAATTAGCAAAAAAGGAATACGGTATGCCATCAATGCCTGGCGCAGAATCCTTAGTTTTATGAATAACACCCTTTAATTCAGTGAGAGTGAATGGAAGACCTAGCGTCGTATGGGTGTCTTGGATATTGGATACGAGAGACAGGTTAAGGTTAATACCCTCAGGAACAAAAGGAGGAGCTAATTTATCTAAAAATTTACTGGCTAAAGAATCGGGTATAGGAGAAGGGTTGTTATAAATGGACCTAAATCTACGAATATTGCGCCAGACAATCGTAGGGTGAGTATTCGGTGAAATTGATGAGCAAAATGTACGCCAAGATTCGAATTTTTTCTTCTTAAAAACTTTATAAGTTTCATTTATTAAGTTAGTAACTATATCAAAATTAACATCAGACATATGAAGGTTATAATTGTATTCAGCCTCTTTACGTTTGTTAATCAATTCTGTGCACTCTGAGTCCCACCACGGAGGCGAAGGGATTGCAGTAATATTGTTATTTTTTACAGGAAATACTTCATCTGCCGCTGCAATTAAAATGAGTGCTAAAGCTTCAGCACAACTATTTTCATTGCCATCAGAAATAACAGGCAAGGAGCAAAGTTTTCCGTCTACAATGTTTCTAAATTTGTCCCAGTCATTACAATTTCTATTAGGAAGTTTATGTTTTAAGCTTGATCTCCTTAATGGTGTATTTGATTTGGGAAGAGGATAAGAAATAACTATTGGAAAATGATCACTACCATACGTAGAGGTTAGAGTATGCCAAGTTAATGAAGAGGCTAAGTTTGGAGAACAGATAGAAAGGTCGATTGCGCTTCGGTTCTGATTGGGATCTGAACGACGTGTGGCAGCTCCTGAGTTCAAGATGCATAAGTTATGTAAGTCTATTATATCTAGTAATTCATCGCCATAACAATTAGAAGTTGAACAACCCCATGATTGGTGATGGCAATTAAAGTCTCCCAATATTAAGAATGGCTTTGGAAGAAAGGAAAAAAGATTATTAATTTCTTGAAGAACAGAAGAAGAAGGGTGAGGAATGTAAATAGAAACAAGACAAGTATGATGCACTTTAATAGCTACAATTGAAATTTCCTCACTATGAGGAGGCAAGGTAATAATAGAGAAAGGGATAGAATTCTTAATAAGTATAGCTACTCCACCATACCCATCAGATCTATCCTCTCTAATGGTTAAATAACCGTTAATTTTAAAAATATGACTAGGTTTGAGCCAAGTCTCTGCTAAAGCAAAGGCAAATGGCTCATGTTTATTTAAAAGATATATAACATCACTCTTTTTGCTTATGAGACTGCGGCAGTTCCACTGGATTATTTTGGATGTGTTGTCCATTATGGGTGGAGTGAGAAACATTAAAAGAAGGGGCAACGTTGGACGGTGAAATGTTGAACTGAGACAGAAGATTGTGTAATGCGCAAAGAAAATCGTTTATGGAAAAATTTGTGTCTTTTGTTTCATTAATATGATTATTAGAAAAACCACAACCATTTGATGGTTGAGGAATGTCAAAATCTTTAATAATGGCATTGTGAGCCACCTTATTATAACCTTGTACAGATTTGGGGGGAGAGCGTGGTTTGAGAAAGACAGTCTTTTTATAGCTACTTGAAGCGGGCATTCTATTAGCTGAAGAGATTGACGGAGAATCTGCAAATTTTTTGGAAGGTGAAGATAAAAGTGTATCAGCATATGATTTAGTTACAGGTGCATATACTTTAGCTGCTTCAGCATAAGATACTGAACTTTGTGCCATGTATGATTTAATTAATTTTTGCCTAGAAAATTCTGGGCAAGACTTATTAGTAGCATAGTGATAACCCGAGCAAAGGCAGCAAGATGCACTTTCTTGTTCTCTTTCGCAACTGTCCCCAGTGTGGCCTTGGCCACATTTATAACAACGAGGTTTCGACCTGCACTGAATTTTAGTGTGACCAAAACGACAGCAACTGAAGCACTGTACAGTAGGGAAAATATATAAATCTACAGGTAATGCATTATAACACATAAAAATCCTTTTTGGTAGAACCTGCCCATCAAAGGTAACAACTATGGATTGGGATGGTTTCCAAAGAGTTGTACCATCAACAATGGTTTTAAAATTGAGGCGTCGAGCTTTTAAAATTGGACCGCAACCAATTGGTACTGTTATATTATCAATAACTTCCTCCGGAGACCATTCCGCAGGAACACCACGCACTAAACCCATTCTAGTAACATTAAAAGTAGGTATAAAAGCTTTATAATTATATGTCTCAAGACTATTGTTCGCAATAAAGGAATTTGCGTCCAGGAAATTTGAAAAAGATAGGGATATTTTATTGCGCCCTATTTTTTTGACGCTACCATTTATTACATTTTGAAAGGCATTGTGTTTTAAGAACTTGCCAAATGTGATTGGGTGCAATGTCGTTCCATCATCTGGTGAAATGGTTTTTTTTTGAACATGAATTACAAACGGTGAGCTGTCAGTTTTATCATAAGTTTTTCGACCTATCTGGGTGGGAACAATTATGGACGGAGCAGGAACATCAGATATTGTATTATTAGGCACATCGGTGGAAACAATAATTTCGGTGCAGTTAGGCTGTAATGTAGTAATTGGTGTTGAGTCCGTGCAACCACAACCCGAAGACTCAGAACCGTGGTTTTTACGGGTACGGCGGCGTTTATTGCAGTGTTTGCAAACATGCACACGACTTCTTTTTAAGTGACGAGCCGAAGACGACCCATCGGTATCCATGCCCGATTCATTAGAAATAGTAACATAATTGCCTGCCGGGGGCACAAAGACCCCCGGGTCAGGCGGCTCGTTCATTTTCCCGCTAAATAACAAAAAAGAAACTTACCACTATCGAAGAAACTAAATAAAACTAGAATGAAAATACAAGTAAAAGAAAATAGAACACTAAAAACTACAACTACTGATCTTATAAAACAGGTTTTTTTAAATTTTAAAATTAATCTCAAAAAGGACGCGTCCACCAAGTTGAAGTTTCCCGCGCTTTTTTTCATAAAGGGAGTTATGGCTCATAAAAGTAGACAGGGTACAATATGTATACTGACGAATGAATGTATGGTAGCCCGTACAGTCAATCTCGATCTCGATCGTAAAGCTGATCACGATCACGGATTACGGGATCGCGCTACAACATTATACATTCAATCTTGGTTTCTTCAGTCCGTGTATCATAACTGGCCGCGTTAACACAGTCATGTTGTCATCGATTTACTTACATAAAATTAAAGCTGTAGTAACCCTTGTTTTGCCCTAACTTTGAAGAAAAGGATTGGAGAAAGGTGCTCGGTTAAGCAGTAGTAGAGAATTGTAGGTCCACTCATTTAAATCTACGTAAGAAATTCCATTACCTATCGGCGAAGCTGACGATTATAAAACTACTTCAGGCTGGGGGGAAAAGTTCGACGAGTTAATACAAATGATAAATCCATATAGTACCAAACGAGATACTTGTATCCATGACAATAATTGTGTTAACACGGCCAGCTAAGATACACGGACTGAAGAAATCTAGATTGAATGTGTAATGTAATAAAGCGATCCCGCAACCCGTGATCGTGATCAGAGCTATACGATCGCGATCGAGATTTATTGTGTACGGGCTGCCTATGTATAGGTATGGGTGATTCTTCAACGTAGCCCGTGAAATTCTAATTTTCTTACTTTTTTGCTAATTAAAGCTCTGTTTTACGTTGATTAAATGCGATTCGCGAATATAGTGATGATAAATTTACTAAATTACAATAATTTCAAAACTAAGATAACTTTAGGGTGTATGATTGATACTTTAATGGTCGTGATTCAGTAAACGAGTCATCATTATATTACATATGTTTATTGAAAGATAAAAAAAAACTTTAATGTATCAATATTGTTGAGTCCCAACTAAACGTCAAGAAGTTATGTCATATGTCAAGATATCTCACGCTGCTGCCGTGTTAGCATTTAGGAAAAAACGGTTATAACGACCAAACTGTGATAAAATGTGTGACTCAAGCCATGTCACAGTAGGCCGTGCTCGCCCCGCTGCAAATTGCTAAAAACGTTCGTGTGCGTGTCACGAAACTGAAAGAACGTTTATCAGACTTTCTTTAGTTCTTTTCTTTAAAAAAAAAAAAAACTTTCTCTGCTGACTGTACTCTATGGTGGGCAGCTTATTTGCTGGGTGCGTACAAGTAGAAGACAAGTGTTGGGTTAAATACCTATACCGTACCTATTTCTACCAAGAGCAATACCTATTCCGCAAAACGGCCGCGCCGGCCGCGAGGCTTGGCCGTATGGCCGCTCTTCTTTGGGGTAGCTCGAAATTGTTCGCAACAAATTAATTAGGCTGGCGCTTGTGAACAAACGAGGTGGAGCAGCCGATCTTCCGGGCCCAGGCCACTCAAACGCGCAGTGTAATTTCAAGTCTGAAGGATGATTTCCACCAAACGGCTCGCATCGTATCGGATCGGAAAGAATACGAACGGATGCAGCGACAGCCGACCGCGTCCGGCAGGATGTCGACGCATACGATCGGCTCCGTACCGTCGCTTGCGAACGTATGATCCGTTTCTGCGCCTAGTCAAATAGTTTCATTCCTACCGTGCTGACGTGTTCTAATTTTTGAAAATGGTTGAAGTTGATGTAGTATTGTTGGCTGCATTAGAATAAGAAGAAAATTATGATAAAACAGAAGAGGAAAAGAAAGCTATGACGACAGGCGAACGGAACCAATTGCGCGAAGCAGCATACTTTCAGCTACGATCGCGTGTCGCGGAAGACGCCCGCGGTCAAGCTTCTGTGCGCGGCTTGGTAATAAATGGACTTTAAATACACACACATGAACACACACCATAATACACATGATTACATGACTACACACATGATTTAATATCGCTTAAAGATTGTAAAATCCGTTCCGATCCGAGCCGTTTGGTGGAATTCATCCCTTAGGAGGACATTGTGCGGGTGTAGAGCCGGCCGCGAAGTATTAAACATAATATGAAACCGGGCGGCGCGGCGTTTGCGTCCACACTGTACTGACCCAGTATACTATTGTAGTCTTTGGTACTGACTATGGCAGGCTCCTAGCGCGCGCGGTGTTTCCAAATGTTTCTATTCGCTCGTTGCGGCTGTACCTGCTGATACTAAGGTCGTAACTTTACCCTGTGGAAACCTACTGCCCGCTAAAACAACTTGCGATACCCCGCTATTCTAATGGTCTACTAAGCCCAATCCTGATCCTAGTAGATAAGAGTGCTTCTCACGAAAAGCCATTTATTTTTTAGTATGATTGGCCTCTTGCAGCAACTTTGAAGGTTGTCGGCTGCTTAACCGGGCTTGCCTGTGGGTGCCTCATTAAATAAAGGCCTCAAGATAGCCAATAGAACTCAGGCAAAGCTTAAAAAAAAAACTTGAAAAAACAAGTGACTGCACGCTTAGGGCACCCCCCTTTTTTTTTTTGGGTGGGAAATTTCAAATGAACTCTCCCGCTATGGGCGGAGCGGAAGGGCGTGTCAGACTCTTACTGATTTAAACCCACCCGTGTTCCTTCAGTTGCCTGTGTGCCAAAGCCACGGTAACCCTTTCGGACAAACCCGCGACCCCGGCAGGTATGGGCCCTAACGGACCCCGTCAATGGTGCTGACATCTCTGAGGCGCGCGTTGAACACGACGCGCCGTCGACCCGGCCCTAGTCCTTACCGGACGGCGAGCTGCCCATTGCTCCCCGTCCGCAAGCCCGCGGCTACGGTGGACGGGAGTCGGCAATCAACTCCCGACGCCCAGAGTGATTCGTCCTGCGGTGAATAGGGGTGTGAGGGCGCAAGGATTGCCTCACCCTCACGCGCTCCGCCTCCTCCTTCGCGAGCATTACTGCTTCGCAAAAGGAGGTAACGGCTTCCCATTCCCTCTCGCTCCGTACCATGGCCTGGTCCAGGGCCGGACGCGAGGGATCGCCGCCACGAGGACACGGCGGTGCTCTGCCCAAGCCGGCAGACCTCCACCATATGCTCCACCGTGTCCTCCGGTCGATCTACACAATCATAACACCCGGGTGTTTCCTCCCGCCTTATCCGAAACAGGAACCTCCCGAAACAGCCATGTACGGTGAGGACCTGCGTCAGGCGGAAGGTGAGGACGCCGTGGCGCCTCTCAAGCCACTCCTCAAAGAGGAGACTTACCGCCGCAATTGTGGAGTGCCCAGCGCTGGGTGGCGACAGTCGCACTCTCCATGCCGCCATGAGATCCCGCCGGACCTCTGTCCGCTGTGCCGCGATTTCTCGCGGCATCGGAGTTAGGCCCCGGCGTTTCGCCTCGTCGCGCCACTCCCAAATGTGCGCGAGGGAAGGGCACCCCCTGTGGGGTACGGACCTCGTCTTAGGGCGTCGCTGGGGGCGGGCAGCAAGGGACAGGTTGGATCAGATTATGAAAAATGTCCCGCGGCAGCACAGACTACATCTGGTATACGCGGAAATAACTGGAACGACAAGGGACAGGTGACAAATAACTGGAACGACATTATTTTATGTCCGTGACTACCGCAGGACCACCAACGCCAATCGCTTCCATATTTGGTAAATAATTAGTACTCAATTGGTACTAATAAGTACTCGCATAAGAAAATTGGTACCTTAGTAGTTTTCGAGAAAATCGTCTTTGTAGGTGGTCCTGCGGTAGTCACGGTCACTCCAGCAGGACCACCACGAGCGCCGAAACAGGGGGCATGCTACAGCTATTCTAAGTATACAAATAATTAGTACCCATAAATGTGATTCATTTCGTAAAAAAAACAGAACTGAAACATTTGTATTCACCGAGAAATCAACGATGATAACTTTCACGCGCTATTTCAGCAGGACCACGACTTTGAATGTTGATAACAGGTTTCAGGAGCTTGTCGCTTTCCTCAAACCTACATAGAAAATTAGTACCCTGCAAGATAAAATTAGTACCCGGAATTCAAAATTAGTATTCCAGTAGTTTACGAGATGTACCATGCCATTGGTGGGGTGGCGGTAGTCACGGTGTTAAATTTTCATTTCAAGATTTCCCTATTAAAAACTCTGTGCTTTCTTCCCAAATTCATATAAAAATTAGTACTCCTAAAGAAGTTATAGTGACCAAAGATTAAGATTCCTAAGTGGTGTATTTTAAGAGAAATTAGCTTTCATTACTTTCCCATACTAAAGCGCGTATAACCCGACCAAATTAAGTTGTCAATGGTATAGAGCTGTTTAGGAGATGTACACTCGTGCACATAATATAATAATGTTTATGGATGTCGGAATAGTATTAACAGTTCAATATCTATAATTTTTATACCAACTGTGTACCTTTATAGGTACATATTAAGAAAAAAATAAAACCTGTCGTTACCCATGGCCTGTGATACCTTTGTTAATGACGTGGGTAGGTAGGGTAATCTAATAATTGTTTTTCTGTTTGGTAAGTACCTACCCTCTGAGTTGTTATATAAATATAATTAAAGAGCGATAGGTATTTCTTATTTACTTCTTTCCTACTAATTAACCGTTGCTGCAAGCAGTACTAAGTGTGTATTAAATACCTAATTTACTGCAGTAACAATATGTTGCTAATAACGTAAGTATCACTTCCTTCAAATATCTGGGGGCACTGGGTCACTGCTACACATACCGACAACATTGACATGGAGAGGGAACGTAGGGCACTGTCAGTCAGGAGCAGTATGTTGATCCGTAGGTTTGCAAAGTGTTCAAGTGACGTAAAAGGTACTCTGTTTAGGGCATACTGGTGCCGATTCTCTTGTACACCGAACTAAACTAACTAAACTATCACTAAAATTCCTTACTTTTGGCTATGACAATCTTATAGCTATTCTGCAATAAAATATCTCTAAATTTAAAAATCATTTTGACGCAACTAAAATTTAATTTTATAATCGCGACTCCACATGGTACTTGTTTGCCCTACCCCGTGTTTTTTTTTAGAGCCGGAGGCGCGCGTGGGTGGCAGCCTCGGCCTGTTTTATATGGAATTTTTCACTTTTTGTATGGAAAATATTTAAAAAAAAATACCTACATGTAGAATTATGTGGGTTTAAAAATTTTATAAAGGGGGTCGAAATTTCCATTATTTTTGCTATAGGACACACCGTTTTCGAGATATAAGCAAAATAAAAAATAAAATACAGTACTGTTTTTGACCCTGAAGTCGAGGTGTTATGGTAAATCTTAGTTCATGACAACTAATTTTATTCCACACCTTTTTAATCGCGATTAAAAATAGCCAGATTTAGTTAAGACAACCAAAATTTTAGGTGAAAAACGTCAAATTCAGAATAGCAAAATTGCCATTTTCACTAAACTAATAAATCAGTACCATCTTAGTGCTGTCAAACTAAAATATAGTTAAGTTGTGTCACTTTAGTCTATTTCAGAATGAGAAATCGTCTTTTGATAGGAATAAACTAAATTTTAGTGATTTTTAGTCTAGTTTAGAGAATTTTGTGACAAGAGAATCGGCACCAATGCCAATCTTTTTATACTTGCAGCCTATGGGTCGACTACACGCAGAGGGCTTACGCTATTGGCTGTCACGACTATCGGCACAATGATCGCTGAGTCCACGTCCCACATGTCGACAACCTCGCGAGCCAAGTCAAGATACTTGATTTGTTTATCTTTCTCGGCTTTCACGAGGTTCCCGTCATGCGGGATCGTCAACGATCATTGCGCGCCGCTCTCTTCGATCCGCCACCACTATATCAGGCTTATTGGCAACAATAGTCCTGTCAGTGATGATGGATCGATCCCAGTACAATGTGATAGTTCCATTTTCGAGAACTGGGTCGGGCACATACCTGTAGTACGGCACTTCCGATTCCACAAAGCTGTATTTCAAAGCAAGTTGCTGATGGATAATCCTGGCTACAAGGTTGTGTCTATGCAAGTATTCTTCGTTAGCTAGACGAGAACACCCAGAGATAATATGTCTAATTGATTCCCCCGGACGATGGCATGCCCGACAGATGTCAACCATACCGTCTTTCACAATAAATCTCCGGTAATTGTTCGTCATCATAACTTCGTCCACAATTGCACAGACAAAACCTTCGGTTTCTCCAAAGAGGTCACCGAAACGCAGCCAAGCTACGGATGCTAGTTGGTCTACATCGGGCCCATGTAGGGCCCGAAAAAAGCGGCCGTGAAGCTCCTTACTCTGGCATACTTCCATACGATCATTAGTGTCAAGCACTACTGGTTTGCACCAGTTCTCTTTAGCTAAGGAGAGCGGGGTGAGGCCCTTGTCCACTGTGACCACATCTCGATGCACCCCCACGTCGGCTTCTAAGAAATATTCCCTGAGACTGCATATCTCACGATTGTGGAGGGTCTTAGCATTTAAAAAGCCACGACCTCCACACTTTCCCGGGATATACAGCCTCATTACCGATGATCGTGGGTGATGCATTCGATTTGCAGTCAGCAGTGTACGGACCTTCCTATCCAGGGCGTCGAGTTCGGTCTGAGTCCATTTGAGTATGCCGAAAGAGTACATCAAAACCGGCATGACCCAACCGTTAAAGGCGCGCACCTTGTTTCCGCCTGATAAAAGACTATTAAATACTTTTTTCAGGCGGCCAAAGAAGCGCTCCTTTAACGACTGCTTCATGTCAGTGTCATTGATGCCTAACGCTTCCGACATACCCAAATACTTAGTTTCGAATGCGGAGAGGGGTCTAAGATTTATGGAATCCGAGAGTTGTGTTCCGACGGATTCCACAATCTCCCCTCGCTTTACATGCATGACCGCACATTTGTCCACACCAAATTCTATCCTGATGGCGCTACTGAAAGTTTCAGTTACTTTCAGTAGCTCCATCAGTTGCAAATTGTTGGGGGCAAAGAGTTTTAGGTCATCCATGTAGAGGAGGTGAGATATAACCTGGCCACCTCTCCTCAGCCGATAGCCTAGACCTGACTCCTCCAATAGTGTGCTTAGAGGATTCAAGGCTAAGCAGAACCAAAGCGGACTCAAACTATCACCCTGATATATGCCTCGCTCGATCCTTATCGGTTCGTTATTCCTCTGGATATTTCGACATCCTTATTATTATTATTTATTATAAAAGGATTACATAAATAATAGGCATTGGTGCCGATTCTCTTGTCACAAATTCTCTAAACTAGACTAAAAATCACTAAAATTTTGTTTAGTCCTGTCAAAAGACGATTTCTCATTCTGAAATAGACTAAAGTGACACAACTTAACTATATTTTAGTTTGACAGCACCAAGATGGTACTGAATAATTAGTTTAGTGAAAATGGCAATTTTGCTATTCTGAATTTGACGTTTTTAACCTAAAATTTTGGTTGCCTTAACTAAATCTGCTATTTTTAATCGCGATTAAAAAGGTGTGGAATAAAATTAGTTGTCATGAACTAAGATTTACCACAACACCTCGACTTCAGGGGCAAAAATAGTACTGTATTTTTTTTTAATTTTGCTTATATCTCGAAAACGGTGTGTCCTATCGCAAAAATAATGAAAATTTCGACCCCCTTTATGAAACCCTTAAACCCATATAACTCTACACGAAGGTATTTTTTTTTAAATATTTTCCGTGCAAAAAGTGAAAAATTCCATATAAAACACGCCGAGGCTGCCAACCATGCGCGCCTCCGGCTCTAAAAAAAAATCACGTGGTAGGGTAAACAAGTAGGTACCATGTGGAGTCGCGATTGTCAAATAAATTTTAGTTGCGTCAAAATGATTTTTAAATTTAGAGATATTTTATTGCAGAATAGCTCTAAGATTCTCATAGCCAAAAGTAAGGAATTTTAGTGATAGTTTAGTTAGTTTAGTTCGGTGTACAAGAGAATCTAAACTCGTCACCCTCGCGTTCTATTGACATATTAAAAGCAAACGTTTCATCCTGCCCGACTGAATTTAAATTCAAGCATATAAACCCCATAATAGTATTAAAAGCTTTCAAGCAAATCAAGATTAAACTAACCGAAGATATATGGGGAATGTCTATCAAAGTGTGTTCCTCCATTATTGAGACTATAGCGCCGTACTTGGCCTTAATATTTAATTTGTGTGTGGATCAAGGAGTCTTCCCGGATCTAATGAAATACAGTAAGGTAATACCACTTTTCAAATCAGGGGATAGTAAAGACACCAATAATTATAGACCCGTATCCGTGTTGCCGGTTTTCAGCAAGGTGTTTGAAAAGGTAATGCTGAATCAAATGCTCAATCATTTTAACACCAATAAAATCTTACATGATCAACAGTATGGTTTCACCAAGGGACGTTGTACGACTGACGCCGGTGTCACCTTATTAAAACACATATTTACGGCGTGGGAAGAAGCCCAAGACGCTGTAGGAATCTTTTGTGACCTCTCCAAGGCATTTGATTGCGTCGACCACGAAACCCTAATCTTGAAACTTGAGCATTACGGACTTGGAAAACTTGCTCTCAGTTTAGTAGAATCTTATTTAAATGATAGACAACAGCAAGTTCAAATAAATGGTGTCAATTCACTCGGTTTAAAAGTAAAAATGGGTGTACCACAAGGCTCGATATTGGGTCCTTTCCTCTTTTTAGTATATATTAATGATCTACCCCATTTGTTAAAAACCCTACCACAAATGGTGTTATTTGCTGACGATACTTCTTTAATTTTTAAAATTAATAGACGTGCATCAAATCTTGACGACGTAAATAACGCCTTAGTGCAGATCCAAAATTGGTTCACTGCTAATAATTTAGTATTAAATGGGAATAAAACTAAGTGTATTAGATTTTCCTTACCAAATGTCAAAAGTACAAATTGTGAGATAGTATTAAATCAAGAGAAACTAGAATTCGTCGATAAAACTGTTTTCCTGGGCATCACGCTTGACTCAAGGCTTCAATGGGGTCCTCATTTAACATCCCTTGCAGGACGGCTAAGTTCAGCAGCATATGCTGTGAGAAAAATCCGTCAATTTACTGATGTAGGTACCGCGAGGCTAGTCTATTTTAGTTACTTCCATAGTATTATGTCGTACGGTATTTTACTATGGGGACGGGCTGCAGACGTCGAGTCTATTTTTATTCTGCAGAAAAGAGCCATCCGAGCCATATATGGCCTCCGCAGGCGCGACTCTCTAAGGGAACGGTTTAAAGATATTAACATCATGACGGTACCTTGTCAATATATCTATGAAAACATCATGTACGTAAGGAAAAATCTACATCTTTTTAGTAAAAGAGGTGAAAGACACAATTATATCACTAGAAATAGGGATCAATTAGTTCAACCAGGTTTCAGGCTGGCTAAAGTAGACTCATCTTTCATGGGGTACTGTTTAAAATGTTTCAATAAAATACCTCCCCATATTCTTCAACTGAATGAAACTAAATTCAAATCTTGTATAAAACGCACACTATGCAGCCAGGCATATTATAAGTTGGGGGATTACATCGCTGATAAAAATGCTTGGCTCAACGCTGGTCCTGCTCCACAAGGGCGCATAAAATAATTGATTAGCATTTGAAACTACTGTTGGAGCTGCTGAAGATTTTAAAAACTTATCTTTGCATTGTATAAATTCAATGTTTTAGTACTGTATAATTGCAGAGCACAGGTGTGAGTACTATGCACCTACTATAAAGCTACCATTTAATAGGTTTTTCTTTCATTGACTTGAATGTGCCCTGGCGGCTGAGAGTTTGTCATGCTCACTCTAATGTCTCGCTGGTGGTGGCGTGTGTGTTGGATCATTAAGTTCCCTTCAAAATGGTTGAGCTGAATGGTGCTGATCTATGCGTCATGTTCGTGAACGGGCGCCGTCAGTGGGGACTGGTCATTTCTTGGCTGCCACGGCTTATTTTAATTTAATTTAATATTTGAATTGCTTTTGTCTTTTTATTACGGACGCTTTTAACGTTCTGCATCGTTCTCACATGCATAATTTCAACATGAACGATGTAATCAATATTTTGTAACCATTTTTTGATTTAAAAGAGTGTCCATGGAGTTTCTTGCCCGTTCTTCTCCATAGGTACCTACTACGCTTTGGAATGGGTAACTAGCTTCATCTTTCTGACTGACCGACCCCTTGACAATTCAAAAGTGCCTGTAATTGGTTTATTTGAAATAAATGCTTTGAGTTTGAGTTTGAGTTTGAATCGGCACCAATATCTGTGGACCTTGGGTGTATCTTTAGTTACCTCTTAAATAATAACGCATAGAAGCCGCGTCTAGAACAAAACAGTGCTCTCTCAGTGCTTCTGCTATCTCCTCAGTGCTTCTCAAAGGTTTTTTCATCATACTAAATGAAGTACTGAGTTTAATCTTGATTTCTTCTAATCTAACTATTGAACCATGCTCTGATGGTACTAGAGTCAGAGTTCTGGGATGCTTTTGCATTTTTTCTTATAGTGTTGTTATGGTTACATCAGTAAACGAGAAGTTCCGCCTCTTCAGTGCTTCTTTAGATATTTTTTATCGTACTAAATGAAACACTGAGTTTAATCTTGATTTCTTCTAATCTAACTGTTAGACCATGTTCTGCTGATAACACTTTATTTTCTATGTGTACGTGAGCCGAATGTTTCTACGTTCCTCAAACGCACACAAATACAGCTTTCAGTGATACCATTACCAGGCCGTTACCCACAAAAAAAATGGGAATACACGTAAGAAGTTCAGTACACAATCAGAATAGGCACACCAGGTAATTAATACATCACTTGGTTTACGTACCTTATCAAACAATTACAGGCAAATAATAACAAACAAACTTATTTATTTGGTCGTGTTTTATTTAACTACAGTAAATTACTAATTAACTTTTAGTTTAAAAACAATGTAGGTAGCAGTGTCGATCACGATCATAATTAAGAGGCTGTAAATAAATATAGTTTAGTTTGACGCACACAAAATAGCCACCAGTATCATATTTACAAACACTAATATAAAATACCTAAAGCTAAGTTAGTTTCTCGAAACTGGCAAAATGTGATATCGTATTCAATAGCGTAGGTAGTAGGACATCAAAAACATTTTTTTTGCTAATCAAAAATTAGAACAAAATTGAATGCAATGAGGGTATTTTTTTCCTCACAAATAGCAACACTGTATTGTGATAAGTTAGATCATTAGATTTTTATGTGTGATGATCGATTTATGTAAAAATTGTGTATAAATAGTAAGTAATTATGTACTCGTGAAAAGTAATTTGATCACATTTTTTTTTGTTTTCCTGAAGTGCTATGACATCCCTTCACGCTACAAACTGTCATTTTAAATTATTTACTCACGAGCTGTGTTCGACGGAACGTGACCTTGAATACTGACAGCTCGCCGAGAGAACTTAGCCACTATCACAGAGCATGTAATTATAAGAGACGGAACTTAGAACATTCAGTTTGTGAGAAGTTCATAACCTTCTTTAGCCAACCACATAAATAAAACATGGCTACCAACATGAAAATTCTAAGTAGCACTGACAGTTGTCAGTACTACTCAGAATGTCAATGTCATGATTGTCAGTGTCAGTGACAATGACAATCATGACCTTGAAGGGCAGAACTGTCATAGGATAGGGATGCGCAACGTATACAAATCAATAAACTTATCGATATTGAGAGTTTATCGATATCGATGAAATGCATTCTATGCAGATAACAACGGGGCTCCAAAACTGATTAGTTTTGTAAATTGGGTAAAATAAAACACTGATTTATATGATTTCAGCATTTATTATCAAACAACATTGGTATTTTTTTGGTTTTATTTTGTGTTTATTTACTGCGGTACCTATCAATGTAGAAAATAGATGATAATAATAGATAAACATCATATGAAAAAAAACGTAACTTTGCTGTTTTTTTGATAATTAAACCCATATGATCTATATGTATCTAACATCTATTTTACATAGGGTAAGGGTAGGATGATGATGATCTGTATTTAACATTGGTACAATATGTTTTTGTGTATAAAAACTCAACAACAAGGATTTGCAACAAATACGTGGTTGACTGCCTCGTTGGTCTAGTGGTCGCAAGCGCTACTGCTGAGCATGAGGTCCTGGGTTCGATTCCCGGGTCGGGCAAGGTGTTATTGGGTTTTTCCATCTGGAATTTCTCGGTAGCAGCCCGGAGTCTGGATTTGTGCCTGGTTGATGGCAATAGGCTCGCCCCCTATTTCATGGGACTTAAACATAACTGGCGAAATGTGGGTGTACTATAGGTGCACCTCTGCCTAACCCTTCGGGGAATACAGGCGTGATGTTATGTTATGTTATGTGTGTGTGTGTGTGTGTAATGTGGTTGACTCTAGGTTCTGTCAGTAACCTTGTTCCTAGAAACTCTAAAAATATGCTCATTATAGTAGTAGGAAGTATCTATATGCTCTTGGTGACCTCTTAAATATAGCCAAGGCTAATATTTTATTATTTGTTGTCCAAGGCTTCCTTTTTTGATTTTCTTGCGCCGACGTCACAATTTCGTTAAGCACGCCTGACTCCAATTTTTTCCAAGAGATTGGCGCTGCGTCTTAGTGATGCCAAGCTGTATTTCGTTTTTGTACTTTCTCCATCAACTGCTATTCCCTTGTTGTTAAATCTGTAAAGATAATTAAATATAAGCAAAATATTTGATGAGACAAGATAGAGCATAAATTAACTCTAAACAATTTTGAGAATTTCTTTCTGTTTGTCTATTTGTTGGTAACATCATCACATGAGAAAAGTTTAATGGATTATAATGAAACTACTTCATTTGTGAAGGTATTAGACTAAGCTATGTAGCATATCAGTTGCATTCATTTTTGCGAATTCCAATTGTTGAGAAGTGGAATGGTGACTGAAGATATATGATTAAAGATATTAATACAGTACCTATAGATAGAGACAAACAGTAAACACACTAACATACTTTAAATTGGGTATGGGTGGTGTGCGTTTCTAAAGATATTGTTACTAGATATGGTGCAGTGATTCAGTACTAGAAGGCAAGCTTTAATGACGTCTTTGGATGGAGAAGGGTTGGCTTGTTCTTTGCCGGGAACTACACACAACAGTTTCTATTTACATTTAAGAAATAAAATAACATGAATTTTATGAGTCTTAAGACAACCCCTGAGGCGGTGTAACAGACTATTGTACTTTGTATGGTAAAGTCGTCGCGTAGGAAGTCGTGGACGTATAGTATGTATAGTGTATCATAATGATAAAGTACTTACTGCGTTTTGCCTCTGATATGTTTTCCAAATGTAGCTTTATATTCAGTTCTCTTTTGAGACTGGGTATGTATTCCTTCTGAAAAGTAAATGGAAAGAGTTATTAGTAAAGTAATAGCAACATTTTCCTTTGTCATGAATTACCTTAACACTGGCAGTCAAAAAAATCGAACATATGCCTTAGTGACAAATACCCTCAATCTCAACGCATAGTGTTATTAACACATTTCTTTAGGATATTGAGACAATACATAATTCAAATAATTTGATAATTTTATTTAAAATACTTACCATTTTGAGACCACTTCATATGGATTTGTCTCGATTGCTGGCTCGTGGTACCGCTTCAGGCAAAAGATCTGAAATGATAAATATGATTTGAAACTAGTTTGGGAACCACCAGATATTCTAGGTTCACTAATTATTTTATTTTAAATAATAGAATTTATTTTTCTTTACTACTACTACTTTTATTCTTTCAAATAAAATTTGTTAAATATTTTAAATGAAAGGCTTCGCTTGTGTGGGGGTTGGAAATTACCCCACATTCCATGTATCCCAGTATAATTTTCCGACTTCAGACCACCTCAGCAGCTCACCCTGTATTTGTCTTATACAATATATATTATATATAATATGTATTGATACACTAATATGTATTGATTCACATACCAGATCGCTCTTGCTGGATATTTGCATTCTATTCACTAGCTGGTGGACAAGATTCTAGATTCTAGAATAAGAAAACAGTTGGTGTCTTGAACACTCGATCATCACAACAAATGTTTTGAGGGTGCTTCACAAATTATTTGCTGCAGGGAAAACAAGAATTAAACTATGCTTAACCTTTAAAGTGAAAACTTCTTTAGGCACGTTGGGCACTTTTGGGATGGGAAAAAAGCATTGAACTAGCTTGACCGTCATGCTCAGATACACATTCATACAGATGATGTGCAGTCCTACAACTGACTTTTTTTTTTCTAATTAACTTTGATTGTCAGTTAAGTGGATGTTACCTTATAGTATTTAATATGAAACTTAAACAAAAGCTTGCATCTTTTTTTTTAATAGTTTGATGGATGACATAAAAGGACTACTATATTATCATCAATAGAGATCAATAATGGTGTTTATTCTAGTTACCTTTTCACTCTGAATGCCGATAAATATGTTGTGGAAATTCTGCCAAATTCAAAGTTGGGATTGCATGTCTTTTCAGACAATTTCCTTTTTTGTTGAAATCCTTTTTGCCTAAGTGGTTAGCACATACATTTCGCCACTCATGCAGTTTTTCTATTGTTAGATGCACCAGTTCTTCATTCCTACCAACTGCTTTAGCCACTCTCGACAGCTGGAAGATAAAAAATATAAAAGCTTACTTATAACTGACTGTGAATTGATTAAGTGTGGTTTAAAGTTAAGAAAACACCCAATCTTACTGTCAGTGAAAGTAAATGGAATAGAAAACTTGGAATATGAAATTATAGATTTATTCCGTATTCCCAGTATTTATCACACTTAGATAATATAATGTCTTAGACTCTCTGACCCATGTATTTAGCAGTCAACCTATTTAGACTGAATTAGATTACAATTTAAATTAGACAAATATTACTGTATGTAGGTACAATTGTTATAAACCATTTTTCCAAATTTCAGCTAATCTTGATTAATGCCCCGAGGGTCGTATTACAGAATTTGAATTATGCTATTATATTACAATTCACATTCGCAATAGGTAGCGGTACTCACCGGTTTGGATCCAGTGGAAACTTGGAAAAAAGTAACTTATTTCCAGTATGCTCGGCCTCCTTGGTACCGCAAATTTCACATCTGCTGTGACCCTTACCCATGATGGTTCACAAACTTAAAGAGTCACTGCCTCGTTATTAAATAGTAATAACAATTTATGAGTCGATTATCTCGTAAGCGTCAATATTTCATCAAGAGGCAATATGTTGATAAAACTATGTCTGTGATGAAACTGAGGAACAGGTGCTCGACTCAACGTTATACATACAATCACAGAAATGATTCTGATAAGTTATATACCGAAATCTTACAGAAAAAGGAAAACAAGAAACAGAAAAATCGCAACACGAACTTAATCACGCGAAGGCAGACATGTTTGTGTGGTGTGACCATAAATATTTACAGTTTCCTTTCACATTTCGAGAAATAGTTGAGTAGAATTTTACAAACGTGTCTTAAAATGAAATATCCTAGATTAGAACACATAGTTTGTTTAAATATTTGGTGGGTAATATAAAAAAAAATAGTTTTGACGAAATCTAAAGACAAATTCTGGAAATAGTTTCTACTACACTTAAAATAAATGTTAAGTGGCAGCACTTCGTAGTGTAATGTTGGTCATGCTGACGTGTGTTTCTGAATGTTGGCTGAAGAAGGTTGGGAATTCCATACAAAAATTATTTGTTCGGAGTTTCACAGGACTGGCCACTATGGCTCAGTCTTAGTCACAGAGTACATTTGGTCTTAGTTGCCTCACTTTTTGCACTCGTACTAGGTTTCTATGCGTTATTATTCTAAGATTTACCTATTCAATACCTATTTTGTTAAAGCTAGGTTATGAAGTAGGTAGTAGGTGTATTTTTAATCAAAAACACATGCATAAATCGAATAAGTTTTATTAATTATAGATTGAATCGTCGTTAATTCCGATCCAGCCTGTCTCTTGCTGCCTTCTTTCAGCGACGCCCTAAGCCGAGGCTCGTACTCCGCAGGGGGTGCCCTTAGCGTGTTGTACAGTTCAATAAAATATGGCTATACACTATACATGATTTTAGTTAAAAAAATAAAGATACCTAACTAAAGCAAAAATGTTTTTGTTTATTTTTACACCCGATGAGAGTTTTTAGTGTTCTGTACGTTCGAAAGTGACTTGATCGAAACTGCTCATTTTGTCGTTAATACGGAATGTGATCTTTTTATTAAGTACAAAAGTTAAATTCAATACGAAATAATTTCGTAAAACATAAATTTGTGACATGAACATGTTATTGAATCATAGCTAAGCACTCTTGCTCTATGTGATATTTATACTCATACTCATTATCAATGAGGTTTACCTACATCTATTTCCAGTCAGCTATTTATTGCTTACAATTTAAGTACCTATCGTAAACGGCTATGCACGAAATTATTTACAAAACAAAAGACGTCTATGACGTCATGCTTAAAATGAAAAGGACAGCAGAAGTTTCTATCCCTTTCATTTTGTGAAAAGTTGACGTAAGAAATAATATTTAAAATATATAGCAGTAAAGTTTATTTTTCTAATGTGTTCCATATTTTTGAATACTTATAATGCTTGGATACCATTGGCGAGATGACTGTAACCATATCTATGGCGGTTTGACTGAACCGATCTATATGACATTTTAAACGTCTCGACCTTTTGAGCGAATATACAATGTGTATCTTAAATAACGCACAACCTCTTAAGGGGTCATTGTACTCATCATTATGAACAACTTTTACTATGGGACCAAACTCGAAATGGCGAAAAAAAAATCAGCTGTTCAATAATTTTGACGAGTTATGCGAACATAGGTGTAGGGAAAAGCTGTTTTTTTTTTTCGCGATTGCAAGTTCAGTCCCATAGTAAAAGTTGTTCATAATGATGAGTATAATGACCCCTTAAGAGGTTGTGCGTTATTTAAGATACACATTGTATTGTTGACAATATTAAGGAAACTTTGTTTGTAGGTACCGATATTATTGACTTTTTGGTTGCGTCTATTTATTTGAATACCCTGAGTGTCACTAACTATTTGACGCTGACTGTACCAATTTTGTTGTTCGAGTACTAATTAGTACCAATTGAGTACTAATTATTCACCAAATATGGAAGCGATTGGCGTTGGTGGTCCTGCGGTAGTCATGGTCATCATTATTTTTGTTTTTTTATTGCTTAACTAATTAAAATTAATTCATAAAAAGTCATGTACCTACAAAAGATGTTATGAATCCGCTTAACCGTTTTAGAGAGCGAGCAAAACCACAAACGTTACTCCAGCAGGATCTCGAATAACTTCGAAGCCGAAGAAAGAACAAATACAAAATAAATTGCAACATTTACTATATACAACTAAATAAATAGGTAGGTAATATTTATTATAATATTCCCATTAAAAAAGAAAATGTCTGGCGGTGGTACGTAACCCCACAGAGTACTTTATACTCGTTACCCCAGCAGGAAATGTTTTTGTGAAATAACTAAATAACAAGTAAATAACTATAAATGCAACAAAAAAAATAAGCGCTACAATTACAGAAGCTGAGCAACTAAATTATCTGTAACATTTAAATTACTATTTTCGATATTATTTTGGTGTGGTGCGCACACCTGTATTTTGATGTTGAGATAAATAAATTAATAACAATTTATGATTCTGTCGCATGCCTGTAGCGCCGCGTCTGCAAACTGTGTACCCGTATATTTGTATAAAGTACTCTGTGATGGTGCCTCCATTATGCTTGTTGTTTGCCACAAACACCAAACACGTGCCAAACACCGACCACAATAACCCAACACAAACACGGCATCACCACGCTTGGCGAACATGCTCCGGATTGGCAAAATGGCGGACGACAAGCTTGTTGCGGCAGCGATTACTTTCGAGTTGACTTATTTTTATTAAAAAAAAAGAAGCAAAATGAAATTAAACGAAAAAGAAGGAAAGAAAGACGATGGTGGAGGATGTAGTATGAGGAAGAGAACAGTGTCAATAATGGGTAGGTTGCGCCAGCCCCGGATCTAGGTGGGGGGCGGGGGGGCAACCCGGGGCCCACGCTCCGGGCGACAACTTCAGGGGGCGGCAAATTTAAACGTGGCAGACAAGTGCACCACCCAGCGAAACGCAACTCTGCGATAAGTGCGGGTGGCGCGTGAGGAAATCACTACGTGAATTAGCGTAGGCATAGGTCGTCAAACGATGTGAGCCGGTTGCGGGCGGAGAAGTTGAATTCAGCCAGGCTCCCAGCGTTTTTAAAGCACATGTTCCACTTTTATTTGGCGATATAAAAATGTAAGCTTTCTATCTCTTGCAACAGATCTATGCCGCGGCGAAACAGAGGCGGATGAGCGCCTGTCACCTCTGTGGCCAAAAATTTAAGGAACAAATCTTCTAGTTTAGAAATATTGCTTCGCGTAGCGGGGGCGCCGGGCGTCCCACCCTAAGTAAGTGCAAAGGCGACACGATTTCCTTTAATTGTTTACCACATCGCTGGCGCAGTTGTGGGATTGGAGCATTATTTTATTATTATTTTTTATTATTATTTATTCATTAACAATTAACATTGTGTTGAACATTACATATTAAATAAAATTTTATTATTATCGATCGATACAATTTTACTAATGTGTTTCTGGCAAAATATTCAAGCTCACTTTGTTCGCTCATACAGCCTAGTGATTCTTATAAGAATAATTCTTAAAACTTTTCTGTATAAGTAAGTCGATTAAGGACTTAAAAAATCTAACGTATCTAAGGCAAAGTGTTACTATATTCGCGCTCGCTTCACTCGCTCGTGCATTCTAGATTATCTTATTTGGTGTTAAGCTTTTCTGCATTAGTCGAGTGTCGCGGTCTTAGCAATCGAAAATCATAACAAGACAATCAGATTAATTATGACAAGGCCATCGATATTTTTGCAGAACAAAGGGCTCAAACAGTATTTTTTTATTCTAATCTTCTACTATCTATACTATATATATTATATAGGTATATGTAATATTATAAAGCTGAAGAGTTTGTTTGTTTGTTTGCTTGAACGCGGTAATCTCAGGAACTACTAGTCCGATTTGAAAAATTATTTTTGCATTTGATACGCTACGACCCTTAGAAACCGAGCAGTAAGAAAAAAAAGTCAGAAATAACGCTAACCGAAAAGGAAATAATATCGTGGGCGAGTGATGCGCAGCGACGCGGTGGGTCGGGGGCCGAAATTTCACGCGGACGAAGTCGCGGACAGAAGCTAGTATTCCATAATCTCACGATTTATTTCAAATATCCTGTCCTATCCTAATTAAAATAATGTTCGATGTATATTTAAATAAATAAGTCTTCATGTAAAAGGTTAACGGATTGGCGGGGTGGGCGGCAGACCGCAGGTTTTGCCACGCCTCAAAAAACTTCTACATCCGGGGTTGGGTTGCGCGGAAGCTGCAACAGCATCCTGAAAACATTATTAGACAAAGTGGACAGTCCCTTTATAAGGCACTGGGTACTGAGGCATGTGCCAACGTATATTGGGCCACGTCTTTTTTTGTTGTTTCAGTTTTGTGAAAGTTTACTAACATAGTTTTTTAAGTAATTGTTAGTAATACTATTTGGATTGCGATTGTGTGTCCGAAATAAAGAATATTTATAAAGGTATATAATTCGATAACGCCGTCCGCCGCCCGCAAGCTCACGCGTACTACTGATTGCTTAACAAGCGTTTGGATGCATCGCAAACACGTTTGTCGAACGCCCTTTGATTTGTGCAAAATAACCGACACCGTCGCCGATCACTGGCAAACAAAAACAGGCAAACACCTATCCATACGTTCATGTTTGTTGTTTGGTGTTCGCTGTTTGCCGTTGTTTGCCAAGCATGTGGAGGCACCATTACATAAAGTACTTGGAACTGTGCGAGACACCTTTCGTGACCCGCCGGACCTTGAAACGACTATAAATAATGCATTTTCACTTTTCAGTCCCATTTCCATTGCTGCATGATGCTAAAGATATCGCTTTTTTTCTTGTTATTTTGTTGACAATTTGACAATTTGACATGATTAGATATGGAACGCTGTTAAAAATAAACCTTTGCAAAATCAACATGGCGCTCAACTTAAGTGTCAAGATTCACCCCGTAGTATTATTCCAAATTGTAGACGCATATGAGCGCCGAAATGCAGACTCGCACAGAGTTATTGGTACCTTGTTGGGTAAGCATTTATTATACATCCACTTCGTTGGTTATAAATAACAATTTCTGCATGAAATCGCAGCTTTCTACCGATGTCTTCTGTCATGTGTTCATTGGTGATACATTCAAAGATGTAGTTATTTATCGAGTTTTCTGACTTGGGATTTCGAACCTGCTTGTATTGAAACAGCATGATTTATATCAAATACAATAATTTCTGCATTCGATCAGGTAAAACTTTGAAGTGTTTAACATATTTTTGAGGTTATGTTGTTATGATGTATAGGCACCTGCGACAAGGGAATCGTGGAAGTGACGAACTGCTTCTGTGTGCCACACAAGGAACATGCCGACCAGGTGGAGGCCGAGCTCAACTATGCCATGGACGTGTATGAGCTGAACAGACGAGTCAACGCATCAGAGAACATTGTTGGTATGTTGTAATTAGTTTCTTTCAAATTCAAATTATTCACTTAAACCCATGGACTAGAAAAAAAAGAAGAACTCCCCGCCACGCATATCGGAATTGAAGGACTGAGTTTGTACAAACATGCCTCACGCACACATTTACATCATAAGGTGCCATTACGCGGCACTTAGGCGTCATTGTAGGTACTGTTTACGTCAAGTAATAAAATAATGCCTTGGGTTGTGAAATGGTGTAAAAATAATTCTACATCCTAGACAAAGTGTCAAGGAATAACATATCACAAGTAAAACACTTATTTACACAGACACATAGATCGGTATGGTGCTTCACTTTCGATATGCCTGGCGTGGAGGCCTTATTTTTTTTCTAGTCTGTGCTTAAACCTATATGGGCACTTATAGTAAAACGGGCTGGTGTTCACAACTTCACATCACAGCGCATATTATGCATAGAGAAATTTTATAAAAAATTATGAAATAACAAAGCTAGGTGCCCAATGCCAATTTGTTGTACTTTGATCACTTGTAAATTGTCAATATTGATTGTAAATGCATGCCTATAATTTGTACTCCTGTACAATTTTAAAATTTTTCATGAACAAGTGGGGTCAGAGGGTCATACTTAGGGATTTCAATCCGGCCTCATTTTCAATCTGACCGAATCCGGCTGGAATGAATCAACGAGGTTAGATAACTTAATATTCCGTTAATAAAGAGTAAAAATTTGGAAAATCCAAAAGTGCACGACTCATAATGCTCATTTAATTATGAAATATAAAAAAAAAAAAAAACTTAAGTCGTTCAAAATTAATTGCCAAAAAAAACAGCTGTAGTAGGAAGAAGGTACTGCACAAGCGCCCCTGGTGGAATAAATGTACATAATATCTATAGATATATCACCATCCATATGTTAATTTTCTATGGATATAAATAGATGTACAGTCTTGTAGTTTTCGTTTTTTATTAATTGTAATTAAACGACACTGAATTAATTAGCCATTCGCATTCAGTGACCTACAATCGTCGAATAGAAAAAAATAAAAAAAATAACTCAAATAATGGATTTTTTCACAAGTTACAGTGTTTCCGGGTTTCACACATGACGGACAGGATTTTTTTTTGACCTATTTTGGTGTTTTTTTCCAATTCTATTGCAGTAAATCAATTTTTAAAAAGTATGAAATTAATCTCCATTAAATTATCTCGACAATAGTATGCAAAATATCTTGATTCCGTGAACTAACAAGGCTATAATAATAAAAATAGCCGCCAAAACGAGGCGAAATTTTTTTTTCGATTGTAAAGCACTCTCTGATGCCTCGCATCATGAGTCGTGCAATTAAAATAATACATATACACAATCAACTTTATCACTGTCAGCACTACAGGTCTTCTCGTTCTGGGTTATCTTCGAAAGTGACATATTTAAAAACTTGTACACTAAAAATAAACTTTAGAATAATAAGCATGAACCTGTAACAAAATACAAATTTGAACTTGTTTTCTGGCGACGAAACGGTTGAATTTTACTTCCTAGGTATTGTATTTATACAGCATAACACAAGTATTTATTTACATTTGATGAAGCAGCTACACAACACAACAAACGCTATTAACTCGACCGAGTAGTTCGTGAAACATCAAACGACTCGCACGCGCAAGTACACACGGCTACACATCAAGTTAGACACCCTATATACCCATAACTACGCTACCAGCAATACAGAGAATTGTAGGAAAGGGACTGAGTGTCTTGGCATCGGCCAATCGCAGCATTTGCTGCGTTGCGCCACACAGGTGCACTATTTTGCCTAAAATATTCGCTACTATAGTTTCGCTCGTGTTCAGTTCTATGCCAGTTAGTTCCCAAAATCAATTGTCTATGCAAAATCACGTTGATGTATTGATTGCCTCGTTGAGTCGTGAAGAAGGGGAAAAACAGTTTAAAATTGATGATAATTAATATTATGAATTTAGGAAATCAAATGTTCTTAACATTTTTGTTTATGTGTGAAGCTTGCATGATCTCCCTTATTGAGTTATATTTACGAACTGTTTCTAGGCTGGTGGGCCACAGGCAACGAGGTGACGAACCACTCGTCGGTGATCCACGAGTACTACTCGCGCGAGTGCCGCGAGCCGGTGCACGTGACGCTGGACACGTCGCTGCAGGGCGCGCGCATGGGGCTGCGCGCCTACGTGTGCGTGGCGCTGGGCGTGCCGCGGGGCAAGCAGGGCTGCATGTTTACACCCATAGATGTCGGCCTCACCTGCTACGAGCCTGAGGTGACTGAGAATGCCACATGTGTTTGTTACCATCATTACAAAACGCGTTAAAGATATCATTATTGCTAAAATATCTGTCTGAAGGTATTTTGTGTGTACATCCAGTTAGATTTATGACTTTGACAAAAGTAAAAGTGTCCTTTTTATGATTGCAGATCGTAGGACTGAATCTGTGCCAAAAAACGATGGGCGGCGGCGGGCGCTCGCGCCAGGTGCAGCCCATGCTAGACCTCGCGCAGGTCGCGGAGGCCGCGTCCAAGCTGTCCGGCCTGCTAGACCAGGTTAGAGCCGTCACATTAGCGTGCAGCTGACTTTAGAAACATTACACTATAGGCAGACTTTCGTTGGTGACAGTCCCATGGTTCACGCGGACGACAGGGGACGTTACAAGAGTGCGGGCGGCGGGAGCGTTAGTCGAACGCCGCCCGCCGGTGTCGCAAGCGGTAACCCGTGCTCTAAGAAACGGCTGCGCATCTCAAAACGCATATGATATTATGATATTACTATCGAAAGATAAATCACTACATAAGTACATTATTAAAAAAAAAATGCTCATCTGAAAAAAAGATAAACAACTAGTGTTAGGAAAGAAGAACTAAATAAAATCAAAATGCCAAATTCAGCCAGAATTAAATATTATACTAGGTGCTAACCCTCAAATATACAGTTTTTATTATTTTTATTTTTATCAAATTTTATAAATAATGATACTTTATACACGGGCAGACACATGGGCACAGGTCGTTTTGTATAGATAACATTCTTGAAATGCTAATAAATCTAATACTTATATTTGGAATAACTTGCTGAACAGATTCCGAAACATTGCAACCAACTATCTTTTCAAAAATCAAACAATTCTTTTACCCGAAATCTTTTGCTTTGTTGGAAACTGATGTAGATGAAATAACCCGAATCATTTCTGGGCTAAAAGATGATTGTGCTGCAATAATATAAGCAATAAGATCCTTAAACTCTTTAAGCATATTTTAGTACCTCCCTAAACGCATATATTTTCGAATCTGTCTTTCCCTGGTTGTCTAAAAAAGGCAGTTGTAATCTCTATTTTTAAATCTGGACGTAAAGACGCAGTTAATAATTATAGGCCAATATTCTTAACCTTTTGAACGCCAGAGCCTAAACGCATCGGCGCCCCTTCCACGCCAAGCCACAATTTCAGCGCAAATACCTACAAAAAAAATTGGGATTCCAACATCTTATCGATAAGTTATCGATTACCAATTAATCAATGCTTTTCGTTCCATATTTTTTAAATAAAATATAACTCGTTGTATTATTCTTTTATTTAATTTGAACCTATTTGGTATCATACTATCATTAAACACCAGTTACAAAGTTCTAAACAATCTAAAAGCAGACATTAGAACTAAAAACGAATAAATCAAATAATAATAAGGCACATCACTAATCTTGTTCGTGACGTTATCCGCTGTCGGGAAGACCCGACTCTGGCGTGGCTGGCACAACTTTTGACGACTTCCTCGCATGCGAGTAGGGTTGTGATATTGTGGGACATAATAAATAATAATCATATAGTATTTAAAACAATTTAATCAATTTACTTATAATTATTCTTTGATTCTTCGTAACTTGGCAAACTTATGTCATCCAAGTCCTTTTGCTGTCGTACTTTTCTAATAACGTTTAGTATATTGACATAAGTTAGTAAATTCATCACCCTCTTCTACATTTCCTAACACACGAAGGAGTTCTTCAGTAGTTACTTGACTGCCAGCCATTTTTTTTTATTATACACTCGCACAATAATAATGCCGTTACAAATATTACCACCGATCATAATAATAAATGTAGAAAATCACTAGCAGTCTCCCGTGGCGCTAATGACGTCACCGCTTTACGTCTACTCCCGACTGTGGCGTACAGGTTACTGTTTATGCGCTTTTGCGTAGGGATGCGCGAGAGTGGACAGTAAACTATCGATCTATGGATATCAATTATGTTTTTTTTTCACAATTTTATAAATATTATGCATTAGGAATATTCAGATACGAATAGTTGTCATTAAAAAATAATTGTCGAAGTAATAGTAAGCTACTTTTAATAAAATATTTCATAAATTTGAAATATAAGTTACCTTACTTACCCATCACTAGCTGTCGTGTCGTGACGACTGTGGCGTGAGGAAGAACACTTTTTTACGGATTTCGATTAGCAATTTTTGATGATTGTTTTTTCTAGTGTAATGTAAGTAATGAATATATCTTTGTGCCATTTTACAATATTTCATTAATGTAGTTTTAAATAATAGGAAAATGAAACACAGAAAACTTAATTTAGTATATTTACTTTGTACTTAAAAAATGTCGTTTTCTTATCGGATGTAGACGACGGTGGCGTGTTTGGCACGTTTTCGTTTGTCGGCTATATCCGACCGTGGCGTTCAAAAGGTTAAACCCTCAATTTCAAAAATACTAGAGAAAATCATAAACAGTGGACTAGTTAATTACCTTGAAAAAAACAACACCATATCCCCTGCGCAATTTGGTTTTAGAGCCAAACTATCGACAGCCGATGCGGTGCATTGCCTGACTGATTATATTTTAGAAGAAATAGGCAAAGGAAAAAAAAAACAGGTCCTGGAAGTCTTTCTCGATTTAGCCAAGGCTTTCGACACGGTGTCTATTTCTGTTCTTCTGAACAAATTAGAGATCATAGGAATAAGGGGAATGCCGCTGAAACTTTTTACTGACTATTTAAATGGCTGGTACCAATGTGCTACAGCCCTTTCCTACGGCAACATCCCGCTTTTTGCAGGTACGGTTTTTTGCAGGATCCTGTTTCGTAGTGTACGTGTTTCAATACTAGCAGTCACACGAGTATCCTGTTTACAGTATCCTGCAAAAAAAAACGGATCCGATCGAATTTGACATTCGCTTTTGTCACTACAAAATGGATCCAGTTGTCCAGTGAAAACCAGGATCCAGTTCAATTACAAATATAGTTTAATGGACGTATAATGCACGTGTACTCTATGTTCCCGTTTTTCTAAAAGGTTGTCAAACGTGGTCATGGACATCCTAAAGTAATAAAATAAATTAGATCCATCTTTTCTCATATCGCCCGTGAGATTACGAAAGGTACCCAATGTCGATCGTTTTTCAGCATTGGGTGAGTCCAAAACTTAATTTTTTACACTGACGGCGGCGGCGGCGATTATACCAATATAAAAGCATAAGCGTGTTTACGTCCATCACGTCTGAATTCTCTGACACAAATCTAATAACCGCTCGTTGTTGTACCGCAAAAAACAGGATGCAAAGTACTGTGTGTGAACACACCAATGATTTTTGCGGGATCCAGTAAAAAACCGTTTCCGGCCACGGGCGTCCGTGGGAAAGGGCCGTGATGAGCAGAAAAATACTGGTTTTGGTGTCCCTCAGAGTAGTGCTCTAGGCCTCACACTATTCCTGATTTATATTAATGATTTCTGTAATCTAAATATTGAAGACGGCAAAATTATATCATATGACGACACGGCGTTAATATTTACCGCTAAATCCAGGAGCGAACTGTTTGAAATCGCTCAACTAGTTTTTAATACTGTGGCTTCAAAGCAATTTACTAACAGTAAATGTCGACAAGACAAAATATATTCACTTCTCCATGGGCAAGCCTCAACATTACTAAACTGTACAGTCAACATGTGTATTTGTCCTTTTGTCTTCAAAACGAGCAACATAAAATACACACTCTCTTTTTGAAAACATATAAAATAAGCCTAGTTAAAAGAGTGCACAAACGAACGTATGTTATTAAGAAATTGCGAACATTAGCAGATAAAAATTTATCACACAAGTTTATTTGGCCCTATGTCAATCTATAATTCAATACTGTATCACTCCTTGGGGTGATGCACCAAAAACTAATTTACTTCCTCTTGAAAGAGCTCAGAGAGCAATTTTAAAGTTAGCAAACTTCCACCCCTTCTTCTTTCCCACAGATCTGCTATATAAATCCTGCAACGTACTGACGGTTCGCCAGCTTTTCATAATGCACTTATTATTAAAACAGCACACCAGGCTTAGGTAAGCATGGTGTGCTGTTTTAATACTAAGTGGTATTGTAGATACAATGCTGACAGTACTAACAAGACAGAATTATATACTATGCTTATCTAATGCAACTTCAAAACATGTCTTTGTAGAAATATTTTTTACATTCTTAGGCCCATTTCTGTACAATAAATTAAATAAAAAACTAAGTATCTATAAATTAAATTACTATAGCTGTAAAAAAATTGTACCTACTTAAGTATGGGTGCTAATTAAGGCAGCTTCTTTAAAATGTCATTCTCGTCTTCAAATATATTTAGTTGTCTAAATAATTAATAGGTAAGCGACAAACTTTTAGCGTCTAATAAATGGTTTTCAAGCGAATTTATATTGTAAAACGAACTACTGTTAATATGACGCAGCATGGTGATAATTCTTAAGCAACGTTATGGACCAAGTAATAAATAGGGGCATTATTCATAATGCCCGCGCATTATGAATAATGACAAGCGTAGTCGACGGAGCCCCGCTTGGCGGGGCTCCTACTTCTGGGTGGTTTAAAAAAAATAACCACGAAGGGGATGGCGGGGTCTTTTAGACCCCGCCATTCCCTTCTAACCTAACCTGTCCGAGTCGGGGTGCCCTAAGTCCCGAGCTCGCTTAGTAGCTCACTTACAACATTAGTCCTTGAGTTATCAATTCAGAAGTAAATATATTTATCGGTAGCTCGGAGTCATATTAATTTACGCTCGTAAATTGACGCTGGTTTTTTGATATTCTGTTGGAATAGTAAAGATGATGAATTAATATAATTGAAGCTGTTCTATTAACTCGTCGCCTACATATAACAAAAGATGCTAGGTTGCAGGTGCTAAAGAAAACTTTTGTTGCCGCACATCTAATTTCCCCTTAAGTATTTACTAACTATCAATTATGCACAGACAGAAGATTTACTTGTTGTCTGCAAATAGAACCGCTAACATGCTAATTAACTTTTTTTTTAAATAGTAATAATAAAAGTAGAGCACTGGTGTGTGTGCCCTGGATGCGCTGTTACCAAATTTTATTAAAAGCAGTGCAGGCTTTTGCGATACACTCAATCTAGTATTGCACGGCCGTTGCGGCATGTTCTATAGCGCGTGACAAATTTCCAAATATTGACCGAACTGCACGGCTGAAACCCGCCGCACCAGCCTGGCAGTGCAGGATTGAGCGTCGTATTAATGAGCCAGGGTACACATCGGAAAGCTAATCTGCTTCAGGGAGGGAGGGCAATACACGCCCAAGGGTGATTCGCTTTGTGGGGCGGCCGTTCTCGGGAACAATTATTAGTCCTTGACAATATGTATCCCGTGTCACAGAGCGCATTGACTTCCTGAGGCACAAAGTTTATGCATGGGCAAACCGTATCCGTCGGTATAGACGAAGAGTAGATCGGTACACTCAGAACCGCATGTTCCAGAGCGATGAAAGGTGGGTATACAGAGCTTGCGAGTGACCCATTCCCACTCAAGGTGTGACGGACGTGCGTCCACCGGATAATGGTGCCATGAGTGTTTTTTGGCGAAGCATTTGGTCGGTTCCCGTCAGTCACACTGAAGGTGATTGGATGCATGTTGTTGAGTAGGCGTGTGATTCAATAACAGATATGGAGGGTATTACCATTAGTCCTCTAGATGTGGCTCGTGCAGTCCGTCCGTTGCCTAACTGGAAATCTCCACGACCGGACAGACTGCACAATTTCTAAATTAAATGGCTACAAAGGTCACACGCTTGCTAAGCCTCGCAATTCCAGTCATCTTTAGAGACTGGGTCGCTACCACTGTTCTTTACGACAGGAATTACCCACCTGCTCCATAAATCGGGTAGTACTGCGGAACCTAAAAACTATAGACCAATTACATGTTTATCGACGGTCTATAAAGTTCTTACATCCATTCTTAGAGCAAAAATTGCACTACATATTGAACTGGACGGTGAAGCCACCATCAGCTCCATTTCAGCATATGCATTGTGACGAGCTTAAATTGCTTAGCAACCATATTAAAATTGAATCGCAACCCGTGAAATACTTATTACTGAGAACTTCCGGTAGCCACCTCTGGTCTTCATCATCAGTTCCACTTCACCAAATAATGCTTTCCAAGAGCAAATGCACGAGTTACTATAAAAATACCCAAATCGCTATACGTGTGCCTATAAATTTTGAGGATTTCCCTCGATTTCCATGAGATTCCCTCATCAGATTCTGACTTGGTGACAATGGGACCACCTCGAGAGCATACCTTTTCAAACAAAAAAAGAATTTTCAAAATCGGCCCACGAATGACGGAGAAATCGGTGAAAATACTTAAAAAAGAAAAAAATAAACATATATACAATCGAACATATAACCTCCTCCTTTTTGGAAGTCGGTTAAAAACTTCTTGGGAAGACTGTAATAGTTTTTAATAGTTTTTTTGTTTCATGTCCAAAATACTTATTATTTTTTCTTTGATTTAGCTCAGTCTTTAAACCAGTCATAATGTTATAAACATCTAAAATAGTTACATTATTTCCTTCTAATTTTTTGATTGTTTTATTGAAAATATTTAATATATGACTAGCATAAAGAAGGTAACAATGAACTACACTATTTTCCATTTCTCTATCCAACATTAATAAATTTTGTATAACCATTGGACAGTCAACATCCAAACTAATAGTTACAAATTGGTGTCCAATTAAGTAAAATTGTATCTATTGCTGGTAGAAGAGATAGCCAACGAGTTCCTATGTGTCGTTTTATTTCATGAAACTCTCCTTCAGCAAGCGCTACAATTTTTTTAATTCGTCGCTTCTGCATGCAGAAACAGAAAAATGGCTATAGATTTTTAATATAATGTTCTCAATGTCATAATTTAAACAATTCATAGCATGTTTTACTGAATTGTGCACAATATGGGCATGACAATTTCCTTTTATTAAGTCTGGCACAACCTCTAATATGTTTGTGTATAATGATTGATTATGGCCAAAATTTGCATTTGTATTGTCAGCGCTGAGACCTGATAATTGGCGGAAAGAAAGCTTATGGGAGTCTAAGGAGTTTTTGATGGCTGAAAACATCCCATTGGCTGATTCATTCGCATTTTCATAGAAATCAAGTAACCTTTGTTGAATTCCATTCTCAGGGGTAAAATATTGAATCACCAGGGGAAACAATTTAATATTTTTTTTATTCGAAGCATCAGTTTGTAGACAATAAAATACATTGTCTTTATTTAACTGGGCAATAATAGACTGCAAGGAGTATGGGCCAAGAACTTCGGTCACTAATGCCTCCATTTTTGTTCTAGCCAATCGTATGTTATTGGCTGTTTTAGAATCAACAAAGATTATCTTATTTAATTTGATATTACAGTCCTGGCTATTGTACGATAAATTATGCTTGACAGTATGGTATGTCATCGCTAACTCGGCCGCTGTTAACTTGGTGTCTTCATTAGAAGGGGAAGACAAGCCTGATGTAGAAGCAGAAGTTTTAGGAAAAAACTTTTGTAACAATCCACTAAATTTTCTCATTTCCGTATTTGCTTTGTGTTTTTTTGCTGGCCATGTGCTGTTTAACCTAAGACATGGAAACAAAACATGTATTTTATGCAAAATAGTTACCTAATTATCTAATAATTTATGCATAACAAAAAAGAGACAAAAGGAGAAAAATCAAGCGAGATGCTAACAAAAGTAACAAACCTGCCCTACACCTGCGTGAGAAATAGTAAATGTTAAGAGGGCGCAGTAAGACAGAAAAAAATCAAGTTTCACCCGAGCCTCTTTGCCTACCCCTCTCATCAAACACGACGAAAACAAAACACAATCCCTTCCCGCCAGCAGAAACTTTTCGCCCGGCGTATATCTAGGCATTTGAAGTTAAATTTTGTGTGTAGTATGTATACGCAAAATAATCAGATGAAATCGCTCTATTCAATGTACCATGATGTATGATTGCTGTGTACCTACAAGTAGGTCTATTATTCAATATTATTGTATGTCTCACTGAATCTGTTACCGATGCTGGTGGATTGTTAGAATGGAGAGTAGACCGACTTGAATGAAATAAAGACTAAATGTTAATTCAAGATACGGCCTTTAAATTTTCGATTCCGAATTGAAAGACCAACTTAACGTTGTAGTTGAGAAAATATGGTCCCCTACATTATGTAATATAACTACAAATGAAGGATTTCCAGATATTTTCCTGTACCTATTTGTACTGTGAGACCTTGCTTCTTACCACATTTCGTTATTCTAGGTCAACCGGATGTATCTTATGGGTTTTAATTTATTTGCGAGTGTCAAAATATGCGAAATGAGTGGCAATTTATGCCAAGATTCTAAGTAAACGTCTTTCGCTCGTTTTTTTTCAGCTCCAAAGTAAGGCAGTTCAATTTCAACTTGATACCTCCCGCGCATTCCTGAGAAAAGGTGTCAGACAGATGGATAACAAAGTGATCCTATAAGTGTTTCGTTTTTCCTTTTGAGGCACGGAACGCTAAAAATCAAAGCACTTCCATCAAAGTCCTATACTACATAAAGAAAGAAAAAACAAAGAAAGAAAGAAAATAAATTAATTTGACCCAGGTTAAGGCAAACAAAACAAAACCAAAAAAACAGTATTGTGTGCCTCACGGCTGCACCAAATGCATACTCATGATACTACCTACATGATGATGAAAACAAACTCGATAAACTTGCTTTTTTGACTATATGAAATCGAATAATTATAATCGCTCGCTTTTTTACTTTGAGAAAATGAGATCAATTTAACAAAAACAGCAATCATCTAAGGAAATTTGTTGGACCGCTGTGATCAGCAACCCTATTCCTCGAATGGTTTTTAATTACAATATTTAAACGAAATATGATCATTGTCCAGTCCCTATAATTTCAATGAAATTCTTCAGTAAGAAAGACATCTGTTTATTTTGCCTATACTATACGCTAAGCTTGAATTCAGAATCATAGATCATAGCTATGTTTTGGAACTAGAAACTCAATGCTGACGTGACAAAGTTCAATTTCCAATGTAACCAAATTTTAGTAAGGGCCTTCTATAAGTTGGACCTCATGACGTCTTCGTGGAAAACAGTGTTAACCAAGTAAAAAAATATAAAGATATATCGTGGATATTGCTTAGCAGGATCGTGCAAAGACAATTAGCAACCGTGTTACCAAGTAAAAAATAATATTGGTATGGTGGATTTTGCACTGTTTTGTGCAAATTCAAATGGCATGTGTCATGAAAACCGTAATAACCTATCCTGCATGGAGCGCGAGTACAAAGTCCTCACCGATAATATTTAAGTAAATAGGCCAATTTCGGAACAAACAATACATTAGTCGGCTTTACCGACAAAATAATTGGCATATAATATATATATATGCGTGCCAAAGAAAGTCGAAAGTTTATTACGTTCCTCTTTTGTAACTGTTGAATCTTTAGGTTTGAAAAACAAGCCGAAAATCCCAAACATTGTGATCCGTCACAACCGTTACTCATACCCACCATTAAAAGGGATCTAGTCATGAGAACACTATCCGTATGAAAAATGTCATGTCTCGTGCATACTGTTTCGTACTTTTGCCCGCAATAAACCCATTACATATTCTAGTTTTCCGGTTTAATTATTTTGTTAACTCCACTAATATTATTAGACCAATAACCTACCTATATGTTAAATTTCGAGTTTCAACTTGATTCGGGAGTTGGTCGAAAGTCGCTCGAAATGGTTCGTCTAAGGTTACCCTTACACGGAGTTTGTCAACGAAGTGGGAGTAAACGAATTGGGATCTTAAGTTAAAAGTAATAAAATCTAAAAAATCTCCAGCACGAACTCTATGTTGTAAATTTTCTCCGCAAGAAAATTGACCAAAATGCAGAGCAATGGCGCTAGTTGTACTCTACCAGTCAACAATCTGTCAAATAAAAGTATGTCATCTTGAGTTTTCAAAATCAACATTGAATTATTATAATATTTTTATTTTATAGTTTAGCCGCGGTATTTATTTAGTTTATCAATTCTGAAAGATTTTAATAACAGTTTCAGAAGTTGTTTTATCGTTTTTTTCATGTTTTCTATTTCACAGTCTCTTTCCTACAATGTGATAAATTACGAAAATATTATTTTCGCGAATAAATTATATCCCAGAGCAGTGGAAAATTCAAGCGCAGTTCTCTCGTCTCAACAGAGCGACGTCGACTGATTTGTGAAACAAAAATATGCTTGAAGTTCCCGCAACGTGCGACGGAAGATGACTTCTTCCACGAACTAAAAACGTCGTAAGTGCATAAAGCTTGTAGTCGTAATAAAACTAAAAATAAAAGGAATTTCAAAAAATGCCTCCACAATTCTTTTCGCCTTGTATTAATACAAATAGTCATCAAATTTTTATCCTATTAGTCATTAGCATATGAAGTACAAATTGAAAATACGTAAAAAATTGAGGTAACTTCGTGATGTTGTTTTATCGAGAAAATTTTAACATTTTGTGTTTCTGTTCCACAAAAAGTTTGAAAATATCATGTAGTTACTCATGTTATTTTTATTTTATACCTAAGTCTTATCAATTTCATGAAAAATCTAAGTGAAGATAGGCAATTTCGGTTACTACCCGCTCTTAAAGCACATATCTTACATTTAGCATTAAATTCGCATAGAGGATCACTCGTTAATCAGGCATATTGGCATTCCCATTCGTGCTTATATTTTTGTTGTACCTTAAACAGTTTGGCATTCTTTCTTGGCGTAGTAGGAGAAGAAGGTGATTCGTTTTCACTTTCCATTGTTTGTGCCATTACCTAATTACTTTAATTAAAGTTGACTTAAATCTTCAAAACAAAAACAAGGTCCACACGAAAAAACGGTTATGTTCTGAGAACTCACACACTCGCATGTCTGTGTCAGTGAGTGACAGTCTTGATGCTTTGACTTTGATCTCTTGAATATTTGATATTGATAGATTCGTTCTGAAACTCCATTATTGTGATTTGTGTGGCTGCGCTGCACTGAGCGCATACTGACTAAATAAAAAAAAGGTGAGCATCTAAGTCTAACACTTATAGAGTTAGACAGCATTTTGATGCTGAAAACAGTATTCTGTATACTTTATTTTTGTTCAACAGTAAAAAGTATAATGTAGTGAAAAACAGTATAATACTGTTTTAAACCCTAGCGAGGGCCCCCCCTGGCTAGGGTTGCCAACTATACTATGGAATCCGTGGGCACCCAACTTTCGGATTCAATACACCTTAGATCCCTCTCCTCGACCTACAAGTATTTGGGTATGTCGGAAGCATTAGGCATCAATGCTGCCGACATGGAAAAATCCAAATTTGGCCGCCTGAATAAAGTGTTAAGAGCGTTCAAGCCACTCGGGCTGGCAACGTCGCATTTTTTGTGGTTTTTCTTGATTATGTTGTTAAATTTAAATCAAGGTACAATTTTTTTTCAGCCAAGCTCTTTTTTACAGTTATTTTGGTATTCACTCATAAAAATTGTCATTTTGTGAATTGTTTTATATTTGCAGGACTTATTACGGTTAAATATATTTATTTACGAGTAAATGTTAAAAATAATTATAAATACCAACGATCTAGTGATTGGCTGAAAAAATGTAGTTTGATTTAAATTCGTTGTATAAAAACAATATACGCGCGCCTTTGCAAACATTGTCGAAGCGCTGCAGTAACTGTTGAGACCCAACAACTTCCTGAACGCATTGTTAAACTGAACTCGAAGGGCGCTGTACGACGTTTGCATGTAGTTAGTCTATGGGCTGTATGTGTATAATGTAGTGCAGTAGGCTCTAAAGAGAGTAATTTTAACTTCTGCTGAGCGTCGCGCGAACCTACGGATAACCATATTCGCTCTGACTGACAGCGTCCTTCACTCCCGTTCAATGTCTGCATCATCTTTCAAGTCGGGAATAACTAAGTGGCATAAGTACGTAAAAATATATACTGGGTGTGCCATTCAGCTTTATAGCTGGCATTTCAATAACTTTTCTCTGCCCGCCCTGAAAAACCATACACTGACTCTTTTTTACTCATTGTTAATTTATTACATTAAGAATTTATGCACATTCTAGCCTGAAGCACAGGTTCCACCTAGTTCAGGCAAATTAGCAACTGTGCTCTATTTTAAATGTGTATTTATTGTAAATGTAGCCCTCTTATAAATAAATGATTTATTTATTTTAATTTTAAATCGTTTTAGGCCTGAAATTTCGTGCAGCAATCACAAAATATTTCATAGAGAATTCTGCAGACTCGTCTTTGACAACGCACTACCTTGTGCGAGTGCGCGTCATTTGCTTTTATCCGCGTCCCCCTTCACGCACCAAGACCACGGGACTGTCACCAACGACATTGTCCGCCTATAGACATAGGCTCTGTAAAGCCTTGATTATATACCTATCTCAGGTTAGAAATTCTGTAAAGGTTGCAAGAAACAATCCTTTGACCAGCAGACGGAACAAATTAAAAAGTTCTCTGGATGCCAACAACGGCAATATTCGACAAAACCTCTTAAAAGTTAGTAGTAAATTACTTGTTTTATTACTTTGGCGTTTATGTTGTGGTGTTTAAAAGAGTATGCTACACAGCTGAAGATTATGCTGCGCTGGAAGTTGTGAAACAGGTATGTGTGTTTGTGCAGGTGCTGTCGTACGTGGAGGAGGTGCTGGCGGAGCGCGCCGAGGTGAACAACGCGGCCGGGCGCCAGCTGCTGGAGCTGGTGAACTCCGTGCCCAACCTGTCCGCAGACACCTTCTCCGCCGCCTTCGCCTCCAGCGTCAAGGACCTGCTCATGGTAAGCCTAGTGTTCCTGACGAGGCGGCAGGGACAGACTGGATGCGAAAGGCAGAAAACCGGGTGACGTAATGCAACTCGGGAGAGGCCTATGAGCAGCAGTGGACTGTACCTACTACCATTAGCCAGAAAACTTCACTTATCAGGTGGTTTCTATTGGATTGCAGGATTTTTGTTTTTTAACTATAGGTTGATCAATAAGGTCTATTGCCCTCTCGATCTGCCTTCAATTTTTATCAGACTATGGCCTTCAACTTCGTTGAAGTTGCTAGCTCTAACTAAATGTCTGGTGGTATTCCGTGTTTATATTGGTCAAAACCACTTCCATTTAGAAAGAAGAAAGAAATTAGTATTTATTGGGACTCACACAGAAATATCAGTGACTAAACTAAACACATTCATAAAAACAAAAATATAAAAACTACTACTACTAACTACTTTCTATTTACGTAGAAAACTAATAGGTTGGTAGGCTTTTTGTGATCATTTTAAAAACATTCTGTTTTTGTAGTGACTAGATGTAACTAAGGCGTTCCGTAATGTATATTTTTTATTTTTCATTTAGATTGGTTTGCTTTTGACTGTAGTCTAGGTCAGAGATGACAGAGACAAAGTCGACGATGGAGTGAGCTTACCCAGAAGAAGCCTGTTCACTCTCACTTTGAAGAGATTTGGGTTGTATGCGTTTGCGTTGTATTTTAACAGGGAACACACGTTTCACCTTAATAAGGGTTTTGACTGTAACATACACATGCCCTACAGAAAGTTTTTCGTGTCGCAGGTGGTGACGCTGGCGCAGCTCATCAAGACTCAGCTGCAGCTCAACGAGAAGCTCACGCTGCTGACGTCACAGTGAGACTCCGCCTACTAGCTCGCACGAGCGCGTTGTTGTATACAATATATTACATGATATCCATAAATAAATAACTTACCATCAACAAGTGGACTTCTATTCTGCAAAACGACCTTCTTGTCTGCCTAGCTTTAGTTAACATGTTATACATAGAGAGCCAACAACTGTAAGGGCTTACGTTAAAACTCGGAACACGCTCGCGTGTCTGAATTGAAAATTAGTATTCATAGCGCTAACTGCCGCACACGCGCGCAGGCGCTTCGCCGGGTCGCACACACGGCGGGCCGAACGTACGGCGCAGGAGCGTCGCCGGGTCCCACAAACAGCGGGGCAAACTTACGGCGCAGGCGCGTTCGCCGGGACCCACACGCGGCGGGGCGAAAATACGGCGCAGGCGCGTGTTTTGGGTCCCACACGCGGCGAAGCGAACGTTCGCCGCAGGCGCGTGCGCCGGGTCCCACACGCGGCGGAGCGAACATATGGCGCAGGCGCGGGCGCCGGGTCCCACACGCGGCGGAGCGAACATATGGCGCAGGCGCGGGCGCCGGGTCCCACACGCGGCGGAGCGAACATATGGCGCAGGCGCGGGCGCCGGGTCCCACACGCGGCGGAGCGAACATATGGCGCAGGCGCGGGCGCCGGGTCCCACACGCGGCGGAGCGAACATATGGCGCAGGCGCGGGCGCCGGGTCCCACACGCGGCGGAGCGAACATATGGCGCAGGCGCGGGCGCCGGGTCCCACACGCGGCGGAGCGAACATATGGCGCAGGCGCGGGCGCCGGGTCCCACACGCGGCGGAGCGAACATATGGCGCAGGCGCGGGCGCCGGGTCCCACACGCGGCGGAGCGAACATATGGCGCAGGCGCGGGCGCCGGGTCCCACACGCGGCGGAGCGAACATATGGCGCAGGCGCGGGCGCCGGGTCCCACACGCGGCGGAGCGAATATATGGCGCAGGCGCGGGCGCCGGGTCCCACACGCGGCGCGGCGAACATACGGCGCAGGCGCGTGAGTCGGGTCCCACATGCGGCGGGGCGTACATACGGCGCAGGCGTGTGAGTCGGGTCCCACACGCGGCGGGGCGTACATACGGCGCAGGCGTGTGAGTCGGGTCCCACACGCGGCGGGGCGTACATACGGCGCAGGCGCGTGAGCCGGGTCTCACACGCGGTGGGTCGTTTTGCTTTCTATTGCGGGCACCTCATTGCAATTTTTTATCTAAATTAATTCATAGAAATACAGTTTCCGTAATAGCAAATAGTTTATTGCCTACAAGCTTTAAATTTAGACCCATTTGGTGTACATTATAGAATAAATAAATAAAAGATCAGCAGCTTGTCCATGAATTCCGTAGTGGTGTACTTTACTGATCAGTGTATTGTGGTCAACGCAGGCAAACGCTTTTGAGAGGTCACAGAAAATGTCAATTGCGTCTTAGGACTTCTCCCCGGATGCCAAAATATGACTGATGAGTTTTACTCCCTCACCAGTCGCCGATCTTTTTTTTTTGTGTTCCTTCAGTTGCCTGTGCGCCAGGGCCAGGGTAACTCTTTCGAACAATCCGCGACCCCGGCAGGTATCGGCCCTATCCGACCCCGTCAATTGGTGCTGACATGTCTTTGCGGCACGCGTCGAAAACAACGCGCCGTCGGCCCGGGCCTGGCTCTTACCGGACTGCGAGCTACCCATTGCTCGCCGTCCTCAAGCCCGCTCCTGCGGTGGCTGGGAATCGGCTATCGTCTCCCGACGCCCAGGGTGTTTCCTCCTGCGGCGACTAGAACCGTGAGGGCGCAACGATTGCCTCTCTTTCACGCGCTTCGCAGGAGGTGATGGCTTCCCATGCCCTCTCGCTCCGTACCGAGGCCTGGACCAGGGGGTCTACTCTCTAACTCCGTCAACAACGATACGGGCCCGTCCGAAGGTAGTCCGAAACGAAGCGGTAAACCCTACTCGCGATTGATTTCGGATTCATGGGTTTCGAACGGAATCATAGACAATATTCGCGAACGAATGACGCATGACGATAGAGTTGCGCTATTTTACCGGTCAATTACCGGTTTACTTACTTTGTGGTTTTCAAGTTTAATAAACAAAAAATAATATTGTTATCATTAGAAAATTACCAAAATTTTTAACAATAAATTTCTTATTATGTATTTAAATAAAGAATTGAACTATTTTCGCCATTTTTGTCCGGATTGTAGCTTTATCCTGTTAATACCCCCTGGGGTTATGCCTTTTTTCTTTTTGACGGCAATTCTCAAATGAAATGTCATGTCCAGTGTTTATTATTATCTAAAACCAAAACATATAATTGCATCAATTCGCAATTAATAAACACGACGCGGGATGTTCTCGACATTAAATATAATATATTAATGTTGAAAAATGGCCCCAACCGCTCCAGCAGCAACTCACGCGCAAATAGAGGCCTAGAGGCCCTCCACAATTTCATGAGTGAGAACAATGACTTGGCACGCGGACTATTTGAGGGTGCCGACGAAAGAATTCGTTCAATAGGCTGTAGGAAATCCTGTGCAACCCCCTAATTCAATGGGAAGTTCCGCAAAGTTCGTGGAGCAGTGACAAAGTGTGAGTAGGTCATTATATTTACATTACTCGTCAATATTAATATGATTTTAAGTCCTGTCATCAGTAAAGTGCAATACAATACATACAATGATAATCAGTCATCCTCCAAATACTTATCTGTAGGAGGGCCTACGAGTATACTGGATTTATATAGTTTTTTATGTAATCAATATTAACCAAATTTTATGTGTGTTCTGACAAAAAACATTTAGCCAGTAAAGCTACTGAAGCTGCCAGACGGTCAGCATGTGCTCCAGGTGGAATCCCATTGGTAGCAACAACCCCCACCCAAGTGGAATCGAGGATACTATCAATTATGGAAGAGGGTTTTGGACAGTAACAAGCCAAGGCAAGAGTGCCAGCTTTTCCATCGGTAAGTAAAAATTAAATTTATGATAGTAAGTTTATTTAAATGGTAAAAACAACAAACAACTGAGTCTTTGCTGTGACTTTTTTTTATTAAATAATAATAAATAACAGATACATAATTATATGTTTGTTTTATCTGTCAATAATATTCAATTTCTGTTGTAGGTCCACCTGTAAGACAAGACCCAGCCACCATCACACCCACCCAAATATCTACTGCAACCCACTTTCACAGGAGCAACCCTCGAATGTCCACAGAGGCACTGGATCGGGAGTTGCCAATGCAAAATTAGTGAAGTCAGTATTATTGTTCAGTAGAAAAGAGATTATGTAAATCATGTTTCAGAAAATTGCTTGAAACTCATTGAAATTTATTTTCATTTGTTTACAGTATTAAATTCTCGCCGTGCACATGCACATCCACGAGTTCGAGGCAACATCCCGCTGCCGACTCAGCAAAAAGCAGAATTAATGAGGTGGCAGAACAAAGACTACTAGTCGAAACGGGGAAATGAAGTGCTCGATGAACTTTGTAACTTAGTACATAACTAGAAACATTTAAATTGCTAGCTATACATATAACTATAATTGCAACATTGTTCATAATGTTCCTACATTTATTTTCCGAGCTCCTTATTTATTTTGTCGCTTGGAGTCTGGTCTTCCAACTCAATAATTCACTGAATGAAAACTCGTCTGTTACTAGCAATTATTTAAGATTTAAATAGACAAGTAATAGAAAATGGTATGAGTAGATTGGTTTTTTTTTTTTTTTTAATTTGTAATGTTGATTCTTAATTTGAGATTGGTCTAGAACAGGGGTCAGCAACACATTTGTATAAAATCAGTCACTTGTTAGTAGTTAGTTTGTAGTTTTTATTTCTATTTTTCGGTGATTATTTTTCTAGCTACAAAGCCCAAACATATAAACATAATGTAAGTATTACATGTACGAATTAAATTCCGTATGTTTTAACAATTTTAATAGCATTTTCATTTTTTCTATGGGATATGACTAATCCAATTATACGTAGGTATATTGAGCTTCTAGGGTTAATATCACAAGTGCGGCCCGCGTTTAGTTTATTTTGCCATCTTGTGGCCCTTGCCTGCCAAAAGGTTGCTGACCGCTGGTCTACAATAAAAGAAAATCTATGTATTTTCGATTGTTAATTTTATTCAGGTTGTTAGGTATTCGAGACTAAAGTAGACAAGTAAGAAAAACTAAGTTCCTAGCAATAATTTAAGACTACAATAGTTAATTAAAGAAAATCTATGTTATGATAATTATAGTGTATTGTTGATTGTTAATTTTATTCAGATATTAGGTATTTGAGACTGAAGTAGACAAGTAAGAGAAACTAAGTTCCTAGTAATAATTTAAGGCTACAATAGATAAATAAAAGAAAATCTATGTTTTGATTGATATAGTGTATTGTTGATTGTAATTTTTTTTCAATTTGTTTGGTGCTAAATAAAAAGAGAACATTTCGTAATTAAAAACAATACTTTTATTTTGGAAATCTTCTTTCTATCATTTTCTTCTTTTGGAATCTTCCGCCAGTCCCAACACCCATTATGTCCTGAAAGCAAAATAAACAGTTTGTAAAATAAATACTCAAATCAATAATATAAATACAAACACCCTATGTATTTAATGACATGTTTTATTAGTAAAGTAGTTTTCTTTTAAGACTGCATTTAATAAGTACCGATTTCTGTCCAGCAATTGCACTAATCAGTCTATCGCGTTTTGCCCTTGCTGAAGAGCTCGATGAGCGGACATGGACTCATATTGCTGTCCTCCCTATATACTGCGCTCTAATTGTGGGTCTGCTTTGGTGAGGCAAGTTGCTTCTAAACCTGCCCGATTACACATATTGTGTAAAACAGCAAGCAATGACAATTTTACCTGCAAAAATAATATTTGCTCTGAAATTGATGCAAAAAATACTGTCCACCTGTTCAATGCATTTTAAGGAAAAATATAGTTATAGTGTAAATTGTGACAAATACCTGCTGTGATGGGTTCATAATGTAGCTCTCTTGTTGCTAAGAGGCATCTCCATCAGCCTTTTAAAATTCCAAATGTAAGTCTGCTACGGCCCACTGCAACTTGTTAGCTCCCCCGGGCATAAAAGTTAAGAGCAGTAAGGATCTAAAAGTAAACAAATACAACAGTAATTACAACTCAATAATTTGCAGAATTTTCAATAAGTATATCCTTAGCTTAAGTCCTTCATACTTGTATCAAACACTTACCTTCATTCTTGGATCAACACCATTTCGTCGTATTTGTTGAGGCAATAGAGGTTTATCCTCACACAAGTCTTCAAATAATTCCAGCCTATAAAGCCTATGAACTCAACGTCGGGAATACTCGCCAACCGAAAGTTTTGGCGCAAGTATAATCGGCATCGCCTCCGCTCTTCCTGTAGAGCTTCTTTGAACATTAAAAAAGCAGCCATAGTTTCGAATTTTTGCCAAACTTTAACTTCTGTCGGCGGCACGATAACTATTTTGATGTCGTATCAAATGACATAACGATCCGTCAATAGGAGTGTCAAATTCAACTTTTCGGACGGGCAAAACACATCGGGAGTAAGGACAGCAGTCAAATCGTGTTGTCATTCATTCTTAGTTCGGGTTCGGGACTAATCGTAAGTCCGTAGGTGATACGGAGTAGGAAACGCCCGTAACGAAGGCCGAAGGTACGGACTTCGTGCTTAGAGAGTAGACCCCCAGGACCGGATGTGAGAGATCGCCTCCACGGCGGTGCTCCGCCCAAGCCGGGCAGATCTCCACCGTGTCTTCCGGGCGATCCACACAATGGTAACACCCGGGCGTTTCCTCTCGCCTTATCCGGAACAGGAACCTCCCGAAACAGCTATGTACGGTGTGGACCGGCGTCAGGCGGAAGGAGAGGACGCCGTGGCGGCTCTCAAGCCACTCCTCAAATGTGCGCGAGGACTTTTGCCTCCAGATCCCATGGTGGCAATCCGGCAAGTAGGCTCGCCGCCTCACAGGAGACCGTGCGGTATCCCCGGACCAGCCGGATGGACATGACCCTTTGGGATGCGTTCAACCGGCGGGCTGGTCGGTGCCTCAATGAACGCGCCCACACCGGTGCCCCGTAAAGAGCCATGGACCGCACGAACCCGCGTAGAGCCTCCGGCAGGAGACGTTTGGACCCCTAGATTGGGCAGGAGCCGCTTCAAGGCGGCTCCGGCCCGCTCCAGTCTGGGAGCCAAACGTCAGAAATGCTCCACGAAGTTCCACCGGCTGTCGAGGACAAGTCCCAGGTACTTCATTGTCGACTCGACGCCGATGTGAACTGTTATTTGGGAACCCGACGGTGGCGCATTCCGAGGACCATGAAAACACATTGCCTCGGACTTGTGCAAGACCACCTCGAGTCCCAATTGCCGGAGCCTCTCGACGATTGTTGCAACCCCGCGTGTCAATAGTTCGGCCGCCGCCTCGTGCGACCTTCCCTGCGCCAGGACCAGCATGTCAGCGTAGCACACCATGCTGACGCCGCTAGAGAGGTCGGCGCGCAGCACCCAGTCGTACCCGATGTCGCACAGAGGTGGCCCCAGGATCGATGCCTGTGGGACACCGCACGACAGTCGTCGACCTGCTTTTCGTGAAACCAAACTGGCGACTATGTAAAATCCCTTTTGAGTTAAACGGACAACATCTATCTAGTCTAGCATGATTTTTTTCATAGATTTTACTCAATGCTGGTAACATTAAAACTTTTAAAACCTTATTTGATAATTGGTACTACTTTAGTATCAGGAAACGTACCGACAGAGGCAGTTGTGTCAATGCTAGTCATCTCCCAAGGACCTTAACGGAAATCCCCCATAAGTATTTTGTGTTGTTTTTTTTTATGTTAAGACTAGAATATTTTTTTAATTATGATAATAGAAATGGGCTTGAATTCAAAACTTGGAATGTCCTTACTGAAGTTTTCTTTGAGAAGAGATTCAGCTAATATAAATGATGAGGGGAGAGATTTCATAACCTCTATTGGGATGTTGGTAAAGAAAAGTTTTTAGTGTTTCAGCAACTTATAACTTATCTGAAATGGTTTCATTATGGATTTTAGAGACAATTCATTCCGATCTCGCTGTTTTGTGTTTCCTGTTTCTTTGTTAATTACCTGCCACACAGCTTTTATTTTATTATATTATTAGAAATACTAATTTTGTCATATATTAATTTAGATTTAGCTTGAGCGCAGACTCTTTTGAATATCTTAACGGTTACTGTTGTACGTTTAAATACTGGTAACTAGTTTCTCGATGTCAGTACCCCTATTCAGCATTGTGCATGCACGGTCGGGGACATATCCACTTACTCCTGTATTCTGACGTGAAGGCTTCAACTTTTTCGTTCGTAAAGGCACTAGATGGAATTTATTCTAGCATTTTTCTTGCGAACACTGCATAAACAGTGAATCATCAATAACAGCATCACAGCTGCTGCATTTCGTATCCATTTAAAACTTTGAATAGTAAAATATAAAATGTTGTTTTGTAATTTAGGGATACACGATCCGTAACACGTCCTCCGTCCGCTCGCACGTAAACTCAATATCAAGCAAGGAAACACGCACCTTTTACTCTATTGTAATGGTGGTGCGGAAACAAACTTTTCTCAGCCGTAAATCTTGCACAAAATGTTTTAAGAAACATTTGTGAAAAATTAAGTAAGGAATAATATTGTAGTAACATAAATTCGGGTCGATAAACGGAATAACCCACAAAATTCATGTAAAACGAATACTTTACGAAATATTTGCTAAAATTGTAATGTAATGGACTTTTCACACCTTATGCTTAAATAAGGATAATCCCGGTAATAAATGTTCACCAGGATTTTTTTCGCAGACAAAATCTTATTGTCCTGGGCTATTTATTCCGGAAGGTTTTTGTACATATTTAACTTAGATAATAGCACAGAAATCTCGATTTTGACATATCGCCATTGCATACGAAGCAGGGGCGGGTCGCTAGTAATATTATATATGATAGCGCAATGTCAGTGCACGATAATCGTTACGGGTGAGGATGTTTGTTTGGTAACAAAAAAAAACGGACAGATTGTTATTACAAGTTTATAAGAAATTTTCGTCAATGTGTGCTAGTGCGGCAGCCGCGCTTGCGCGTCGTGGCACCTGGCCAGCCACGCGGCCGACACGTAGCGCGTGTCCGTCGCGTGGCGCGTGTCCGTCGCGTGGCGCGTGTCCGTCGCTTGGCGCGTGTCCGTCGCGTGGCGCGTGTCCGTAGCGCGGCCGCGCACTATGTAGTCCACCTCGCTGCCCTCAGCCACCTCGGACATCTACGGCAACGCACATACATTGTAATTGGTTACTATTTACGTAGTAGGAGCTCTTTGTGAGGGAGTTATCTGGGGAAGTTCCACACGCTATCTGTTTTTTATTCCGGTTTGAAGGGTATTTATTAGTCTTGGATTTGTTTCAGGCACCGAGATATTAGGTCTTTACCTATGAAATTGCCGTTCTGCAGTACTGGCCATTTCAAATCAAAATAATTTTTGTTTGGCTAAGAATTCTAATTTCAAATTAATTTTATTTTAAAAACATGGATTTTTTTTTCTAAAAGTAGTCATTTCTTTATTGATTAGTGTTACATTTTCATCGCATTTCAATCTTTTTCGTCATCATGGATACGTTAAAAATTCGAGTAATTATGGAATATGAGTACCGTCGTGGCAGCAACGCGGCACAAGCGGCACGCAACATCAACGACGTTTACGGAGCTAACACTACAAACCAACGCACCACCTGTTATTGGTTTGCTCGCTTCCGTTCTGGAAATTTCGACCTGAAAAATGAACCTCGCGGTCGTCCGAAGACTTTGGTCGACAATGACGAATTAAAGGCGATTGTGGAAGCTGATGATACACAATCTACGGCTGAATTAGCAGCAGCTTTCGACGTTAGCGTCAAAACAATATTGGTCCATTTGCGTCAAATTGGCAAGGTAAAAAAGCTTGACAAATGGGTGCCCCACGAACTCAATGATCGCCAGCGCGAAGTACGCGTCGAGACGTGCCTTGCACTGCTCAACAGACACACAAATGAAGGAATTTTGAACCGCATTGTTACCTGCGATGAAAAATGGATTCTGTTTGATAACCGTAAGCGCTCAGCAAGTTGGTTGGATCCTGGTTCAGCACCTAAACAATGCCCTAAACGAAAACTTACCCCTAGAAAAGTGATGGTCACTGTTTGGTGGTCTAGCGCCGGTGTGATTCATCACAGCTTCTTACCAAACGGGGTGAGCATTACTGCAGATGTGTACTGTGAAGAACTGAACACAATGATGGAGAAGCTGGCGCATCTCCAACCAGCATTGGTCAATCGCTCGTCTCCGCTGCTCCTGCACGACAACGCGCGACCTCATACTGCACAGCAGACGGTCTCCAAGTTGCAAGAACTGGGGTTGGAAGCTCTCCGTCATCCGCCCTACTCACCAGACCTTGCGCCTACAGACTACTACTTTTTCCAGAATTTGGATAACTTCTTGGCGGGAAAAAAATTTAATACCCGAGAGGCAGTAAAAAATGCCTTTGAAGAATTTGTTGCCTCCCGTCCAGCTGATTTCTTTAAGAAGGGCATCAATAAACTGCCACTGCGATGGCAAAGATGCATTGATTGCATGGGTGATTACTTCGATTAATACAAATAAAAAATTCATGAAAAAAATTCGTTTAAATTTTTTCATACAAAACGGCAATTTCATAGGTAAAGACCTATTATTTCATGTCTTTGGGATAGTATACAATAGCCCAGTAGCGAAGGGTCAACTTTTGTAAGAGTTGAGCTGGATTATCTTTAATGTGATTATATTATTTGTCTATCTTAGAATACTGACTATGCCATTTTTCAAAGGGAAGCCGGTAGGAATCGAGTTGTTGTATGGAACCTTCGCCACTGCAATAGACGGTAGTGGGCGGGGGACTTGTTTGCCATGAAATGTCTCCATCTTATTGTATTTATTTATTCTTCAGAAAGATTTATGGTCTAACGTCTAGTTAAATTATGTACAATTAGCGGTTACAGTTGCCATTTACAAGCTTCCACAAATTTAATTTGTTTTGTAAATACCCACAAACCCACAAACAACCCCTACGCAAATAAAGCAGGTGGTATAGTCGTCACCTCGAGCACGAGCCCGCCGTACGCGCGCACGTAGCGCGCCATGCGCCGCGCCGCGCCCGGCGCCGCGTCCACTGCGAACGTGAGGCCGTCGAAGAAGTCCGGCAGCGCGGGGCCGCGCTCGGGGCCCGGCGCCGCGGGGCCCGGGGGCCCGCGCCCCGCGCCCTCGTCGTCCGTCGACACCTCGTCCTCCGAATCGCGAGACACAGTCCGCGTCACGTCACTAGTAGTGGCTACGGGACTGTCGTCACATTTGGGGTCGTCAATGTTTGTCTTTGACTCAGTGAGCCGTTGTTTTTTTTGTGCTTGGAGTACTTTTTCTATTTCGTCGTCTGTGTCGCCGTCTGCAATATGTATGTTTAATCCTAAATTAATTAATTTACTTCAGGTAATTTACATCCATTGCCAAACATCAAAGTAAAGCCAATTTTTTTTTAACGTCTTTTCTAGGTTTGCGTACCCTCTACTGAAAAAACGGAACCCTTATAGGATCACTCGTGTCTGTTTGTCTGTCCAAGCCAGCTCCGAATCGACTGGACTGATTAAGCTGAAATTTTGTACACATGTGAATTTCTGTGACCGAAACACGGATGTATCACGTAAATTAATTAATTTTGAATATGGGGGTCACTTATGGGGGAGGTAAAATTAAAAACAAAAGTTTTGCAAAATTTACCGTGTGACATATTAAATGAAAGGAATGTTTGTGAGGTTTTCAATTTTTTTTTTGTATTATTTTAAAATAAACAGTTTTGAAGTTATTTAACAACAAAAATATAACATTGGCCATTGCCCCCTGTTACTGTCTGCGCCATCTATCGGCATGAAGAAGCAAAATGGCTACCTGAAGTTGCCGCTGACGGCGTGTTTGCGAATGGCATCAACCAACCAGTGTCAAGCGTGACGGCCAATCATCACTAGGATGGATTTTTTGCGGAGGTCGCGGCCGCACGCGCTTCATTTTATTATATATGTGTTATTTTCCCGTGTCCCCGTCCGATAAATGATTGTAACAATTATATTGTCACGAATAAATGACTTTCTACTATAGCGGCATCTACAACGCCACATGCGAACTACGCGTGACATAGACGTCACGCAAAATCTTGCAGCGCGCAAGCAGTTTCCGCGCAACTAGAATATATACGACGTCCCGACACCAATCGTCGGGCAGTTGCCCACCAGACACGTCACCTGTCTGGTCGGACGATCTTCACTTTTCCAAAGAGTATGAGTGAGCTTCACACCCTGTCCCTCATACCTCTACACTACTAGAAAAATAAAGCCATGCATTGAGTACAAAATGAATACAAAACACGAATTGGAAGAGGACGCAGCAGCCCACATTCTGACCCGAGCATCGAAATCAACACCCCTGTATCTCCGAAATTAATGAGCAAAAAAAAAATTATTTTTAGTAACAGATTACAGGAAAACCTATAAAGAAGACTATGGTCTTAAAATAACATGGTAAATCTTTCAATATTGTGCGTACAAATGTACCATTGCAGTTGGACTGCTTTTAATTAATTTGTACTAATTTAAATTTGAACACCATATTTGTACGCCTCATGGCATAACATAGCGCTCTATTTCATCTAAGCTAAGATCTGTATTTTATAAACACCTATGTTAACAAATAAATAAATTAAATGATTATGATTATTACTGTATGGGAGAACATGTTTTTCAACTACGATGTCAAGTTTGTTCTTGGGTTCCCGGGGCACGGTAGTAACCCCGACAAGACGAGCCACAAACAAAAAACTGGGGCAGTACCGCACTACCTACCTTTCCACGAAACTTTTCGTCGTATTTTCATAACCTCATTGCTTCGGCCTGGATAATGCTAGAGAGCTCAAATTCTCAGGATAAAATGTAGTTGGCAGACTTTAAAACAGACAAAGTTTCATTTTGGCACATTGAACTTTGTGTGTTTTATAAGTCTGTTAACTAACTAACTGCTTTTAAGCTTTGGATTCTATTAATAGCTAAAATATGTCGATTTCGTCACTGGCAGACTCACTCACTCGCTCATCAAAACCTCTAGGACACTTCTCGAAGTCCTAGAAAGCTGAAATGTGTTATGCAGGTTCGGATTTGCACAGAAACAGCAAAAAAATAAGAAATCTGTAACTTTCTCCCTCCCACCCCCGTATTGGGGTGCGCAGGTCTGTATATAAACGAAAACCTCTAGGGTACTTCCTAAAGTCCTTGAAAGCTGAAATTTGGTTTGCAGGCTAAGATTTGCACACAAACAACAAAACAATTAAGAAATCAGTAACTTTCACCCTCCAACCGTATTAAAGGGATGTCTTATCAGAGCTAATGTAGAGCCAAGCCCCTAACTCTACAAACCTTAAATCTTGCTCAAAATGTAGGGCTTGGCCGTTCCTTTGAACTATTGCATAACACAACATTAAGCAGCAGTGACTTAATTTCTTACGATAAGCCCAAGGAGTGTCTGTGCGACGGCCGCGAAACGGCCAAGCCGTAGATTTTGATCAAGATGTAAAGTTTGTAGAGTCAAGCCTTGTAGAGTTAGGGTCTTGGCTCTACATTAGGTCTGATAACTTTTTAACAGTGAATGCGCTATGTCAGTCTCGGCAACCTACTTTACCTACATGAATTTTTTTTGGGGGGGGGTAACATATTCATCGTAAGGAACCCTCTCTACGCGAGTTCAACTCGTACTTGCCCGGTTTTTTAGATTTACCTAGCTCAAAGTTATTTTGATAGGATATTCATATTTTTAATTTTAAAGATGTTGCTTTAATGTATGTGAACGTGTACACCTGTCAATTGGTCTATACTTAGTCTGGCCATAAATACTGTTACAGTTAAAAATAAGAAAGATATTACATTTGAATTTGGAATCTGTCATTTTTATACGATTGTTCATTGAGTTTTCTAATTTTGGCGCCAATACATTGTACAATATTTTGCGATATTAAAATGGAGTGGGGTGATAAAGAGAACCGAATCGCTGTGATTGCATTACACAAAGTTGGTATGGAGCCAAAGGCAATTTTTAAAACTCTCCATACGCTTGGCATTAGTCAAATGTTTGTGTACCGGGCTATTAATAGGTATAATGAGACCTCCTCTGTTTGTGACAGAAAAAGATCTGGCCGTCCCACGGATATCGAGGGATATGGCTTGGAGGTGTGGCACATGTCGCCTCCGTTCGGTCAAACTGACCCTAAAAACGCGCGACGGCAGTGAGCACCATATGTTTGCATCGGAACGTGTAGTGTGATTTCGTATTTTTACGAAATGCCGAATTGTTCCGTCCTTATTTGCAAAATCGCACAATTACGAGAAACCTTAGTACAAGAGGCTTGTCTTACCACCGATATGTAAAAAATCACTGCATTAATTATAATATTTAAGTATTTTACAAATTATCTAGTTGTGAAATATTTTTGACATGCGACAGCCTTTGCCTAATGACAGACGCATGTCAAAACGATGCATTAGTGGTGCGCAGCGCTGAGATTGGATATCGATAATTGTAAGAAATCTCTAATAAGAAATTATATAGGTATTAAGAATCTGTTACACAAGAATTAATACATTTTATTTCAGTTTCCCGAAAGATTTAGAAATTAAACATAAATGGGTAGCTGCACAATGCAGGAAAAATAATTGGTTTCCCTCATAAAATTTCAAGTGAATTCAAAGTTCAGATAGACGTTGCTAGTCCCAAAATTTCTAAGACACTTTGTCGATACAAATATTTTCTCAACTGATTTTCACCAGTTTGAGCAAAACCCAATGGATAATCATAATATCCAAGTGACAAAATGTGTGATGGAATAACATATTGATATTTGCTTACATTTTTTGGTTAAGGCGCTTTCCCCGACTAAACGACCTTGAGCGTTCGATCCTTCTCTGTCCCGTTGCTAAGTCTCGCTCTGTCTCGCTCCCTGGGCACGCTCATTTATCATAGAATTCACAAAACAATTGAAATTATTTTAATAAAAAAGACAAGCGATGTTTTGAAATAAAATAAAACGTGAATTATTTAGATTTTTAATTTATCTATCCATTAGTGTAATCCTCGAATTAATAGAATGTCACCTTTAGCAAAAGATGCACGTAATCAATAATTTTAGTCACTTTTTTACAAGGAGATTTTAAATGTATTTATAACACATAAAAACAAATAAGAACGTGCAATGTGATGATAGGATATCGATCGTTAATAATGTGCTCTTAGATGTAGTTTATTACCCATAGTGAATGAGTTAATAGCCTCTGAATAACGCACTATGGCAAAGTTTTGGTTGGGGTACGGCCTTAAGAATGTAACACCTAAATTATGAAAGCGGTAGATATAATGTTCAATAAGCACCTATTTGAATTGTTGTTTTATGTGCGATAGTTGAACAGTTTTAATTTTATTTAAGAGAGAAACTGAAGAAATTGATTTACTTAAATGTCATTTGCAAACGAAAATATTATATTTACTTGATTTGTTTTTATTGGTGTTTTAATATTCCACATCGAAAAGCAGAAAAAAAATGGTTGTCAGTAAAGTCGGTTTACGGACGATAATTTTACGTGATAACGTCCGCGTCATCGGCTCAGGCTGAACGTGACAATGAGTCATGCTTTTTTGTGCGTGCAGCCGGCGTTCATCAATCGATGAACGCCGTTAATAAGACGTTATCACGTCAATAAACGATACAAAGTACGTCCAAAAAACACTTCTTTTTGCAGTCGGTTTTCATCGATATATTTTTTTATCGATCAAATATTTATACCAACCCCTCTTCCATAGTTGATGCTAGAGTTGCATGCGTGCATTCAGTGACTGTATCTATACTTTCTAGTGCCCGCTCCTTTTGAGCAAATGTACAATAAAATAGTACAAAAATGTTATGCATATTTTCTTGTTTGAGTGCGAAAAAAGCATCATGTGTGCCGTATCTATTTCTTTTGTTTATGTGTGAGTTTTAGGAGTGGGGAAAAGGTGGCGACACTTAAACTTAAGCAAATATAGAGTGAAGGCATATCTCTCGGATATCTATGGGCCGTCCACGTAGTGTTCGTACGAAAAAGGTGGTCAAAGCAGTAAGGGAAAGAATTTGAAGAAATCCTGTCCGAAAGCAAAAGATTTTATCTCGGGAGATGAAGATAGCACCTAGAACCATGTCGCGTATTTTAAAAGATGACTTAGGACTTGCAGCCTATAAGAGACGCACTGGTCATTTTTTAACTGATAATTTAAAAAAGAATAGGGTGGTAAAATCGAAACAACTACTGAAGCGGTACGCAAAGGGAGGTCACAGAAAAAAATTGTTTACGGATGAGAAAATCTTTACAATTGAGCAACATTTTAACAAACAAAATGAAGGTATTTATGCTCAAAGCTCTAAGGAAGCTTCCCAATTAGTAGACAGAGTCCAACGTGGGCATTATCCGACTTCAGTGATGGTTTGGTGGGGTGTTAGCTATGAAGGAGTGACTGAGCCATATTTTTGTGAAAAAGGTATCAAAACATCGGCACAAGTGTATCAAGATACCTTTTTGAGAAGGTAGTTAAGCCCCTTAACAACACCATGTTCAATAACCAAGTATGGTCCTTCCAACAAGACTCGACGCCGGGTCATAAAGCTCGGTCCACGCAGTCTTGGTTGGAAGTGAACGTTTCGGACTTCATCAGAGCTGAAGACTGGCCGTCGTCTAGTCCCAATCTTAATCCGCTGGATTATGATTTATGGTCAGTTTTAGAGAGTATGGCTTGCTCAAAACGCCATGATAATTTGGAGTCCCTAAAACAATCCATACGATTGGCAGTGAAGAATTTTCCCATGGAAATAGTGCGTGCGTCTATTGATAACTGGCCTCAACGTTTAAAGGACTGTATTGCAGTCAATGGAGACCACTTCGAATAAGCTTTTTATATTTTAAATTGTTTTATACTTATGTATTAAACTAACACTCTGTAAAAGTAATAAATATTATTTGCAACAAAAAAAATTTTTTTCTTCGTGACAATATTTGTGGCAAGACTAGGTACATAAGAATGTATTTTTTTTTTTTTGGTTGGGATATCATCAAATGACCTCTCAGGGTGGAGCGGAAGGGCGTGTCAGACTCTTACTGACTTGTAAGTTTTATTAATTAACTAGCTGTGCCCGCGACTTCGTCCGCGTGAATGTCGGAAAACAATAATGTGTCTCTTAACTAATTCTTTTTCTAAAATAAAAGTTACTTAAGTTACTCCTTATAACATCAGCTATTTGCTAGTGAAAGTCCTGTCAAAATCGGTCCAGCCGTTTTGGAGATTGGCTGCAACAAACATACAGAAAAAAAATGTTTTTTTGTTATAAGTAGGAGCCATAGACTTTCATGTGCATTTAGTAAAAAGCTGTTATTTTGAAATTACAAAGATACACTTCAATTTTATTTATTTGTATGGATGTAAAATAATACTGTTGGCGTATTTAAATAAATAAATGATTGGATCGGGGATTAGAAAACTTGCCAGAATCTGGATTGTGCTGCGTGGGGCGGGTGTCGGGCTGCGGCTCCTCGTCGTCGAGCAGATGCGCGGGCGCGGGCTGCACGCGACGCTCGTGCTCCGTGGCGAACCAGCGCCACGGCAGCAGGCGCCGGCGCCGACTGAGCGCCTCGAGCCAGGCGGCGCGCGCCACGGGCACGTCGGCGCCGGCGCCTGCGCGGACGGCGCGCAGCTTCGGCGTGTTGGGGAACGCGCAACTGTACACATTACATAACGTCACTGGCGTGGATCGAATGATTGATTTTCCCACCCGTACGCAACATACGCGTTGGGCGTGGAGTAGCAGACACCAGCCAGACATACTACTACATAACGTCACGCCTACGTGCCCCGAAGGGCTAAATTAAGCAATATGTTTAACAATGTAATTTTCGGGGTTGTGTTTATTGCTATAAATCGAACACAGATCTAGAATCCGGACTGCTACTGAAAAATGCAATAAATACTGTCTCGCGCCACACTTGTGAATCGAACCTGGAGTAAGTCCGTCACGATTAATAGTCGCCTGCCGTATTCAACCTGCTACTAGGTACCTACTAGATAACGGAGCAGTCTGATAACAAAATGTGCAAAAAATAATAATAAAAACCACAAAAAAACCGCCTGTATAAAGGCTTCAAAATTGTATGCAGCGTGATGAGTTGATGACACACAGTCGGAGGCATACTTGTAGTGACATTAACAGGCTTATTCATAAACGTTGTTTACTTTTAAGCAGCACTTTAAGCAGTGTTTAAATAGATTTTGCATTCATAAACGCTGTTTAGAGTTAACTAACTGATAGTTATTTAAGTAACTGTCAAACTAAACAGCACTCGGACCTTGTTTAACGATTTAAACAACAAAATGGCGGACGAAATCCTTGCTTCTAACAGCTGATTTAAGTAGTATCTCTATGTAGTCTGTGCAGCTGATTGAGTCTGTCATTTCTATTCTAACTTGTTGCAGTGAATTGATAAAACTTTACTAGTGAAATTTTATATGTCTGACGTACAGTAATCATTGAATATTTTGACTTCGATGACGATTTAAGTCTGTTTGAGCAAGATGTACAAGATTTAAATGAATTTAGGCGACTCTGATTCACCCCAGTTAGCGGAGTGGCGGAGTGGCATCGTGTTTTACTGGACAAAGGCATGTCGCATCCTTTTATATCCACCATAGCTTAATAAGTAATATTTTTAATCCTCAAAAACACATTTTTTTTTTACCACGAACGATACTTTTTCCGCAAGCTAGTGACTGACAGTTTTGTTTTTTTAATTCGGGTGTTTGGCACGAGCACCATAGACCGATTTCACAGTTTTCTACCGAAATACTACCTAGTTGCCAGTTTACAAAAAGTTAAGTAGTGGTTAGTTAAGCAATGCTTAAATATCGTTTATGAATAAGAAATATTTAATTAATATCTAAGGTTTAATTAGTTAAGTAATGTTTAAGACATTGATTAACGATTCTTTATGAATAAGCCTGTAAATGATTTAACTTATCATTCAATTGTATGCCTCCCACTGCATGTTATCATGCTGCATAATTTTTAAAGGCCTACCATCAATATTTTTTAAATTTGCCGTTAATGTTAGATCTTGTTACGATATCTTTCATTCGTTTTTTTTTTATTATTACTGAATTTTTGATCTTGTTTCGGTCCTTTTAGTTGATTTTAAGCCAGTTTTAGTTTATTGTCTAAGAACACTTGGGCGGTCAAGACGTATCTAACGATGTCTTTGTACCTAATAAAGAATATTACATACATACAAGATACACTCGGGTAAAAACACAGTCACAGTACAGTCGGGTAAAAAGAACTTGAACTTAGAGGAAGAGGAGGAGGAGCATGTGCAGGTGGTGGAGGACGAGGAGGAGGAGGGAGTTTTAATTCATAAATAGACATTATTTCAGTTTTGTACTCAACAATAACACCAACCAACACAACAGTTAATATTAACCATGCATATTGCATATACTCGTAATAAAGAAATCTCGATGTTTTGTGAAGGCGTAAAAACCGTGCGAAGCAGGGGGGTGGTCGTATAACATAAGTAAGAGTTTTACATGAGATGCGTGGCCCCGGGCCCCCAGTCACGCTGCACGCGGGCCCCCAGCGCCAGCGCCAGGTCGCGCACGGCGGCGCGGCGCGGGTTCTCGTAGCCGCTCAGCACCAGCACACTGCCGCGCAGCAGCGTGTGCGGCGCCGCGCTCGGCGGGCCCGGCGCCAGCCCTGCACGCACACGGTGCTGTAGGACTAGCTTATGTCAGGAAAGGTGGAAATAGCAGTCATCCATTGCACTACATTTATTTACAGTTTCTAGCATTCTTAATTAAAAAAAAAGAATAAAAAGAACCCCGACTGCAACTAAAACATTCAAAACAATATCAATTTTCATAGTCTGACGCACTTGGTGGCATCACATTTTTTTTTCAACCTTTTGTGATTTATATTTTTGGAATCGTCTCCTCACACCCATTATTATAAAACCACAAAAGATCATGGTGCAAAAAAAAAACAACTCGTTACTTTATATAAATAGTTCCATAGCCAAAGGGTGCCAACGGACCCTATTACTAAGGCCGCTTACTATCCGCCGTCCGACCGTCTGTCACAGGGCTGTATCTTTTGAAACGTAATAGTTCCATAGCCAAAGGGTGCCAACGGACCCTATTACTAAGGCCGCTTACTATCCGCCGTCCGACCGTCTGTCACAGGGCTGTATCTTTTGAAACGTAATAGTTCCATAGCCAAAGGGTGCCAACGGACCCTATTACTAAGGCCGCTTACTATCCGCCGTCCGACCGTCTGTCACAGAGCTGTATCTTTTGAAACGTAATAGTTCCATAGCCAAAGGGTGCCAACGGACCCTATTACTAAGGCCGCTTACTATCCGCCGTCCGACCGTCTGTCACAGAGCTGTATCTTTTGAAACGTAATAGTTCCATAGCCAAAGGGTGCCAACGGACCCTATTACTAAGGCCGCTTACTATCCGCCGTCCGACCGTCTGTCACAGAGCTGTATCTTTTGAAACGTAATAGTTCCATAGCCAAAGGGTGCCAACGGACCCTATTACTAAGGCCGCTTACTATCCGCCGTCCGACCGTCTGTCACAGAGCTGTATCTTTTGAAACGTAATAGGTAGAAACTAGAATTGTTTACAGAGTTTGTACTACTATGGCGGCTATAACAACTAATAAAAATAAAATAAAGTCAAAAATTAAAGGGTGATACAGGGTTTTTTTTAACATGCTTTATTGTTAATTATTGAACGGTGGTACGAAACCCTTCGCGTGTGAATCCGACTCGCATTTGGTCGCTTTTTTGGTTCCGTACGTTAGAATAGAAAAACGGAACTCTTATTATAGGATCACTCTTGTTTCTGTCTGTCTGTTCGTCGGTCACAGCCAATTTTCTCCGAATCTAAGGGACCGATTAAGTTGAAATTTGTTACTCAGGCGACTTTCTGTGACCTAAACACAGACGTATAACTTAAATAAATGCATTTTGAATATGGGGTCACTTTTGGGAGGCAAAAAAGAAAAAAAAAATTTGCTAACTGACATATCCAATGAAAGGGTTTACTGTGAGGGTATCAAATATATTTTATAATAATTTTAATATAAATAGTTTTAGTCTATGTAATAATAGATAACATGGCCCGCCCCTCCGAAATTCAAAACGTTTGAAAGTATTTACAAAGCGCCACCAAGATTGACAACGCATGTGTGCGTACCGAGATAGCGGCGTCATTAATCTCTCATTATTATTAGTATGGCGCTGCACTGACTCTATGCTCTGTACTCTATGAAAATGACACGTGCGATGTCTTGCGGTCGGCTAGTTTTGAATAGATGACTAACAAATCTGGTAATAAGCGAAATATTACGAGTACTGATTGCACAAAAACTATGAATAAATATTATTGTGTTCAAATATTGAAATTTAATTTACTGTAATTTTGCATGTTTAATGTTTTCAATAAAATTAAACCTTTATAATGTATTGGTAACACATTTATTTTTAGTTACTAAGTCATCAAAATCATTTACGTAATCATAATTATTATAAAAAAAGTATATATGTTATGGTCTAAGTGACACAAAATAAGGGCATTATTAATAATACCCTCATTAATCATTTAGCCCACAACATTTATATAAAATAAAAAATCTTAATGATCTCTATTGGCACTGGAACTAAAATTTTGTTCATCGCTGTCATAGAAGCTTGATGAGTCATTTTCAGATTCGGATACGTGAATAATAAATCCTTGCTCGAAGTCGTAGTTTTTCCAGTACATATTTGGATTCAGTCTCGTCCACATGTCTGCAAGTGAAGGTCCAAATCGTGCAATCAATCATGTCTAGACGCTCATAAAGTAATTTCATGATGGATGTGTAGTTTTGGTCTACACTTTTGTTTGCCGTAGTTTTTTAATACTCCCAAAATTTTCCCAATCGGGTTTAAGTCGGGATGATGTGGGGAAGTCTTAAAATATCGCAATTATATTTTTATGCTTCGCCATTTCATTTCTAGTTTTTTTTTATTGATATACGAGTAATAGAGTTCGATTTTCTTCACGTCTTCCTCGAAATCGATGTGTTTATTCACCTGCCAATCTTTCATGGCTGCTTTGTTGCTGTTGGAGGTGGGACTTTTTCTGTTAATGTGGGATGGTAGGAGGCGTTATCTATAACAATTACGGACTTTTCTGGTATGTTAGGCATTAGTTGTGTTATTAACCAATTCTTGTAATTGTTGTGGTAGACGCCTGTCTTCGAACTGGCCTTTTAAATAAAAGAAGCATTGGAGAAGAAACCATTTCATGCACCAGGGTGGACAATTATGATGCGTAACCCTTTATATTTTTTTTTCTTTTCTACAGATCCTTGTACATGTGTGGTACAAATGTAGCTTTCATCAGTATAAACAATATTCCTCCCGTTTTCTCTGTATTTCTTCAATTGTTTTAAATATTTCTAGCGGCGTAACTGCACGTCATGTTTTTCAACAAGCGCTTGACTTGACTATTGTCTTCCTTCAATTTATCTTTTCAGTAAGCACCCTTTTCAGAGCTTTTAATGTTAGATATTGTTTATACTCTCTTTGCAAGTTCCTGACAGTACGTCTTATTAACCGCTTGTCAAATTCATCGATGTCACGCTTTCAACGTTTGCGATTATTTTTTACGGGGTCTACTCATTTTTGTGGCAATTGCATAAAATTTCGCTTTTTCTTTGAGAATACTTGTTATAGTCCTTTTATTAACTCCCAGACTCTTGAAGTTGTCCACCTAGCGTCTGCCAAGCGCTGCACTCCATTTTCAGCGTCATACTTCATATGTTGGTATACTGTAGCTATCACTTGTCTTGCCTAAAACATATAGAAAAGATTTACATTAATAGACATCACAGCAAAACAAAACATTACGTAGACTTATTTCACAAACAAACATAATTTCCTCACTGCACACCTTTTTTTCTTGAATTTTCCATGAAAAACTTATTTTGCAATCAGTACTTTTGTGTCACTGAGCGCCGTAGTATAAATAACTTGACTTTATCAAACCGCTGCCGGCCTGCTACTCACAGAACATATAGAGAACTGACGTTCAGCTACTGAAGACGAATACTTACAACAACATACAAACTCTTTCGTAAAGATGTGACTACACACATTGAAACAGTAATTTGGAAGGGTGCGCGTTGTTATCGTAGATTATCTTTACCTTGTATATAATTTCAATGAACTTCAAAAACAAATGGGTCTAATATTTTCATTACATCGTTTATAATTGTGTTTTTCTGAAAATCCTAAATAATCGAATAAAAATTATAACTCTGTTTTAAAGTATATTTAAGAACTTAAGTTCTCTCGCGTTCAAAATAGTTCATACTTTCGATTACTTAATAGAATAAAAAAGTGATGTCCGTTTTTTGACGTATTTATGTTACTATGCAGCGTCGCCTCAAAATATGTCACCTCGTAGAAAAAATACACCATAAAAATACAACAAGTTACATGGAAGTCGAACCGTAAGTAACTAAAATATGTAGAATAGTATATCCATGTATGTGGTCCTCAATGCCTTACCCTGTATGAGCTGCTCCTGACTGTTGGAGCGCCTGCGTTTCCTCACTTCTTTGTTTTGGTCATTTGCTGGCTTGTTATGATTCCCCCGCGGTCTTGGCGGAGACTCACTTATGTTTCCTTTCGGGGTCCTTTTGGGCTCGTTTTTTGCTTTAGTCTCATTTTTTATTTCGGAGTCATCCTTTATTTTAGAGTTATCTTTTGTTTTTTGATTGGTATTGTTCTGTTTGTCGGTATTGTCATATTTGGTGGTTCTGCTCGAGTCGTCGTGTTCCTTGTCGCGCTCGTGCCGGCTGAGCACGCGGTCGATACGCGCGTGCGGCTCGGCGTCGCGACGCGTGTACAGCAGAGCGTCACGCGCGCGGTCGCAGCGCACGGAGGGTGGCGAGTGCTCACGCGACGCGACAGGCTTGCTGATCGGAGTCTTCAGAAGCTTCGTTGACGACTCGGGTATATTCTTCAGAGCTTGTGATGTTGCTTGTCTTATTTGTGCACCTGAAAATACTAGTGCGCTTGAATCAGCTTATTCGGATCTAAAATGACACAAAAATATCCTTACCGATGATAGTAGCGTTGCTGATAAGATTTTTTTTAAAAGCCACTGCGGCCCGTCAAAAGCTGTTTCAGTATTCTCTTACAGATTTTACCCATCTTTTATAACTAAAAATTAGATGCTGTACGTTGGTAAGTGCAACACTTAAGAACGACTGGACCGATTTAGTTTTTTTTTTGTTTCAAAATGTTCGTAATAGCACACCGTCAAGTACTACACCATGAGGAGGACGCCGGTATACGCGTGTTTCCTTGACCTGTCGAAAGCTTTCGACCTTGTCTCCTATGATGGGCTATGGGACAAGTTGAGGGGCACGGGTGTGCCGGTGGAGTACACAGCGCTTCTCCGGTACTGGTATGCTCACCAGACAAATCGGGTGAGATGGGTCGGTACTCTGTCGGATGACTATCGAATGGAATGCGGTGTAAGGCAGGGGGGGTTAAGCTCCCGCCTGTTATTTAATTTATATGTAAATGAGCTCATCGAGCGACTGAGCAGCACACATGCCGGCTGTCATATAGACGGTATATGTGTCAATAACATAAGTTACGCGGACGACATGGTGTTGCTCAGTCCCTCGATGAGTGGACTGAGGAAGCTTCTCACGATCTGCGAGACGTATGCGGAGGTGCACGGCCTTAAATACAGTTAAAAAAAAGTGAGGTGTTAGTGTTTACGGCACCTAAACAACAGCCCCGTCGTGTACCTCCAGTATATCTCAACGGCGTTGAACTGAATGTGGTAACTCAATTTAAATACTTGGGTCATGTTGTCACCAGTGACCTACGTGATGATGGGGACATAGAACGCGAGCGCAGGGCGTTGGCGGTGAGGAGCAATATGTTCGCTCGTAGGTTTGCTCGCTGCACGGCAGACGTCAAAGTCAGTTTATTTAAAGCACGAAAAATCCCGAAATCGTAATAAAAAGAAAATGTTTTGATAATGCACTCAGTTATGGTTCTTGTAGATATCATTGACACAATTGCCCCTGTCCTAACAGGCATATTTAATCAATGTTTAGACAGCGAGCGGTACGTTTCCTGATTTAATGGAACATAGTAAGGTAGTACCAATTTTCAAATCAGGTAGTAAGGGTGATCCCTCTAATTATAGAGCTATATCTGTGCTACCAGCATTTAGTAATTTCTATGAAAAAATCATGCAGATGTTGTCACATTTTAACTCAAATAGGATTTTACTCAGTCGCCAGTTTGGTTTCACGAAAGGTAGGTGGACCACTGACGTGGGAGTAAAAACAAGTATAACCAATTACAGTGCGAGGTGGTAACCAAATCTGTTTTATATACAAAAAGAAACAAAACCGACTTCCAAAAAAAAACAACACAAAAAAGTGAAAGTAACTTTAATTTCGGAAAACGTCTTTGGTTTTGTATTTTCGTTTTTTGCTACTGACTTCCGAAATTAAAGTTATTTTTCACTTTTTTTTTGGAAGTCGGTTGTTTTTTGTGTAAAAAGTTTTTATTTTTCACTTTTTAGTTGTGTTACCTATCCCAAACAATTTCGTATACCACTACTTGATATGTAAATAACAGTGACAGGAAGTTATTAAAACATCATCTATATGAGGGGAGGTCAGAAAGTTCGCGGAATGAAAAGGAAAAAATTAAACATGAAATTATTTTTCTTTTTCAATTTAATATTCTCCATTAATCTTTATATACTTCTCAGACCTTTCAAATAGTTTGTTTATACCTTCGAAAAAGAAAATGATTTGTCAAGGTTCTCAAAATAGGCAGAAATAGCCGACTTCACTTCTTCGTCATCGGTAAATTTATTTTCACGAAAGACTTTTTTTCATGTTTGGGAACAAATAATAATCACAAGGGGCCAGATCTGGACTGTAGGATGGGTGGTTCCGAGTTTCGAAGCCGCACTTGTGTAAGGCAGCCATCGCAACATGACTCTTGTGAACGGGTACGCGTGCAAAAGGAGCACACCTCGAGACCACCTTCCCTTTCTTTTTTCTTGCATAGATTTTTTTATTTTTCTACTAGCGTAGAAAGAAAGAAAAAAGAATGAAAAATATTTTATTTGGGACACGCACAGGAAATACAAAGAGTAAAAAATAAAATAAAAAGGAGCATTTAAAACTAACAAAATTAACAATAAAAACAACAATAAACAATTAAAAAACCTGTGCGAGGCCAAAAAGGCTTCTATCTCAGCATAAAGCTGCGATATTTAAAAAATAAGTACTGCAGCGCTAAAAATAAGTATTGCCCCTTGATATTGACACCTTTATCTTTATAATATATTGTAAGAGATCTTGGTGTTCTATTGGACAATAAGTTATCACTTAATCAACACGTAGACAAAATTGTTAATAATTCATTTAAGATGTATGGTTTTGTGATGAGATCATCTGCCGAGTTCAAACGGCCCTCCACCTATCTATACTTATACAAGACGCTTGTACGCTCGCAGCTCGAATATGCGGTACCAATCTGGAACCCGTTTTACAAGAAATATATAGATATGATCGAGAAGGTCCAGCGTAAATTTCTTCGCGCCATGTACTTTAGGTGCTTTAAAAGGTGTGTGTCATATTCTCAATTACTAAGTAAATATAATGTGTTAACATTAGAATCTAGACGTACGTTTCTAGAAGCCAACATACTACATGGTATTGTTCATAATCGCTTTGATTCCATTGATCTCACGAGTAAGTTGTGTTATGTGGTCCCCCGCACTGTAAATAAGCGTAGTGTCCGTGCAGGTACATTATTCGCTGTAGGTACCTGTCGGACTAATTCAGGATTTCGTTGCCCTGTTCGTCGTATGGTGGAATCTTATAATCGCAATTTCATCGATATTGATATTTTTGTATGTTCCAAATCTAAATTTAAGTCCAATGTTTTTAAAATCTTATCTAATGATAATAAGAAATAATGTGAGTCCTTTATTCTAAATTTAATTTATTGTAACCGTTTTAAGTATTTTTACTAATGAATTGTATGGTACTGTCAATTCCTTTTTTTTATTTTATATAATTTTAATTCTTATTTGTGTTAATAAGGAACAATCCCAAATTTTTAATCTTATCCAATAATTTATATGTATTTTTATTTTCTTTTTTAAGTACGTAATTAATTAATTGTATTGTATTTTAATAATATTTTTTTTTAATTTTTTTTTTTCTATATCTGAGTATTGCTAATCTAGTGGCACTTTTTACCTAATCATAATTTTGTTACCATGCGGATAATGTAGTGGGCTGCAATATTGTTAATTCTAGTAATTATTGCTATTTGTAAACATTTTATATTGTAGCTGTTTATTGTCCCATAATAAATAAAAAAAAAAAAAAAAACAATCAACAAAATTCCTTCTGATTCCCAATAATCTGTAGCCATAATCTTTCCGGCCGAGTGTGACACCTTGACCTTCTTAGGCGGTGCTGCGCCTTTTTTGTGCCACTGCATGGACTCTTGTTTTGACTCAGGTTCGTCGTCACTACTTAACCGAACTATCCTGTGGTTGCCTCAAGATAACTGAAAGCCTCCAGCCAGGGGCAAATTTCTTATATTACTAAGCGACTGCACGCTAAGGACACCCCCTGTGGGGTACGGACCTCGGCTTAGGGCGTCGCTGGGGGGAGGACAGCAAGGTAGGACAGGCTGGATCGAATTTAGAAAATTATTATCTTCGGGGGAATTTAAAACTACAGGCTCAGCCACGGCGCGGGCTGGCACTTCGTCGATCAAGGGTCGGGGGGATGAACCTATCGGACTGAAACTTAGTAATTATAGTTGTATTGAGTCACCCAAGTAGTGACAGGTAAGAAAAGTTTTCCCCTCCCCAGTGTAACCCCTCCATACCGCTAATTTTTTTACCTGTCCTCGTATATGCTTAGTGGAAAAAATACGCATTATTAAGGATAACTCAACAACTGCTGGTCAGATCCTGATCAAATTTATATTGGACCACATGAGAAGCACCAGCATTCAAATAAAAAAATCTAAATCGGTTCACCTAGAAGAAAGTTCTGAAGTAACACAAAAAAAAATACAGTCCAATTGAGAACCTCCACCTTTTTTTTTGAAGTTGGTTAAGAATCGGGAGAATTGGGAGTATTACGCAAAACTATCCAGGACAGGACGTCTGTCCGATCAGCTTATCTATGAATGAAATGTATGTATCCTACCAGTATTGCTGCTAGTGTTAGTCTGGACCTCTCCGCTGGTGTTCTGCAGGTGCTTGGCGAACAGCTCGCCCGGCTTGAAGTCGTCCTCGTCGGACGAGAAGGTGTCGAGCGCCAGCAGGCGCGGCGGGGCGCTCTCCGCCTCGTCGATGTGCACGAATGATAGCCCGAACTAGACGCCCAGTTTTCAACATGAAACCACTTATGAGAGCAAACTAGATCATCACTTAGGGGGACGCGCTAAGATATAACGACGGAAACTAAAACAATCTTGTGTTTTTTGCAAATAGCGATAAAGTATTACAAAATAATATACCTATATAAAATTAAGTCAATTACTAGTACGTATACCTACAGATTTATTATAATTTCTGTAAGTTACATTCGCTGAGAAGAACATAAGTATTCGCATTTGCCTTCAATTAGATGTACAGGTAACCATTATACATTATCATTCGACTGCCCATAGCCCCCAATTTATTTGGGACTACCAAATAACCACCTGCATCTTTTCAAGTGCCACACTGAGCGCGTCGTTACTTTGCAGTGCTCCAATGTGTTGCTGGCCATTCTTGAGGAGCTGGGGTGGAACGAATTGCTGCTTACTCGTACGCAAAATCAAGTCATTTATTCAAACTACGCTGAGAAACATCACTTTTCTAACGTCTTAATTATACAAGACAGCCCCCCAAAACGCCCGCCCTTCAACACTTGTGCTTGTAGCACATGAATAAAAAACCGAGCAGAAGGAAAGCTTCGTACTAACGCCGTGCGCGGGTACACTATTACACGCACAGCTTTGTGTGCGTGAACTGTCACCGACAAGGAGCGCGAGGCGTACACCGGGCGCCGCGCGTGTACAAACCGGTTTGAGCCAGCTCAGCAAGCGGAGAAAGTTAAGAGGTGCCACCGGCAGCAATAAATATGACGCGGCCGTTTTGCTTTTATAATTTTAAATTGTTTTTAAAGATGCCAGCCTGTGTGGCTCTTTTTTGTATATCCAAAGGATCTTGTCAGATAATTATCAAAACTACCTATACCTAGACATGTTTAATGCTTATTGCAAAAGTATTTAGTTACGAGGTAGGTAATATAACTAAGCGATACTAACTAAGGCGATAGGGAAGGTTTTCCAATACGAATTAATATTTATTATTCTTAAGGATTACCTACCGCCTGTATTATTGTTCGTCTGCCTTATTTGTTTCGTACTTTTGTTTTGGTAGGTTTGTACGTACCTACCAAAGTGTGTTTGTAAGCCGTCTTAGCAAGATTCCGTTTGACCTTTTCTATTAGATGCTTAACTTACGTTCGTCAAATAGTAAAACAAGGAAGGAAACATTATAGTTTCGCCATGTCCCTCTGTCCGTCCGTAACGAATAGTAATTTTAAAGGTCCTTACAAATGAAATTGGCGTTTTGTCCAACCGGCCACTTTGATCTCAAATGTCTGGCGTTTGGTTAGGAATTAAATGTAAGTACCTACTTAATTTTAAATCAAAGCTACACCATTTTTAATGTTCCGTAACAAAATTGGAAAACGGAAAACTTATGGGATCACCTCAGTCAAAATGCCTGTCCGTCCGTTCGTCTGAACAACCGAGTGACAGCCCTATAAAAGTAGGTAAGAATTTTGAGCTCTGTTAAGAAGCTTTCCTTTTGCTCGGTTTTTTATTCATGTACGTGTAGTGCGGCTGTGAGCACACGAGACGCCCTGCGCACGCGTCGGTGCACTGAGCGCGTCGTACCTGGCAGTGCTTATTGTGCGGCTGCGAGCAAACGAGGCGCACGCGGTCCCAGCGCTGCTCGCGCGCCGGCGCACTGAGCGCGTCAGCGCCAAACGAGCGCACGCGCACCACCGGCGTGTCACGGCGGGATTCTTCGCGCGAAATAAACACACTGCTCGGTACCAAAACCTGAGGAAACAGTCCTATGTCACAGTATCACTCTCATGCTGTGAACAAAAAGGTTTTAATTTCAGATCTCAGTGCCTTTGGTACTGTATTTTGTGTTTTGCCACCGACTTCCAAAAGTAAAGTTATTTTTCACATTGTTGTTTTTTTTTTTTGTTAAAGTTTTTTATTTTTTAGTTGTGTTGTGTGCCACCACACACAGATTTCTATACTACTATTTTCTACATTAACAATAGTCAGTGAAAGTTTTATAACATCATCAACATACACCAAGTGGATACGTATTATTGAAGCTAACTCGAAAACTACCCAAGCAAACTTAATAAAATTTGTAAATGACAACTCCGCGAAAAAAAAAAGAATCACGTGAATCGGCCCAGTCATCACGGAAAACTATAAGAAAAAAAAAATAACTTGCCGAATGCACATCTTTTTTTGAAGTCTGTTAAAAAGATAAGTTTACAAGCAGTGCCATAACACAAGCTAATTCACAAACAACATCATGCGTACTCCACAGGCAGATTAACAGAATCTGCGTTTCACAGCGTGGTATTGTCGTCTAATCACAAAAACAGTGTGTTGACCGGATGATTTCTGCATTTGGTGATGAAGCGCCATTAAAAACCACAATTTATCGTTGGTTTGCTGAATTTCAACGTGGACGTGTCAAGCTCAGTGATGATCCCCGTCAAGGTCGTCCAAAAACTGCAGTCACCCAAGAAAACGTTGATGCTGTGCGTAAGCTGATTAAGGAAGATCGACATGTGACATACCGCGAAATTCAGGCAACTTTAGACATTGGCATGAGTCAAATACAAATAATCTTGCATGAACAATTAGGTGTAAAAAAGTTGTTTTCCCGATGGATACCGCATTTGCTCTGTGAAGAGCAAAAAGCGGCTCGCGTTACTTGGTGCGTCAGAACTCTCGAAAGATTCCACGCAGGATCCTCAAATGCTGTATACAACATCGTATCAGGTGACGAATCCTGGATATACGCGTACGAACCCGAAACAAAAAACCAGTCACGAGTTTGGGTGTTCGAAAATGAGTTAAAGCCAACAAAAATTGTTCGTTCACGGAGTGTTGCAAAAAAAATGGTGGCCACGTTTGTCTCCAAAACCGGCCATGTTACGACTATTCCTCGTGAGGGACAAAGAACGGTTAATGCAGAATGGTATGCTAGCATTTGTTTGCCACAGGTCGTTTCTGAACTCCGTAAAGAGAACTGCAACCGCCGCATCATCCTCCATCACGACAATGCGAGTTCTCACACCGCGCACAGAACAAAAGAGTTTTTAGAGCAAGAAAACATAGAATGATTAGACCATCCGCCGTACAGCCCCGACCTAAGCCCTAATGATTTCTATACTTTCCCTAAAATAAAGAATAAATTGCGTGGACAGAGATTTTCATCGCCTGAAGAAGCTGTGGACGCCTACAAAACGGCCATTTTGGAGACCTCAACTTCCGAATGGAATGGTTGCTTCAATGATTGGTTCCATCGTATGGAAAAATGTGTCAAATTTCGCGGAGAATACTTCGAAAAGCAATAAATACATTTTTAAATAGTAATGTTGTGTCACTTCCTTGATTCCCGAAATTTTCAGTGCCGCCCTCGTACTAGTGGCTCTGTGAGCTGTACACCTCGCGAGTTTGTCTTTGTATAGCTTAAAACTGAAAAATGTTCACCTTAAAACAAACAACGGGATATGGCTGAAATATGTTTTTTTTCTACGTTTTCAACCTACAAATCTCCGCCATTTTGAAAAATTTCGATAAATTGAATCGACAAAAAAAAAACCATATAATTATCGAACCTACTCACAAAATTTCACGAGAATCGGTTGAGAAATGCGACCAGAGGAAAACAGCCATCCGCCGGACATCCGAAAGCATTTTTGCCCAAGCTGAAACGGAGACGCTTCGCGCTCGCTCGGTCAATCAAATTCTCTATGGTTTATGAAGACCTCAGAATTACATAGATAATCTACAAAAATGAACTGCAAAAGAGGCAATAGAACACAGGATACAGTCATACAAACATCGAATAACGTCACATACCATACCAACACCTTAGCCATACCCTGTGAGCCAATAACTATGGAAAGGCTCAAACGCCACCACATATGGGACTTTAATGAATATAGCTTGAACAATTTTGAGAGGCAGATTCTTCACTGGAAGAATGGACCTCAGCAGTCAATATCCGCACAAAAAAATTACAACAGATTGCAATATAAACTGATAAAAAAAAAGTTCTTAACCAACCAGGAGACGTAAATAACTTCTGGAGGGAAGTGGGCTGGTTGGAACAACATCAACAGCTGCCATGGCCAACGCACAACGGTTCACCTGAAGGGCGTACTGCAGAAACCAAACTCTCTAACTAAGAACATAAGCTTAAAAAGTCATTACACATACATTTTCACGCATATTGAATGGACTTACCTTGAATTAATCATCCTTGAGAAAGATCTACAACTAAAAACAATATATTTTTGAAAGGCAAGCCAACTTGTGTGTTACTACTACTACCAGAGGCGGATTAAGTGTCGAGAGCGCCATAGGAAAGAACCTCATTGGCGCCCCTGTAACGGCAATATAATATTATAAATTTTAACTAGTACTTATACAATAATTTGCTGCGCCATACGGTTTCACCCGATATCAAGTTCTATGGATTTTTTCTGCAATTAAAAAAAAACCGTCTATTCTTTCACGTCCACCATTATTCATTTATTTGTTTCTTTTATTTTTTCTTTTAAGTAAATTAGATGTGTTTTGTGGTAGACACAGCCAATTAAAGAACTTAAAGAATTAATGATTACTCATCGAAAATTGCTTAGTTGAATTTGTCGGAAATGGGAACACCCAAATACTCCGAAATATTTTATTCCGAATTTCGATGTTCCGATTTTCAAAAGTCCGAATTTCATAATACCTAAGAATTATAATGTCTATTATTAAAAACCACGAATTTTTTTCGTAAATGTTATTTGTTTGTTTTCTGATTTTCATACGTTCAAAGAATCAAATGCTCGATGGGTTCTCGGTCCGAAAAACGACATTCCGATTTTCAATATTTCGAATGCTGCTAAAATTAGGATTCTGACTCAATTAGTGTAATATTCAGAAATTCATAATCTGTAACGTTTAATGTAATTTAAAACGTCTATTTTGTCATTAGGTAATATTTGTGTATTACTAATTTATTTTTGTGTTTGTTTTCATCTCCTTATATTATACCTGCGTCGGGTACCATAGACTGTTATTGAATCACTTGGGTTTGGTTAGGTTAGAATTGTGATCATTAATAGCCAGATTCACTATTTTGTTGGTGAATCATTTGGGTTAAGTTAGGTTACAGTTTTACAAGGCGTTTTTATTTCGGAATTCTAATTAATCTGTACTTTAATAATCGGAATTCGTATTTTTGATATTTCGAATTATCATTATGTGGGAGTTTTTGTTATTCGATCTATTGAATTTCGGTATTTTGAGAATAGTAATTATAAACGTTAGGAATATTGAATTTTCGGAATTATAATATTAGGATGAATGATGAATCGGAGTTGATATATTAATAGGAATTTTGAACCATTCGGAATTATAAAAATCGGTATTTTGAAATTCGTATTTGTGACTGACGGAATAAAGATTTTCGAATTTATGTAGTGTACCCGTCGGAAATTAGTATTCAAAAGCATTTTGTGTCTTTTTTTTGGGAAAACATATTCTAAAACAATTTTTTTTTTCTTTTAATTAAATTAGATACATTTAGTCAATGGAAAAAAAATGTATTTCTAAAGTAACGAGCCTTTTTTTTTAATAAAAAAAAAAATGTTTTTAATTATAAAAACAATAAACAGAAAAGAAGTCAGTTCACTTTATACTATGGCAACCGTAGAATTAGTCAAAATTTATCTTTAGTAAAAAATATAAAAAAAATCTAAATTGTAAACTTGAAAAAAATTATAACATTTCTTCAAAAATTGAAGAATTCTAGAGAACTTGATAATACTTGATAATAATATAATATATATGCGATAATTATATGTATAAAAATTGTTCCTACATTTTATTAAACAATACATTCAAAAACAAAATAAAAAACATTCTGGTAAGTTATAAAAAGTCGTGATATTTTTAAAAAGTAGTGATTATAAAAAAGTGCTTATTTTTGGGATATTCGTAACTTTCTTCGGTTGACAAAAAAAAAAATATGCTTAGAACTACCTTTGCAGTGAGGTCAAAAATTTGAGCCAAATTGAAAGAGGTTACATACATTAGTGTTTGAAACTCACTGCTTTAAACGGTAGTTGTGGCCACCATAAATATCTACTGATTCAACCAGTGAATTTTCACTGGACAACCAGTGAGATCCACTGGAAAATTAGTGAAATTCCACTGATTCATTTTAAGAGAGAACATCTGTATAGAATTAACTAATATTTTATTTATGTTCATTTTAATATTATGTTAATTATTTTCTAGGTCTAAAATCTGACGTGCTCGCGCCCCCTTGTAACCTCGCGCCCATAGGCAAGTGCCTAGTTTGCCTTAGGGATAATACGCCCCTGACTACTACTATTAGCCTACATCGTGCCACTGCTGGGCAAAGGCGTCTCCCCATGACTTCCAGCTCCCTTGATCCAGGGCTAGAGTGGACCAGTGTTACAGCAGGCAATAATAAATGTAAAGTGTTTTATGAGATATGTCTTGGAAATAATAAGGTGTTGATTAGTTAATTAGTAACTATGTCAGAGATATAGTTATTATTAAAATTTGAGAGTAATTAAGTAATATAAAGTATAATTGATAAATGAAGTAACCTGGAACTGTTCACTGGAGGTCTCTGCCCGGCCGACCAGCACCTCCACTAGCGCCGCGTGGTAGGCTCCTATGTGTACTCCTGTTATCTGAACCACAACCAAAACAGAAGCATTCCCAAAGTCAGCTACATGTGAATATAATGTCATGATCAGTATGTACGGCTAGATACAAGTACATCTGCAATCTGCTACTTTCTTCTTGCATACAATGTCAAACACTACTGTTATTCGTCTCTTCATGTCGGTGACTCATATAACATCCTCCAAGTATGTAGCGACTTGAGCAGATCTTAAACCTTGATTAATTGTCATCTTCTTTTTAATTTATATATTCAAACCGATATGTACTCATTTGAATTTGCTTCTAATTTTCATTAGTTACAAATGTAAAGTTACAGTAAGGTAAGATGGGTAACTGTACCAACCTTGACAGTTCTGGGCAGCTGCAGCACCACAGAGCAGGACTCGCCTTTCTTGCACAACCACTTCTTCTTACTCACCTCCCGCTGCAGCAGGTTGCTGGCCGGGTGCTCCTGCGTAAGTCATGGAAATGAGATGCTATTAAATATACCTACCAATAATAAGACTGAAGACTTTGTTTGTTTGCATGCGCTAATCTCTGGAACTACTAGTGGGATAAGACAAATTCTTTTTGCATTTGATAGCCCAATTCTTGAGGAAGTTTATAGACTATATAACATCATGCTATGACCCTTAGGAGCCGAGCAAAAAAACAAGAAGGTTGGGAAAAAAAGAAATTTCATAGGACGAAGTTGCGGGCAGAAGCTAGTAATATTATAACAAGAAATAAGTAAGATACCAGTGATACCATACAGATACCAATGATACCATAAAGCATTTATAAACAGGACTAGGATTAAAAAACAGGATATTGGGTCAGTGGGTCGTCTTAGGGGCGATTGGTACAATATGGACTTTTTGAATAAAATTGGTAACCACAAATAGCTCACGCCAACAAACAAGGTTATGTGGTACTTGAAACAAGTTAAAAGATGCCACAGTAGTGAGTGCTGGGCTATGAAAACGTGAATATAAATTAATAGTTGATAGAAAAGTAGTCAAACATAATGATTACAATATAAGACGTCCATATAATTGCAATAGATTTAACATAAAACAGAAGTGGATACTGTTTAAACTCTGTTGATAATCACGAGAAATGTAAACAAAGTCAGAAGCTGTTGTACTTACAGGATCCTCGCTGCTGAAACTGACGACGTAGTCAATTTTCACTCGCGGCATTTTATATTATTGTGAAAAGTTAAGATAAGTTTCTATTAATAGCACATTAGAAATTTAGAATATGAATTATTTATCTTATTCATTGAACAACACAGTGCCACCTTTCTTTAACCAATCTGACAGTGACATATTTATGTACTGTCAGTGTGAGTGAAGCACACACAGAGTACAGCAATGTCAGTAATCTTTGTTTTTTTCTATGAATGCCATTCGTAGTTTTGACCCCCTGACCCTTACGGTGAGTTGCACGAAACCAATATTAGTTTATCGGAGACTTTAAATTCATGCCATCCCATAGATTTTGTATCAAAAAAAGTGACTGCATCAATTTAAAGTCTCCGTTAAACTAATGTTGGCTTCGTGCAACTCACCGTTAGAGCTCATGGCTACTTAACCGGACTATCCTGTGGTTGCCTTAAGCTAACTCAAAGACTCCAGCCAGGGGCAAACTTAAATTACGTAATTAGGTACGAACCTCGGCTTAGGGCGTCACTGAGGGAAGGACAGCAAGGTGGGACAGGCTGGATCGAATGTCAATAATCGACAGTCTCGGATATACTCTGTTTCGACAGTTTTATTCTCCATACGAAACTACATTTTGGGAGGGGCGACTAGAATCAAATTTATGTTTTTTATTGTAAACTAGCTGACCCGACAGACGTTGTCCTTTCGTAACTATGAATGTCATAACTATGTCGCTTGGTTTTAGTTTTGACTATTCACCAAAACTAAAACTATCGACTAATTTTTCAACCGATCCATCTGTGTTAAACGCAATTTGCAGCGCGCATTCGGTCAATCGCTGACAGTTATGTAAAATTAATATTCGCGTCAAGTTTTCTTAAATTTTCTAATGTTCCGTTCAACTTCCTTAATTTTTTCTTTCTTAAGATCTTTCTCCTGACAATAATTAACACAACAAAAAAAGAATTAGCGAAATTGTTCCATCCGTTCACGCGTGATGCGATGACCAAGGGAAATAGAGATTCATTTTTATCTATTATAATATACAGGGTGATTGGAAGATGGGTGCAAAGCTTTAAGGCGAAGATACTACAGACAATTTAGAACCATTTAAGCCATGGTTGTCTTAGACGAAGTCTTACCAAATATTTTTAACCAAATTTTTAAGTTTTTTTTCGGAAATTCTCAAAATTTAATATAAACTGCATAATTATGGCCAAATTGAATGATAAATGACTTCATTTTTTATTTATTTAATTAAAGTAATGTGTAAGCAATCAAGCAAAACATGTTTTAGGCTTCTGTGTCATTAGACATTTTTTTTACAGACATTTAAAGCTCAGAAAAAATAAAAAAATTGTACAATACGTCTTTTAAACCTTTTTAAAAAAAAAAACGGAGGGTGCTTTTTTTGTTCAAACCTTTTTGAAGACATGCTTGATAATCGCTCTTTCTTTTGAGGTATCATTTATGCGGATATCTTACAAATTATTGAAATTAGGGCCTACAAACCAATTTGAGGGAGAATTTTTTTATTTTAGGCAGACTAATTAAAACAACATTTGAATTAAAATTATTTATTTTTCATGTTCAAAATGACGGCCGTTATTCCTAATACAAGCACGGCCCCGTCTTCTAACTTCTGTAGTTGTTCGTTATTTTCAACATCATCTCCTGCTTCATTGTCTCAAACGCTGAATTTATTCTTTGTATCAATTCTTCTCTAGTGTTTATTTCTATGTTGTTATACACCAGTTCCTTGGCCCGGCCCCACACGAAAAAGTCCAACGGGGTCAGATCTGGGGAGCGAGCGGGCCAAGGGATGGGTCCATCCCTGCCGATCCAGCTATCAGGAAAGCAATTGTTGAGGTGTTCCCTTACATTTAAAGTCCAATGCGCTGGACAGCCGTCTTGCTGAAAGATGACTGTTCGGTCTCTTTCGAAGATCGGGACACCTGATTCCTCTACCAGCAGTGGTAAATCAATTTGCAGAAATTGCAAATAATTTTCGCCATTCAATGGATCAGGCAAAAAGTGGGGCCCAATCAATGTTCTGCCAATTATTCCAGCCCATACATTCACAGAGAATTTCATCTGAAATGACACCTGCTTCTTAAAATGTGGATTGTTGTCTGCGTCGGCCCATTCATGGATGTTGTGAAAGTTTGTAATACCTTCCCTTGAAAATTTACTTTCATCCGTCCACAAGATTGATTTCAGAAACCAAGCATCTTCGATGTCTCTGTTGAGGAGGAAACGGCAGAACTGAATTCTTCTTTGAGGATCTTGCTCTACTAGACCTTGCACACTCCTGCCATGGAACGGATACTTATCATTTTTGTGCATTGTATGCCACACCTTCCATTGAGAAATGTTTAAATTTCGAGCTACTGCTCTAGTACTGGTAGTAGGATCCGCTTGAAATGCTGCTAAAATGTCTTCGTCGACGGCAGTTTCGTGTCTGCCCGGGTTGACTCCAGGTTCCACGCGGTGAAACCCATCTTGGGCAAGACGACGAAACGTGTTGTAAAACATTCGGACATTCGGTATCCTGCGATTCGGATAGCGCTCTTGATACATCCGTCGCGCCAAAGATCCATTGCCGTCTGCTCTACCGTACATAAATACGATATCCGCATATTCTTGATTGGAAAAAGTAGCCATAGTCACTTAACAATTAAGAAAAACGGCGTAGGAGCGCACTAAATGTCAACTCAACACAATTAAGTCAAAAATCAACACGTGCAGGAGCGCGAGGCTACGACTGGACACGGTGAAACAAATAAGTTCAAAACTAACGCAAACAACACGTGCAGGAACGCAAAGGGCTACAACTGAACACGGTAAATTGTGAATCAACACGACAACGTCCACTCACAAGGGCAGTAGTTTGACTAATAAGTAAAAGATGTAACGGCTTCATCACAGACCGACTGACCCTGACTAAAGAAAAACGACTTTGTTGCCTCAGTAACTAAGACCATTTTGCTGTAAAAACCAACTCTTATCGCTTTTTGCTATTCATTGGGCGTTCTACCTGGAAATGCCGTCGCACCGCGCTCGGTGGCCATTGTTTAGAGAATCCCCTCAATGGGTTCCCCTCAATTGGTTCCTGCATGTGCCAAAAATTCTTAGAATTGAACAATGTTATCATTTCGAGCACATAAAGTATTCTTTTAAGCAAAAATTTTGTGTTTTGTTAGACTGCCTAAAATTTAAAATTTCTCCCTCGAATTGGTTTGTAGGTCCTAATTTCAATAATTTGTGAGATATCCGCATAAATGATACCTCAAAAGAAAGAGCGATTGTCAAGCATGTCTTCAAAACGGTTTGAACAAAAAAAGCACCCTCTGTTTTTTTTTTAAATAAGGTTTAAAAGACGTATTGTACAATTTTTTGATTTTTTCTGAGCTTTAAATATCTGTAAAAAAAAATGTCTAATGACACAGAAGCCTAAAACATGTTTTGCTTGGTTGCTTACACATTACTTTAATTAAATAAATAAAAAAATAATTCATTTATCATTTAATTTGGCCATACTTATGCAGTTTACATAAAATTTTGAGAATTTCCGAAAAAAAACTTAAAAATTTGGTTAAAAAAACTTGGTAAGACTTCGTCTAAGACAACCATGGCTTAAATGGTTCTAAATTGTCTATACTATCTTCACCTTAAAGCTTTGCACCCATCTTCCAATCACCCTGTATATAGATTTCGACGTTCAAAAGTGCCAGAAAGGTTTGAAATAAATGCTTTGTCTTTGACTAAATATTTTATATAAAAGCTGAGTTTGTTTGTTTGAACGCGCTAATCTCTGGAACTACCAGTTGGATTTAAACAAAAAAAATGTTAATTGCCCAATTCATGAGGAAGATTATAGGCTCTTTAACATCACGCTACGACCCTTAAAAGCCGAGCAAAAAGCAAAAAAAGTCAGAAAGAACACTACCTACAGCATTTTTATCTCACGAAGCGACACGCGCTTTACTTGTGGCTACTAAGTGTACAAACACGCTGTGAATGTGTACGTGAAGACGAGTAGCATCAGCACATAAGACAAGACGCGCAAACACACGCTTACACACACTTCCTACTTCGCTATTGTCTCGGACGGTACCGACTCTGAGTACTCCTGCGCTTGCACAAATTAATAGCGTGTTTGTACACTTGGTGAACACAAGTAAAGCACGTGTCGCTTCGTAAGATTAAAATACTGTACGGGAAAAAGAATTAACAGCGTGAAATGTCGTTCAGCGGAAGTAAATGACGAAATATTTCAAAAAAAAATCTGTAGCTGCATCTTGAACAACTTCTTACCATGTGCGGTCGGGTGCACGCAGGGCTGGGCAAAATACATGCTTTGCTTTAATTGAAATACAAATTACAAAATACAGTATCGCTAGTAATTAAAATACTAAATATCTTTAAGTAAGGTATTTGAAATATAAAATACAGTATTTTAGCTATTTTTAATTGAAATACAAAATACAAATTACATATTACAAAATAAGTAATCTAGACCAGCATGGGCTGAAAAGTAGAGGAAAACAAGATTAATTAATCAGTAAAACCAGAGTTTCCTTTCATGAACACTAGATTTTTAAATGTACTGTCAGACAAACAGCCTCTTGTTGGAAAGTGAATAAAACCTGCTAAAGAAAACCATTTTTCTACAGGTCCTAATGAGCACAAACTTGTGTTAAATTGTATGAACACATTTTTTATATTTGGGTAGCGCTCAAGAATTGAAAGCTCTTTGCTTCTATCATTTAGGAAATTGACCAATTCTAACTCCATTTTAGATGTCTGTGGTTGATCACTGTCTCTGTTCTCAAAAACAATAAAATCATCATCTTCTTTACTAGTGGTGCTACTCCTGCTGCTTCCATCCATTATTTCATGCTTTTTGTTACTTGCCTCTAAGGCATGAATGGCAAGATTTTGTTTTTTTGCCTCTCATCTGCTTTGATGCTTTCTGGCAACCAACGCATTTTCTAACGAGGGTGGTAGCATGATGCCAATATGGCTCCATTTACTTCAGGTGACAGTTTAAAAAACTTATCAAATCTTTTTTCCAAGCTCTCTTTTAGTTGTGGTACCATGAGAGTAAAATGACTCAAGTTGCTATCCTGCAATCGATCTAATCTGGTTCTAACAGACATTAAAGTAGGCAGAAGTTTGCCATAGTAACAATTGTTGCCCTGAATGTAATCTAGAGCTGTAGCAATAGTTTGAAATTTTTGTCAATTTTGACGTACAGTCATAGCGTACAGTGTACATAACAGCTGCAGTGTTGCCAACTCTAATAGCTGCTTTACCATCATTGCACTCTCGCCTCGCACTCACCACTCACGATCGCTAAATGAAGGTTAAATGTATTATAATGTTAAAATGTATTTTGAAGCCTCAAGTATTTGAAATACTAATTACAAAATACTTCGTAGTCAGGTATTTGAAATACGAATTACAAATTACATTTTAAGGAAGTAATTGAAATACAAATACCAAATACGTATTTGTATTTCAATTACATAATTTAATTACAAGTAATTCGAATACTGCCCAACCCTGCGTGCACGTCATTTGACTTTACCCGCTAGGACCGTGGGACTGTCACCACCGAAATTGTGGGCCTTTATTAACTATTAGAAAAAATAAAAGAAACGACTCACAGTGGGTCGAAACTATGATTTTAGTGACAGGGGCCTTTGTTTTTTGTTTTAACTTTGTTTTTTTACTTTTTTCTTTATGCGGATGGATAGAGCTTATTAACCTCAATAATAATTGTCCGGATGTTTTTTTCCTAAACTTTGTACTTTGGGTAGAGAAATGTGTTTTGTTATTTTTTTGTATGGAGCGGATCAAATTTAATTTAATTTCTGCTAAGTAGCGTGTGATCCCGCTTTGAAACATAATTTTTCTTATACCTTGTCTAGTCTACTATCATTTGATGCTATGAACATGTGCACAAAGTTGCAATTCTGCCAAATAAATGGATCGAAAAATATAAAAAATTGCATAGAATAAAAAGCTTCATTTTTTATTTTCGTAAGTTCTTTTAAGTTAATTTTGATATGGAATAGTAAGTAAAAGCACGTAGTAATACACATAATTACTTAACAACTAACAACAATACATTTACAAGGTACCTAATTAGCTTAAATTTACTATGTATTATTTCAAAATGTGGATATTGATCTATGAATTTCTATTTGTGTGGTTAATGATTGTAATTAGCTGATCTTTTTACTTTATAAAAAACAATGTTTTTTCACTTTTAGCCATTACTGTAATTTTAATGAGGATAATTAGTTAATGCGGGTAGTAGAAAATTTTGTAAATATTTGTTTGTCTCTGTCGGGGAATACAGGCGTGATTTTATATTATTTTATGTTGTGTTATTATATACTAACTACCCAAGCAGCAAAATGTGATCTAGTAATTGTCCTGGAACCACCATTTCATTAGGACTATAACGGAATAGTAAGCAATTATAACCACGGAAAAGGGCCCAATTTATAGGCGTATTATACCTAATTAAATATCTATACTAGACATGGTGAACACCACTTTGACCAATAACGACCTTATAGTTGGACTACGTAAAACTATTTGCGCCCGCGAAGCTAACTATCAGCACTTAATGGAACCAAACACGACAATAACGACCTTATAGTTGGACTACGTAGAACTATTTGCTCCCGCGAAGCTAAATAACATCGCTTATTGGAACCAAGTACGACAATAACGTACACAGTGAATCTCTTACAAGCTCATACAAAGTGTTGTGAATTGGTGAATGTTGCTGCGCACATTTGTAGAGATTAATTTTGATAAAGGTAAGTTATTCATCCATTTCTTATAAATATTATCTAGAATTTAAATTGTGAGTGAGTGTTGAGTTAATAATAAGTCAAGATGTATGATGTGATTGAATGTGCATGGCGCACGTATATTTTCGGTGAAGTATAATCAGTTTCTTATCAAAATTTTTACACGCCCCTTGAAATTTGCGTTTTCATTAAATTGAATTTTAAAATAATGTTGGTTTCAGTAAGACATACAACGAAAAGTCGCCATTTTGACAAAGTTGGTTTGCCCAAATACAAACCGTTATAGGCGTATTTTGTTTAATAATGGTAAATATCAGAACCATTGCTTGGCCATATTGTTTGGAATTAGAGTTCCGCAAATATTTCTATAACCGGACGGTTATTTTATATTGCTATTTGCCGCCCGTCGCGCTGCAAGCGGTGCCTTTGTGTACGCTGTCGCGTCGCGCCAGTGTGAATGAGCCTTTAGTGTAAGAATAATTATCAGATATCTGCGCATCAATTTTTATCCAATCCTACTACCTTCTTAATATTATAAATGCAAAAGTTTGTGTCTGTATGTGTTTGTTATATTTTCATGCTAAAACGACTGGATAAATTTGGAATGAAGCTACTTATAGCTAATGTACTCTGGATACGTATAGTATGCTAAAACTCTTTATCTAGGTCCACGCGAATGAACTCGCAGGCGGAAGCTACTTCGTTCATAAAAGTGGAGTCTTTCGCTGTTTTAGAATATTAGTAGGTATGGATAATTTACAAGGACGGGTTTGAGCATTTTTACTAGTAGGTACCTATGTTTACTGTTCTAGGTATGGTTTAATGTGATCTATGTTTATTCTTTTGCAGAGTCTTGCCATGCCTTTTCACGTGGTGCAAACTAAGGAAAAAAGTCAGTTAAAGTTACCAGCTGTACCAGACCTATGGGTACACAATAACGTTCTTTTTTGGCCGAAAAAATCAGCAGCAAAATTAACAAGACAAGAAGATTGTCCACCCGACGGTTCTTGGGAAACTATGGTGAGAGGGAAATGTCAATGTAACCGTATAAAATTGTGTTCTTTTGTATTAAAGCTCAGTATTGTATCAGCATTCGTTGTGTCATTTACTCACAATATCACTCATCCGTACATGGCGACCCTGCCAGGATATTTGTATACATTTCTCTGACCAAATCGGGATAAGTGGTGTCACAATGTATGTCAACGAGACCAATCTTCTACCGGGACTTAGCGCGGTCACTATTCTATTTTGTGAATATTTACCGCGACAATCACAAAATGGGTACAACTAACTCGAAAGAAGAAATTATAGTTCCACAAAACGCAACAGGTGGAAGTAACAGCGCTGACATCAGGCAACTGACGGTACATGCCAGCACGACTAACATAAAGTACTAATAAAGAGTATGCATTCCTTAACAAAAACCTTTAATCATAGCTCTGGCAGGTGAATCGCAAACAAATGCTCGAATTTTCACATGCACTTTAATCTCTCTTTGTGACTTAGTAGCTACTGTAAACCCATCTTGAAGTTGAATCATTTCTGCCACAAAAGGTCCCAAAAATTCGTCCAAATCTGAAGGCTTGCCATCGCCAGCATAGATACCTATTTAAAAGAAACAAAGTCATATACATAGTCATATCACTTAAAATTGAAACACTGCACTAGAAGCTGACTTCGCAGGACTTTCACTTACCGATAACAAAAGGTGATAAAAAAGGAACTTCAATTAAAGAGCACAGAATTGGCCAAAACTGATATTTAGAGCTTTTGAATACAGGCAATCCGTCAATATATATATTTAAAGAAATCTCTTCGGGTGGAATGGGAAGTTGTTGAAAAATATTTTTTAAACATTTGATAACGCCATTATGCCTCCAATATATATTACGCCACCAATATCGCCTGGTGCTGAATTAGTAATATGCAGATTTTCTTTATTAGTGTCAAGAAGTGTACGGGCATCCTTAGGCAGGACATCTTCAATCTTCTTGTTCAAAATTTCTAATAATGAATTTAATGCCGCATGTCGTATATTGTATTCTACAGCCCATTTTCTAAGATCACTATGTAGTTGAAGATTGGAATAGTCTTCAATATCGCTTTCATCTGCTTGCACAGGTTGCTCACTAATACAATCATCTAAGTCTAAATTTAAATCGCTTTTTATCGATAATACGTCGATTTGTGCAGAATTATTAATATAAACATTTTGTCTAAAATTTTCACAGTAAATATTTTGTACGGAACCTTCTCCTATTTTTACGATTCGTTCTTCGCCAGATACAAAGCTAGAACCCGACACCTGAATTATTTGTTTATATGTTTTCTGAACTTTTCGTTTGTAATAACCACTTCTTTTTAGCTGTTTCCAGTTAAATAGATCCATTTTTGAAAGAAAAGTAAATAGAACAGCACGTCGGCAACGAATACGACACAACAAAATCAAAATGTCCGTACTGAGACTATAACAGCATTTGCAAGACCATTATAAACCAATGTATTCTTGGACAGGACACCACGGATATAGTTTTGGATACTAAGTATATTATATTAAACCTTTATAATCGTGTTAAGATTATAATAATATTGGTTTATACCACTATAAAACCGCTCCATTTCTCTTATAATTGTTACGTAAAGTGAATTTATAATCCCTTATAAAACCAAGTAATAAATGCAAATAGTTTCCAGTATGTTTAGTTCTGTTTATCACTCTTATTGGTGTACTTTACTTATAGTAGTTCTATAATGCTTCTTATTAGCAGTTATAAGTATAGCTTACCAGTTTATCTACTCTTGAGTGCATTTACACCCTCGCGATACTTTTATAGGTCACCTAAGCTTATATTGCACCTTTAATTTCTACCTATAAGTAATTATAAGTCAATGTATAAGATCAGATATACTATAAGGCCCAACTAACTCCATGCTTGCTATTATAAGCGTGGCAGCGAATACTGGAACCGTTAAGAGAATATTATAAGTGCTGGAGGCCTATATCATCTGCACTATAGGATAATTTTGCTGCTTGGGTAGTGTTCGTTTATTCGTACTACTACTAACATCTCGTGATTGTGATCGTCCCTTTTTCGTTATAATGGACAGTTTAGTTAACAATTTAGATTTATTTATGATTTTAAGAGAGCAGCTGAAGTCGCTGTCAGATAGTAAAAAACTCTTTCAAATGTTACAACATAAAATAAACGTTACCGAAGAGAACAGTGTTGAGCTCCAAACATTATGTACGCGCTTTTGTTCAAATATAATTGCAAGATGGGAACGAAGTAGTCGCACGTTAGAACAGTTTATAAGAAAAAATGGTGATTGGTTAGAACGTGCAATAAACTGGCCCGAAGGAAATATACTTGAAGCTGTGAACACTGAACAAGAAAGGCTCGAGATTTCTAATGCTGAAGTTGTTGAAAATCTACCACCATCTACTACAGAAGCTTCGACATCTACATTTACACCTCGAAAACTTTTCGAAGAATTGGGCTACAGGCAAAAACGAAGACGCGTTGAACAAATTAACAAATCGCTTTCGTTATCTCCGGATGAACTGAAAGCTACTACAATTGCTGGCTTAAGAAACACTGGAAATGAGGATGTAGGAAAAATTGTGAACCATTTGCTAAATCACCCCGAAGATCTAGAAAAAGTTAAGGAGTGTTTAACCTTTTTCTTTTAACGTCTTTTTTATTAAGTTAGCACTACTACAGTTAACGTTTGCTAACAGCTTGTTTTTATTATATAAAATAGTAATCTGTGGAAAATGTTGTGGGTAGTATATTTGTTAATTTTAATTTTTAAGACTACATTGTTTATGCCTAGTATAATACTGTTTGTTTTCCCAAATATAATAAATAAATAAATAAATAAGTACAAGTGAAGCGAAAAGTAGTACATATTCACCCGATAAGGCAATGTCTTTATTAGTTTCACTTTGGCAGTATACAAGCCTAAGAGAAGCAGCAAGTTAAAATGGGTCTGATTTATACCCTTCTTATTATAAAATTAAACAAGCGAAGTCAAAATGTTATCCAGGGAAAGAAGAAATCATTATAACTGAAGAAGGAGCTGCTATTAAACTGCTAGCTTTACTCAACTTGACGGTATCTAGGCTTTTAGATGTGATTGCTTTGAATTTGAACTCGGCAAAAGAGTTATTGCTTGATGATGGAGCCTCAGGTCAAAGTAATTACAGACAAAAAACTGAAATAAAGTTTGATGATTCAACTGTTGTCATGGCCAGTCTAGTTCCTATAAGGCTTCAACAATGTGATGGAAGAATTGTTTGGGAAAACGACCCACCCTCATCAACTTTCTATTGCCGTCAGATAATGTTCAAATTTACCAAAGAAACGCAGTCAACAGTGCTAACTATAAAAGCTGGCATAACACAAGACGTAGAAAGACCATCAAGAATCAATCAAATTGAAGTTACTCATCATTGCACATGACGATGATAGACGGCAAAATAACCTCATATTTGTCAGATACATCTTCAGCTGTCTGTGATATTTGCAACGCAAAACCGTCAGAGATGAACAATTTAGAGTCACTTGCTCAAAGAGAAAACAACGAAGAAATTTTCCAGTACGGAATGTCATCTTTACATGCCTGGATAATATGCATGGAGTGCTTACTTCATATCGGTAAATATAATTTTATTACTTCATAATTTTTTTCATGTTATGTAGTTTCCTGTGACATTATTTTTAAGTGACATTTTTTTTTGTTTGCAGTTTAACGTTTGGTCTTCAAAAAATGGAGTTGCAGGGGCGATGACAAAGAAAAAATGTCACTCAGAAAGAGCGCTATACAGCAAGCGTTTAACCCTTAATTCGACACTGGGAAGTATACTGGACATCAACTTTGAAAAAATCTGCAGCATTTTTTTTTAACGATATTAGTTTTTTTATAAATGGAATGACTTGGTTCTGTCCCTCATTATTACATGAAAAATAACTGTCAATGAGCACGTGCGCTCAGCCGGCCAGTCGACGCCGCAACGTCAGGAAGGATGAACGCGTCACGACCGCTCTCGGTAAGTCTCGATTTTATTTGATTTTTGTTCTAAAATAAATAGTTATTTCTTTTCTGTATATTCCGTAACGTATTTTTATATGTACGTGTATACTAAAATCATAATATTACTTATATATTTTTCGTTATTCTCTGCGAAACTTGTGTGTCCAGTATACTTCCCATTGCCGGGTTCTCGAGGGTTTACTATGGTTTTGTGATGTGCAGTATACTGGACATTGCCAATGAGACAGACAACTAACAATTAGTATAATATTATGAACTAATATCTATATTATGTATGTTATATGTTATTTATGATACCTAACAATATTATTATTTACAGATCTTCAAAAAAACATCACGTGCCTCAAAATTATTAGCTTTAGTGCCACCAATTAACGCTCTATCGGACGTAGAAGGCCAGACCAGTTCAGATGAAGAACCAGATTTGCACAATAGCCAGGGAATTGATGATGTCTCATCAGATGCACCATCCATACCATCGTCATTGGAAAACCTAAATATTTTCGACAGCAACAATGGCAGTGACGATTTTTCTAACGACGAAATACCCAATAGCGAGCCAGAAGTTGAAGAAGAACTACCAGTGCCTCTCACACCAATTATAAGGGAAGTGTTGCCATCTACCAGCCAGGTAAACTATGATGTTATTCCGACCTTATCATCAATCCAGTCTGTGCTGGATATATCACCGGCACCTAATATTGTAAATACCAGGTCAAAACGAAAAAAACCCGTCCATACCAACACTCGCATTAGACACGTCAAATCAAAAAAGCGTAAGACAACCAATTACAATTGGGAAAAAGGCAAGTTCTTGCACAAGGCTGAAATTAAGGATTGTGAATTTGTTTTTGACATGCCTAACGACGACTCACCTATAGTTTATTTTCATAAATATTTTTCTGTGGATATACTCCAAGATATAGTCCATAACACACACCTCTACACAGTGCAAAGAACTGGACGGTCAATAAATGTTACCGAAGACGAAATTAATGATTTCCTGTCCATACTTCTACTTATGGGTGTTGTTAATTTGCCATCTTACGTGGATTATTGGTCCAAAGAACTGCGATACCCAGCAATAGCAGACATTATGCCTCTGAAAAGGTTTGAGTGCATACGCAGGAATATCCATTTCGTAGACAATTCCTGTCCCGATTTGGATCGATACTTCAAGGTGAGGCCGTTTGTAGAGAAGGTGAGGATGAACTGCCTAGCTACTGAAGAGGAGATGAGGTATAGCATTGACGAAATGACAATACCGTATAAAGGGACAAAGGCGGGAAATAGAAGACAATATAACCCCATGAAACCCAATAAGTGGGGTTTCAAAAATTTTGTCCGGGCAGGTATGTCCGGTATTGTTTACGACTTCCTGCTATATGGGGGTGAAGATACATTTAAAAACATTCCGTTTTCTCAAGACGAAGAGACCTTAACCTTAGGAGCCAAAGTAGTAGTCGCCCTTTGCAAAACCATACAGACGCGCGCATGTGTGGTATATTTTGATAATTATTTTTCTACATTAGATTTGGCGACACATCTCAGAGAAAATTACGGCATTTTCAGTCTTGGGACCATACGCCAAAACAGGCGAAAGGGATGTGAGAAGCTACTCGTGGACGACAAAACCTTGAAGAAAAAAGGCAGAGGATCTTATTGCCAACTAGTAGACAATAGTAATAAGCTCGCAGTGGTCAAATGGTTCGACAATAAGGTAGTCACTTTAATCAGTACCTATGCCGATGCCTACCCAGTGGGAAAGATAAAACGCTATAGTAAGGAAGTGAAGGCTCGCGTTGACGTGGACTGTCCTGAGCTTATAAAACATTACAATAACCACATGGGGGGCGTGGACCTTGCCGACATGCTCATAGCACTATACCGGACTACTTATAAAAGTCGACGCTGGTACACTGCCATTTTTGCTCAAATGATCGACATTTGTATAAATAACGCTTGGTTATTATACCAAAGAAATTGTAATCGGCTGGCAGTAAGGCATATGCCGTTAAAGTTGTTTCGCTGTCAATTAGCCAGAGAGCTGCAAAATAAAGGGAGATCTAGATTATCTATAAGAAAATATATGAACAGTAGAACTGATGATAGCGTCCGTTTTGACGGCGTAGGGCATTGGCCGCGCTTTGGAGAATCCTATGGTCGCTGTAAATACTGCACCAAAAATAAGACTGAAGTATATTGTGCTAAGTGCAATCAAAGGTTGTGTTTAGTACGTAAGAGAAATTGTTTTTATGTTTACCATAGTAAGTAAGTGAAACTATTAATTGTTTTAGAAAAGTTTGACTGATTAGATATTATAAGTTAGATGATTGAAGTTTTAGAAGCTTGACCTTTACTTAAGTTAATTTTAAAAAAGCTATTGATTTTTTAATAATATTGATCTCAAGACGGGTTGTTATGTTATAATAATAAAGAAGAATTAGACTTTTTATGTTTTATACAATTTTATAGAAGCCAAAAAAGTAACAATTATGTCATTTTAAATTTTAAAATTGTACAACAATAAATATTTTCACTAAACACATGCATTTTATTTTTGTTTATTTCATAATTGAATAAATAAAGTTTTTATAAAAATTCTCGAACGATTCCTTAATTCGGCATTGTCCAATATACTGGACATCGATATTTACTGTTACTTTATAGAGAACCTGGCAATGTCCTGTATACTGGACATGCATTTTCTCAAAATCGAGATATACTAGTTTTTTTAAATTATTTTTCCTGGTTTTATGAACATCTAACGATGACAAAAATATATAAAAAAAATAAAATTACAAGTTTTTTTTCTCTTGCCAGATTAAGGGTTAAGAAGGAATGCGGTTTACTTATCGATGTAGTCAAGCAAAGAGTAGGCACAACCAATGATGGCAATACTGCCAGAAGATTTTTCTGGGATGAAGAAACAACAGCCCGCATAACAGGAATACGTAAAGATTTAATAGAAAGGTTTCAGGTGATTCTCCAGACTGTTGCATCTGGAGAGCGCGTGGACCTTTCTAAGTTTTCCGAATTTTGTAAAGTTACTGCAGAATTGTATGTGGACTTATATCCCTGGTATTATATGCCTTCCAGTGTAGTCACCAAAAGAGATAAGTAACCACGTTCGTAAGATATAGTTGAAGTTTAGTAAGAAACCGATGGATGTTTTCGAATGAAATTTAATGTGATAAATGATCTGTTTGTTTTCTATTAATTAAATTAAATTTTATTCGACTACTTCCACCGGTTTCTTAATTAACTTCAACTATATCCGACGACCCTGGTTACTTATCACTTTTGGTGACTGGATATAAATTGTTGGTACATGGGAGTGATATAATTAAGCACTTTGGTGCCATACCTATAGGTAAACTGTCGGAAGAGGCAGCGGAAGCTCGCAATAAAGATTTCCGGAAATATAGAGAGAGTCATTCTAGAAAGGTAAGTAGAACGGCGACAAATGAGGATATTTTACACAATCTTCTTTTGTCTTCTGATCCAAAGATCTGAGTCTAAGACCTCGAATGGCGACACAAAATATAATGGTTCTCTCTCCAAAAGCCATAGAGCTTCTGCTGAGTTTTCCCACAGAATCCGATATAGACTTTATTGATGTAGATAATTTACAAGATAGTCATAGCGATATTGAATAGGATTTTTGGTAGATTGTAAGTTTCTTGTTTGTATTTTTATTAGTTTGTATGTCATAATTGAAAGGAACTAGCTACTACTAACTATGGTACTACTAGCTACAAACTATGGTACGACTTTTGTCCATGAGTTTTTAGTCGCACGTTGTATGTCGTCTTCTGTTATCTTAGGTATCGAATTCTGGAACAAGTTTGGTTTAACTTCAGTTTTTAGTCAGGGCTTTAATAAAAGTATCAAAGGTAATATGTACCTTCCCTGTGTCAGTCCTTCCCTTCCTCAAGTTTCTCGTGTAAATGAGGTCCGATACATACATCCTCGTAACGTTTTATTACCCGACCAAGAGCGAAGCTTACAACACGTGATTGACGAGTTTGAAGCCATTTCGGCTGACAAGATTGGTCTTGGTAAAACTTCTTTGCTTTCACATAAAATTAATACAACAGGACAGCCAATTAGACAAAGGTTTTATCCTCTGTCTCCCGTCAAATTGAAAATTCTTAATGATGCAATTGACAAAATGCTAGAGATGGGTGTGATTCGGCCTTCTCGTTCTCCGTGGGCTAGTCCAGTAGTTATGATTACCAAGAAGGATGGTTCTGTTCGTTTTTGTGTCGACAGTAGAAAATTGAATAGCGTCACCATTAGAGATTCATATGCCCTCCCGCGTATTCAAGATATACTCGATAATCTTCGTGGTGCGAGGTACATAAGCTCACTTGATTTCAGAAGCGCATTTTGGCAGATTCCTCTTGCGGACAACGACAGTTGCGAGAAAACCGCCTTTATAGTTCCACAACGTGGTTTATTCGAGTTTGTCAGAATGCCATTTGGACTCACAAATGCAGCTTCTGAGATGCAACGCCTAACTGATTTGATCGTTAATTTCGAATTCACCTCGACCAGTGATGACTGTGTTTTCGGTTATGTCGAAAATAAGGAACGTTACAAAATTTAAGAAAACTTAGCGCTAATATTAATTTTACATAACTGTCAGTTGTTTGAAATAACTGTCAGCGATTGACAGAATGCGCGCTGCAAATATTGTTTAACACAGATGGATCGGTTGATAAATGAGTCGATAGTTTTAGTCAATAGTCAAAACTAAAACTAAACGACATATGACATTCATGGTTAAGACAGGACAACGTCTGTCGGGTCAGCTTGTCGCTGACAAAAATGCTTGGCTCAATGCTAGTCCTGCTCCACAAGGGCGCATAAACTAATTGATTAGCATTTGAAACTACTGTTGGAGCTGCTGAAGATTGTACAAACTATCTTTGCATTGTAAGCTTCCATTTACTAGGTTTTTCTTTCATTGACTTGAATGTGCCCTGGCGGCTGAGAGTATGTCATGCTAACTCAAATGTCTCGCTGGTGGTGGTGGCACGTGTGTTGGATCATTAAGTTCCCCTCAAAATGGTTGAGCTGAATGGTGCTGATCCATGCGTCATGTTCGTGAACGGGCGCCGTCAGTAGGGACTGGTCATTTCTTAGCTGCCACGGCTTGTTTTAATTTAATTTAATATTTGAATTGTTTTTGTCTTTTTATTACGGACGCTTTTAACGTTCTGCGTCGTTCTCACGTGTATAATTTCAACATGAACGATGTAACCAATATTTTGTTACCATATTTTGATTTAAAAGAGTGTCCATGGAGTTTTTTTGCCCGTTCCTCTCTATAGGTACCTACTACGCTTTGGATGGGCAACTAGCTCCATCTTTCTGACTGACCGACCCCTTGACAATTCAAAAGTGCCTGTAATTGGTTTGTTTGAAATAAATGCTTTGAGTTGAGTTGAGTTGAGTTGAATGTTCCCGTTCTGAGCCCATGATTGGAACGGCCAAACAACAAGCAGAGCACAACCCGAATTGATTGACAAATTCTAAATTAACGCGAGCTAAGCCGCGGGTAAAAGCTAGTAATATTATAAATGCGAAAGTAAGTTTGTTTGTTACCTTTTCACGACAACATCACTGAGCCGATCATTCCGAAATTTTGCATATACGTTGTCAGGTGTACAGAAACGGACAAAGGGTACATTTCATCTCGAAAAAAAGTACTGTTCCCGAGGAAAACAACAATAACGTTCTTATGATAATAGATGGCGCCACGTGTCACGTCCCATACTTGCATATTTAACACTTTCGAATCATAATTAAATTATAACCCGAATGATTGTCAAAGTCAGTAAGTAAGTAGTTATTAAGTGAATGATGTGGTCTCCTGTAATTGGAGGCGCACACTGTTATTTGTCCCTGTGTTGGTTAACATGCATGTTATTGTGTAGCCTCTGTTGGCGATCCAAAATAAATAAATAAATAAATAAATAAAGTCTAAATTAACGCGAGCGAAGCCGCGGGCAAAAGCTAGTTCTAAAATAACATTTAGCGAACATCGATGTGAATTAGCATAGTTTGATTAAATTCCGCTAGAAGGTAACCACGTAACCACTAATCAGCGAATGTATTGTATATTAATTATTTCAGTTGCGTGTGTTAATCTGCGAGTGTTAATTAACCGTAATAATCGCTTGGGTGATCGGGTGGCTGTTATAACTCCCGCACGCACGGCCGTGGCGCGGTCAACGGTCAGCAACGTTTAGTAGGAAGATAGATAGATAGAAAGAGGGTAGTTAGATATATTCTAATAAAGTCGTTTCTTAAGAAAATGGTGGTGGCCTTATATAAATAAATGTTGATTATAGCAAAAACACAATTATATGTATAATTAAAAAACAATAAATTATTTATAGTTACTCAACATTTTGCTAACCGTATCTACCTAGTAGGTACCAGTAAACTTTAACTTCAATATCTAGCAAACAGTCATTAAAGCATTCACCACGGTAGAGTTGACCTTTTGTTTTTGTTTTCTGGAGAACTTTCAAAAGGCGCTCGGGCTTTGGGGATAAGACCGGGAGTGTGGGATTTTTACCTTACTAAAACCATCCCTGTCTGTGGTCGCTGTCTGCGTATGGAAGGACAACAAGGACCTTTGTGCAACGCCTGTTAGGGGATATCGCAAGGGAGACTATAAAGAAGTCTTCCCGAAACCTAACTATATACATGTGTGCGAGGCAGCACGTGGTCATCTCTGAGGTCACTCGGTAGGCACACAATGTCCCCAGTCTGCTGTTTGAGCTAGTTGTCAGCTTGCTTGTTCTTCTCCGAGCGGGATCCCTCTCATGATCCCGCTCGTCAGCCTCTTTCTAGACCATAACGGTCTCACAGGAAGAGACCATTTGCCGCCAGTTCTTCGACTCAGTGAAACATCTTAGTGAAGAGTCAGGACCACTGTCGCGGTCGGGTCAGAACGGTGACGAACTGCTTTTACAGCTAGTTTGATTCGTGTTTTTTTTTCGTAATTTAACGAAATTTTTATCTAAATCCAACCTCGTACTTGATCCCTGTAGGATGACAAATAGACAGACAATTTACTTTTCTAATTAGCTCGCTATTAAGTACTAGATAAGTATTACCCAGTTACCCATTATATTTTTCAGAGAAAGGTGCAATTCGCAATGGACAGAGAAAAGGGAGGTCTGTTCTGTCTGTTTGTTTTGAAGAAGTAGGCGTCGTTATCAGGTTTCATTGACGATAATGCCAAATTTATAAAAATAACAAAAAGTAGGTAGTATATTAATATTATCTGTATTTAGACTGCGCTTTCAAGAACTCGGTACTTTTCAATGGTGCTCGAATAATGTATCGAACTAGTAAAACTTTAATGAACCTAGAGTAAAGATTACCGTTGATATGCACTGACTGAGGCAACTGAAGGTTCAGTGATGTGATTGAAATTAACAAGCATCTTCCTTTCTTGTAAACAATACCATGTGCGAATACCTACTACAGTCAAAGAAAGCACAGAAAAAGACCAACACTTATATAATGCTATCAACTTAACTTACATTCTACAAAGAATTAGTTTTACAAACGAAACTAAATGTAGCCTTAAATTATTATAGTAGACCTCCCTCTCGAATACATAAGGTGAGTATAAGTACTTAATCAATAATATATTTACACGATTATTAATAATATTTAACATAATTTATTTAACAAGTTCCACGGCATGCCTACCGTTCCTTAACGATCCTATATTTGTGCACGCGTATGATGTATGGGGGCACGTCGGTGGGCGCGCGCTTGTTGGCTGGCTTGTTGGGCGTGCTGTGGTACGTGTAGCCGCCGGCGGGGTTGGGCCGCGCGTACAGGATGCTGGGCTCCTCGGGCGTGTTTGACGCCGCCGCGTACAGCTGCGGCGCCTGGTAGTGGCTAGCGTATGACGCGTATTGCGGCGGCTCGTATGAAACTTCGTAGTCGGAGTGCGCGGCCGGCGTGTTGTCGTCGGCGTAGGGTGCGCGCGCATACACCGGGTGGTGCGCGGATGGCGCGTGTTTGCGGTCGCGGCCGATGGGCGCGGGCGCCAGCACACGGAGCACGGGCACGGGCGCGTGCAGGGGGATGGCCGCGTACACGTAGGGCTCGTAGTCGCGCGAGTACAGCGAGTAGTCGCCCGCGTACACACCGTAGCGGCTGTGGCGGCGCACCGCTTCACCCAGCGGCTCGCCCAGTGCTGTCCCGCACACACATAACACCACCAGTTGCGTCTGAAAGTAACCACACCATCAACATCACCCTTTTTTAACTCTTCATTCAACAACCTGTCATAGCCAGCTGCTGGCCCTACAGGCCTCTCCTGATATTTAAATCGATTAGTAGGTCTAGAGGTTAGATTTAGATGTAATGATGACGCGCGACGGTCCCTACCCTACTATGGCTGGCTATACTTAGCGAGCGAGCTCAACTCGTTTATCCTGCGAGTGTCAGTCTTCAGAGCCTGAGCGCTAACTGCTGCAGTGACAGCCAGGTGCAAACGCACGTATGTGTCTGACATTCGGTCACCTACACGCACTTCTCCTTTACAACCCCGTAGCACTGTTCCACTTCCTATTGTACAAAAATCTAGAAACAAAAAATAGTGAGTGTAAATCGTGTATCGGCACAGTGCACTATTTGTAGTAAACAATAGAGTAGACTCACGAGTGCGTCCATGTCTCCGGCGAGGTGCGCGCACACTGGCGCCGGGCGCGGCGCCGCGCCGCACTCTCCTGCCTTCAGTTTCAGCGGGACGCCGGCGCCTGCACCGAGCTGCCGCACTGTGACTCTGCACTCACTTCCTGTGACACGCTGCTGTTTGAATTAGAGACTGTGTGCAAGCTCTGGACAGCTACTGTTCGTAGTCATGAATACTAAGAGTGATCTGATTCGTTTGATCGTCTGTCTCAACTCTCATTTGTAGGCAAAACGGCAATTGAGTTAAAGCAGGTGTGTGCCACTAAGTAAACATACTTACATAACAATAAAGTACCAACTAAATCAAGGTCATTACTGTTCGAGATTATCATTTTTTGGGGTACCTACTCTAAAACTGATGAAATACTTAAAAGAACATTTCCAAAATCTTGATAATGATTATAATACGATTGCTTGATATCTCAGACCAAATAAAAAATCATGACAGCGCTGTCAACAGTGACGTGAGGCCGGTTTCATAAACATGTGTGCACTTATATAGTGAGTGGTTACTAATTTGGTTGTAAATTGGGTTGTAAAAGTATGCGTGTGAGCGTGTATGCACAGAGCAAGGTGTAGTTTTGCATGCTTCACTGTATAGTTCGCAGCGCTATAACTAGATTTTTTTATTTGGTCTGAGCTTGTTATAGGTATTGTATTTAGTGAGCGTCGTTCTTGAAAATTTTTTTTTTGTGGTTGTATTCTCGTAGGTTAACCTAGGACATTGTCTGCTGCCCAACCGGACATGTCTTGAATCATCAGTCTGTCTTTTATATTAATATTTATAGTAGACATTATGGTGGTTGTTGCAGCTCTGTGCATTGACCGGCGCGTGCGCAGCTTTGACAGAGGTGCGCGGCGCGAAAGGCGCGGGGGGTGCGAAGTGGGCGGGCGGCCCGGACACTTCCTTCCGCGTGAGTGCGTGCGACACAGACGTGTAATTATACACTCAGCTATGTGCTAAAAACCACGACTACGCTTTTTGTTCGATACGATGAATTTAATAATTTACTGCGTTTCCTAAATCAAATTATTGTTCCGATCGGCGGAAAGATGACTGACGTGTGCATGATCCGCTGCAAACGGTGTTAGATAAGGATACTAATGGTGTGGGTATAAAGAGTCGTGTTTGGTCAACCTCTTCTGATCATCCTATATGTTTTATTGATGAGAAATGGGGCTACAGTAAATAATATAATTAAATTGGTATTATATGGCGGGTAGGCAGAAAATACAGAACGCCACCTGCTACGATCCTGACAAACTCCTTTTGCCTCGTTTACATTCATACATCTGGTCATACACGCCGCCGGTTGCGAGTACCTACTACGCACCTGACCTTTCTTTAAAACATCACCAATGAGGTCATTTTATGTCCTCGTAAGGCGACCCCTGCCGACGTTTCCACTCACATATGCCTTGTTTCACCTTTTGTTAGTCGTGTTTCATTCGTCCTCTCAACATGACCAAACCATCTAAGCATACTCTACTTACCCACATGGGAAGAAGGCGTGAGAATGTGGTATTTTATGGAACAATGAATTCTGTCTACTACGTTACTTTGGGCAAACAAACACCCTTTGACTTATTTAAATCTTTGCCTTTGACATAATGCTTACCCAAAACGAGCAGTCTCGAAAGTTACAGCCTTAGGACCTCTAAGAATGTATTGTTAAAAGTGCAAGCGTGTCGTGTATTCGATGGCGTAAGAGCGTGATCTTGGTCTAGTTTCCTGGCACAGTGATCCACTGGCCGCGGACGCCTCCAGCAGTGCGTCACCACACCACACCGGCATGTGAGATCAGTACTGCGAGCATGTGTAACAGGTACACGTGCAACGCGACTTGAATCAAATTAATGTATTTATTGCCTAAATGTTTCGTTTTCATAAACTGAACACGTGCTAGGACTGTAATACCTACTTGAGTCCGAGAGGTGACGTTTTCATCTATCTAGGCACTAGGCAATATTTTGTTATTTTTATTTTTTTTATATTACTAGGGTTTGCTCTTGACTCTAGTCTAGCTCAGAGATGACAGACACAAAATCGATATTATATATATAGGTATAAGTATATTAAACACTTCAGTAAGTCATATTACATGAGAATAACAATATTTTTTTAATATATAAAACAAGAATAAATAAAAAAATGTCTTCGTGTTGCGTATGTTATTTCCAGGTTGAAAAAAATTATGGCTCTTCCGCTAAATGAAACGAAACCCTTTACACGACAACATCCTTGTGCCTCAAAGGCTGAAAAGATGAAACAGTTTCATAAAGTGTGTCGACCCACTCACAGGCGAAGTGGCGAACGCTCTAAAGAAAGACTTACGCTTAGGCGAGGCACTGTTTCCCTACCCATCCCATTCATTCAACCTGCCAAAGAACTCCCACCAGGACATGAGTTACAATAGCTCAACTTGCAACTGTGCAGTTGTATTGTATTTGGGTCTATCCAGCCTATGCTTTTTTTAAAATATATTTTATTTTAGATAAACACTAGAATTAAAAAAACTCCGGTTTCGCTGTAGTTCAAACCTGGAAGACTTTAGACAAAGTCAAATCGTTTATTTCAAATAGGCACATAAAAGGCACTTTTGAACGTCAAAATTTATAAAAAATAGAATAAACTGACAGACTCCGGACATATGTTGGTCATAAGAAAAACCTGTAGTGTAAATGTGGTGCTATTCCACAAACGATTGTCCTGCGTATCCTTGTCTGCACGTTACAGGAGTTGATGGACGCTAGTAATGGCGCCAAACTGGTAGCCGAATTCGGGACCAACGACATTCAGACATCATTCATCACATAGGAAGAATCTCTATTCGTTATACCATTCAATCTTAAAGTAGAAATGATTTACATTTGATTTTAAGTAAGGGTTTCTTTGAAATAAAAAGTTGGAGTAACATTAGATTATTTATTGTTAACAGAGTATCCTATGTATTTGGTAGTCAGCGGTCACCACCAGCCGGCGGAGTACGAGGGCGCGTACGAGTAGGAGACGTGCGGCGCCGACACATAGTGCGCCACGCGGGCCACGTGTGGGTACGACACGATCTTCTTCACCGACACCACCTATAGATGTGGATAATCATTAATGCCAACTTATAGGCTTGTTTGAAGAAATTAGACAGCTTTCTCTGTCCATGCACGCAAAGATGTTAAAGTTGACACGAACGTCCATGAGATGATGTGATCCCCATAGACGAAGAATCAGTCCTGCGTGGATTAAAAAACAAAGGAATGGATAGCAGCAGCAACCATCTAATTTACAGGAATTCCGCCTTACCCGAGGTACACTAACGATTTTCTTGACGGAGACGATGGCCGGCTCGTGGATGACGGCGGCGGGCGCGGAGTACACGAGCGGCGCGTGGCTGATGACCGGCGCGTGCAGGCTGTAGCTGCTGTACCCGCTGTACCCGAGCCCTTCGTGCCCCCAGTACGAGCGCTTGTCGCGCTTGCCGTCCTCAGGCGCGGGCGCCGCCAGCGCGCACGCCACCAGCAGAGCGATGCAAACCTAAAACACACGAGATAAAGGTACCTGGCACCGGTTGGGGATTTTAGTGTTCGACTTGTTCAGCTAAATCCAGAAAAGTTAAACCAATTACGTTTTCCTGAAATATGGTTTAAATTCAAATTCAATTTAAGATATTGTACCTCCGTACTGCAAGCACAAATATGAGTATCGGCTATTAAATATTATTAAATTACCCGTTCAGGTTTATTTTATGACTAGAAATCTTTTGAAATAGTTAGTGCCTTAGCTATGAAGACGAATAATTAGATAGGTACTCACGAAAGCCTTCATGGTGATGATGATGGTAGTGGAGGAGCAGGTGGTACTGATGCCTCTGCCGGAGCTGCGCCACCGTTATATACTTACGCACTGTGACAAGTTACAAAATTCCGCAAAAACGCAGCCATTGTTGCGTAAACTCATGTTTTATTATAATTAAATAGACCCATTCGGTTTAGTGAGTGACATCACTCTCGATGAGGCTGAATAACTTATTGAGCGGGTGTCGCGGGTTGCTCCGCACAGTCGCGCGTGTCACTCGCATTCTTACGCACTTGTCTCCTACGGGTGATATTCTTGTGGGAACTTTACTAACACTTACACGCATTGTCTCCCGACTGTTACCGACCATGCGTTGTATTTAATTTAATCATCTATTGAGAATAGCGTCCTGGTTATATTGTGAATGATGCCTTCTATATAGTACGGGCGGTGGCGTTAGTTTGAACAACCTATTATATAGGGCTGAAAATCATAACAAAAATATTTTATCCTTGGTGCATAAGGGATTTGAGGTTAGCTGCTCCACTAGTGGGGGATTCCAAAGTTACAGCATGTCAAAGTTGTAAAAAAAAGTAATGTCATATCGCGCCTAAACCTTATGGGACGATTTTGGGATCATGTTCAACACAATAATCATGTTCAGTTCCGCGACTGACATAATATATTCCCCACTTCCATGCCGCTGACAATTTTTTTTTGTGTTCAAGATGGTGCCGAGAACCATCACATAAGGTTTTGGCGTGGTATGAAACTACTTTTTTTTACTAGTTTTACATATTGGATTCCCCTGGGGCGGCGACTGACTCCCACATATTTATTCATTTTAACTTACAGCTAACGAGATACAGTATTACTACCTTCTGCCCGCAGCTTCGCCCGCGTAGGTGTCGGAAATTATCCCACGGGAACGTGCTTCCGGGATAAAAAGTAGCCTATACTCGTATCCTTTCCCAGAATGCCATCTATCTCCTTGCCAAATTTTACCGAAATCTGTTCAGTGGTTTAGACGTAAAAAGGTAACATACAGACAGAGTTACTTTCGAATTTATAACATTAGTATGGACAACTACTAGCAAAGAAATCTATGCGGTACAAAATTTGTCGCGACAATCGATTGGTTCCTCCGTAGTACTATTCCGCCGATTTACTCTGGACGGTTATTTCGAATTAAAGTTTATTAATCACTTGAAAGGTGGATTTTATTTATTGAAAATATATAAAAATATGAAATTACAATAGTTTTGACAATAGTTATTATTATTTACTAGCTTTTGCCCGCGGCTTCGCTCGCGTTAATTTAGACTGACAATCAATTTGGGTTATAATTCAATCATGATTCGAAAGACACGTGGCGCCATCTATTATCATAAGCACGTTATTGTTGTTTTCCTCGGGAACAGTAATTTTTTTCGGGATGAAAGGTATCTATGTCCGTTTCTATACCCCTGACAACGTATATGTATAATTTCAGGATGATCGGTTCAGTGGTTTAGGCATGAAAAGGTAACAAACAAACTTACTTTCGCATTTATAATATTAGTTAGGATTTATTTATCACTTGAACCTAAAATTTCTGAAATAAGTTTTGTTTTATATTTTACTAGCACTTGCCCGCGACTTCTTCTGGATTCTAGGATATAAATTAGCCTATGTCCTTACCTAGGTCATGGTCTATCTGTGTGCCAAATTTCATCCGAATCTGGTCAGCCGTTTTAGTGTGAAAGCGTAACAAACAAACTTACTTTCGTATTTATTATATTAGTTGGGATTTACCTGTGCTGCTCTATAATTTAGCTGTGCTGCTCTATAATTTACCTGTGCTGCTCTATAATTTAGCTGTGCTGCTCTAGATAATTTATATCCATCGATCGACCTTGAAAATCAGTTTTCGAAAATCTGTCTGAAACTTCGTAAGGTCTTCATACGTCTTTAATTTGTAATACTTATTTACTTACAACATCTAGTTTGATCAAGTTCACCTGAATAAAATTGACTCAATAAAGTTTCGTCCATTTAACTGACAGATGAGCTAATGCATTTTGAAATTCGCCTTTTGTTGATATTCATAATAAATTAATTATTATATTAGATGTCAAGTTTTTATGATAATAGCAGACTTACACAAGCATACATTATGATCTGGTTTTTTGAAGCTCAAATAGGCAATGTGTATAGGCCGTTCAACCGGTTTATCTTATACTAAGTTCTAGTTGCTTCTAACGATACCACGTCAAGATGTGGCACCTTCGTCTTCGTGACCCCATTAGCTACCCATTGCCTAGCGTGATACTGTCAATCGTTTCAAACGTTAAGTCTTATCCTTGTAGTGGTCGAGTAGAGAGAGGCTGATAGGATAAGAAATCGAAGTATTGGTAATGAGAGCATTTGGTTGTGGTACATGCACCGCCTGCGTGTGGAAGTAGGAAACGTCGCGGGAGCCATTAATTAGAGCAGCTGATCACGCGCCGACGCACTTGTTGCACTGCTGTTCGGTTACCAGTGAGAGTGACAGCTCGGCTAGGAAACCCCCGGCGCGCGGTGCCCGTCAAAGCCCGATTAATGGCAGTGGGACCTGATACTGAGTGCATGCTGTTTATTAGTGAGCTAGTCTACTTCATAGCCACGTGTAAAGTAAGCAGGAAACTCACGTCATATAACTTTATTAAACTTCGCCATTGCCGTTGCCAATGTATTTCATGGGAACACATACTCTGCCTACCCCTAAAAATTGGAGTAGGCAGGAGCGGACATAGTTGCTCATCAGATAGAAGTTTCCCACGTCTTCTTGACATATCTCCTTTAAAGTACTTATTATGTAGGTTAGGAATTCAATTAGTAAGTAGGAACATTAATATAAATAGAAAGGGGAGTCATTATTTAAGTATGAACAAGTTGATGTTACTATCGTGCAGTAATTTATAGTTCAGTACAGCAATTAGTACAATTGCTGCTCCGTGACTGCGAGTCAATATCGAGGTGGTGTTAATGATCCATTAACGGAATTGTTGCAACCATTATATTCCGCGATGATCGTGGTTTATGTCATGTGCATATAGTGCGTGTCATATTTGATTGCAAATTCCACAGAACCTATTTACATTTTTTGAGAAATCGTGTACGGTCGGTCAGTCTAGTCTACAGGTTTTATTTTTTCCTTTATACGTTTCGTTTTAATCGTGTAATAGAACTAGATGCAGATTTGTGTTTCAGAGGTCGCTCGTACATCGAAACCGGCATGACCCAACCATTAAAGGCGCGCACTTTGTTTCCGCCAGATAAAAGACTATTTAATACTTTATTCAGGTGGCCTAAGAAGCGCTCCCTCACCGAGTTTCATGTCAGCAGCGTTGATGCCTAACGCTTCCGACATACCCAAATACTTATTATTTAATGATTTGCTTGTATTGTACCACTGTATGGTACCACTGCCGATACTTTTCAATTTTATGTATTTTCAGCAAATATAGACCATACATGAGTGTCCCGGTTCACTTGGGTCCGCTGTGATGACGCTACCGTATTCCACGACGTTATTTAGTTGGATTATTAAAAATCTTGTTTGTTGCTATTTGGCAAATAGCTGCAAGCAGTGGATCATGGAATCAAGGTAATCAAGTTCTAGTTGATTTTATACGTTATCATTATGTATGTAGATTAAATGCCAAAGCCTAATCGAGGTTACGTAAAAAATGAAAAAAAAAATTGTTGTGTTAGCTATTGTTATTAGGTATTTTATTCAATTATGTCAAGTATTGTTCAAAATATTATTTATTTTTATAATCATGTATTTGCAGTTTTAATATTTTATTTTGTAAAGTTGTAACCATGTGCCCAAGTGAAATTACATTGATTAATATTAGCTGGTTCTTTTCTGTTGTTTTTCTCTTTATTTGTTTAAGGGTTTTTATCTAAACAGATACGCCAACCCCATCGTGCCTTTAACATTACATAGCATTAACAATTATATAACACATATAAACACCCAATATATTGTATAAAACACTTAGTCACTAAGGTTAAAGTTACAGATGAAGGACTGTTATCAAACAACATAACTTCTGACGTTGGTTGAGATAAAATTGTTTGAATTAACCCCATGTTAATTTTGTTTAAGTCAAATTCCCTCAAAATGACTCCCTCTCGCGCCCGTTTCGGACACAATCAATCAGCAAATGTTGCATGTCCTCAATCTGATTACAAACTCTGTAATTCGGCGACTCAGCTTTTTTCATAAGGAATGCAAACTTCGCTGATGGATAATGCCCAGAGCAAAGACTTAATATTAATTTAACGTAATTCCTATCAAGTTGATCAACATCGAACCAAGGCACACGAGAAGGCCCGCCTTGTATGGTCCTATATCATATACCTTTTTGTTGACATATAGTAACAAAGTGTTGTTTCCAGGAGTTATAACAAATTACTTTAGATTTACCTATGTATTCCCAATAATCAGGTACCTAAGTAGTCAATTTTTGTACCCTCTACTGCTGCTAGTTTGGATAATCGGTCAGCCTCCTCATTAACACGTAGTCCAATGTGAGCTGGAACCCATTGCAACTTAATTTCTATATTATTCTTAAGCAACATAATAATATTTTCAAGAATATCATATGCTATCACCTCTAACTAAGCTAGCACCTCTGAAACCAGACGCGCATCGAGCAAGTTTCTAAAGTATACATTTTATGAATATCTGTTGAAACAAAATATTTTTTTTTTTAACTAATAAGAGTACTTTTTTGTTTTCCCAATATTTGGTACTACAAAGGGTACTTAGATCCGTAATCAAGTTAACTGTCATATTATTTGACCATGATATTTATTTTAAATAATATTTATAATCTAAATACTCTCTTCTTAAAAATAAAGGCGGAATACTCAAATCAGATTCCATTACAAGGATTGGGGAACTTCTGATATAGCCACCTACAATTCTCAGGGCTTGATTTTGTAACTTATCTAGCTTTGAAACATGAGATTTTGCACTACGAGTACAATCATACATTTTGCACTACGAGTACCATCATACATTTTGCACTACGATTAGAATCATACATTTTGCACTACGAGTACAATCATACATTTTGCACTACGAGTACAATCATACATTTTGCACTACGAGTACAATCATACATTTTGCACTACGAGTACAATCATACATTTTGCACTACGAGTACAATCATACATTTTGCACTACGAGTACAATCATACATTTTGCACTACGAGTACAATCATACATTTTGCACTACGAGTACAATCATACATTTTGCACTACGAGTACAATCATACATTTTGCACTACGAGTACAATCATACATTTTGCACTACGAGTACAATCATACATTTTGCACTACGAGTACAATCATACATTTTGCACTACGAGTACAATCGTACATAAAACACCCATAGTCAATTCGACTTCGAATCAGAGTTATATACAACCTACGTATATGTTTTGTGTGTATTCCCCATGAGCTACCCGTTACAACTTTTAATAGATTAAGAAATTTTAATCATTTACTAACTGTTTCATTTATATGTCTACCCCAACGTAGACGTCTGTCTAGCCACATACCTAGGTATTTAACGCATTCTAAGACAACCAAGTGATGCTCATTTACCTTTAAAGTAGGAAATATCCTACGCTTGCCCCTACTATACACACAAAATGTAGATTTACTCGATGATAGTTCCAAACCAAGTTCATCCAAAACCCCTACAATAGAATCCAACGCATTTTATGTTTCACATATTTTAATATATGACGGAGAACGTACTTTTCTCTCGTTATTATCAGCCATATTTTAACTACTGTGGGCGTACTATGGGTAGTGTTGGTTATTGCGCAATAGAAAAACCGTTTGCAGCTCAAATCAAATTACAACTTACGATCAAACTAATCACACTTGCAAATCACACACTGTAGGTACACGACATAACTATACGGAACGCGCGACAGTTTCTAAACGTGTTCACTGCTTACCCGTCAACAACAAAGTCTCCTGTGCTCTGGTCAAGTCTGAGCGTTATAGACTCTGTCCAGCGCCACCTGGTGGCACCGGCGCACTATGGAAAATATAGGTCGGTATCGGATCAAAAATCTGTAACTTCATGAATTTTTGTTGTATCGTGATGAAATTTGGCACAAATATGCAGCAAGGTTCGGAGATTCGAACGATGTGTAGTTTATAGGGTTTTCTTGTATATCTATGTATGTTTTTTTGCACAGAATGAAAAAAATGGGAAAAAATCACGAAAAAAATAGTTAAAAATTTATTTCAAGTGGAATACAAGTTTATAATGACTAAAAAGATTAAACCATGGTTAATTACAACAAGCAAAGTAAACAAAATATATATATATGAAAAAAAAAAACTAAATTAAAATCATATTATGGCATCCTCTGGCTTCAGGAAATGATGTAGCTAGGTACAAATATAAGTAATAACTAAATATAAATATTATTTTTAACTTATACCACTTCAGGATCAGGGTCAGTAAATGTGGGTTCACTTTCAGGTGCCACGTTTAAAAGACTTAGTGCCTCTTCTTCAAGTTCTTTCACATTTCTTACGTACGGTTTTCTCAAACTTGTTATATATGGATCTGACGTGTATAAAAGCGTTTTAAAGACATCTTCATTAGTAGCAGATCGGGAACATTTTCTGGCATGATGAAGTCGTATGTTTCTGTAGTCTTTGTTGCGAGACTCTTGTGCGTCTTCCGATAGCTGTCCAATAGGAAGCACCGCAAAATGTTTGATAACGTTTTGCCCGTGTATGAGTATTTTATGAACGGAGGATGGCATATAATACCAATCGTAATTACTTACATAGATTCTTGCAGTTTCTATTGCATATTCCCCAAATTTTTCAGGGTCGATCATCATTCCAGAAGAAAGAACTTGCAAGATAATGTATAGGCGTTTAATCAATGCCTCATCTACACCTGTTATTTCCGATGAGCAAGTGCTATTATAGAAGAATCTTCGTGCGGTATTGCCATCGTTCGTATTCCCGCTAACTTGCCGAGGTTTGTCGACGATTAATCCCAACTCCTCCCTGAAACGTTTTTGAACAACTTCTTTCTTTTCTTTTTTTAATCTCTTATTTTCCTCAGTTGAAGCAGACCAAGTCATAAACGAAAGATTATAGGAAATATGCAATATCATTTCCATGCAGCGAATCCAGGCGTGTAAGGTGGACAATCCGTATTGGTAGGCGTTTTCGTTTTCGGGTCTGGCAGTTACTTTCGATAGGTCATTCATTAGCCGTGGAGTAGCCCCACATATCGTGCATGTGGAACCAGATGGAGTATCTGTAAGGACCTGAGCCACCTTTCCATCGATCATCGTTAGAAATAGTTCATGCTTCACATTTACTACAACACCATCTTTGTTTATAAGTGATGCTTGTGCAGCCCTAATTTGTTTTTTAATATCATCAACAACTGCCTTGGTTTTTTCTGGAGTTTCCTTACAAAACTCAATAGAAATGGGTCTGCAAAAACGGACAGATGAAGGTACCGGATTTTGCCAAACAACGGATCCCGATTGCACATCAACTAATCTGATGGGGACTAATGAAGTGATGAACAAATTGGCATCTGAAATTGTTTCTGACTCTTCTGCAAGTATTTGCTTGTATTGGCTTTGACCAGATGAACCATCACATCCCCATTTAGAATAAAGGATCAATGTTCTATGTTGTTTTTGGAAAACAGAATCGATTTTTAAAATTCTAGCAGCAGTATGATCCAATAAATCTTGTATATTAATCACTTTAGCATAAGTATTCGTGATTTCGATTGTAGAAGATGGTGGATAACAGGATCTTTTTATTTCTTGTATTTTGTAGTAAGGCGGGAATATACAACACTTTCGTTCGTTGGTTAAGTTTTTCAGGTACATATATTGTGCTTTTGTTAGATCTAAATCTATAAAAGCACTCAATGCTTCCGTATCGGAAAGAATCTTCATCTGGTCTGAGTCGTTCCACTTACTTGAGATATCTAATTTCTTTTGAGTGTCAGCGGTTCTTAATTCTTCGACAAGATGAGCTTCTGTGTACTCACGTAAAGCCCGTAGTCCCTGCAGATAGGCGTTTTTTATATGCTCGAAGCCATAGTCTTGGAGTAGAAGAGTGTTTTTCCTCTTCTTGGTAGATTCTGAGGAGTCTCCATAAGCCACGCATGCTCGTCCTCGTTGGCCAGATGTTGATGGCGTAGAATATTGTTCAGAATCCGGTAAATTTAACGAATACCTTGAGTCCAACCAAGTACAATACTTCTGTAAAAATGTTTCTTTTTTCCGAGATGCCAGGGCCCAGCGTTTGTTGAAAATAGGAAGAATGTGCCTTTGTATGTCACTAATTATAAAACACAAGTTGTTTTCAGAAACATTCAGCTTTTCCACTAAAACTTTGGATAATGATTCCATGGTCTTGCCGCCCTCTATATAGGGGATTATGAAGTCTCGTTTGGTACAGCTGAAGGAAGACATTTTAACACTTCACAATCTGCAGAAATAATAGGCGTAGATGAGATTTGCTTCACTTGAAGTTACACTGATGTAGATGGTTCGAATAGTTTTTGCTTCCCTTTAAATACTCATTTTACAATATCGAATTGGTACCTACATCATTATTATCTTGTAATTTCCCACGCAAACCGAGTGCAAATTTGATAAGGTCCCTTTGTTATCACGAAATAATGAAGAAAATATCCAAAAAGTTCTATATTGTTCATGTGAATGGTGTCAGTGGTAAACCGCAAAAGATACTAATTTTCGGGTTCTGACTTTTATCAGTTTTTTTCTCATATCTTCTAAAACCGCAAATATCCGCAGCTGATTTTTTTTGCATTCTATTTATGAATAGTTAGACTACTAGTCGACGCAAAAAGTAGCGCTTGGGCAAACGTGAGTAATACTGAAAACCTACGACGAAAAAACATACAAGTGAAAAAAAAGGTATGTCACTTTTTAAGTAATTACTGAAATATTTTTCTTTACTTTTAAAATCATTAAGCTGTATCGCAAAAAGCATAAAATAACCTTTCTAAAAATGTATAATACTGCATATCTGTACCAAGTATTTTTTTCACAATATGGTATTGAAACATGTATACGCAAAGACTTGAGTTTGGCACTTCTGTTTTCTATGTATTTCTATCTAAGAAAAAAAAAAAAAAAACGCGTATTAAGAAAAAAAATCGTAATGAATATTATAATTTGACTATTAGAAAACCTAAAAGAATAGCCATATTAGCCAAATTATGATATTCGTAAAAAGCATTTTTGATATGCGCTTGTTCTACCATTTTCCATAGTGCGGCGTCCCGATTAGTCAAGTCAAACGATTGATTCAACGTATTTCCGACATATATTTGTTTTTAATATAGAGCAACTAGCTTCAACTTTCTGACTAACTGACCGACTCTTTGACAATTCAAAAGTGCCTGTAAATGGTTTAATTGAAATAAATGCTTTGAGTTTTGAGTTTTTTTTTGCACAAAATCGTCTGCATATTGAGAAACAACTACATCAAGCGGGAGCTGATATAGTTCGTGAGTTATTAAATTAAAAAGTAATGGCGACAAAGGATCGCCTTGAGCCAGTCCTTTATTAGTCCACTTAGCTGTTAACTCATCACTATTATCAGATTTGATCCTTAAATATCTTTCGCTAAAAAACGCCCATATATAAGAACAAATTTTTGATCCAATTTTAAGTTTATCTAGAATCAACGCCACGATACGCCACACTGCCACGTCAATCAAACGTTATTATAGGCGTTTTGAATATCTAAAAAGCATGCTAGTGTAGGGATATTTTTCGAAAATCTAATCTTAATATAGGCAACTAGACGGGCTAAACGAATCCAGGCATGAATAAGATCTCCTAAAACCATGCATGCATGATAATACTGTGCATGGTGATAATTTTTTTTTCTCTTTCAGCCTACCATTCTAAATGTTTTACTATAATTAAATGAAAAATCTTACATAAACATGAGATTAAGGAATAGGTCTTAATTTAGGATCAGCATTAGAATTACTAGCTTTTGAGATTGGAATTATTTGGATATTACGCCACTGTTACGGTACAATACTAAATTTGAAAATATTGTTGTATAAATTAAGTAGGTGAAATTTAATAGAGACAGGTAAATTGAAGATCATAGAATATGTTATACCATCCTCGCACGGGACCGAATCCTTTTTTTTAAACCATTCTCAAGTTCACAAATATTGAATTCGTATTCTAAGACTTCATTGTTAGAAACAAACGTAGGCGCTTGGTTTGAAACATGATCAGGTGTTATAATGCACACAGTAATTCTTTTTGTTTCTCAATGGGAGGGGGGGGGGGGGGGATAAATTCTAAAATTTATCCAACGCATACGCCGCCCATTTCAGACGCTGACGTTACTTCATCGATGGAGTCACAAAATCTTTGCCAGCCTACGGACCATGCTTTTTGGATCACTATTTGAGATTCTCTAGTTTTATCTTGCGTCGAAAATTGGATAAACATAATCTACGCTGTGCTACAATTTTAGATAATTCCGAATTCCAGTATTTTCTTGGTTTATAATTGCTAGAGGGTTGACAACTACTTTTAATAAACGGGATATATTTATCTGCTGTATTATTAATTTGAAGTAGTAAATAATCGTACATTTCTAAGATTTACCATTTTTTTTTAATAATGAAATCGTCGGTTATGTTTATTGACGTTTTATTAATCATGTGATCGCTACCTCTCTTCTCGTGCCCGTTTTAACGGACAAGTTGATTCTTCTCGTGCCCGTTTTAACGGACAAGTTGATGTGATGAGTGATGACCGTTAAAGTCGCCTGCTATCTAAGTGTTTTTTGAAAACAAAGGAAATACCTGTTCCCAATCTGAAGACTGCGTTTGGACAGAAGATGGACTGTAAATAGCTACCACGTTTTCAATATCTTTACAATTTATCAATCTTACGCAAAAAATCTCTATTTCACTATTTCGAAGTCGAACTGAACATGGGTGAGATCGTATGGATTTATGCACTAAAATTGAGACACCCCCATAGGAATCATATCTATCCGATCTATACATGTTATAGCCACTAATATGAATACCAGTTTCCCTATTTAACCATGTTGCACTCAAAATTGCTATGTGGACATTTTCCTTACTTCGGAGCTCAGAAAAGGGAATTAATTTAGGACGTCCGACTTTAAGAATTCCATTGAAATACGTTAATGTTAATCTTTTTACTTGTAATATCCATCTAAATTATTTATTTTACCAAAGAAACCTCCACTTAAGAACCTACTTAGTAACATCTCCTTAATTTCTTCTTAGAGAATCTGAATTACCAATATAACTTTTTCTTCAAAAGTGCCGTCAGACTTGTAAATATTTTTAAACTTATTAATAAACTTTTTTAGTTCAAGCTTATATCGTGATTGTCCGTCTCTTTTTCTGTGTTTTTCTTCATCCAGAGTTTTTGTTGCTTCTTTTTCGATCGGTTGTTTTAGAGCTTTCTGACTTTTCTTACATTTCGGTTTTTTATTTCCACTTCTTTTTCTCTGAGCTGTCTGTGTTGTACTCTATAAGCTATCTTGTTGTGATACTTCCATTTCTTCCTCTTCTTCTAGAGCTGACTGTTCGACAGATTCTTCTTGATTTTGTATTGATCCTGTTTTGTTCCCTGAGATAATACTAGCGCAGGTTTCAGCTCGGATTTCTAAGTTTGTAGATTTTAAAAGGTTGTTTGAGGTATCATTTGATGTAACTTTATTCTTTTGTCGTTTTTCAATGACCTTTTGAAGTGCCATTCGATATGTTAGCTGCTCATTACTCATAACATTCCTGACATCTTCGTATAAAAAAAAGGCAAGTTTTGTCGATGACAAGGTGGTCACCCTTACAATTAAGACATACGACATTTTTAAGATCACAATTCCCATGGTCACCACCGCATTTTGGGCATATTTTCTTCTTCGTAGGAAAATATTTTATGACATTTCCAAATTTCCAGCATCCCGAGCATTGAGTCACAGGGAACACGTAAGACTCCACCTTAAATCGGCACTCATACGCATACGAGTCGGTAAATTTTTACTTTTAAAACTAACTCTCACTGTCTCACTGGTAATCCATTTATCCTCCGAATCAACTCGTTTTAATCTTTCTATAGATGCTATTTCGGTGCGAGATTCAAATATATCCATTAGCTCCTCATCGCTTAAATTTAGATCAAGCCTTTTTACCACACATAAGATATTTAACACAACTCATTAATCAATTGACATCTAAATCCCATTTTCTTCAATTTTATACAATTGAATAGTATAATAGCATCTGCCTTGTCTTGAAATTGAATAAGTGCTTTGTTAAAACTTTTGTATTTAATTCTTATAATTCTTTGATATTCTCAGATCTCAGTAGTCTTGGTAGTGCCATTGGCTTGGGCATATTTTCCACCGACGTAATACATACTTCGTGTTTACCAGTGAAGTTCACATTTTTTTCAATATATACCCTCACATTTTGCGTTTCTGATGAAATACTTCAAATGAAACGTTTGGTTTTCCTTCTATTAACCGTAATAAAGTCATCATCCTCGTTACTATCATCTTCTTCTTTTTCCAGCTAATCTCTTCTCATTTTTATTTGTTATATCACTTCTCAGAGTACTTGGCTCCAAAGATTTGTCAACATTTTGTTGGTTGATAGGTAAACTCTCCTCATCACTAGACTCATCATATTCTCCACTTCCCGTTTTATAAACGAAAAATTATCTCGCTAACGCACGGTAGCACTAATCGCGTGACGTATAAGGACAAAGATACGTATGGCACATGAGCGCACGCTTCGAATGCGCGCGAGCGACTTGTATTAGTTGTTAAACTGACTTTTTCCGGTTGACAGCAACTAGCTGTCAAATGGTAGCCTACGTGTACAGTCTCACTTGGGAACATGGCAGTGAAGCTTGAACACTCGTAGTGTGAAGACGTATTTTGTGTATTTTGAAATAGTTAAAATGTTATCGAAGTGTAGTAATGTTATTAAACTGATTATAAAGTTATACAGACTGCTTTCTTTGCAACTTTATAGTGGATTACAAATGTATTTAATTTTTGCACTTTTTATATTGCGTGTCTAAGAAAATGAACCTCTCTTATGATACGGTATAGTACACATACATACATACATACATACATAAACTCACGCCTTCTTCCCATGGGGGTAGGCAGAAACTACAGAACGCCACCTGCTACGATTCATACATACTCCTTTTACCTCGTTTACGTTCATACATCTGGTCATACACGCACGCCGGTTGTGAGTACTACGCACCTGATCTTTCTGAAGAACATCACCAATAAGGTCACTATATGTCTTCCTAGGGCGTCCCCTCCCGGCGTTTCCACTCACATCTGCCTTGTAAATACCTTTTGTTAATCGCCCTTCATTCATCCTCTCAACATGACCAAACCATCTTAGCATACTCTTTTCAATTTTTGTCACTGCATCTTCCTTTAAACCGCACCGTTGCCTTATCACATCATTCTTCAGTCTATCATTCATGGTCACACCACACATGCTTCGCAAGGAACGCATTTCCACAGCATTTATTCTACTTTCATGCTTCTTTTGCCACACCCAACACTCACTTCCATACATAAGCGTAGGCATCAGCACACCATTGTGAACAGCCAGTCGTGCTTTTTTGGACATCAACTGGTTGGTTACAATTGCATGTGTAGCACCATTCACTTTATTTCCCGCATTTACCTATCTTTCCACATCTCCATAAATCTTTCCATCCCTTGTAAATAGACTCCCCAAATATACGAACTCACTTACTTGCTCCACACACTTATCATTTAATTTCACATCACATACCGATACATCCTCTTCTCTTTCAAACACCATGACCTTCGTCTTATTCACATTTATATTCATCCCTTTCATTTTAAATGATTCATCCATCACAGTCACTGGTATAGTTATTTCAATAAACTGTACATAATATCCTGTAGGCACGTAGATATAAGCAGAAAGTCATGTGTGTTGTCATCATCGCCAACGTTAGATGTCGAATGCGTCTGGAATTATAATATACGTTAATTGAATTATTATACTGTGAAAGACACGCATATCCAGGTTGAGTTAGCCAGTCGCCGGCCGCTTGGTCTAGTACTAAAGACACGCATATCAGGGTGAGTTAGCCAGTCGCCGGCCGCATGATGTAGTGCTGAAGACACGCATACCAGGGTGAGTTAGCCAACACCAGCCGCATGGTTTAGTACTGAAGACACGCATATCCGGGTGAGTTAGCCATCACCAGCCGCATGGTTTAGTACTGAAGACACGCATATCAGGTTGAGTTAGCCATCACCAGCCGCATGGTTTAGTACTGAAGACACGTATGTGTGGGTGAGATAGCCAGTCGCCGGCCGTATGGTCTAGTGCTGAAGACACGCATATCAGGGTGAGTTAGCCAGTCACCAGCCGCATGGTCTAGTACTAAAGACACGCATATCAGGGTGAGTTGGCCAGTCACCAGCCGCATGGTTTCATCGATGCCTCGATTTAAAACCAAAACAGCACCACTATCATTTTTGACAGCGCTACGGTGATATTAATTTAGGGCATGGTCGGCGTTATCGCAAGATGGCGCATGTCATTAAATGAAAATGAAAATGAAATGAAAAATGTTTTATTTGTTATACAAGTAAATTTAACAACTAGTGATTGGAGTCTCCTTTTAAGCAAAAAAGCCTGTGTTAGGAGACTCCGCTCCTCCAAAACTTAAAATATTAACATAAAATTACTTGTTTTAAGTGTTATAAAAACAGGCGATTCAAAATAAAAAGAGAAACTTAAAACTAGACAAGAAGCAAGTGATAGTGTGAGGGTTTGTTAAATGTAATGTAAAATACAGAGTGAGTGTAAGTGGCAATGAATGAATCAGACTGTATACGACAAGTACGAAAGATAAGAGCATTAAGTGTAAGGTTTTATTTTATTCCAGTAGCTTCTCCGTTTCATCATATGTAAGTGGTTTTATCCAATTAGTTACTATTTTTTTACTGTCAGTTAATTTTTTATTGTATATGTAGATCTCTTTGTTTACTCGATTGTAAAGCTGAGCTGAGCGTTTGTCGTATTGAATACGGGCGAGCTTGGTTTTAGTTTTAGGAACTTCAACTATTATATCCTTTCTTCTTTTCAAGGTTAAGCTGGGATCAAAATTAAGAGTTTTATGTTTCCTGAGAATAGTTTTAATTATATATAGTTTGCGAACAGAGTGTAAATTACTTATTTGATAAATACTTTGTGTAGGGTACCTTAGGTTTTTGAAGTACATTAATTTTATTAGAGCCCGTTGTCCCCGCTCTAGGCCTATGAATTTAGTCTTAGCCGCCCCACCCCAAATGGGGATGCAATATACTAAGACAGACTGGACTATAGCTATGTATATTTCATTGAGTAGATTTCTGGGTTTATTTGTGTTAGCGGTTATTTTATTTGGCACGACATGCCTTAAATTTTTGAAAATCCAACTCATTTGTCTAATTCTGTTGGTAACTTGTTCCAGATGGGAGTCCCAAGATAATCTTTGGTCAACAACAATACCAAGATATTTGGTTTGAGAAACTTTGACTAATATTGGACATAGGCAGTTAATTGGATTGTCACACTCGTGTACCTTTATAATAAAGTCGGGGTTTGGTTGTGTCCTGTGTGATATGCTAAAACATATGTAATTTGTTTTAGCTGTGTTAAGTGTAAGTAAGTTATTTGAGAGCCATTTAGCAATTTGAGTCATACCAGTTTCAGCACTTCTAGTAACATCGTCCCAAGACTTCCCAGAAAACACTACTGCAGTATCGTCAGCGTAGGAAAAAACTCTAGCGTTATTTATTTTAAGGTTGCAGAGGTCATTAATATAAAGTAGGAATAATGTAGGGCCTAGCACACTTCCCTGAGGCACACCGAAAGTGACTTTTGCATCGTGACTAACGTATTCTTCTACCTTCACTCTTTGTTTCCGGTTCGAGAGGTAGTCGGTAAACATTTTAAGTGAAATTCCTCTTATACCTGACGCTTCTAATTTGTTCAAGAGGACAGGAACAGAGACGGTGTCAAACGCTTTTTTTAGGTCCAGAAAAACCGTCAGACATTTGTTACCGCTATCCAGATTACCAGCCACTAGGGAGCTAAGAGCAGTAACTGCATCCTCGGTTGATAATCCCGGCCTGAATCCAAATTGCGAGCTGCTTAAGATGTTAAATTTGTGTAGAAATTTTAAGAGCCTATTGTTTATAAGCTTGTCAATAATTTTCGATATGGCTGGCAAGATGGATATAGGTCTGTAATTGTTGACATCGTCTCTGTCCCCACCCTTGTGAACAGGAATGATTATAGATTGCTTAAGTGGTGCAGGGAAGCTGCCCTTTGCAAAGCAAAGATTGGCCAAGTGGGTTATTATGGGAACAATATCTTATCTAATATGTTTTAAAAATCTTGTGGACACGTTGTCCCAGCCGGGTGCACTGTCAGACTTTAGGCTCATCAAGACCCCATGTCATGACACATATAAACACCATCAATCTGTTTAGCTACTGCCACTAAACTGTTTTCTCTGTTGTAAACATAGCAACAATTCGCTTTAAATTCAACTTTATTGCCATTGAGTTTGAGTTACATTTTCTCCAGAACACTAGCCCCGATGTACCTCAGTTGGATAGCAACATGCATAGTCTTTATCAAACGTCTGCCTCTGATATAAGTTCTATCTTACCCTAATATTTCGGCGTTCTCTTAGTAAGGGAGTGGTGTGGCACCACTCCCTTACTAAGAGAACGCCGAAATATATATATATTTGGAAGACAGCTTATATTACCCCCGTGCATAAAAAAGGCCCTAAAGACAAAGCAGAAAACTACAGGCCAAATCTAAGCTAAGCTTTGCTTGTTTGCAAAGGTTTTAGAAAAAAAAGTTTACTCTTCAGTTATTAGTGCTATTCAACAATCGCTTAATAACTGTCAACATGGCTTCTTAAAAAACAGGTCTATTGTGTCGAATTTGCTTAACTGTTCCGATTACTTGTCCTCCACCGTGTCTGAACCCTCTCAAGTGGATATGGTCTACACCGATTACAGCAAGACATTTGACCGTATAGACCACGGTGTCCTTTTACGTAAGCTGCTTGCAGTAGGTATCAGGTGCGATTTATTCAGATGGTTTACTTCTTATATTGAGAATCGCTGTCAAACAGTTGTACCGAATGGATACAGTTCTGTAACTGTTAAAATACCCTCGGGAATACTACAAGGATCCCTTTTGGGTCCTTTACTTTTTATTATTTTTATAAATGACATTGGTTCGTGCTTTACCCGTTCCAAAATAATTATTTACGCCGATGATATGAAAATGTTATGCCCAATATCAGAACTTTCCGACTGTTTTGTTTTACAGCGGAATTTAGATGCACTTCAATGTTATTGTCTACTGAATAAACTTGAATTGAATGTTTCTAATTGCTTTGTTAGTACCTACACACCCAAACCACATGCAATCACGTTTCGGTATATGTTACATAATACTGTTATAAACAAGATTAGCGTTATCAGGGACCTGGGTATAACGTTTGACTCTAAGTTGCTTTTTGATGCACACATCGAAAGCATTGTTAATAAAGTTTCCAAAGTACTTCGATTTATACTTAGGTTGTCAGCTGATTTTAAAAACATAAAGATGTATAAAATTCTTTATTGTGCTTTTGTCCGCAGCCATTTGGAGTACGCTTTACAAGTATGAAATCCTAATTATAATATTTATATAGACAGAATAGAGGGAATTCAAAAGCAGTTCCTACGTTTCTTGCAGTACAAAACCTGGAAATATACTCCCAATTATATTATAATTATTTTATAGCGCGATGTAAAAGGTTTCACATCTTACCACTGCAAGAGTGCAGGCGCATAGCTGATTTGACGTACTTATTTAAAATACTACACTATAGATTGCCCTGATCTGTTGGGCAATATAGGATTAGTTACACACTGCAAAATATTTCGCAAACCTAGCTTGTTACATGTCCCTCATTCCAAGTCCGCGTATAGGTAGAATTCGATTTTAATCCGTGCGAGCAGAAGTTTTAATAAACTGTCTGGTGAACATGATTTTGATATATTCAATACCAGTGTTTCTCGGCTTAAGCATTTGCTGGTGAAAACCTTCTTTGCGGAAAAGTAATTGTTTGCATCTAAATTATTCTTAGTTTGTGTTAGTCAATCGTGTAATATTTATTTCCTAATTTATGTTATAGGTATTTTGTACCAACCTTTTCTTTTTTTTGGTTTTCTAATTCTAGTGTTTCTCAGTGGAAACTTGTAAATGGCCTTCAAATGCATATTGTTTAGGAATACTGTATAAGTTAGCTGTAAGGTACCCGAATAGAATAAATTAAAAATAAAAATAAAATTCCTGATGAGCTGACTGATTGAAATCAAGTTTGTGGTGAGGTTCGGCACACACAAAACGTATATCAAAGTGACTTCATATAGGCAATCTAGAGTAACGGTCATGATATCAACATCCTCCGAGCACAATACTGGCATAACGCTCTGATTAGCTGAAATAATCTCCTTGATACTCTTAGTCAAAGATGCATTCCACGGTGCTGTAGCTTGGAACAAAAGTATGGGAATCATATCCGACCATTTTAAGTAGGCTTCTGCTTTTGGAGATACACTACTCAATTCTATAGATTTTTAATTTACTAGTAGAGTAATATCAAAGATGAATTTTCTTAATGGTAGATGGCGCTGTTCTCAAATGTTCATGGGTTTCGTCTAAACCAGAGACTACTTAGATACTATGTATAAATAGGTTTAAACACAATATGTTTCATTTTAATCAGATTTTCTTAAAATAACATATTTTTTTTTTACGAATAAATATATTTAAGGAGTGGAAACTCCTTTCAAATTTATTGTGCTAACATACAACGTTTGTTTAAATGGATAAAATCATCTAATAAAGCAACAGAATTTATATATATACAGCGAATAGAATTTATGGATGCGGTTCGATTAATTTCTGAATTATTATTGACGGCTTTGCTTGTATGGACATTAAGGATTCTGCTTCTATCCATTGACTTGGAAAGGTATTGGATACCGGGAACCGACAACTTCGCTTTATCGGAACGACCCCTGCACAAAAATCTGGACTGTGTACTTGTTTGTGAAACGCACCGATATTGTGTTGTATAAAAATATGAACGCGAGCAAGTGTTGTGTGCTGATCTGCAAAAATTCAAGAGTTGGCCTTCAAATATTGTAAAAAAATATTGAAGAAAAATTAAAGTAGGTATTTGACATTGGATTTAGTGTTTTATTTTTGGTTAAAAACTACTACCTAACTAAAATGGAAGGAAATAGGGCAGGGCATACTGCAGATTTGAAACTATTATAGCTATATGAAGCATTATATCGCACCCCCGGTGCAACACTGTCACTTTTGCAAAAAATGCAAAAATGAGTTAAATATGTCATAATTGTCCTAAAGCACCCCTTTACTTGGTGCAATAATGCTACTTTTGTAGTACGCATAGTTTCCGTATGAGGGCGTGAGTGTCATTGTCGTTTTGGCGTAAATCACGGCGACGCTGGAGCAACATCGTTTTATTGGTCATTTGTGCGCGGTCCCCCCGCCAGTGAAAATGTGTCTTGGAGCTACACTGTTACTAAGGTAATTGTGACATAATTTTTTTTTTGATTCTGGAGCAATAGTGACCTAAAATACAGTTGTGACGTTATTTCCCCAATATTTAAATATCTTTGAAAGTTTAGTTTTGTACTACACTAACCTTTGTTGATAAATGACTTTGTTTCTCCAATCCTTGCGTTTTTAAATAAATGTGCCACACAATTCACACCAATCACCTGGTCCCAAACTAACAAACTAATGTTTTCTTGGTACTATGAGAGCCATTGTGCCAACTAGGTCGTATTGCTTGTAACAGCGTCGAATATTTATTTATTAAAAAAAAAAAAATGTTGATTACATATCGACATTTAAAAAAATTGATGTTACTTAATGTGAGACTGCGGAAATAATTACTAGTATGTAATGGAAATGGAAATATTAGCTGTAATAATGAATTTTTAATTGTATTGTTTTTATTTTTATTTTATTTTACATACATTGTTCCAAGAAGAAGCACCCATGCGACTATACACGGATGCATGTAGCCTCGGATTTGGTGCAGTACTTGTACCGGTAATGGATGGATGTCAACATGCAGTTGCTTTTATGTGTATGAGAACCACGGAGTCTGAAAGTCGCTACCACTCCTACGAGTTGGAGACACTGGCAGTGGTACCTACGTGCTATAAAACACTTTCGCCAGTATCTGTATGGGCGAAAATTCACCGTGATAACGGACTGCAACGTAATAAAAGCATCCAAACACAAAAAGGATCTCCTGCCGAGGGTTCATCGCTGGTGGGCGTTCTTGCAAAACTACGACTTTGAGGTTGAGTACCGCAAAGGTGAACGTCTTCAGCATGCTGATTTCTTCAGTAGAAACCCAACTGCTTTGGCAGTCAATATTATGTCAAGAGACTTAAACTGGCTTAAAATTGAACAGCGACGGGACGAGGAACTGCGGCCAATAATGGACAGCCTCGGTGACAATAACCCTATAGAGGACAACGTCTTAAAGAAGAACGGCAATGATCCTGTCTTCGGTCAGCAGCTTAGTACAGTCGTTCCCAAGTCCTTTCAATGGAGTATCATCAATTCTTTTCACACGGCATTGAAACATCCCGGCTGGGAGAGACTTTTTACACTATTTACTTTTAATTTCTTGATTTTTTTATTGTTTTTGTACTACGCTAATGTAGAAATGTTAAGAAGTACAAAGTTTCTTATGTTTATTTTGAAGAGTTTTGACTTATTTTATTTCTTTCGTTAATAACAGTGCATATTTGTGGTTTAAAATAAAACTTTGTAAACAATTTCTTCTTGTTTTCTTTTTAACTCAGTGTGACATAACTACAGTTATAATTTTTCGTTAGAGCCACAACGTCACTTCTGAGGGGGTTGGAAGGTTTAAATAATGGTATAGTATATTTTTTACAATATTAAGTGATCATTATTTATCCAAAAGTAAAGTTAAAAGTTGACGTTGTAGTATAAGCTATTCATCTCACCTATATCTTCTAAAGTCATTATTTTGTGAGGTGTCAAAGTTTTAAATGCTTCTCCTGAAAAACTCCATTTTTGCATAAGTGACAGTGTCGCACCGGGGGTGCGATATGTATACGTATAGCTAGTAGCTATACGTACCTATATATTGCTTCATAGAGTGTTGTTTTTACTTGTTGCTAGAGGACGCCAGCGCCTTGAAATGTTCGTCTTCGTGACGTCTCTATCTCCGTAAATAAAATGTACTCTGTGATGCATTCTGTATCATGTTTACGTCTGTAATCATATGAACACTCGCACCGCTATCCAAGTAGAAGTCTTGTTTACTATCATTTCCGTTCAAGTAAACTGCTGAAAATGCGTTCGCCTTCTTTATCTGAGACTGATTACTTTGTTTACACTGTGATTTATAAATTATAATGTTCAAACTGGTTAAAACGGTAACATTTCACATTCGACTTGTCAGCTTTGACATTTGATGAGCCGGACGTTCCACCGCCAAGATGTTTGCTGGAGTTGTCACTCTTTCCAATACTGCCAACTTTCGAACTTTGACAAGTGTGTTGCCCTCATTGACATATAAATTATATGGACTTGAAATGTTTGTCTATAAAAAAAACAGTTATACAAATATGAGGCATATCGACGCCAAAAACATAAAAATACTGCTATCTCTTTTTAACTTTGTTAATTTTGTGTATGTGAACAAGGATAACAGTGTTTTTCACAGTAACTATAATGGCAACCTTTCATTCCTAGCGTCATGGAAATACCTATTTGCGGCCGGGTCGCCATTTTATCGGCTCGCTGTTTTTTGGTACAGACATCAATTTACCACAAATTGTCAGATTTTCTCATTCTGTTTTGAACTTAACCATGAACATTTTAAGGTTTAAAATCGTTTGAAGAAATTCGACAGTTTCGTGTAGTTTGACCTGCTGGCGACTGTAACAAAGTTTGCTACGTCAACTGTCAAATGCTCTTGAGCTGTGGATATAATTTGTGAATTTTGGAGTCATTTTCTGTATTATTGCGTTAGAAATCGGTTCTATAGTGGAAATCGTCAATAGCAAAATGCCCAATTTGCAATATAATCGATGTTATTTTATAGAAATATCAATATGGGCTGCCCTATTAACCGCCATTTTATCCACTCAGTAAAGTGGAGGTATACACGTTTTTCTTGTAGGTATGCCAAGTCCATATGATTTATAAGTCAGTGGTTGCCCTCTCCTCAAGAATGCGCTTCCCGCCTCGCAATCGTTTCCTGTCAAATCTTTTAGCTTCGTTTTCACAACGTCAGCTGTAATGGCGATTCCCGAATGTTCGATGGCCATTAGCATGGGGAAATATTTTTCAGGCAAACTAGCTAACATTAAACAGCCAATCCACTCGTCGTTTACGGAAAAACCTGTTCCTGACAATTTCTGAGCCGTCTCGATGATTTGCGTAATGTAACTCGTCATTGTTTCACTGTTATCAAAGTGAATTGATATCAGATTCCTCAACAATGTAATTCGTCGTGAAAATCCAGAATCGTCGAACATATTCTTCACTTTCAGCCACAAATCTTTTGTGCTTTTAGCTTCCTTAATGTGAACGTATAATGACGGGTCTATTGTCTTTGTGAAAATTAGCTTCGCCATCGCCTTTCTGTCTTCTGTCGCCCTGGCTTCTGAACTTTCTTGCTTGATGCAGTCAGACATGCCCTCCAAGACTAGCAAATGTTCCGCTGCAAATGACTATTCGTGATAATTGTCACGACCCAATTACAGCTTAGGCACGTTGGTCAAGGATGCGGTTGAAGACATTTTTGTTATTTTCAGTGGTATACCACTTGATAACACACACACACACACCTATTTTAGCTAAAATAACGTGCTTAGACTTCCTGTATGGGGTTGCTGGGCCCATAACCTATTATAACGGGAATATTTAAATAAAAACGACTCGTATTTAGTGAAAAACTAATGACCGATTGTCATAACCTTTTGACCTCTATATTAGACATAAACAAGACAAAATTATATAGAGCTTAGATTAACTATAGTTTTATTTGGTGTTACCACGATAAGCAAACGACTTTCTAACAGTTCTTAAGGTACATTTTTTGGCCAGAGCTGTATGGAATTAAAAACACCTCCTTTGTTATCTAGTAAACATGTGAAGTTTCGTTTAAACCGTGGTAATTCCCAGAAAAACAGATTGCGGACGCACCACCAAACTTAGAATAATGCTAAATAACATATATTTTTTCTAACTATTATTGTTTTCTATTAAAATAATTACGGCCTGATCAATAAAATATGAACCTCTACTTTCTTAGAAAAAAAATAACTTTTGGTTTATGTATGCTTTTCAGCCACGCCGACTGAAAATTACGCTTGAGAAAATCACTCTTATGAGTCTTTTATTGAGGATGTATTCCAGAAGCTTGAAGATAGAGGGCAAAATAGAAATGGGTCTATATTTGGTGTGTTATAATTTCCGCGCTTCTTGATAGTTTTCAAGTCGAAATTTTCAAGAAATTTTAAAAATATATTAATATTTTTAAAATTTCTTGAAAATTGCGTCGATCCGCTTTCAAAAAATTCGATCTATGTTTTTACACGGCTTTTCCACATATATTATTTTGCAATTTTTATTTTTATGTAGTATTCTGTCGGACATAAAATAATTATCTTCCTATCATCAATAATATCACTCTGGAACATTTTTTTTTTATTTTTTTCACTAGGCTTACTGTATGTAATTATGACTGATGAGTCATAATAACATATTACGAACTACCATTCGGGATGCCGGTGATTTTTTTGGTGTTGCATAGAGTTAAGATACAAAAATCTTGATCAATATTTTTTTTTATGACGTCACCATTTTTGGACCAAGCTGTATGCCTAGATAGAGAAATGAATTTAAAATTACATTTAAAGAGTGTTTTCATTGATGATGAACATTAATTATGGCAGTCGTCGCTCATAAATTAGAAACACTTCGAAACTATTAGTATTATACCTCATAATGTTAAAGAGCAACAAGTTGTTAGAAAGTTGAACTAAAATGAAATTTCAAGAGGCGCTGCACGTTAGCTCAGTAAAAATGACATCTATTGTCCTGCTACTTACAGGAGACATTGCAAAAAAAATAACATTTGGATCTTCGATACATTACATTTGACTATCTTATATACATTTACATTTGACTATTATTATTTTAAAGAAATTACCATCAAATGATAAATGGTTTTTTGTGTAAGTACCTAGGTTTGTACAAACACTTTTACACGTCAATCATATTTTTTAAACTAGATGAGGTCGGCGTTTCCTATCCGACTACTCTGAGAAGAAAGGCCGAAACAAACTCAGAGGTCACTGTCTCTTAGAAAGTCCAGACATAATCTTGGTCAGATCATGTGAACAAAAGAGTAGGTAAAACATTCGACAATACGTCGTAATGCTAAAAAACATTAACAGGCGCTCTGCTGTTTAACTATCGTCCACGTTTGCCTAGACTTACAGTTTAAGCTTAGTCCAGTTGAGATGTTTAAATATAGAGAATGTGTTGAGAAATACTAGTATTATTCCCTCTTATTTATTTCTAATCCTTTACACATTGGTGATGTTCGTTCGGTTATTAAATATAAATTCTAAGAGAGTTCTAGCTAGTAAAAATACGGACAGTCGGACACCGACACCTACTATTGGCGCTGATAGCCAGTTTGTTTTATAAAATATATCCATACGTTTTGTATAAATCTGTAAGAAATTTGTCTATGTGATTTTCATGGTGATTGAGCGCAAAGCATCATATGCTGGTATAGAGTGCAATTTCACAGGATTTTTAGGCCAACCTGTCACGACTTGCGCCATCTGGATTTCTTGTTCATAACTAACCATACCATACATACCTACTCCATCCTTTAATATTCATTTGTTGCTCTTGCATTTATTTTCCGTGGTTATAGATTGATTTATGTAAAACCATGTTTGGTAGCGTGAAATTAATTTTACAATATTTGTGAAATAAAAACTGCTCCTCATAAATTGTAATTAATCTACAAGCACGGAAAATCTGCACGTTTATTCATTTAAATAGTTTTAATTTAATTCATTAAAAGTTAATTTAGTTTTTAATGAAACAAGCTTGTTGATGAATACTCAGTACTTAGACTCAGTACCTAGATTTATTTTCACGTTCGCTATAAGTACCTACTCTCTCTGTTGAACGAATTGCCCTTTTTTGTACAACAAAAATTGTCTGGATATCGGCGGAATTTCCCCACAACAGAATGCCGTACGACATCACACTATGAAAATAACTAAAGTATACTAAACGGGCTGTCTCTAAATCAGTTAAACCACGATTTTATCTAACGGCGTATGCTGCAGAGCTAAGCTTTTTTGACAATTTATCTATGTGGGGGCCCCATTGAAGCTTGGTATCCAAAGTTATGCCTAAGAAAACTGTGGTATTTTCGGGTTTCAGCACTTCACCCTTTATGAGAACACTAGTTTCTACTTGTCTAACATGAGGTATCGTAAACTTAATACATTTAGTTTTTTTCACGTTAAGAAGTAGGTTATTAACATTAAACCAGTTAAGTACTATTGCAAGGGCGCTATTTACATTGTCAGTAATCAGCTGCTGACGTTTCAGTTTAAATAAAAGTGAAGTGTCGTCTGCAAATAACACTATATCATGTTTATCCTTTATGAGGTAAGGCAAGTCATTTATATAAATAAGAAATAAAAATGGCCCAAGAATTGAGCCCTGGGGGACCTCCATTCTTACTAACGATCGGGTGATCTTTTTCCATTAACATCAACTCTCTGAATCCTATCACTTAAGTAAGAAGTAAGAAGATCCAGAGAGGCGTTTCGGATTCCGTAGTGGTGCAGTTTCCTGATCAATGTTTCATGAAGAACACAATCGAATGCCTTGGACAAATCGCAAAAGATTCCCAAAGCATCGCATTTGTCCTCCCATGCATCATAAACATGTCCTAAAAGTTCAACTCCGGCATCAGTAGTCGAACGACCCCTCGTAAAACCGAACTGTTTGTTATGCAGTAATTTGTGTTTATAAAAAAATCCTTGCATTTGATTCAAAATAAGTTTTTCAAAAATTTTACTAAAGGTAGGTAGTACTGAAATAGGTCTATAATTAGTAGGGTCTGATGTACTACCCGATTTAAATAACGGTATTATTTTACTGTTTTTCATAAGATCAGGAAACTCACCACGGTCAATACAATTATTAAAAATAACAGCTAAAGTAGGTGCTACAATGTTTATTATCGACTTAGCAACGTCCACAGAATTACCCCATAGATCTGCGGTCTTTTTAACATTTAATGTGTGAAAGGTTTTAATTATATCTTTGCAGGTGACATATTGGAAATGAAATTCAGAATCACAAACAGGAACGTTTTCCTTAAGTAAAGACTCTGCAGCAGTGAGTGATGAGTTTAGAGATTTAGTAGTGGATACGGGAACATCTGCAAATAAATTTTCAAAGGCCGCGGCGACTTGTGTTTCTGAATTAATTATATTGGCATCAATATCAAGCCTGTAGTTACTACATCGGTTGCATGACCTTCCCGTTTCGCTGTTAATGATACTCCATGTCATTTTAATTACATTACTACTATTTTTAATTTTTGAACTCAAATAACGTGACTTGGCCATACTACAAACGTTTTTAAATAATTTAGAATAATTCTTAACATATAAATTAAATTCAGCAGTGTTTATACAAGTCCGTTAATCATATAATTCATAAAGTCGTTTTCTACTGTTATGTATACCAATGGTGGCCCAGTCACTGAAGGAAGCGTTACTATTCACCGAGAAAGTCTTTGGAATGAATGTGTTATCAAATTGTGTGCAATACATATTAAAAAAATCATTATATTGTTCATTAGGGTCATCATTAGTCGACAAAAATGGTAATTTACTCAAAAGTTTAGTTTTAAATGTTTCCAAGCGATTACTAGTTTTTGGGTTAACAGTGATACCTTTTTTAATAACTTTTTTGTTAATATTAGGAATAATGATCAATTGTTCGCAATGATCAGAGTCTATTAAATTAATAATTTCTCTATGGGTTGGTGTAACATCTGTGTAAATGTTATTTAAGCATGTGGCACTAGTGGGAGTTATTCTAGTGGGCTCCAAAAATTGGTTAGCAATTTTGTGTGACTGAAACAAACTTATAATTTTAGTACTTAACCCAGAATTTTCTAACAAATTAACATTGAAATCACCACAAGTTATGATAGACTTGTTTGAATTACAAATTTTGTGCAACACTTCATCCATAATCTTTTCAAAACAATCATACAATCCTGAAGGTGGTCTGTACACACTTAATATAATGAACTGCTCCAATTCTATACAGGCTATTTCAATTGTCCGCTCAACAGATAGGCTCACAATATCCTTGCGGTCTTTAAATTTAAGCTGGTTATTTACTATAATTAATGAGCCATGTATAGCATTTACTCTGCTGAACGAACTACCAACCTGGTGATTACTAAAATTGAACATGAACTGGTGGCTTTTAAGCCAATGTTCTGTCACACAAAGAATATCTATATTGCTATAATTCAGGAATAATTCTACTTCTAAATCTTTCTTCAAAAACCCTTGAATGTTTTGATGCACCAGGTTGATACTATTTAATATTTTTACGCTTCCATTTGATTTATTATTTGCCTTTGTTACATTTTTGCAAGAGGTTGCCTCTATTGTCCTAATTTCTAATTTAAATGATGATCAATGTCATTAATTTTGACCAAATTATTGGCCAAATTATTGATTGATAAGTTATTGCAATGCTCAAAAGAAGCAATTTGTTTAGCCAAGTTCTTGGCTGATAAAGAAAAAAAATATGATAGCGACACAGCTATCTGTCTTCTGTGATAGTTAGAGGGATACAATATTATACCTATCTTTCGTCAAATACAAATTATTACCAACATAATTGTTAGAATCAATTAAATGGAACAGATTATCATTATATGTCAAATTGTGCAATGTCATGTTAATGTCCAATCTTAATTTATTTTCTTCCTGTGGCAAACTGTTACTATATGGAAATGTAAACAACACAATTTTTCTTAAATTAAGGTTGCACAATGTTCTATGATATTGGAGCAATTCCCCTTTGTTTACATTTCCCCTATTTCCCATAAAAAACAAATAATGTTGTTTCCTGCTTAAAGTTACATTTTATAATCTCTTTCATAATATCAAATAAAGAACAACCAGGCATACAGTAATTGCTATAACAGATAGATAAATGGGCTTGAGTTTGAACACTCGTTTCTGGTTTCTGTAAGTTCTGTAACATTCAAACTTGTTGGGAGGTGGCACAATTGTTATTGCTTCAGAAGGAGCTGTTTGTACACACTGTGTGAGCATGTGTAATTGCTATCCGTATATAATTATTCTTAATTACATTAAACCATCATTTAACAAGTAGCACATTTATATTATTAGCAGTTAGTGTAGCGACACGCACTCGTACCGATGTTAATGAGGGGCGTGTGCAACGCTCGCTGGTTAAAATGATTTATCTTCTAAAAATGTTAATCTCTATATATTTCAGTATTTTTGTTTTGCTATATTTTCAAGGCGTGGTTGAGCAAGGTTGTGATTGTAACCTTGCGAGGAGATTAATCTATGACATCTTGATGTTTGTTAGGTATTATGCTGCAAATCCAGGGCTAGGAGTTAACCCCGTGCTTTATCTTTGAAATTGTTACACAAGGTTTTCTGGAGCCACTGCAAATAACCATTTTTAACCGACTTAAAAAAAAGGAGGAGGTTCTTTATTTAACTGTATGTTTTTTTTATGTGTGTTAGCTCAGAACTGTTTTCTAGGTGAACTGCTTTGGATGATTCTTTTTTTATTATATAAATTTGATTAAGTTCTGACCAGTAGTTTTTGAGTTATCCTTAGTACTGCGTATTTTTTCAACTTAGTTTATATTGATGATGTGTAATAATTTCCTGTCACTGTTATTTACATATCTAGTAGTGGTATACGAACTTGTGTGGGGTAGGTACCATAACTAAAATGTGAAAAAAAACATAAAAAAAAAAAACAACTGACTTCCAAGAAAAACACTATAAAACGTGAAAAATAACTTTAATTCGGAAGTGGGTGGCCAAAAACCAAAAATACAAAACCAAACACACCGAAATTAAAGTTATTTTTCATGTTTTTATGTGTTTTTCTTAGAAATCGGTTGTTTTTTTTGTATTTTATTGATTTCAAAGATGTCTGATAACCAAAGGTCCTACTTATCTTTTTCAGGTTGCACTATACTTACTGTGGGATTCTTTTAACATATCTTCAAAGATCAGTCTAAGAGCTGAAACTAGTTAAGTATTGCATATTTCCTGGCAGACCGACAAATCCATGACTTACATCCAATCTATGTGTCTGCAGTGAATGTATATCAAGGTATTGTAAAATAAAATAAAACTGCTACTCGTCGTTCAGCGGCCAGTATCGTGAAGAAATAAATCGGATAGTAATAATAATGATTGTGAAACAATAATACATAGTGTTTGCGTGGATCGTGTGGGATCACGGCGGTCTTTGGAAAGATATTGCGTATGTGTACTAGATAGACTGACAAGGAGCTTTTGGCGCCTGAACGACATTGACGGGGGCGTTGTTGGTAAACAAAATGTTTATTTCGGCTTTCAAGTTAAACTCTGTAAATACTCAATCAGAAATAGCAATAGATTAATTTGGACGAAAATTAACTATTATTGAAGTGGGACCGCGACGGAAATAATAAAAAATAAACACAAATAAAAGTTGACTTCCCTAAGTTTGTTTTTATTTATAATTTGTGAATTCATAACTCATTTAATTTATTTCGGGTTTTGGTGGTTTAAGTCATTTCAACCAACTCAAGGCAATTTTTTAACAACCATGTTGTGAGTCCGCAATATTTGATCAACAAATTAGGTGGCTTTAATGAGTTTGGTAATCAAAACGTAGTTTGTATTTTAGCGAACAGGTATAGATAGATACGGATCTAGAGCGATCAATGAATAGGTCAGTTCAGTGAGTCATATCGTGGTGATATTACAACGATCTCATCTTACAATAAAGCAACAAATAATCTTAGACCTGTCCACTTAATTAATCATGATAGTAAAAAGGAACAATAGCTTTTTTAAGCAAATGTGTCGAAAATGACCTCGCACCGTTTAAGATAGTAGATAACACTAACACATGCGCGACGACTATTAGAGCTACACGCGACTACATACATCACACAACTACTACATACGATAAAACAAATATGTGTTTGTCCGTTTGTGTTAGCATACCTACTGGTTATCTTACACCGGTGTGTAATGTGGAGTAAGGCAAGTCTCGCAATTACGCTCCTCTCAAATGAAGTAATGTCGTATAATGTTTCAATAACATCCACCTTATTAGTCCGCGGAGTCGCACGGATGACAACCGATGCTGACGAGCTCATCTTGCGACACCCCTTCTCAGTACTGCGGGGTTCACAACGTGTGCTTGTGTTCAAGGTATTTGTTGTTGCACCAAGAAACTTCTAATGTCTGAGTAAAGGGGTTTACCTAAGTTTGGCTTTGCTTTAATAATTAATAAGGGGGTCAGTGCAGTATCCGCTTGCAAAACGATTAATCTAATACACATGGTATGGCGTATCCTATCTACGCGGGAAATATCGCACCATCCCATGATGTTGAAGGATGTCTAGTAATCGTAACACAATAAAAGCGGCTATGTGCGAGCCGGACCACGCACAATGAAGGGTTCCGTAGTTGGCATAATTATATATCCCAAAAACAAACTATCATTATAGTTGAGAAACATGTTCCAATACATTGATATAAGTTACGGTCAATTCTCCAACTTCCGATTTTTATTTTTTAAGTGGGGAATTTACAAATGAATGATTTTCGGACTGCACTTGTGCTATGAGATCGTGCTTTTTGTCTTTCATGAATTTAGATCAACGGGAAGTACTTTAAAGGTTTTGATTTACTCATCGATAAAACTGTTTTCTTTGGGATCACGGTCGACTCAGGCCTGCAATGGAGTTCTCATTTAACATCTAAACCGTCAATTTACTGATGTAGATACCGCAAGGATAGTCTATTTCAGTTACTTCCATAGTATCATGTCTTACGATATTTTACTATTGGGACGAGCTGCAGATATCGAGTCTATTTTTATTCTGCAGAAAAGGGCCATTAGAGCAATATATTGCCTCCGCAGGCGCGATTCTCTGCAAACAACAACTGACAACAACAAACAACTGTTTAAAGATATTAACATCATGACGGTACCTTGTGATATCTATGAAAACACCATGTACGTAAAAGTTTAAATCTTTTCATTATAAGAGGTGAAAGACAACTATAGGACTAGAAATAGGGAGTAATTAGTTCAAGCAGGTCTTAGACTGGCTAAAGTATAGGTATATTCATTCCGCATTGGGTACTGCTTAAAATGTTACAATAAAATACCTCCCCACATACTCCAACTGAATGAAGCGAGATTTAAACCTTGAATAAAACACACACTATGCAGCCAAGCATTTATTGTAAGTTGGGGGATTACATCGTTTGGCTCAACGCTGGTCCTGCTCCACAAGGGCGCATAAACTAATTGATTAGCATTTGAAAGTACTGTTGGAGCTGCTGAAGATACTATAAACTATCTTTTATTTGTGTAAATTCAATCTTTTAGTACTGTATACTTTCATAGCACATGTGTGAGCACTATGCACCTACTAAAAAGTTACTATTTACTAGGTTCGTCTTTCATTGACTTGAATGTGCCCTGGCGGCTGAGCGTATGTCATGCTCACTCTAATGTCTCGCTGGTGGTGGCGTGTGTGTTGGATCATTAAGTTCCTTTCAAAATGGTTGAGCTGAATGGTGCTGATCCATGCGTCATGTTCGTGAACGAGCGCTGTCAGTTGGGACTGGGTCATCTCCTGTCACGGCTTATTTTTTTTGTTTTTATCTCTTTTATTACGGACGCTTTTAACGTGCACATCTTTCTACATCGTTCTCACAAGTATATTTTCATCATGAATGATGTAACCAAAAAATTTGAAACTCGTGGAGTTTCTTGCCCGTTCTTCTCTAGGTACTACGTTTTGGAACGGGTAACTAGCTTCATCTTTCTGACCGACTGAGCGATCCCTTGACAATTCAAAAGTGCCTGTAATTGGTTTATTTGAAATAAATGCTTTGAGTTTGAGTTTGATGAGTATCCAAAAATGTCGCATAAATGACCATATTTTTTTAATACGTTGACTTAGATGCTTCATTTTTTTAGAACTTCAAGTGACCGTAGACCTACGTATTTTATGTTAATTTTAACTTGATATCTCCACGCGTTCCTGAGAAATAGGGTCTTGACAGAGTGGCAGACAGACAGACGGACAACGAAGTGATCTTATAAGGGTTCCGTTTTTTACTTTTGAGGTACGGACCCCTAAACATAATAAGCTGCAATCAATTCAGCGCATCACAGTCCTCTTCTGAGCGTGCGTCTAGTTTTGATACAACTTGGAGAGCTGTTACTTATGTGAAAGTTCATTACTTATGGGTTGAACATCGTGAAAACAAATAAAATGTTTTTTTTAATGTTCACGTTGCGAAATTAATCAGAATCAGAATTAATCATAATAACTTAAATTGTATTAAAAATATATTTATTTAATAAATAACATTTTCCATTGACGCCGACTAGAGTATTCACCACCAACCGCTGTTGGAATGACCGCCAGAGTATCCACCGGAGGACCCACTGGAGAATCCGCCAGAGGATCCGCTGCTGTATCCGCCGCTGAAGTCGCTGGAGACAGGTACGACTTGATTGACTGTTATGACCTGCGGCACGGAGACCACCTTGCGCACGTTGACGACCTGCGGCACGGTGACCTCGCGCTGCACGTTCACCACCTTCTTGACGGCGACCACCTGCGTGGCGGGTGGGGACCAGCCGCCGGAGGAGCCGCCGGAGTAGCCGCCACTCCAGCCCGAGCCAAGCGAGCTGGCACCGCTCCAGCCACTGCTGTAGCCGCGCTTCTCACGCACCGCGGCGCCCGCCGCTAGCGCCACCAGCGCACACAGAACAATCTGGAATTAAAACAATACATTAATACACTATGTCAAGTAATGCTGACAATAAGCTAAAGGATCTGATATGTTCACAACTCTCAGCTAACTGTAAAACTTTTCGAAACACTGCGAGTGCCGCAAGGGGAGCTTTTTCTGTGAACTTTGTGTTATTATTTATTTTCAAATACATGGTTAACTCACGAAGGCTTTCATGTTGTTGTTGTAAGGAGAGGTTGCTGTGTGATGCGTTTGCCGCGTTCCCGAAGTATATATATACGTCGCGCACGCTGCGCTGATGCCACGCGTCCTCGACAGATGCAGCTCTGCAGAGACTGACTCGTACGCGTCGCGGTTCAATGACACTTCCGTGTTGATGTCTGGTTAGACTGGATGAATAAAATTATAAACGACACACGAAAGAGCGATACTTATGGTGATGTACTTCAAAAAAAGAAGATTCTCTACTGACAAGCTTTATGAATTATGTTATCTGCTGTCAGTGAGAAAATTGTATATCCTTCTTATCATCCTCAAAATGCACAAAGATATACCATAAGATGCTAAAATACTAAGAAAAACAAATAAACACAACATAGTAAACATTCCCATAACTAGGACAAAATTTTCCAGCAGACAATATAAAAAACGCTCAGCTGTTTTATACAATAAAATTAAGAAACTAATATATATTTATGAAAAAAATATGAATGTGGATAAAAGTTAATAATATGGCTTCACGGTTTAAATTATAATGATACAGAGTTACTTTTGCAACGTGTGACATAATAATAAATATTATTAGAGTCATATTATTTGCTTATTTAGTCACTCATGTACACTCAAAATAAAAATCTCACACACACACACACACACTCGTAAAAATTTATGGTATTATTTATTTTTCCTTTCTTTGTTTCTTTATATACCCGTTTGTACTCGTACGCGTATAATGTAAGGGAAGAGCGGAGCCTTCAGCTATAGGCATTTTCTATGCCCAAATGGAGACTCCTCGACATGCAATGTAAGCCAAATAACATGTATGAAATAAAGTATTTTTTTTACCCTGAACCCTTTCCAGGGTCTCTAGGTTATGGTAGCGAGAAACTTTTCAAATTATATTGTTGGTTGCAAGTTGCAGATCTTATGGTCTCGATGGCAGATTTCGATAGGTACAAGCATTTAATAAATTTATTATTTCATTATTCCAATTGTATATAAAAACACAATTTTATTCAAACTTTTGCCAGTTGTTAAGAGTTGCGTTCACAAGATTTGACACCCTCCGTTCAGTTTGAAAAGTAGCTGAACGCTCAACTCTGCATCATCTACTTTCATAGACTTTTTGTCCCACTACCCTAGGCCATGTTTTCCTGCGGATTTTTGCAAATCTTGTCTTGGCCTTCCAGGCCAAATTCAAAATATAAATCATCATTGACGGCACACCATCTATTTTAGTTCCATAACAACCCTATTCCTACATAATAATTGGCAGTACCTAGTGGGCTTGGTAGGGATAAGCAATATCCTTCTCTTTGCTATCAGTTCTAATTTGAAAAAAAAACAAATATTGCATAAAATGTTTCAGTGATGTACACTGCCATTCGTGTTACATAATAAATGATGTATCTTCATTAGCGAAAAACTTGACTTTGAATGCTGTTTTGCACATAGAATCTAATAGAATAGAATAGAATACTCCTTATTATGTACACCATAAAAATAACATAATATTTCTTATATACCTGATTTGTAAGTTTTGTAATAGAGTTCTATTAATGTGCCCTCCGTACCATTTATGGATTAAAAGAATGTTATACCTACTGTTACCTTTCCAACTAATAACTGTCTTAGCTTTTATATTGCAATAGAGCTTTTGTCAATGTTGTAAATTTTCTCGTTATTTCTCCGTCACTACCCATTGGGAACAGCTACAATGTTATGGTCTCCCAAAAAAACAAACACGACTTAGTGGGAAGGTTGCTTATTCATCTTTTTCATTTTAAAAGCTATTATACTGAAATAAACAGCGGTTTATAGTAATGAATGAGCATGAGTTACATATCTGTACTGAAACAATGTAGTATCACCCTATTGCAGAGTGAGTCTGTTCGTTCAAACAATGTAGTATCACCCTATTGCAGAGCGAGTCTGTTCGTTCAAACAATGTAGTATCACCCTATTGCAGAGCGAGTCTGTTCGTTCAAACAATGTAGTATCATCCTATTGCAGAGCGAGTCTGTTCGTTCAAACCTGATGTGCTACAAAAGCGTGGCAGCCCCATCAACACCCTGAACGCGTTATTGTATGGGACACGCAGGCCACTGTAAATCTTCTGCGTATGCCTCACCCATAAGCTGCACGTATAAACGACTAACAGTAAGCCTTGAATAACTGTGCAGTACAGCGTGTAAACCTACGGGCCAGCATATTAGCTCTGACTGACAATGCCCTGCGTTCCCTTTCAACATCCACAGAGAGCCTCGGTAACCCACTGACCCAGGTACTTAAACTGCACCACTCTTTTGAGAGCACTGCCTTCCAATGTGACCTGAGGTACGGTGTCATAGCTCTTCGTACCGGACTTGAACACCATCACCTCACTCTTGGTCGTGTTATACCTCAGCTCATGGGCCTCCACATAGTACTTGCAGACCATTATTAAGCGCTTGAGGGCAATGATCGATGGGCCCAGCAGCACCATATCGTCGGCGTAACTTATATTGTTAACAAAATCTCCATCAAACGAGCAATCTACTTCAGTGCTGCTGAGATCACGGACCAGCCAATCCAAGTACAGGTTAAAGAGCTTGGGCGAAGTCAGACCAACCTGTCTTACGCCTCACCCCAACCTATACGCATCCAGTAGTGATCCCGCCCACCCTGACATTGTTACGCTGATTGTCATACCAATATTTAAGGAGCGCTGTACATTCGTCAGGAAGTTCAGTCTCACTCGACAACTTCTGCGACAGCTTGTCATACACAACCAGGTCGAACACCTTCGACAGGTCTAAAAAACAGGCGTAAACCGGTTTATTCCTGTTGGTGTAATACCGGGTAGTGTGCTTGAGACTCAATATAGCTGTTTCAGTAGGCGGCCCAATTCGAAATCCGAACTGAGCGTCATTTAATTTAAAATGTTTATCGAAATATTGCTCAATCACACTATCCAGTACGTTAGCAATCATAGTTGCGAGCAATAGAGGCCTGTAATTACAGGCCTCTATTGCTCAAACTAGACGCGTCCCCTGTCTCGATGTAAAACTGTTTCTACCTACTTGCGTCAGGGCACCAAGTATTAAGGATATGGTGCATTAAAAAAAAAATAGTTTTGTTTCATTAGTATAATTTGTATTATGAAAAAAATATCTTGGACACTTCTAAGTGCCCCAAAAGATTTCACATCATTTTGCCTGTGTTTGTATTTAAGTGCATACAATGTGCAATAAAAGTAGCAATAGAAGCATTCATAATTATATTGAGTTTAAGTACATACCATTTTTGTTAACGTATTAGTTTTTTATGATTGTTTTTAATACTTTCTGAGTTTTATTTGTTTAATCAAATGATAGTTTCAGCAATCCTATTTTGAAGAATAAAGATATTCTAAATTGTTAATTTAGCTAAGTATTTTGTTTGTAAGACTGATTAAGATTTCTTCGCAATAAACAAGTACCTACAATTTTCATTGAAAGTGTTTTAATCTAATTTCATACGATTTCCACTCTGTATTAAAGTGCTCCACGTGATGTATCTAGCAGAGTGATTCAAAATTCATTGTTTACAAAACACGTACTTTTTCTTTTCTTTCACAACATAAACAATTTTTATCCTTGACATTATAATATTTATACATTTAGCTAAACTTAGACGTTTATTCATATTATTTACTCGTATATTTGATTTTCTATTTTAATTAATCAATCTGCAAACTCAAAACTCAAAGCATTTAATTCAAATAAACCAATTACACGCACTTTTGAACTGTCAAGGGGTCGGTCAGTCAGAAAGATGATGTTAGTTGCCCATTCCAAAGCGTAGTAGGTACCTATGGAGAAGAAAGGGCATGAAAACCCACAGACACTCTTTAAAAATTGTTACAAAAAATTGGTTACATCATTCATGTTGAAATTATATATGTGAGAACGATGTAGAAAGACGTAAAAGTTAAAAAAGACCGTAATTAAAAAGATAAAAATGAACAGAAATTAAAATATGCCGTGGCAGCTATGAGATGACCCAGTCCCAACTGACGGCGCCCGTTCACGAATATGACGTATGGATTCGCAACATGTAGCTCAACCATTTTGAAAGGAACTTAATGATCTAACAAACACGCCACCACCAGCGGAACATTTGAGTGAGCATGACTTACTCTCAGCCGCCAGAGCACATTCAAGAAGACGAACCCAGTAAATGTTAGCTTTTTAGCAGGTGCATAGTGCTCACACATGAACTATGCAATTATACAATACTAAGAGATTGAATTTATACAATGCAAAGATAGTTTTTACAATCTGCAGCAGCTCCCACAGTATTTTCAAATGCTAATCAATTAGTTTATGCGCCCTTGTGAAGCAGGACCAGCGTTGAGCCAAGCAGCTTTGTCAGCAATGTAATCCCCCAACTTATAATAAATGCTTGGCTGTATATTGTGTGTTTTATACAAGATTTAAATTTCGTTTCATTCAGTTGGAATATGTTGGAATATGGAGGTATTTTATACGTATTTTATTGTAACATTTTAAACAGTAGGTACCTACCCCATCAGAGATGAAGCTACTTTAGCCACTCTGAAACCTGGTTGAACTAATTGGAACTAAATAGTTGTGTCTTTCACCTCTTTTACTGAAAAGATTTAAAAAAAACTACGTAGGTAGGTACATAATGTTTTCATAGATATATTATTAATATAGATATATATATAACCAAAAACAACAAAATATTATTTTGTTGTTATTGGTTCTGAAAAACTAAAAAAACAACAAAATATTATTTTGTTGTTTTTTTTCGTTTTGCAGAAGATAATAAATTACGAAAAAAAGTTTTTGTTGCTGTCCTGAAAAGTTCTTTAAAGATTTGGCAAGCGCACCGACGATATATTGCTCTGATGGCTATTTTCTGCAGAATAAAAATAGACTCCTTATCTGCAGCCCGTCCCCATAGTAAAATACCGTAAGACATGATACTATGAAAGTAACTGAAATAGACTAGCCTCGCGGTATCTACATTAGTAAATTGACGGACAGCATTATGTTCATTTGTTTCTTTTTCACTTTAAACAGCTATATTTGCTAAGCCAGTTAGAGATTTAAGTAAAATCTTTAATATATAACTTACCTCTTTGGTTGCCATGGGTCGATGTAAAAAGGTCGTACCATTTTTCAATTACACGACAGATATTAGTTTTCATAGTACGAGTATATTTGGCCGCTGATCGCATGTACGAGTATTGGACCAGTACAGCATTTTCAATGTATCTCGAAGAACGTTAAAATAATGCTCGAATTTCCAAGTATGTTTGAGAAAAGTATATACTTAACTACTCGACAGTCATACGCTCATCTCACAATACTCCAGACTTACTGACAAGATCTTCTTCCATTCATCCGCGAACACATCACAATCAGGCTTGGCGTCCAAGAGAGCGTTGAGCGCGGAGAGTGTGCAAGGGATAGCAGACTTGCTTGGCGGTTCGACTCCCAGGCAAGGCGAACAATCTGTGCCTCGTGTTACGGGTATTATTTATCTGTTATGTGTAGGTATGGTTTAATATTTGGAGAATAATCGACTAATTTTGAATACAACCTCGAGAGTAATAGGTCAAAGATCAGTACGCGTTGAGATCGCGAAAATTATGAACTTTATTTGTGTGGCCTATTTAATTTAAAGAGGTATGTACTACAAGTAACGTTTTTCTGGCTTTAAATAGGTAATAACGTGTATCATTCAATGTGTGTCAGAAAGCTAAGTGATTTGCAGTCTGTTAATAATTTTAATTGTAAGTTCAGCGTTGATGTTGAGACACCGACCTAAACGTTACAAGACCTACACTAATATCAATCTTAAAAAAAAAAAAAAAAACATACAGACGAATTGAAAACCTCCTCCTTTTTGTGAAGTCGGTTAAAAATAGGAAATAAATCATAATAACGTAAGTTGTATTAAAAAATATTTATTAAATAAATAACATTTTCCGTTGATATCGACTAGAGTGTTCACCACCAACCGCCGCTGGAGTGACCGCCGGAATAGCCGCCGGAGTGACCGCCGGAATATCCGCCGGAGTATCCGCCCGAGGATCCGCCGCCGTATCCGCCACCGTATCCGCCGCCGATGCTGCTGGAGACGGGCACGACTTGGTTGACTGTGATGACCTGCGGTACGGAGACCACCTTGCGCACGTTGACGACCTGCGGCACGGTGACCTCGCGCTGCACGTTCACCACCTTCTTGACGGCGACCACCTGCGTAGCGGGCGCGGACCATCCGCCGGAGGAACCACCGGACCAGCCACCGGACGAGCCGCTGGACCAGCCGCCGGAGGAGCCACCGGAGTAGCCGCCGCTCCAGCCCGAGCCGAGCGAGCTGGCACCGCTCCAGCCACTGCTGTAGCCACGCTTCTCGCGCACCGCGGCGCCCGCCGCCAACGCCACCAGCGCGCACAGGACGATCTGGAATTACACATACATTATTACACCTTGTCAAGTAATGCAGTAAAGAAGATAAAGGATCTGGTATGTTCAGAACTCTCAGCTAACTATATAACTTTCGAAACACTGGGAGTGCCGCAAGAGGTGCTTTTTCACTGAACTTTGCGTTATTAGTTATTTAGGATATTATTTTCAAATATATGATTAACTCACAAAGGCTTTCATGTTGTTGTTGTGGTGGATGGTAGCTGTGTGATGCATATGCCGCGCTTCCGAAGTATATATACGTCGCGCACGCTGCGCTGACGCAACGCGTCCTCGACAGACGCAGCTCTGCAGAGAGCGACTCGTACGCGTCGCGGTTCAATGACACTTCCTTGTTGATATCGAGTCGTCAAAGAAAGGTGTTTTACGATACGCTACATCCTTTCTAGGGTCAAATTAAGTGAAGGTCATTATTACGAGAAGCAGCGGGAAGCAGTTTTTCGGCAAATCCTTTCGGACTATCCTTCTTTTTCAACTACTAATTACAAAAAAATGGTGGCTTCACCATCAGCTCCATTTTTTTTTGGTTCTTACCAGGAGAACTCCTCAATAATTAACGTCCCTGCTTTGGGAAAAGGAATATTTTGTAAAAGGTGATGAGCAGTTGACATTAGGCTGTTGTAACTTAGATAAATTAAAAATTGACTCACTAAAAAGTGTTTTTTTTTCAAGATAAACAACCGACTTAAAAAAAAGCACTACATAGTGAAAAATAAATTTAATTTCGGAAGTCGGTGGCAAAAAACTAAAATACAGATCCAAAGACACCGACTTCCGAAATTAAAGTTATTTTTCACTTTGTAGTGTTTTTTTTTAAGTCTGTTTTTTTTTTGTTTGGTAAAAAAGTGTTTTTACTGTTTTAGTTTTTTCTTACATTATACTGAATTCATATAAACAAAGAAATGCCCACCCGGGCAGGCTCTTTCCATCGGTGCTGAAAGGATCAATCTACGCAACGACAAACGAATTTATATTACGGGATTTTCAATAATAATACTAAGTACCTACTTATACGATCATCAATATATTGACCTTGAGATTTTGAATACTTAAAGAATTAACAGAGAATGTTCTGGAAGAAATTGAAGAGTAGGTAGAATGAGTTATGTTTGGGATGCATAAGTAAATCATAAGTAATTTGTTTAACATAGGTACAATAATAATGGTATATAAAGATAAGAAAGAGAGTGCTCTGTTATGCCAGAGGGCGTAAAAAACGTTTGTAATCAAGTAAGTAATTAAGCCAGCCAAGTCTCAATGATAAAATAAAATACAATAAGCCTAGCTGGACACTAAACATTATAATTATAAAGAATCTCACTTTTCATAATACAAATTAATTAAGTCAAAAAAAAGAGCAAAAGAAGTAAAAAAGGAATTTAAAATTGTCAATACACAGACTGAAAGCAAATATTTAGACTAAATACAATTCAATATACAACAACTAATGTCATGGACAACAATACATATTATTAGTATGTCAACATTCTTTCATAATTTTTTATCTATTATAAATTCCGAAATACTGTAATATGCTTTGTTCACCAGTAAAGATTTTAGCCGTTTCTTAAGAGGGCGCACAGCGGTCCACTAGCGCCACTCCTTTAAAAAAGTATTATACCATGACTGAGAAGGAATTATAAATAACGGCTTATGGACCCTCGGTAAGCGTGTCTAAAATTTTCTAATACCTTTTATAGAGTTTCATATTGAGACACGAACCCACAAAATTCGATCTAAAGAAAAGCGGCCACATTCCTCTAGATCGTATTTTGTTGCTTCGTGTCTAGTCTTTAGTCATACGTTGTATTAAATTAGTATTTAATATCTGTAGTGTGATCTGATACACAGTTACACACACAGGTGTACCACATTGTTTGGCAATAGTAGACATTATGAAGAGTGGTTGTTCCGAAGGGAAGCCGATAGGAATCGGGTTGTTTGAAGCCTGCGCCCCTGCTATCTATGATATGTAATCCAAACATTGTCCTGATATTTTTTTTCTGTGCTTTAAACATTCGTCACACGTCAAACAGACGTCTAATAAAGAACTTTTCTGATAGATTGCTTGTTTTTTCATTTAATTACGTGTTATGATAACTTTTATCAAATTCATTGATTGACACTGTACAAAATAAAAATGCTTCATAAAAACCAATTCCGCTCTTCGTTTATCATGCATTGTAATTAAAGTTTTGTAAATATATTTTTGTAACAGAATATAATCTTTTCGGATAGGTTTGGTCTGTCACTGAGGTTATGAATGGATATCATACTAGAACCATTCCACTATCAGTTACCATCCATTCTTAGTGATACTTCTTCAGCTCAGACCAAACGGTTCACCTCCATCGCAGTCATGCGCATTTTATCTTCACAACGATATGCCCTGCTGGAATCTGTGTTGCTGTGCCATAGCTACTCAAGTTTTTAATTAAGACTGACTTCAATGTAGTTAGTAATTCAGCCTATCACGTTCTCGCTGCTGGGACACAGGCCTCTTCTCGGTGAGAGGGTGTGATAAATTGAAATATTACACATTTTGCCGAAAAAGCTAGGCTTTCGTTGCATGCTAAGTTGAGGAACACATTTCAATTATAGACGACTTTTATTGCTTATCTTGATTTGAAGAGTTATATTGGCAATAATAGTTATATGACTGGTAATGAACTAATTGTCCAATTTGGATATGAGTGTGTCAGTGTAATGTGTAGGTATGTTTTAAAGTGTTAACGTAAGTAGGTATTTGGGTAATCATCGATTAATTTCGGATATCATCTCGAGAGCTATAAATCAAATTTAATTTCGCGTTGGGATCACAAAAATAAAAAACTTTATTCATGTGACCTATTTAAATAGGAAGGTAGGTACTAGAAGTAACGTTCTTCTCACATTCAATCAATAAACGCGTGTCCAAAACATATTAAGTCATAGTACAATCTGTCAAATAATACTAGTTCAGCGTTGATGTTGACCCACCAACCAACCTAAAGATTACAGGACCAGTTACATTAATTGGATCAATTTTTTGTGCGCTAAAATGAATCTGAATTTATAATAAATGATAATAACGTAAGTTGTATCAAAAAATATTTATTAAATAGATAACATTTTCCGTTGATATCGACTAGAGTGTTCACCACCAACCGCCGCTGGAGTGACCGCCGGAATATCCGCCGGAGTGACCGCCGGAATATCCGCCGGAGTATCCGCCCGAGGATCCGCCGCCGTATCCGCCACCGTATCCGCCGCCGATGCTGCTGGAGACGGGCACGACTTGGTTGACTGTGATGACCTGCGGTACGGAGACCACCTTGCGCACGTTGACGACCTGTGGCACGGTGACCTCGCGCTGCACGTTCACCACCTTCTTGACGGCGACCACCTGCGTGGCGGGCGCGGACCATCCGCCGGAGGAACCACCGGACCAGCCGCCGGAGGAGCCGCCTGAGTAGCCGCCGCTCCAGCCCGAGCCGAGCGAGCTGGCCCCGCTCCAGCCACTGCTGTAGCCACGCTTCTCGCGCACCGCGGCGCCCGCCGCCAACGCCACCAGCGCGCACAGGACGATCTGGAATTACACATACATTATTACACCTTGTCAAGTAGAGCTGACAAGAAGCTAAAGGATCTGGTCAACAACTCTTAGCTAACTATAAAACTTATCGAAACTATAATATAAAATGATAAAATATTAACTCACGAAGGCTTTCATGTTGTTGTTGTGGTGAGCGGTTGTTGTGTGGTGCATGTGCCGCGCTCCCGGCGTATATATATACGGCGCGCGTCGGCGCTGATGCAACGCGTCCTCGACAGACGCAGCTCTGCAGGAGATCTCAAATGATTCAATAACACTTCCTCATTCATGTAGAAATTAATAAAGTAACTGCAACTGTATTTCTCTTCTTACATTCGGATGGATGGGTTCACTTTTTGAACATGGAGATTTCATTGCATGTAAAACATAAGATTTACCGCAGTTTGAACTTTCAACCGTTTCCGTAAAGTATCCAGTTATGTATATTGTGCGGTATTACTACGAGAGAAGTAGGTTTTCTACGTGTAACCGAACATAAAGATGTACCTAGTTAATAAGTATCTACTTATATTCCCCTTCATGTATTTTGGTACCCTTTAACTTATTTAGATTTATAGTATTTACGAAATATCGATAAAATTATCAAGTAGGTACAATACTTAGAAAGCTGAATTTCAATAGCGACCCGTAATGCAAACCAACTAATAAATTCTATTTATTATAACACTAGCGACCCGCCCCTGCTTCGCACGGTTTTATGACTTCATAAAACATCGAGATTTCTTTATTAGATGTAAGTTTCATATTATCATAGGTTTTTGTAAAAATAATCGGGTTCGATTATTCTTATTATTATCTATCATTCTTTTGGCTTAGACAGTTCTAATCTCCATGTTCTAAAAGTGAACCCGTCCGGTTCACTTATAGAACATAGAGATTTCATTGCATGTAAAACATAAGATTTACCGCAGTTTGAACTTTCAACCGTTTCCGTAAAGTATCCAGTTATGTATATTGTGCGGTGTTACTACCAGAGAAGTAGGTTTTCTACGTGTAACCGAACATAAAGATGTACCTAGTTAATAAGTATCTACTTATATATACCCCTTCATGTATTTTGGTACCTACTTATTTTGATTTATAGTAATTGCGAAATATCGATAAATTTATCAAGTAGGTACTTAATACTTAGAAGGCTGCATTTCAATAGCAACCCGTAATGCAAAGCAATTAATAAATCCTATTTGTTATAACACTAGCGACCCGCCCCTGTTTCGCACGGTATGACTTCATAAAACATCGAGATATCTTTATTAAATGTATGTTTCATATTATCATAGGTTTTTGTAAAAATAATTGGGTTCGGTTATTTATGATTTTTTTGGCTCTAACAGGAGCTTTTTAAATACTTAAACAAAATATGCCGTTTTATTTTCGTTCAAAATTGAGCTCATCGTGTCTTTGCCCACATTGTCCTACTACCCTTCCTTCCTTATTGCTTCGAATTTAGCCATGGTGGGCCATCGCAAATCATGTTCATTTCAACGTGTCAATTTTAATATTTAGTATCGTAGTTTATAATTAATGCTGTTTTCTCTTGTACTACGTGACCACCTCCTAATCCGTACCATGACAGATTTGTCACTTGCGTTTGGTTATAGGGAAACGGAGAAGGCCTACCGCTATACTCGACAATGAGCACCAATGCTCCTGACTCTTGACGACTGTGCAGCTTAACTGACGCACCACATAGGAAGGCATAACCGTAAATACACAGTTCATCTAAACCAAACTAGGCTATAAAGCCGATCTCTAATTACGTTATAAATCAATCAAACGTTAATGATCCAAGAAGAAAAAAAAAAGCTCCAAAAAGGTCTGACCACAGACAACTTTGCGTGAGGCTTGGTTGTGCGCATTTATGGTAGAGGGGGTAGGCTTTACACACAATTACAGACTGGATTGGCAGTCGTTTTATGAACGCTAGGGACCGTATCTCGATAAAAATCTACAACCGGCTATGGTATGCTATTTACTAAATCGACACTATTTATCGAGACACGTCAATATGAATGCCTTGTGGTGAAAACCGCACTGCATTCTCTCAATGGGAAAGATTAAGGAAATGTGAAGTGACGAAATACCACTTCGGTGTGCACCAAGTACGATCGCAATGATTTTTGCTACGGAGAGTTTACAGTACGCTTGTACTAGTTTTCTATTATCTTAGTAAAAAGGGGGCTAGGCCGCCTTATGGGTGTCATTAACATTAGTACGCGTTTAGAACTACTCAACACTTGTCTCCCTCAATGGCAGTTGGACTTCGCAGTACTCTATCTTTAGGATTGGGGAAGACATTTATTTAGTGCATAGGGAACGTGTCTTATTAGAATCGTATAGTGTCCGCAGAGGTTCTATGCGTTAGGTCTAGCAGGACACGTATAATGAGGCAGACGTTGTAAAACGGTTCCCGGTCTCACTAAAGTGGGTACATTGTAAATACATAAATTAACGTAGCTATAAATGATTAATGTAAGTGCAAGCGTAACGAGCCTTTTACCCCCTTCATATTATCAAGATTATTGCAGATATTAGCGCTCACCTGCGAGAAAGGAGATGTCGGCGTTACGACATTTATAATACTGAATCATAATATATTATATACCTTTGCATACCCTGTCATCTTCTTAGCTTCACATATTTATAATTATAATAGGTACCTACTTATGTTTACTAGCTGTGAATTCCCAATATGACCTGGGGGGACATGGACACGAGGCGATCCTTGTGTCCCCTCCTTGTCCCCCAGGTTTCTAAGTCGGGACAAGGCAGTTTAGTTTATGGGAACATATTTAGTTTATAGTTATTTCTTATAATGGTGGGTGGGTACCCAAGTTTGGTGACGAGCCCTACAGGAACTCGCGGCAGGGGGGGGCGTGTTCCCTTTCCCTCAAGGGAAAGCCGATCTTAACACTAATATTAGCATAATTAGGAAAAACGAAAATTGTATCAGCCTGGGGTCAGTTAGGTACAGTCACAGTGTAGTGGTTACAAGCGCATCTGCTGAGAGTGGTATAAGGTTCAATCCCCATGTCGGAACAAGTGCTACGTTATATTCACCAGAAAACTCTGAGAAGCAGCACGTTACACTTCATACTCTGGTTCTCTTACCAGTTGATGGCAATTCACTCGTCCGTTATTGTTTAGACCGTGAACATTATGTAACAAACTGATGAATTGTGGATGTACCTACTAAATTTTCGGTGTACTTTTTCAGGATTCTCTTTTTAATAAAATAAAATTAAATGATCTTTACTTCGGATAAGCAACATCCATAAGGGTTAGTAAATAAAAAGATAACTTATACCTATGTTCGTAAACTTATTATCTAATTGGATACCAGGCTGTTGTTCAAAATGCATCTTCGAACAACATCACCTAACAAAGAAGAATCGTACCTCCCCGCTATTGTCTTCAGGATGGAGTTGGAGCCTTCCCGTACTCTGCAGAGCAAAGAGGCAGATTTCTGTCTAAGGATGTCGTGGAAGCCAGCGACGTGTGCTTGTGCAAACATACCTGATGCACTGCAGAAACGGGGCAGCCCCATCGACATCCTGAACCCGTTATTATATTGGAACCGCAGGGCGCTGATAGCCCGCTGAGTATAGTTGGTCCACAGGCTGCACGTGTAAAACACTTGCCAATACGCTTTAAAAACTGCCCTGCTACAGCGTGCAAACCTGCGAGCCAACATGTTACATCGGACTGCCAGCGCCCTACGTTCCCTCTCAATATCCACGTGGTCATTAAGGTCATCGGTCACATAATGCCCCAAGTACTTGGACTGGTACACTCGCAATATGTCATTCCCATTTAGTTTAATCGGGGGCACATACTCAGGACATTTAGCACCGTCAGTCTTAAAAACACTAACGTCATCAATGCGACATCCGATTCCCTTGCTGCTGAGCTCAATGATTAGATCGTTTATATAGAGGTTAAACAGTTTTGGTGACGTAATCCCTCCTTGTCTTATCCCACACTCTAGCCCATACGACACAGACAGCCCAGCGGCCCACCTCACACTGTTCGTCTGGATATAATACCAATACATGAAGATACGCTACAGCTCCGCTGGCACTTTTCTCTCCCTCAGCTTTTCCCACATAATCTCGTAAGATACAAGGTCAAAGGCACGAGAGAGATCTAAAAAGCAAGCATACACTGGTGTTCGACGATTTGTGTGGTATTGCACAGCATGTTTGATGATGTTGCACTTTCAGTGCCAAGATCAGTACAAAACCCAAACTGTGCGTCGTGTAATTTTAAGAAGCTATCCAACCGCGCGTCCAGCTGACTGTCGAGTACCTTCGCGATACTAGTAGCCAAGGAGATGGGTCGATAGTTATACTTATCAGCAACGTCACCCGTTTTATTATTAATAATAATAATGTATACCATAATAATGGTTTTTTGTTTTATTTAATATGGGACAATAAACAGCTACAATATAAAATGTTTACAAATAGCAACAATATAGGTTCATAAGTAGTATTAACAATATTGCAGCCCACTACATTATCCGCATGGTAACAAAATTAAGATTAGCTAAAAAGTGCCACTAGATTGATATTGATATAATTGCCGTGACTGAGGTGATTTGACACAATTTTTTATTTAAAATTATAGTTTCAACACACAAGTAGGTATAGGTATGGCTAAAATTGCTATTGACAATGAAGCTGTTCTGCTAACAATAATTTTAATTTTTTTCATTATTCATTACATTCAATTAACATAACAATTTATGAAAGTAAATTAAAACATTAATATTAATTAAATTGAATAAAACTTTTAACTAATAACAAATAAAAAATATAAAATAATTGCCAATAAATTATGATTTGTCGTCTGCTCTCAAATCGGTGAAGAAAAAACTGAAAAGGAAACCGGCATATCCTAGAACCAAAAATTCGAAGACGTGACATCTACCAACACGCACGGTGCCCACGCCCAGGCCCACGTGGTGGATTACTGCCCTCTCCCTGTCACAGAGAGGAGGCCTGTGTCCCAGCAGTGGGAGCAGTATGCTTGAGCATCTAGGTACTGACTGTGTAATATGTTTTTATGATTAATAAATTAAGGAGAGTCTTGAAATCATGTATGCTGTCATGATCTTTTATTGCACTGGGTATCTTGATATATATCGTGGGTGCCATTCCTAAAACGCTTTTTGAATATAGTGCAGTTTTGTGTGCAATAGCACATATCTGCAATGAAAATGCCTAACAAATGCAAGTTACATTGTACAAATACTGCAGTCTCGTAGATGTTTACACAAGGTACCAAGTTTATATTTCTTAAATAATTAAATACAACCATCAGTCTTTCAGCTTAAACACGTGCCACGTCCACACTTATTTTAAGCTTTGAAAGCAATTTGTTTAGCAGTGCAATTTCCCCAATACACTATTCCAAAATGTAACGTTGATGAGACTTAGCTTTGTGCGCTATCACAACTACAGACTCATTTTCTATTTTTGCAAAATTAAAAAGCGCATCAGAATACTGGTTTAGTCGTTTACAAACAGTTTCTACATGATGACATTTCCAGTTCAGCTATTATCCAAGTAAAGACCTAGAAATCTGGCACTGTTGGTTTCAGATATTTTTTGGTATAAGTGTGATATTATATTAAAATTAAGTTTTTTTTTTGTTCTTTGTTAAAACTTCAAAAACTATTTTTTTCCAATTTTATTTTTAGCATAAGGAGTTTTTTTTAAATGCTTTATGGTAGTAATGAACTCCGTCAGCGTGCAACAACCTGACAGTAAAGCGGTTCCGATTTTGTGAGCGTGTACCTATCAATACAAAAGACTATCCCTCCTCCACAGAAGATGCCTTAGTCGACCTCTTTACTGAGATAATTATGCTAAATAGATACGTGTTGCCAATTTTCATCGACTGTATTTAAGTCTAAAAGCAAAAATAAACCACTGTGTGGTATTAAAATATATTTTTATTAAACGAACTTTAAATAAATCACATTTTTCACTGTTGTTGACTAGAGTGTTCACCACCAGCCACCGCTAGAGTGACCGCCGGAGTGACCGCTGGAGTATCCACCGGAGTATCCGCCGCTGTAGCCGCCGCCATATCCGCCACCGTATCCGCCGCCGATGCTGCTGGAGACGGGCACGAATTTCTTGACTGTGATGACCTGCGGCACGGAGACAACCTTGCGCACGTTGATGACCTGCGGTACGGTGACCTCGCGCTGCACGTTCACCACCTTCTTGACGGCGACCACTTGCGTGGCGGGCGCGGACCAGCCGCCGGACGAGCCACCGGACCAGCCGCCGGAGGAGCCGCTGGACCAGCCGCCAGGGGAGCCGCCCGAGTAGCCGCCGCTCCAACCCGAGCCGAGTGAGCTGGCACCGCTCCAGCCACTGCTGTAGCCACGCTTCTCGCGCACCGCGGCGCCCGCCGCCAACGCCACCAGCGCGCACAGGACGATCTGGAATTACACATACATTATTACACCTTGTCAAGTAGAGCTGACAAGAAGCTAAAGGATCTGGTCAACAACTCTCAGCTAACTATAAAACTTTATGAAACACTGCGAGTGCCGCAAGGAGAGCTTTTTCACTGAACTTTGCGTTATCAGTTATGTAGGATATTATTTTTAAATATATGATTAACTCACGAAGGCTTTCATGTTGTTGTTGTGGTGAGCAGTTGTTGTGTGGTGCATGTGCCGCGCTCCCGGCGTATATATATACGGTGCGCGTCGGCGCTGATGCAACGCGTCCTCGACAGACGCAGCTCTGCAGGAGATCTCAAATGATTCAATAACACTTCCTCATTCATGTAGAAATGAATAAAGTAACTGCAACTGTATTTCTCTTCTCACATTCGGATGGATGGGTTCACTTTTTGAACATGGAGATTTCATTGTATGTAAAACATAAGATTTACCGCAGTTTGAACTTTCAACCGTTTCCGTAAAGTATCCAGTTATGTATATTGTGCGGTATTACTACGAGAGAAGTAGGTTTTCTACGTGTAACCGAACATAAAGATGTACCTAGTTAATAAGTATCTACTTATATTCCCCTTCATGTATTTTAGTACCCTTTAACTTATTTACATTCATAGTATTTGCGAAATATCGATAAAATTATCAAGTAGGTACAATACTGAACACCTGAATGAACACCTTTGTAAACATACCATGTTTCTGGCAAATAAATATTCTATTCTATTCTATTCTACTTAGAAGGCTGAATTTCAATAGCGACCCGTAATGCAAACCAACTAATAAATTCTATTTATTATAACACTAGCGACTCGCCCCTGCTTCGCACGGTTTTATGACTTCATAAAACATCGAGATTTCTTTATTAGATGTAAGTTTCATATTATCATAGGTTTTCGTAAAAATAATCGGGTTCGATTATTTTTATTATTATCTATCATTCTTTTGGCTTAGATAGGAGATTTTAAAATACTTAAACAAAATAATGCAGTTTTATTTTTTTCAATATTTAGGTCATCGTGTCTTAGCCCACATGTATTGCCTACTACCCACAGCTTCGAATTTAGCCATGGTGGGCCATCGCAAATCATGTTCATTTCTGCAACTGACTTCATTATACGTGTTCCTCTGACTTCCATGCTGCTGACTATTTTTTGGGTTGAAGATGATCGCAGAAATCGTCCCATAAGCATGTAGGCTTGCCGGACAGTTTGTTGCGGCACGTCTTCTTCCCAGCTAAAGCACTAGCAAGTGGTGAAGGCGGGCGTTTTATGTCAAATTGACGTTCAAAAAGTGCTGATTCTCAGTCTAATTTGAAAAGCTTTTTTCACATTTTTGACAAGCTTTAACTTTGGACTGTCCCACTGCTGGAGCAGTTGACGATCAGATATCTTTAACTTTGGACTGTCCCACTGCTGGAGCAGTTGACGATCAGATATCTTTAACTTTGGACTGTCCCACTGCTGGAGCAGTTGACGATCAGATATCTTTAACTTTGGACTGTCCCACTGCTGGAGCAGTTGACGATCAGATATCTTTAACTTTGGACTGTCCCACTGCTGGAGCAGTTGACGATCAGATATCTTTAACTTTGGACTGTCCCACTGCTGGAGCAGTTGACGATGAGATATCTTTAACTTTGGACTGTCCCACTGCTGGAGCAGTTGACGATCAGATATCTTTAACTTTGGACTGTCCCACTGCTGGAGCAGTTGACGATCAGATATCTTTAACTTTGGACTGTCCCACTGCTGGAGCAGTTGACGATCAGATATCTTTAACTTTGGACTGTCCCACTGCTGGAGCAGTTGACGATCAGATATCTTTAACTTTGGACTGTCCCACTGCTGGAGCAGTTGACGATATTTAAGAAAACAATGCATTTCTTGTTTGCAAACAGAACGGCGACTAGGACAATACCAACAACTAGGAATAGGTAACTATGTGCATACCGCCTGCTCGCCTGCGCCTGCTTTTGGCTAAGTCTGAGATTAGGATCTGATGATGTTAATGAATACCTACACCTGTAAGGAAAGCTAAGGAATGTTGTAAATGAAATGTTGGTCTGTTTCGTTCGTTCGTGTAGTGGTTACAAGCGCGTCTGCTGAGAGTGGTGTAAGGTTCGATCCCCATGTCGGAACAAGTCGTTATATTCACCAGAAAACTCTCCAAGCAGCACGTGGTTCCCTTACCGCTTGATGGCAATTCATTCGACCTTTAGTGTTTAGACGTGAACATTATGTACCTAACTGACGAATTGTGGATGTACCTACTAAACTTTCGGTGTCCTTTTTCAGGATTCTCTTATTAATGTATACCACAATAATGTATACCACAATAATGTATACCACAATAATGTATACCACAATAATGTATACCACAATAATTACTGCCGTGACTTTGGTGATTTGACACAACTTTTTAATTTAAAATAATAGTTTCAACATACACGTAGGTATAGGTATGCCTTAAATTGCAATTGACAATCAAGCCTTCTGTTATGCCAACTATTCAAAATTAACAATTTTTTCATTATTCATGACATTTAATTAACATACTTAACAATTTATGAAACCAAATTAAAAACATTAACATTCAATTAAATTGAATAAAACTTTTAAATTATTAACAAATTAAAATATACCAACTTAATAATAGGTCTTTACCTATGAAATTGCCGTTTTGTATGAAAAAATTTAAACGAATTTTTTTCATGAATTTTTTATTTGTATTAATCGAAGTAATCACCCATGCAATCAATGCATCTTTGCCATCGCAGTGGCAGTTTATTGATGCCCTTCTTAAAGAAATCAGCTGGACGGGAGGCAACAAATTCTTCAAAGGCATTTTGTACTGCCTCTCGGGTATTAAATTTTTTTCCCGCCAAGAAGTTATCCAAATTCTGGAAAAAGTAGTAGTCTGTAGGCGCAAGGTCTGGTGAGTAGGGCGGATGACGGAGAGCTTCCAACCCCAGTTCTTGCAACTTGGAGACCGTCTGCTGTGCAGTATGAGGTCGCGCGTTGTCGTGCAGGAGCAGCGGAGACGAGCGATTGACCAATGCTGGTTGGAGATGCGCCAGCTTCTCCATCATTGTGTTCAGTTCTTCACAGTACACATCTGCAGTAATGCTCACCCCGTTTGGTAAGAAGCTGTGATGAATCACACCGGCGCTAGACCACCAAACAGTGACCATCACTTTTCTAGGGGTAAGTTTTCGTTTAGGGCATTGTTTAGGTGCTGAACCAGGATCCAACCAACTTGCTGAGCGCTTACGGTTATCAAACAGAATCCATTTTTCATCGCAGGTAACAATGCGGTTCAAAATTCCTTCATTTGTGTGTCTGTTGAGCAGTGCAAGGCACGTCTCGACGCGTACTTCGCGCTGGCGATCATTGAGTTCGTGGGGCACCCATTTGTCAAGCTTTTTTACCTTGCCAATTTGACGCAAATGGACCAATATTGTTTTGACGCTAACGTCGAAAGCTGCTGCTAATTCAGCCGTAGATTGTGTATCATCAGCTTCCACAATCGCCTTTAATTCGTCATTGTCGACCAAAGTCTTCGGACGACCGCGAGGTTCATTTTTCAGGTCGAAATTTCCAGAACGGAAGCGAGCAAACCAATAACAGGTGGTGCGTTGGTTTGTAGTGTTAGCTCCGTAAACGTCGTTGATGTTGCGTGCCGCTTGTGCCGCGTTGCTGCCACGACGGTACTCATATTCCATAATTACTCGAATTTTTAACGTATCCATGATGACGAAAAAGATTGAAATGCGATGAAAATGTAACACTAATCAATAAAGAAATGACTACTTTTAGAAAAAAAAATCCATGTTTTTAAAATAAAATTAATTTGAAATTAGAATTCTTAGCCAAACAAAAATTATTTTGATTTGAAATGGCCAGTACTGCAGAACGGCAATTTCATAGGTAAAGACCTAATATAAAACAAAAATTATGATTTGTTGTTTGCTTTCAAATCGGTGAAGGAAAACATCGTGAGGAAATCGGCATGTCTTAGAACCAAAAATTCGAAGACCGTGACATCTTCCAACACGCACGGTGCCCGCGCCCGTGCCTACATGCTGGATTACTGCCCCCTCCCTCTCACAGAGAGGAGGCTTGTGTCCCAGCAGTGGGAGCATTATGCATGAGCATCTAGGTACTCATTGTGTGTAAAATGTTTTTATGCTTAGTATATTAAGAAGAGTCTTGAAATCGTGTATGTTATCATGATCTTTTATTGCACTGGGTATCTTGATATATTAGGTTGGGGAAAAAGTCTTTTCGCATTATAGTATGTATGAACTTGTAATAAAATCTCTTTGGCTATACTATTTGTATCTGGATGGTTTTGGTATCATTGAAAGTTTAAATTTTAAAGAACATAATACCAAATTCAAATTAGGAAAATGTGTGATTTTCATTTGTTTTTCGTACTGTCAAGATGAGTGAAACTAATGAAGAAATTCGATACATTATAAATTTTACTACAAAAAAGGTAAAAATGCAACGCAAGCCGCGAAAAAAATTTGCGATGTTTATGGACCTAGTGCAGTGTCTGTGAGAGTAGCACAAATTTGGTTTAAGCGTTTTCAATCCGGAAATTTTGATGTCAAAGATGCACGTCGCTCTGGTCGCCCTATTACGGATAAAATGGATGCCATTTTTGAAAAAGTGGAGCAAGATCGGCGGCATATCAGTAGTTACGACGTAGCTGAAGAACTGGGAATTGACCACAAAACAGTTTTGGCACATTTGAAAAAAACTGGGTACACAAAAAACCTCGATATTTGGGTACCTCACGAGCTCACTGAAAGAAACCTAATGAACCGTGTACTCATTTGTGATTCTTTATTACGACGCAATGAAACCGAACCATTTTTGAAGAAGCTGATAACTGGTGATGAAAAGTGGATCACGTACGACAAGAACGTGCGAAAAAGGTCGTGGTCAATGGCCGGTCAGGCTTCACAGACTGTGGCGAAACCCGGGTTAACTCGCAACAAGGTGATGCTGTGTGTGTGGTGGGATTGGAAGGCCATTATTCATTATGAGCTGTTACCACCAGGCAGAACCATCGATTCTGAACTCTACTGCGAACAACTGATGAGATTAAAGCAAGAAGTTGAGAGAAAGTGGCCGGAATTAATCAACAGAAGGGGTGTGGTTTTGCATCATGATAATGCTAGACCTCACACATCTTTAGCCACTCAGCAAAAATTAAGAGAGATTGACTGGGAGGTGTTAATGCATCCGCCGTATAGTGCTGACCTTGCACCTTCAGATTTCCACCTGTTTCGGTCTCTTCAGAATTCTTTAGGCAGTGTCAGGTTAACATCACGAGAGGACTGCCAAAACCACTTGTCGCGGTATTTTGATCAGAAGTCCCAAAATTTCTATAGCAACGGGATCATGTCCCTACCTACAAGATGGCAAAAAGTTATCGAACACATACATATTTTAGTTAAATGTAAATAAACTATATTAAAAAATGTTTTGAATTTTCTTAAAAAATGCGAAGAAACTTTTTCCCAAACCTATTATAATAATATCTTGGGTGCCACTCCTAAAAATCTTTTTGAATATAGTGCAGTTTTGTGTGGAATAGCACATATCTCTCTTTGTTGCGTCGTTTTAATGTCAATGTTTGAAACAAATGCAAGTAACAGTAACAAATACTGCTGCCTCATAGAGGTTTACACAGGATAAAGTAAGAAGTTTGTATTTCATAAATAATGAACTACAACTATCAGTCTTTCAGCTTAAACACGGCACATGCACACTTATTTTTAGCTTTGAAAGCAATGTGTTTATCAGTGCAATTTCCCCAATACATTATTCTAAAATTTAACGTTGATGAGACTTAAGCTTTGTGCGCTATCACAACTACAGACTCATTTTCTGTTTTTGCAAAATTAAAAAGCGCATGAGAATACTGGTTTAGTCGTTTACAAACTGTTTCTACATGATGACACTTCCAGTTTAGCTATTTTCCAAGTAAAGGCCTAGAAATCTTACACTGTTGGTTTAAGGTATTTTTTGGTCTTAGTATGATATTATATTTAAATTTAGTTTTATTTTGTTCTTTGTTCTTTGTTAAAACTTCAAAAACTATTTCTTTCTAGTTTATTTTTAGAGAAAGGAGTTGTTTTTTAAATGCTTATTGGTAGTAATGGACTGCGTCAGCGTGCAACAACCTGACAGCAAAGCGGTTCCGATTCTGTGAGCGTGTACCTATCAATACAAAACACTATCCCTCCTCCACAGGAGATGCCTTAGTCAACCTCTTTACTGAGATAATTATGCTAAATAGATACCTACGTGTTGCCAATTTTCATCGACTGTATTTAAAAAAAAACAAAAAAACTATGTGGTATTAAAATATTTTTTTATTAAACGAACTTTAAATAAATCACATTTTTACTGTTGTTGACTAGAGTGTTCACCACCAGCCACCGCTAGAGTGACCGCCGGAGTGACCGCTGGAGTATCCGCCGGAGTATCCGCCGGAAGATCCGCCGCTGTAGCCGCCGCCGTATCCGCCGCCGTATCCACCACCGTATCCACCACCGTATCCGCCACCGAATCCGCCGCCGATGCTGCTGGAGACGGGCACGACTTGGTTGACTGTGATGACCTGCGGTACGGAGACCACCTTGCGCACGTTGACGACCTGTGGCACGGTGACCTCGCGCTGCACGTTCACCACCTTCTTGACGGCGACCACCTGCGTGGCGGGCGCGGACCATCCGCCGGAGGAACCACCGGACCAGCCACCGGAGGAGCTGCCGGACCAGCCGCCAGAGGAGCCGCCTGAGTAGCCGCCGCTCCAGCCCGAGCCGAGCGAGCTGGCACCGCTCCAGCCACTGCTGTAGCCACGCTTCTCGCGCACCGCGGCGCCCGCCGCCAACGCCACCAGCGCGAACAGGACGATCTGGAATTACACATACATTATTACACCTTGTCAAGTAGAGCTGACAAGAAGCTAAAGGATCTGTTATGTTCACAACTCTCAGCTAACTGTAAAACTTTTCAAAACCTTATTAGTTAACTAGGATATTATTATAAAATATATGATTGACTCACGAAGGCTTTCATGTTGTGGTTGTAGTGGGTGGTTATTGTGTGATGCGTGTGCCGCGCTCCTGCCGTATATATACGTCGCGCGCGGCGCTTACACAACGCGTCCTCGACAGACGTTTAAAGCAGGAGGGATATTGCAGAGCATCTCGTACGCGCCGCGGTACAGTGACATGTCGGTCAGTCTCATTGATACTGATGCTCATTCAGGCCAAAACAAATATTTTCTGGGATAGATACCGATTAGTAATAGATCATTTTCTTATGCATTGTTTTGCCTTTGTAGAATTTTTATTTTTTCATGGCCCATTACAATGAACGATCGTGAGCTAATTTTGTTATAAGTGTCTTTATAAACTATTATTGGGTTTCTCAATATCATCGTTAAGCGGTTAGACGGTGTTAAATTTTGAAAGGACCTCTAGACGAGCAGCAATGCTTGTTTGTAAACCTAGTCGAGAGAAGAATGCTGCTGCGCATCGTCATCCCTTAAAAGGGAGTCAATAGGTTGGTTAGTTTTTTGTCACAGGCATTATGTAACTGTTTCTGAAGCTTGCCTCTCGAATATGGAACATAAGTGTGAGTACTAGGTATTACAAAATGCGCAACACAAACTAGCCCTCCGGTCTACTTATGAGTCATGATCACGGAGCAGTGGCATGGACGGAGATCGTTCAACCGTTCTGATATCGTATATTTTATAAAGTTTATGTAACAGTTGTGCGAGTAGTAAGTTGCATTTTTTTGATGGCGCGCTGCCGCTCTGGCACCATTGTTTTGATGGCGCTCTGTCGCTCTGGCACCATTGTTTTGATGGCGCTCTGTCGCTCTGGCACCATTGTTTTGATGGCGCTCTGTCGCTCTGGCACCATTGTTTTGATGGCGCTCTGCCGCTCTGGCACCATTGTTTTGATGGCGCTCTACCGCTCTGGCACCATTGTTCTGATGGCGCTCAATTGCTCTGGCATCATTCTAAAAATGTGATTACAGTTGTTACTTCATTATGTCAATTTCAGTGTAACGTTACATAATCCGTTTTTAAAATTGAAACAAGCTCTGGCTTGTTATGTTACAGCGCCAGTGCGCTGTAACATGATCTATTCTGGTCATTAGAATATCAATTATCTCCATCGTGTTGCGACTGTCGTGTAAATAGTTATTATACCATTATGCTGATTTACTTATCTAGACTAGTTTCAATGAATGTGCAAATGTTGTTTTTTTCACATCGTGTGAGTGGCGGCGGATGAAGGCGCGCGGCGCGGGCGCATTCGGCCGGTTGATCAATAGGAGCAGATTTACAGGTTCTATTGCACATGCACTCGTGTGGTCTCATTTGCAAATAGACCACTCTATTGCATCGTACGGAATGTACCACCGAGTATTTTTACATTCTATTGTGAAATATATTGTATCATTAATTCTAAGCAATTTTTGCGGAATCCTGAAAATTCGCTCGGAATTGTAAGCAGGTAAGCCGATTTCCGAATTCCAAATGTGCACCGCATATAAGTTTTGAGTACAATAAAGTCGGATTGGTGGTTTGTGTTACGATAATATTATAACTTTTTTATTAGTTTGTTGGATACGTTCTTCAAATTCTCACAATGATTTCAAATAGACTTACGAACGACTGTTTCATAAAAGAAAGAGAATTTTGTACTATCTATATTGCTGGTCTCTAGGTTTTTATCTAGGTTAACTACAGACTCAAAGCAAAGCCTGGTTTTTACAATCGTGGATACATATTGTGGTTTTGTTTCTCCTCCACAATGTAGTTGATTAACATGCACAAAATTTAATTTATATTCACACACTCCAGTACACACGGCTACATATCAAGCTATACTTTTCCAGTACAAGCTGACCTTTTATAGTACCTACGGCAAGTCGAACCAATGAGAGGTCAGTTTATACTGGAAACATATAGTTTGATATGTAGCCGTGTGTACATAGCACGTATCGTATGATAGTATCACACTTCACACGCGACTGCGAGAGGGTCAAACTGAACCGAACCTTGATCTGTGTCTGTTACAACTGTGGCACGAGGTTCGCATGCTAATTCTATTGATTTTATTCTCTTAGCCGAGATGAATCAGATGATAAGATCTGTAAAAATGAAGAATGTTGTCATTTTAACAAATTGTAGTGGCCTTCAGACTGACTAACGTCTTAATCAGACCTTAACAAAGATGCCAATTCTAATTAGCTTTGTAATTGTCACTTCTTTAACTACGGTGTGGGGGAGAATTTAGCGGTGTGGCGTGGATGGTCATCAATTTCTTTTATTGGTTTATTGAAGTAGTGATAATCCGCGCGAAAGCTATTTCCTTATATACAGCTTTTCCCTCTAGTAAAAGTTATTCGATGAAAAATTACGCTCGGTAGTTGAAACTATCGCTATTATGGAAGACTAGAACTGGTTGACATGACATGAAGTGACTGATTCATTAATAGGCATTAGTTTGTACTGTTGTATAATATTAACATAATATTGTGGGTACCTCTAATAAGCACGACAACAAGTAAATCTTTATCTTTTAGGAAACAGTTAATTTTCTTAAATTTATGCAAATTTATGTAGATATATAAATGCATGTAGATATATGAATATATGCAGGTATGTATATGAACAGCTGACATTACAATGACATTATGTTATCCTCCGATTAGCTTTTAAGGCGTTATGTGTTTTTTATGCACATCATCGTTAAATCGTTATAAAATGTTTTTGATAGTATGATGAATATGGATTTACCTACCTACTATGATATTGTATATTCAGCATAATATGTTCTATTTGTAAAACTAGCCTTGTTACTCAGTGTCAGACTATAATATAATCTAGATTTCCTTGTAGGAATTATTATGAACACTTGTATCATTAGGACATCAAATTATGCACATATTGATTACCAACCATCCACCACCAACACCACCACCGCCACCTAATGGTAGTGGCGGTTACCATCTTATATGCATGTCTTTTCTTGTACTCGTATGTATGACACATTTTAAGCAAATAAATATTATACTGTCTTATCTTATCTTATGCAACATATGCAAGGTCAAGTGCGAATCGCAATATTGATTAGTGGTAGGTAGCTCATTACTAGTGAGAAACACTTGCGCGACGATAACCGCCTTTATTCCATCCAGTGTGACTATAAAACCACCGTTCCACAAGTATTAGATAATTATGTAGTTACTGAACATTTAGGCGGGATCGTCCACTGCGACTCACAGCCACGCTACACACAAATCAATTGCTGGCAAACAAATGAACCGTGACAAACCTTGCCGTGCACATCCTGCGTAGCAACCCAGTGGACGGTCGATTTAATAGACAGCCATGTGGACAAAGTGGCTTGGTATGGGCATGTGACGAGGAGGCAAGAAACGCGTGTGAATACAATAGTGATGAATATAAATGTCGATAGATGGAGAAGGATAGGAAGGCCAAAGAAAATATGGATGGGTTGTGTGAGGAATGATGTTAAAGAGAAAGAAGTGAAGGATAGCGTGACGGTTGACAGGGGAGAATGGAAGAAGAAAATGTGTTGCGCCGATAACAAGTAACATTGGACAAGGGCAGAAAGATGATGATGTGGATAAAGTCGCGGTTAAAAGTTGATCATCGAATTTCAGGCAATCAGTCGAATGATTCGTACTTCATTGAATCTCAGTGCGAAGTACATTCGTTTACAACTATCTTATTTTTGTGCTGATAAGCGTTCGGAAGATATTGGCATCAGGGTAGAATGAATAGTGTTTTAAAAACATAATAAACGTACGGGCTTACGTCATTTTGTCGTTCGTTATTCGGTATAATATAGGAAACCCCAAAAAATACAACCAGTATAATGGCGTCTGGTTATCTTTAGTGAAAGACGATAAATAATACGGAAAACAGTTTATTGTCTGCACATTCACAAATTTTGGCGGGAGCGAGCGAGAGCCGCGGAAGGACGAAAACGTTACGTGCGCTTGTCGGAGCGGGCGCGCGACTGGTTCGCAGGTGCGAGGGCCGCCGCCGACAACCCTGCGACAGCGCACCGTACCGTGTGACAACCCGAAAATGCGTGTGATACCAGTCTTTTATCGATCACTGAAACTATTTTTAACTCTGATACAAAAGAGTCCGCTTCAGAGTCCCTCAGGGTAGGGTCTTAGACCCGTTTTTTTCTACTTTCTCACTAAACTCTATCAACCATCGCCCGATTTTATTTATTTACTAGCTTTTGCCCGCGGCTTCGCCCGCGTGTATGTCGGAAATTATCTACGGGGTAACTGATGGGATATGAAAAGTATCTTATATCCTAACCCAGGTCATGGTCTACTCGTATGTATGCCTTTCATCTAAATCCGTTCAGCCGCTATGGCGTGAAGAGGTAATAGATAAAGTTATTTTCACAAATATAATGTAAGTGTGAATGGTATGGAACAATGCATATGGATAGCATTGAAGTAAGTAAATTTGTGTTGTAACCTAAAGGATCCATAGCTAATGAAATTTAAATGTGTTGTAAACAATATTTTTGATTTTGTCATATTTTGCTAGAAATGAAGATTTAGTTGGGCTGGATATACTATTATAACATTATGCACACGTATGAAAGTCACTCTCCTGCGGGAAACAGGAACAACAACGCTGCGGGCAGAAAATCGCGTCATTTTCACAACACCATGTGTATTTGTGTAAGCAACGCAATTCGCATAGTTACTCTTTGTTATAGACTTTTCGTGAAGGGTTAAAGACTTTTAGTTTCCTTTTTAGCCGTCATATTGATATATATGTTTTTTATGTTGTCTGTATTCGTCGATAAAAACTATTGTACTGTTTTTCTCTTATTATTGCTAATTAAAGTTATTTATTCGCTTACATTGTAAATCCGCACTTTGAGTCCTTTAAGACCATTACAGTTGGTCCTTCGAGCCGGATCTAATGTTCCATACTTCACCAACAATGACCACTCGAAGTGCTTCAAAGATGCTAGCGGAACAACAGGTATTGTCCTCGGTCCAAGAAGTTCCACCAACACTACCAGCGAGCGAGGAAGAAGTAAGTGCGAAAGACTTACAGCGTCAAGGTGACAAAACTCTCCTCAAAAGTGTAGTAGAAAAGGAACCACGATCGCTATTCACAGTGAATATGTTGCCATCTACAACGTTTCAAGTCTGCAAAGCAAAGGCTAAGACGTCTTCATCTTCCTCTGTGCTTGCATGCAATAAAATACTAGAGTAAATGGATGCAGAGGTGCGAGCGAGGATAGAATTAGACTTAATAAATAAACTACACTACTACTTGTGGGTGTACTATAGGTACACCTCTGCGTAACCCTTCGGGGAATACAGGCGTGATGTTATGTATGTATGTTAATAAATAAACGATTAGAGGCAAACTTAGCAGAGATCGACGACGAATGTAGTATACAGTCAGATCACACTAATAAGGGTGAAGGGTGGCTAGAGCGTAGCCAACGAGCACTGTTGGTACAGCCCGTCCACGACAAGGGTCATACATCGGACGTGTCGTGCTCGCCGATCACACAGAATGTCGGCACTGATGGGACAGTTTACCTGCTGGCCAGCGCACTAAAGGATCTGTCAGCCGCTTCTACCAACAACGGACTTAACGCAAACCTGTTAAGTAGAATTTGTACACCAAGAGAATTACCCTAGTTTCTGGTGACCCCATGGAGTGGCTTCCCTTTAGACAGGCGTATGAAGAATCGTCTCAAGTATGTAATTTCAAAGATAACGAAAATATGTGGCGCCTAACGAAATTTCTGATAGGATCAGCTCGCGAAGCTGTCTCGGCCTTGTTAATAAGTGCAACCTATTGGAGGTCGTATATGTATATACACTGGCCTGTATGAATAATCATATTTACACCTGTCTGTCACCGATTTTAAATTAGCATAGTTACGGTTCTGTTTATGTCTGTACATTGTCACTTGTGTGAAAAATATTGACCACGAATATATATATAATAACTATAAGACTACTGCTGCTGTTATTATTGCTGCTATGGTAGTCGGACGATCCTTTCAGCTTCTTAATTCCACTTATGCCAATTTCAGCTGACATAATTGAGATTTCGTAAGTTTAGATTTACAAGCACACAATTAATATTTATACCACTCAACTTATTGTGCCATAATCTGGGCCCATAACCTATTGGAAAATTCTTAGTGCGAAATTACTTGGAGAATAAAAACTGGTGGGGAGTAATTTCTACAGCTGTAGTAAATGCTGACGTAGACCGGCAGGCACGAACGACAATTTGCTTGTTGTTAGAACCAGAGTGCTTTACCCACGTCTACAATGCGAAGACTGCGAAAGAAGCCTGGAACAGCTCACAGAAAGCGTATGAAGATAAAGGTTGGGGAAGACGTATACATATTCAGCGAGAGCTTTTCAATTGTAAACCTGAGAATTTCGAGTCTATGGAAAGCTAAATATCCAAAATTACATTCCTGACACAACAATTGTCCGATATTGATGCTCAAATCCCTGACGATTGGATCATATCAATTTTGCTGGGTGGATTGACCGCTGAGTACAGCCCTCTGATCATGGCTGTAGATAATAGTGGACAAGAGATCACGTTAGAGCAAATCAAAATGAAATTGTTACAAGAAGGAAGTAGACAGAGTATGTTGAACAGAGAGTACGAACAAGCCTTAATTACACGTAAAGTACAGAACGATGCAAGATCTAACATTAAAACTAACGATCGTAAGCTGAAGTTCGTCTACAAGTGTTTTAAGTGCCACAAGCAAGGACACAAGGCGTCTGAATGCAAGGAGCGGATCAAAACCGCGAATATCTGCCTGAATACGAAAGAGGCGATAAACAAAGATAAGTGGTATTAAGACAGTGGGTGCTCAAATCATATAACCCACGATAAAAGCAAGTTGTTGTCTTATAGACCTGAAAAGAGCAACATGAAGATCGCAGTAGCAAACGGCGAGAAATTATTGGTGAAAGGACGAGGAAATGCTGAGCCACGAGTTAGCGAAAACGAAAAATTAATTTTAGAAAACGTTTTACATGTTCCTGATTTATCCATGAACCTAATTTCGGTGAGCGATTTGACCAAGAAGAATGATTGCATGAATTTTGACAAAGGAGGTTGCATGATTCAAAATAAGAATCAAATTGTTGCAAGATGTCAAGAAGTCGACGGAATTTATGAGTTGACAGAAATTAAAAATAACGTCGTGAATTTGAAACTGTCAAAACAAAATGAAAATATTTCGAACATTTGGCATAAAAGATTAGCTCATTTATCGCGTAATTATATGAATAAAATGAAAGTTTTAGTAGTATGGAATTTAAGAGTACCGATTTATGCGAGCCGTGTATTCCATGTATCGAAGGAAAGACATGCAAAAGTCCCTTCAAAAACCAAGGTACGAGAGCGAACGAGGTCTTACAGTTGGTTTTTAGTGATGTTTGTGGACCAATCGAGGAGCCGTCCTTTGGTGGTTCGAGGTATGTTCTTCTATTTATTGACGATTATACTCGGAAGACTCATGTTAATTTCTTGAAGAACAAAAGTGAAACTTTCGACAAGTTTCGTGAACACAAAGCGGAAGTTAAAAATGAGACGAGTAGATCTATTAAGTGTCTGAGGTCTGATAACGGTGCAGAGTACTGTAATGGTAAATTTAAATCTTTTTTGAAGTCTGCAGGTATAAAACACCAGACGACTGTACCGTACACGCCGGAACAAAATTCTGTCGCAGAAAGAGCGAATCGGACTATAATAGAAAAGGCAAGAACATTACTGTCAGAATCGAACCTAAGCAAGAAGTATTGGGCCGAGGCTGTAAATACTGTTGTTTATCTAAAAAACAGAAGCCCTACGAAAGCATTGAACAATACGGTACCAGAGAGGCTTTGGACTGGAAAAGATGTTGATGTCAGTCATTTAAAAATCTTTGGTTGTTTGGCGTATAGATTGATACCAAAACAAAAGAGACGCAAACTGGACATGAAGACGGAACCGATGATCTTTATTGGATATCCAGATAATCAGAAGGGTTATCGTCTGATGAATCCTAAGACAGGTGAAGTGACAACTGCAAGAGATGTCAAATTCTTGGAAAACGTCTTTCTCCAAAAAGAGAATGTGGAAAAGTCGGAAGTAATTATAAATCTGAATACAGATTCTGTTCCTTCCAGTTTACCCAACGGATCGACAAGCAGATCTGAACCCTTGGAGGCTCACGATGATGTGGACCGTGATGCTGTACATGAGAACGTGAAAGTATCGGACGAGATAGAACCTGAACCTATAGTACTAGAGCAAGTACCTGATAAAGTATTGACTGAAGAGGAAGTGGCGGTGCCTGAATCAGAAAGAAGGTATCCTGTAAGAGAACGAAGACAAGTCGATCGGTACGGATGCAATGTTATGTATGCCAAGGAGAGCAATCTTGATGGTGATCCATTGACTATTAATGAAGCGTTGGCGAGATCCGATGGTGACTTATGGCAAAAAGCGATAGATGATGAACTCATGTCACTAAAGGAGAACCAGACTTGGACGTTGGTGGATCTTCCAGCTGATAAGAAGCCTATCCAGTGCAAATGGGTGTTCAAAATCAAAAGAGATAGCGACGGCAAGGTAACGAAGTACAAGGCTAGACTAGTAGCAAAAGGCTTCACACAGGTATGTGGTATAGACTATACTGAGACTTATTCTCCTGTAGTTCGAAGCTCTACTCTACGATTGTTGTTCTCGCTAGCTGTTGAATACGGTTGGTTTATTGACCAGTGGGATGTCACAACTGCCTTTTTATATGGCAAGATTAAAGAGGACATCTACATGCTCCAGCCGAAAGGAGCAGTAGTCAAAGGTCAAGAGACCAAAGTATGTAAGCTGCAGCGTTGTTTGTATGGATTGAAACAAGCTTCGAATGCTTGGTTCAAGGAATTGGACAAAGAGATGTTGAACTTAGGCTTTTTACAATCAAAAATAGAACCTTGTTTGTATCAGAAGCAGGTTAAAACTAATAAGAAATTAATTGTCGTTATTTACGTAGATGACCTTATCATTTTTGGAAATTGTGAACAAGAAAAGCAAAAATTAAAAACCGGTTTGCTTGACAAGTTTAAAGTGAAAGATTTAGGCGCGGCTAGGCATGTTTTAGGTATGAGACTGAGGAGAGATAAAGATATTATTTGTCTAGATCAGCAACAATTCATTACGGACATTTTGAATGAATTTAATATGACAGACGCTAAGCCAGTTTTGACCCCAATGGAAGTCGGTATGAAATTAGAAAGATCGACGAATTCTCATAGCGATATGCCATATCAAAGTTTAATAGGGTGTCTAAACTATTTGGCCTGTAATACGCGACCAGACATAGCACATGCGGTGAGTGTGCTTTCACAATTTAATTCATGTTATGATGAAATACACTTTAAATGTGCGAAACGGGCCTTAAGGTATTTAAAGGGTACGTCTAACCTTTGTCTTACTTTTAGGAAGTCAGGAGATTTAGACTTACGAGGCTACGTTGATGCAGATTGGGGAGGGGCACTTGATAGAAAGTCTTTCACAGGATTAATTTTCAAGTTAGGTAAAAATATAGTGTCATGGGAGAGTAGGAAGCAAGCGACAGTATCCTTGTCCTCCACAGAGGCAGAGTACGTAGGATTGAGTCAAGCTTCGAAGGAAGCGCTCTATTTACGTAGTTTACTAAACAGTTTGACAGCTGTGGATAGTAAAGCGGTAGTCATTTATAATGACAATCAGCCGGCACATAAAATTGCAGCTAACAAAATGATGCATAATAGGACAAAGCACATAGATATCAAGCATCATTTTATTCGTGAGTGTGTACTGGCTAACAAAGTTGAATTAAGGTACATGTCAACTGATAAGATGATAGCGGACATCTTAACTAAAAGTGTTCACAGCCCGAAACTTAGAGAATTTTTAAAGGATTTATCCCTGTCGAATTATTCTATTAAAGGGGCGGATAAGTAGTTAGATGTTTTGATGTTTTACGTTTATTTTTTTTAAGTGTTTTGTGTTATAGATAATTTTCTCTTTATGCATGCTTTATTTTGTTAGATTTCAAGTGTTAGTAATTTATTTAGTTTTATGTACCGAGTACTGACAAGTACAGAAGTGATCATACGCATGTGTAATAGATTAAGGGGGCGTATTGGAGGTCGTATATGTATATACACTGGCCTGTATGAATAATCATATTTACACCTGTCTGTCACCGATTTTAAATTAGCATAGTTACGGTTCTGTTTATGTCTGTACATTGTCACTTGTGTGAAAAATATTGACCACGAATATATATATAATAACTATAAGACTACTGCTGCTGTTATTATTGCTGCTATTTTCCAATACAACCTCGCCTGAAACAGTAATGGTTACACTCAAGCTATAGTTTGGGAATCCCCATATAATTTTGTCACGCATTATGATCGATATCAAGAAATAACAAGACAACACAATAACAAGACGTGGCAAGAATATTAGGTCTTTACCTATGAAATTGCCGTTCTGCAGTACTGGCCATTTCAAATCAAAATAATTTTTGTTTGGCTAAGAATTCTAATTTCAAATTAATTTTATTTTAAAAACATGGATTTTTTTTTCTAAAAGTAGTCATTTCTTTATTGATTAGTGTTACATTTTCATCGCATTTCAATCTTTTTCGTCATCATGGATACGTTAAAAATTCGAGTAATTATGGAATATGAGTACCGTCGTGGCAGCAACGCGGCACAAGCGGCACGCAACATCAACGACGTTTACGGAGCTAACACTACAAACCAACGCACCACCTGTTATTGGTTTGCTCGCTTCCGTTCTGGAAATTTCGACCTGAAAAATGAACCTCGCGGTCGTCCGAAGACTTTGGTCGACAATGACGAATTAAAGGCGATTGTGGAAGCTGATGATACACAATCTACGGCTGAATTAGCAGCAGCTTTCGACGTTAGCGTCAAAACAATATTGGTCCATTTGCGTCAAATTGGCAAGGTAAAAAAGCTTGACAAATGGGTGCCCCACGAACACAATGATCGCCAGCGCGAAGTACGCGTCGAGACGTGCCTTGCACTGCTCAACAGACACACAAATGAAGGAATTTTGAACCGCATTGTTACCTGCGATGAAAAATGGATTCTGTTTGATAACCGTAAGCGCTCAGCAAGTTGGTTGGATCCTGGTTCAGCACCTACACAATGCCCTAAACGAAAACTTACCCCTAGAAAAGTGATGGTCACTGTTTGGTGGTCTAGCGCCGGTGTGATTCATCACAGCTTCTTACCAAACGGGGTGAGCATTACTGCAGATGTGTACTGTGAAGAACTGAACACAATGATGGAGAAGCTGGCGCATCTCCAACCAGCATTGGTCAATCGCTCGTCTCCGCTGCTCCTGCACGACAACGCGCGACCTCATACTGCACAGCAGACGGTCTCCAAGTTGCAAGAACTGGGGTTGGAAGCTCTCCGTCATCCGCCCTACGCACCAGACCTTGCGCCTACAGACTACTACTTTTTCCAGAATTTGGATAACTTCTTGGCGGGAAAAAAATTTAATACCCGAGAGGCAGTACAAAATGCCTTTGAAGAATTTGTTGCCTCCCGTCCAGCTGATTTCTTTAAGAAGGGCATCAATAAACTGCCACTGCGATGGCAAAGATGCATTGATTGCATGGGTGATTACTTCGATTAATACAAATAAAAAATTCATGAAAAAAATTCGTTTAAATTTTTTCATACAAAACGGCAATTTCATAGGTAAAGACCTATTATTATAAAGATATTTGCACTTCTCAGTCAAACTGAGAAATTGTGTTGCCGCTCTCAAAGTGATGAGGCAAGGTGAATACCTGAATGGTATAAGCTGTAAAGTATTGCTGAAAGTTGTGCCCGTAACTATGCGTCGACCTAAAGGCATTTTCAAAACAAGTGCATTATTAGACGATGGAACCACTGTTACTCTGATCAGTGCAGAGCTGGCGTCACTCACCGGGATCCGCGGGCGCCCCGAAACGCCGCGTGTGCACGGCGCGTAGAACGACAGCGCGCTGATGTGTGACGCCGACGTGATGAGTGTTTCTATAGCGAATCATAATCGTGAGAGATTTAAAGTTTCTGCTCGCAGTTTCCAGAACTTGTGTACGTGCACAAAATATTAATTTAGTTATTCTTATACTAAACCTGACATTCTGATAGATCAGCATAATAATTATAACTTATTGTTAACATTAGAGTCGGCAAATGCAACGAACTTTGTGCTACCTGTACTTCGCTGGAATTGTTGCGTCAACGGGCTGGTGCCCGTCTCGCTTTCTACGCGCGGTTGTTTTTTCACGCTGCACGTCACCGAGGTACAATCAGGGTTGGTAAACGCTTCTTTCGAAGACATACACGAGATTGTAAGAAAGTCATTTACTATCGAATTTATGGGAATATGCGGGAAACCCCGCCAGAACGCTGGTGAACTACGTGCTCTAGATCACCTTGAACGAACGGAAAAATTAATTGATGGTCGATGGCACGTAGGTCTGGAAGGCTACCAGCTGTTAGATGCCTGATTTTGAACGTACGGCACTGTCTAGGCTGCATAATTTGGAGAAGAAAATGTCCTTAAATGAACAATACGCATAAAGGTACCGAGATCGTGTTAAGCATTTGTTAGACTATAACTTTGCTAAGTAAATAACAGACTAATCGAAAGCAATAAAAACTTGGTGCTTACCTCATTTGGGGGTAGAAAACCCCATACGGTGGAGGTCTGCCCGGCTTGGGCGGAGCACCGTCGTGTCCTCGTGGCGGCGATCGGCGGCGGCGATCTCTCGCGTCCGGCGCTGGTTCAGGCCATGGTACGGAGCGAGAGAGAATGGGAAGCAGTCACCTCCTTCTGCGAAGCAGTAAAGCTCGCGAAGGAGGAGGCGGAGCGCGTGAGGGAGAGGCAATCTTTGCGCCCTCACGCCCCTAGTCGCCGCAGGAGGAGACACCCTGGGCGTCGGGAGTCGATAGCCGACTCCCGGCCACCGTAGGCGCGGGCCTGCGGACGGCGAGCAATGGCCAGCTCACCGTCCGGTAAGGACCAGGCCTGGGTCGGCGGCGCGTTGTGTTCCACGCGCGCCTCAAAGAGTTGTCAGCATAATTGACGGGGTCCGATAGGGCCGATGCCTGCCGGGGTCGCGGATTGTTCGAAAGAGTAACTGTGGCCCTGGCGCACAGGCAACTGAAGGAACACGGGTGGGTTTTAGTCAGTAAGAGTCTGACACGCCCTTCCACTCCGCCCAGAGCGGGAGAGGTCATTTGATGATTTCCCACCCAAAAAAAAAAAAAAAAAGGGTAGAAAACCCAAACAAAAATAAACCTACATGCCTTTACAAAAAAAACAAATATGGTTTATGCCAATTACAAGTAAAATTTTAGAGAAATAAAATAATTCTTCGGCCAGTACATTATGTGATCAGAGTTTTAATAATGACCCAAATGAGTTCTACTCCGAGTTCTTTTCACTATTCAACACGCAATTTAATGACATTTTTCCACTAAAAACTAAAAGTGTTAACACAAAGTTTTTATTTAGTGATTGAACGACTCCAGGTATTCGTAAATGCAGGGAAAATCTATTTGAACTTTATGGTTTAAAGCAACATATGAATAATACAAGCTTTCATCAGTATGTTGCAAAATATTCAAAAACTTTTAAAAGTGTGTGCGAAATAGCAAAAGCTCTAGACTGGTAAATTAGCAATAATATAAAATCAGCTGATGATAAAATAAAAACTACCTGGCAAATAATAAATAATTAAACAAGCCGGCAAAAACAGCGTAATACTGAATTTAATTTATAGACTGCACATGGCCGCATCAATTCAGATGTAGAAATAGCTCAGGAATTTGAAAACTTTTTACTAATATTCCCCATAAAACTGCTGAAGCTTTAAATTCCTCACCCGCGCTTTCTGCTGCCTTACTTTAAAATAATGTAAAGTGTGTAAAGTTGTATGTTGCCTTTTTCTTCGGCGTGACACATCCTACTCAATTTAACGCGTTGGTCGGCTATCGACATATTTAGTTTGCATATACATATACAGGGTTATTTTTCAAAGACCAGCCAAATTTAAGGGTGTGGTATAGACCATCAGACTGAACAATTTTCTCCTTGGGACCAATATCGTAATCGCGAAAAAAAAATCAGCGGTCCTATACATTTGGGTCGAGTAGGTATTGAAGTTTTGTATGGGACAGTTTATAAATTTTTCGCGATGATGATATTGGTCCCATGGAGAGAGTTGTTCAGTTTGATGGTCTGTACCACATCCTTAAATTTGGCTGGTCTTTGAAAACTAACCCTGTATATAGTTTTATACTTACTTTTTATGAATGACTTTAACTTCTTCAAATACTTTGCAGCTTGATCATGCGATATTTTAGGTCCTTTTAGATGCGAGTACCTACAGGAACACTAGCACGTGGAGCGACGCGTACGCGTCACTCGCGGAAAAAGTGCTTTTTCTGAAAACCTACTGAATTAAAGAACTATGCGCTCACGATGCATTCTAGGCAAAGAGTGCCTCTACTTGCTATAATAATTTATTTTTCGATATTATAATCAGAAGTTAAAATGATGTCACGGTCACGCCATTCTCGTAGGTGCGTACTACCACATGTTAGCCAAGTCACTTTGTGACTTTAAATTTATTGTAATTACTTTTGATCAAATGGACCGATATTAATGAAAAAGTTACTAAATGTTACCTCAATGTACGGAGACGGACTACGACTGTATTTCCAATCACTTAAATCTCTTAAAAAGAGGTACCTACATAAAAATTTCAATAATAAATATGAATTTTTAAAATCCCCTCAGGGGATGATTTTTCAAAAACGCTGGAATACGTAATTCTGTATTTCTTACCAAAAGCATAAATTTGAATTTTCATATCCCAAACATAAGAAATGCTGAGTTTCCCATACAAACTTTCAAAACCCTCTTTTATATTATTTTTCAAACAAAAAGTAGCCTATGTCCGTCCTCAGGATGCCATCTATCTACTCGTACTTGCTAAATTTAATCGAAACCCATTCAGTGGTTAAAAAGCACACAGATAATAAATGCAAATAATCAATTTTTTTTTATTTATTAAACAGATTTTTATGATTCTAATTATCTAACTTAAAAATAATAATTCATTTTAATATTATCATCTTTAATATGAAATACTCTAGCGCCGCCATTGACCACGTATTAACTACATATTAGCTAAGTTATTTTATATCTTTAAATTGTATATATGCAGGTGGACCGATTTAAATGAAATAAATTAAAAAAAATAAACGATTTATAAAAATAAATAATACCTCAAGATACGGGTTCTGACTGTAGCGGTATCAACATCGCCACATGCGAGCTACCCGTCATACTGACGTCACTCAAATCCTGCATCGCGCAAGGAGATTTAAACCGCGCGACTAGCATATATACAACATCCCGACATCAACCGTCGGGCAATTGCCCACCAGACACAACACCCGTCTGGTCGGAGGATCCTCCTTTTTCTATAGAGTATGAGTGAACTTTACACCCTGTTCCTCATACCTCTATATGTCTATAACTCCAATTCCTTAAATCTCTTAAAAACTTGTACACATTAATTTAAAAAATCATGTGAATTTTAAAGTCATCCCTTTTTTACCCCCTTGGAGGATGATTTCACAAAAACACTGAACCAAATATTTTGTTATTTCTTACCAAAAGCATACATTTAAAATTTCATATTCCTAACTTAATAAATGCTTGGCTATGAGAATGAGAATAAGTTTATTAGTACATAAAAACAACAACACAGTACATAGCATGGAAACAGAGGATTGTACTACCAAGTTTAAAATTATAGTCTTTTTTCCCATTTTCTAGTATTATTTATTATTTTCCCATACAAACTTTCATCCCCTTTATCACCCCCTTTAAAGATTATTTTTGAGGCAAAAAGTAACCTATGTCCTTTTCCAAGATGCCATCTACCTCCATGCCAAATTTAATCGAAATCTGTTTAGTGATTTCGGCATGAAAAAGCAACAAAGACAAACAGACAGACAGAGTTACTTTCGAATTTATAATATTAAGTATGGATGGATTCAGTAGTCGTTTATCATATAAATGACAATTATTATTGATTGTACCTATGTAAGTGATATAAGAATAAAGAGCTCTGTAGCCGATGAAAAATCGAAATATAATCAGTCTGTACTAGCCACATTGATTTAGGTAATTTGCATGTGTAACGCCCGCGCATCATAGCTTAACCTCGCACAATGTCGCCGCAGCGCAGCGGTCGCAGTGGCCGCCGGCTGCGGTATAATGCGCGAGTTAAAGTTCACGCGCATGACCTCGCCGCGAGCCGGTCAGGGAAAGGGCGGGCTATGTGGTAGTATCTGTTATGTGATTTTATGATTTTGAAAAGAAATCATAAAACCGAATCGAATTCCTCCTACCGAATACCTCTCGAATTGCAATCTCGCAAATTAATTTAATTAGCCAGTAGTTAATCAATTTAATAACTACGAGTAAGTAGGGCTGATTAGACACCAGATAAAAATACGGTAAAATAAGATAGATAGTGGCGCCCCCAGGCGTTACTCCTGAACATTTCACGTATTGCTCACAATTCATCCTTTGCGGAACAAAGGGAATCTTACGTAAAGCTGAGACAGCAGACGGTGCCACCTAGACTCCAGGTAAACAATGCAAACTGTGCACGCGGCAACATAATTATTTCGACTTAATGTCATCCTAGTTAATATAAAAGTAGATTATAATATAGCTAGCTAGGTAGGTAGGTTTAGCTGATAGCTGTAAGCAACCCGAACATAATAAAAAAAATACCGAAAGGCAACAGTCTTAAAATAATACACCGCCGTATCTCTACGTTAACGTTGTGGTGGGGCTTGCATGCTCCTATCACCTCTAGGTCTGTGCCGTTAGAGTTTACTTTGCCGAAACAAGCCTAGGGTCAGGAGCCACACGAAGAAAAAAGAAACATAAACTCGCGTGGTAGCATGTGGCGAGCTGTTGGGCAGTAGCAACCACAAGGATCCTATCTCCCGGGAAAAGTCTTGTTCCTCATCCCTGGCTTGCCTTTATTGGCCGGCTTCAGTGGAGATTCGCAAGAGCAAACATGCTCGGAGGAAGGAAGTATTTGAGTAAGTGCTGGCAGCGACCTTGACCGTACTTCCAGGATTGTTCTGATAGCCGTAGAATACCTCTCCACTCCTCAAGTACCGCAGGTTATGTTGCCGCCTTGACACAACGTTAATATGCGCTAGTGACAGTTTTCGGGGGCCCATTATTGAGTGTTCAAGTCACCTCCTGCCATTTAATCCTTGTATATATAAAACATTAATCAGTCAGCGGCCACAGTCCTTCCATAGTCTGGGTAACTAGTCCACTTTAGCCACCCAAACCTATAGTTCAATATCTTTGTTCCTAAATCCTGCAATAGTCCTACACAAACCGGAGGTTGTCCTTCGGTGCACTTACAAAGTGCATGCAGGGATAATCGTCGGTTTATATCTCATTTCATTAAAAGCGCCTAATGGGCCTCTGCGAGTTGGCTTCGGCCCCTCGTAGGCCGTACAGAGGTCCGAGACTCCAGGGTCCCGAGCTATTATGTCAAAGACATTTTAAATAATAATATGGCCCACGGGTTGTTGATATGTGGAATATGAGCTTGGGCGTCATTGTGTCAGTTAGTGACGGCCAAAGACCTGACGCGGAGCAACTCATTCATGAGTGTTCGGCACTATGTGCTGATTTTCTCTGACCCTTTGGACAGCCCCCAGGATTGTCCGGACATTAGTAGGGCAGACACGAATTGCGCCGTATCTCTCACAATAAGTACGTAGAGTTAAGGCTGAATTTTGGCGGCATTCGCCATACAATAAAACCATGTCTGTATACTCCGCATCACTGTAAAAATGCTGTTGTCTTGGCATTTTGTTAAAAAAACACACGGGTACACACACACAAAAGTCAAGTAGTGTCAATTTCACCGTAAAAAATAAATACAAATAAACTTAAAAACACTATTTATACACACACAAAGTCAAGTAGCAAATAAATGTAAATTTCACCTTAAAAAGGGACCTATTTATCAGTTTAATTTGCCAAAATCACTTGAAGCAATGCGCGCAAGTAGCTATAAAATCTCTACGAAAGTCACGATACACTATCCCGGAAGACAGCGGTGAACTGACAAAGCGAGACTTCTCAAAAATGGCGAAAATAATAAAAGTCATAATTTAGGGTTAACAGCGCAATTATCGTTTATCGACACTTTTTTACACTTACTTACCTACTACCAAAACAAGGCATTAAAATACAAGCATTTTTGTGTTATTCGATTGTTTTAATATTTTTAACAAATTATTGATTGGCTTATGTATTAAAAAAAGTTTTAGTAATTTTGTACGATTGGACTGGAGTGACTTTCTGACTAGTGAACGTGTAAGTAGGTACGATTTTTTGTATAGGTTGCTTCTACGTAACTTGTTAAATTGTTATTGTTTACTTCTACTTCATTAATTGTATCTCTAAATCTACTGAATATTTAACAAGAACTTACACAACACAGTTAAACAAAGAAGCTGTATAGCTATACATACTTAGGGCATAGTGTTTTTAGAATTATCACAAGAGCACGATAATTCTAATAAAAACACTACGCCCTAAGTATTTAAAGCTAAACAGTTTTTTTTGTTTATCGATCATTATTCCCTAATAGTCAATAACAGGTGTCCTTACCTACACGCACCCCTCCTTCCCTGCCGCCCGCAAAATTCGTTCACAATGACCGCCGCCTTTGAAAAACGCCGCATGTCTCGAGCCGCCTGTTGTAAGATACCGCCAAAGACACCGCTGCCTACGTACACCAGGAAATGTTAGCGCGTGCCAGTGATAGTTTATGTTTGTGTAAATTGCAAAACATAATTTCGGCCGTGGCAGGTCAAAAGGCAATTCCAAATTTCCAAGTACTAATCAGCTTCCAGTCTAACCGGATGCAGCTGAATGCCAGTATTTCAAGTACCTACTCATGTATCGAAAAAAAAATATAATCAGCCAATTTAATGTAATAATGTATCTGTAATATATCAGAGATGTTTCCTGCACACATTGACTGCACAGGTTTCCTGTCTGTGAGAGCAAGTGGGCCGTACCGTCACAGTATTAAATTCCATACATTTGCGAAACGAATGTATTTGCGTAGAGCAACGGCGGCGGTGGAGATCACGCGGGGAGTCGGGCGATGCTGTCCGCGGCCTCCATACATACTTAGTTTGCGCACTCAAACGTTTAAATAAAATGTATTACATTTTTTTTTTCTTTTGTAATTGTTTTTTTTTTTTTTTTAAATCCAGCTTGTCGTTTAGGTGTACCGATTTTACATTTTAGGCAAATAGGTAAGTAGAATACGTAACAGCGTCGAGATATGTAGTTTGCACTGCATGGCAACGTCGCTTTTCAATGTTCAAGGATTCAAGTTCATTGAATCATTGACCTAGTTATCCAATTCTACAGAGTGTTCAAATTTGATCAAAATTAGAACTCTGGTTTTTTACCTAATTACTGGACCGATTTCGTCCATTTTTTGTGTATGGTCAGAAAAGGCGATAACAAGTATGTGGTTTCATTTATTGCATATATGTGGTTTCCATACTGTATAATATAACAAACCCTGTTTTTGACGTCACGCAGTCAGGTAAGAAGAAGGGTAAGGAATCATAGGGCATCAAAAAATTCTTCGCATCACTGTCAACGATGGTCAATGGTTAAAAACAAGCGTATAAGTATTTCAAACATACTTATTTTGGGATATTGGTTACAATATAGTTTTAAGAGTAAATAGCATGAATATTGTGTGTTTACATTAGCTTTGTACTCTGACCTGTAAAAAATCGTACATGCTTATAATCTTTAACTCTAACTGATACCTGATAACTGAACTCTAACTCTAAATGATTACAACACAACGTTGAATGTTTTGTGACTCTAAAGTGCTTGCGACGCGCGACGTAGCAATTTCTCATTGCTGACGAAGTTTTTTGTTTTAAGTGAATTAATGAACGCCTTCGTTCCTGCATATATGCAGTATATAGTACATATATACTGGCTAATGGCATCACATTGATACACTTACTGAATCATTCTTACAGATTAATCCTGACGAACAGCTATCGTAAAAATAGTATAATAGTAGATTGTAAAAACAACAGATTCCTCATTAACAGTTAACTAACCATACTTAGATATTTTTATTATAATCATTGATATGATGACAGAAAAGGCCAAAACTGCATGTTTTTCTACTTACGTTATTTATTTATCCCCCTTATAACTGTCATTACAGGTTTCATTACCTAATGCAATAGTCTCTTTTAATATATATAAATATTAAAATTATTTATAATTTCAAATTATTATGAACTTTAATCTTCGTATGGCTTTTTGATTGTAGCCTTTTTGTTAACTAGTGCAACAGTGCCCTCTAGCGGGAGAGGCAGTAAGGTCCCCTGGCATGGCAATAGAAGGGAACATAAAATTAGTTTCAGAAATGTTCATAATAATTACAGTTAATTAGTACAATTATTGTATACAATAAATTTCAATTACTTAAGCCTACTTTATGCAATGTATTTCATCACCCCTGGTCCAAAACAGTAAAGAAAAATGTCATGACAAAAGCGCATGCAAACAAGAAAAAGTACATTCATATATTTTGTACTTAACAAAAACAGAATCATGAAAAAAAAACAATGTTTTATTGATATAAATAAATATTTTGACTAGACCGTGTCATCATCATCACCATCCGCTGGCGTACCCAGCGCCGTATGAGGAAGAGGCGGCCGCGGAGTACAGGGGTCCGATAGACGAGGAGCCGGAGTGTGCGCTCTGCAGCGGCACTAGCTTCTTGACGATGATGACCTTTGGCTCGCTGATGACCTTACGCACGTTGACGACCTGCGGCACAGTGACCTCGCGCTGCACTTGCACCACCTTCTTGACGAAGATGACGCGCGTCGCGGGCGCCGAGTAAGACACGTCGGGCGCGGAGTATGACACGGCGGGCGCCGAGTAGCTCACAGCGGGTGCTGAGTAGCTTATAGCTGGAGCAGAGTAGCTGACGGCCGGAGCTGAGTAGCTAGCAGCGGGTGCCGAATAGCTGATAGCAGGTGCCGAGTAGCTGGTGATGGGTGCCGAGTAGGATACGGAAGGAGCCGAGTAGCTCACAGCCGGCGCGGCATAGCTGACGGATGGTGCAGAGTAGCTGACTGCCGGAGCAGAGTAGGAGCTGCTGCCCAGCCCGTGCAGACCGTGCAGGAAGCCACGCTTGTCGCGCACGTTGCCAGCGCTGGCCGCACAAAGCAGCGCACACACTACCACCTGAAACATGTTACTGCACTGTCACACTCGCCTGCAACACTCGCATGTTACTGCACTGTCACACACACTGCCACCTGCACACTCGTCACCATCACATACTCACCACAGTCTTCATATTGCTGCTTGTCATGCTGCTCGCTGATGGGTCACTGATGCGTGTTGTCTTCACTACGCACATTATATACCACACGATGTGACATCGCTGTGTCCTTCCTACTACCCTACGATAAGCGTTGGAAATTGAGCAATATTATAATATTCATCAAGTTTAAAATAGATACATTAGATTAAACTTTATTAATAAATTACAGTTTATCAAACTGACAAATCATGGGTTACAAAATACATAATAAAGTAGCGACAGGGCAAGCGAATGTCATACGTCGCCATGCTGTCTACGTGTCTACGGCCCAGCACTGATACACTCTACGTACTAATTTAGTTTAATTTTAAAAAAAAATATTATCGCCCAGCTCATTGCTGATACTCGGTAGGTACGCGTGAGTTGAGTGAGCCGGCTCACGACAGGAACTTTGCCTATAACTATGCAAATTAAATCTAAGGAGACTAGTGATTGAACATGATGCTGATCTAGTTATGGTTGTGTATTTGTGTCGCGTCACGCTTCTCAGTACAGATCTTAAAATTATGTCCGTAATCTTACTTATGTCGCTGTGTACCTCGTGGGTCTAATACTTACAAGACTACCTAATTAGTCGTCAAATCTATGCTGATGCTATTTTCGTAACACATAATTTAGCAAAAGTTATGTATATTATAATATTGGTCTAGTTCCGACACATGTGTCGTAGGCTAGGACGGAAGCAAGGATACGGTGACACATCGTGCGTATATAATGTGCGTGATGAAGACAACACGCATCAGTCACCCATCAGCGAGCAGCATGACAAGCAGCAATATGAAGACTATGGTGAGTATGTGATGAAAGAAAGAAAAATGCGTTTATTGGCATTGCAGCAACAAAAATACACCTTAAAACTGATGGTGACGAGTGTGCAGGTGGCAGTGTGTGTGACAGTGCAGTAACATGCAAGTGTTGCGGGCGAGTGTGACAGTGCAGTAACATGTTTCAGGTGGTAGTGTGTGCGCTGCTTTGTGCGGCCAGCGCTGGCAACGTGCGCGACAAGCGCGGCTTCCTACACGGACTGCACGGGCTGGGCAGCAGCTCCTACTCCGCTCCGGCAGTCAGCTACTCTGCACCATCCGTCAGCTACGCTGCGCCGGCTGTGAGCTACTCGGCGCCTTCCGTATCCTACTCGGCGCCCATCACCAGCTACTCGGCACCCGCTGCTAGCTACTCAGCTCCGGCCGTCAGCTACTCTGCTCCAGCTATAAGCTACTCAGCACCCGCTGTGAGCTACTCAGTACCCGCCGTATCATACTCCGCGCCCGCCGTGTCTTACTCGGCGCCCGCGACGCGCGCCATCTTCGTCAAGAAGGTGGTGCAGGTGCAACGCGAGGTCACCGTGCCGCAGGTCGTCAACGTGCGCAAGGTCATTACCGAGCCCAAGGTCATCATCGTCAAGAAGCTGGTGCCGCTGCAGAGCGCACACTACGCCTCCTCGTCTATCGGATCACTGTACTCCGCTGCCGCCTCGTCCTCCTACGGCGCTGGGTACGCCAGCGGATGGTGAAGACACAGTCTAGTCAAACTATTTGTACCTATTTATGTTTTGATTAATAAAAATACTTAATTTTTTAAATATCAATCTGCTTATTTTGCCTTAACTTCTACGACGAGTCAGATCGCTAGCTAACTACAAGCTCTTGGTAGTATCAATTCCTATACCAGACACACAGGTACCTCTGTTTCTTTTTAACAAAATTGTTAACTGATCAAACGGAATATCCATTCATTCATTAATTTTCGTCGCCAATTCCGCACGTTCGGTGCGCTGAAACGATTCCAATACGATGCGATGATTCGATTCTCTCTGTCAATGTGTCGAATCTACGCACATCGACGCAGTTTCTCATGCTTCCCGGTCAAGCCACAATCATAAGCTGCACGTGTCCGCAGACTGGCTGCAGCATTTATGTATGTTCAAGTCGTAGCGACTCTCTACGACCACATCTAACATTACAACACGATACTGCCCCAATACGACTGCTTTAAAAAAAAACTGTTTTTAAGTACAGTTTTTGGTCTTCTGAGATGCATGTTATGAACTAGAGTTGTTCAAGATACTTTAATGGTTAAATATTAACAAATTTATTGCGAAAACGTAGTCCTGTGTTTACGACCAAAAAGACCATGGGTCATTTCCTTTTCATCAAATAATAAAATCGAGGTTACAAGATCATTATTTGTCCAAAACATGAGTGTACACACATGACATGCAAGGTCAGTCATTATTAGGTTCGTATACTTAACGTTTGAAATATACCGGATCTGTAATAAAGATTCTGGACAAACATTTGTACTTACAACTTTTGACTAGTGACAAAACAAACATGACTATAGTACATTATTATGCGAGAACTTGAACTTTTCGTCTAAAAGTAAACTTGTATTTCAGTGCGAAACGCTAATTAATTGTATTTATGACACCACGTGCAAACTTTAAAGGTCAATTTTATATTAATGATCAATGCACGATTTATTATGCTGTTTATTAATAGATTTAGATGAGTACAAATACAATGATTTCGCTAATATTATAAGATTCTAAAGTGTTATAGTTTCCCTATATTTTATTTTCACTCGTTTTAGGAAGTATTTAATTAGATCATTCATAAAATATACAGTAGCTTTACCTTCGTACGTCACTGGCCACACCGCACTTCAAGTAGTTTAGAAGAGAAACGATAACAATTGGTTCAGAAGTCATTTAATAAACTAGTGCTATCACATATTTGATCACTTCACCACCAGCCGCTGCTGTCATCGCTGCTGGTTGAACTCGAGCCGCTGTAGTCTCTGGCGTATTCTCCAGAGTACGCCCCGGCGTAGGCACCGGAGTACGCCCCGGCGTTGGCGCCAGAGTACCCGTACCCGTTTGAGTAGCCAGAAGATCCTGCGCTTCTGTAGCCGGTCGACCCCACGTTGCCGTAGCCGGTGGATCCCCCGCTGCCGTAGCCCGAGTATCCGGTGGAAGGAACCACTTGTTTGACGGTGATGATTTTGGGCTCGCTGATGACCTTGCGCACGTTGACGACCTGCGGCACGGTGACCTCGCGCTGTACGTTCACCACCTTGCTGACAGAGACGACGCGCGTGGCGGGCGCCGAGTAGCTGGATGACGCAGCGTACGTGGATGCGGGGTATGTAGTGGGAGACGCGTACGACGACGAGTACGAGTTAGCGGACGAAGAAGGGTACGTGTACGGCACGGCGAGCGGCGCGGTGTTGCTGTAGTAGCCGGTGCCGCTGCCGTACGCGTTGCTCCGGGCTATTCCGTAACCGCTTTGGCTGGTGCCGTAGCCGTAGTCTTTGCTGTAGCCGCTGCCATAGCTGTTACCGAGGCCGCTTCCGTAGCCCGTGTAGCCGCCGCCTAGTAAGTCTAAGCCCAGCCCTTTAAAGAAGCTTCGCTTTTCGCGCTTCTCCGTGGCAGATGTTAGAGCCGCCAGGGCGCACAGTAGTAGCTGGAAAATTACAAAAACGTCAGTTTCACAAAGCTTTGAATGAATTACAAAGGATCGGTTGTACAGAATTGAACACTGCCTTTTGACGTGTGAGAATAGTTCTAAGTTGTGACCAAAAGTTATTAAACAAACCATATTGCAATATAATAACGTAGGTGTCTATACTAACGTATTTGTAGGTGACACGGTAAAATTCTTGACATTAAATTGTTAAAATTTTCATTTAAATTATGAATGTTCATAATGAACCCACTTGAAATATTGCGAAAAGGTGAAATTAGGGATAATTAGTAATACTCACGAAGGCTCTCATGTTGTCGCGTGATGAGTGATGCGCGGTCGAGGTCGCCGCGACATATATAGCGGAGAGCTGTGACGTCACGACGCAGGCGACGCCCTATGCACCGGAAACTATATACCACAAGAAAGCAATTAGGACAAAAGTATTCAATTGTAAAAATGGCAAACATTTGAGGTGAACATCACATGTCGGATGCACCAAGTCTCTAATGTGACCAGTTTTAAACAAAACCTCCTTGACTCTTGACTTTTGTAAAGTCTAGCTGTATCACAAATCTGTTATTTTGATGAACTTACAATAATGTAACTTCAATATGATGTTATTGAGAGATTCAAATAAGTTAATTCTGTTTCAAAGATATAATAGGAAGGATAACATACTTAGTAGTAATATAGGGGTGTATTATCTTGAACATACCTCTCTCTCTTTGGTGTGAAGATGCTTTCTTCTCCATCAGCAGAAGTACATGTTACGTGGCACAGCCTCGGGGTACGACTAAACTATAATATTGTGTTCACCTTGGCGAGCAGGTTACAAAATATTCTGCAATTAGTACATCCCACTGTTTACCAATTGTGTCTAAATTGTGTACTGCGTGTTATTATGTAGGTTTGCTGGCGCTTTTCGCACGACCTTCCAACGAACGGTTTCAGCTTGAAGGGATTGCAAATCAGGTCTTTCTTATGTCTTCAATCTTTTCTTAGGCTAGTCCTCCGGGCTTGGTTGCTGCTCCTAATTCCTCGTAGTCCGCGATAGGTAACGATAGGCCGATTACTGAGAGATTAACGACTACTTTTTCATTCCCATCACTTATTATATGTTACGCCACTGTATACTGTACTGTAAGTAGTAGTAAACTTACATGAAATTGTGATACTTACCCATATTTAGATTAACTAAAACAAGCAAGTTATTTCTTATAAACAGTCATCATCATCATCAGCCTACAGTAGTCCACTGCTTGACATAGGCCTCTCCTATTGCACGCCATTCAGGTCGATTCACGGCAACTCTCACCCAGCTGGTACCAGCGACCCTGCGAAGATTGTCGCTCCACCTAGCCTGGGGGCGCCTTAACTTACGTTTGCCGATTCGCGGTCTTCACTCAAGAACACGTCTACCCAAACGGTCATCGGTTCTACGGCAAAAATGGCCGGCCCACTGCCACTTCTTATTGCCTATTCTGGGAGCTATGTTGATAACTTTAGTTCTCTGCCGGATCTCCTCATTCCAAATTTTATCCCTCAGAGAGACTCCAAGCATAGCTCGTTCCATAGCTCGCTGAGCGACCTTGAATTGATGGACCACCCGTACTGTGAGTGGCCACGTTTCGGCGCCGTAAGTCATAACAGACAGGACGCACTGATTGAAGACTTTAGTCTTTAGGCTTTGTGGAATACGCGACGAGAAGACTCGTCGAAGCTTCCCAAATGCTGCCCAGCCTAGCCGAATTCTTCTGTAAACATTATCCGCTTTTATAACCATTTGCCAAAGTCAGTTACAGAACTTAGCGATGGAAAGTTCAAAACCCACATCACACGTATCCTTACCAAAAAAACATATTATAAGATTAAATACTACGTTGAAGACAAGGAAGTTTGGCAATAATTCATTCTTCACATGTGGCTTCCCTGGTACCTCATTATCGGCTTCACTATGTAAATGTCTATTAACTGCTCCCAAATTAGGATGTTTTATTTTTATTGTTTTTTATTACTTACTCCTTTGACATAATCTTCTCATTATTTGACATTATACGAGTATACCTGCAATTCTAATATCAACTCTTTAATAATGGCTTTTGTGGACAGGATATTAATTCAGATTTGTTACAATTGTAATGGCAAACATGTTATTTGGTTTAGGACCTATTTAGGTTATTTTATCTTTTATATACACTCGAGAGCAATGAATCCGGGTCACTTACAGAATGTTAAAAATCTCGGAAACTAAAAATGATAGGTTAATGCAATAAATTGTATTTAATAGACAATGTAATACTCCTTAAATGAAAGTTAAAAAAATATGAGTCACCATACATTTTATTAACACAAAATTACATAAAGAAAAAAACTGCTGATCTCTCCTTAAAACAAAAATAGGAAACATGAAATTTTTGAACTTTATTACGATTTTCTTGAATTTTAGTACTTCGTATTGCCTCCTCGTGCTTCCATTACTGCGTTTACGCGGTTTGGCATGCTGTACACCAAGTTCCTTATACGATTTTCGGGAATATTCTCCCATTCCTCTGTGAGAGCAATTTTGAGCTCACGAAGCGTGATTGGGGGAGGGTTTCGTTGTTTTACGCATCTGCCTAGCTCGTCCCAAGCATGCTCGATCGGGTTGATATCCGGGCTGCGCGCTGGCCACTCCATACGAGTAATGTTCATCTCTTGAAGGTAGTCATTCACAATCCTACCTGTATGAGGTCGGGCATTGTCATGCATAAATATAGCATCCTCACCTAAATTGACCATAAATGGACCAACGTGATCATTGAGGATTTCTTCCACATATCTTACGCTAGTTAAAGAGCTGTTTTCTATGATCACCAGCTCTGTGCGACTTTCAGAAGAAATTCCGGCCCACACAAGTACAGACCCACCACCGTAGGCTACTTTTTCTTCGATGCATGCTTGCTTGAATCTTTCCCCTGGTCTTCGATACACTCTGTGTCTTCCATCGTGCTTGTAGAGCATAAATTTTGATTCGTCGGAGAACATAACTTTTGACCAATCTTCAATACTCCAATTTACGTGGCTCTGGGCATATCTTAGTCTTGAAATACGATGCCCACGCTCCAGTTTAGGGCCGTTTGCAGGTCTAAGGGGTTTTAAGTTAGATTCAGCAAGCCGACGTCTTACTGTCCATGCACTTGGGTTACTTCCTCCGAGGCGTCGAAACTGATTTGTGAGTTCAGTTCCTGTGAGAAAGCGATTTCGAAGCATGGTGTTCACCAAGTATCGGTCTTCTCGTGCTGTGGTACACCTGGTTCTGCCCGTTCCTGGTCTGCGTAGGTTAGAACCAGTTTCTTCGTAACGTCGGAGAACTCTTTGTACTGTTGACAGCGACACACCGACAGTCCTGGCTGTATCGCGCTGACTCCGGCCGGTTTCCAGCATTGTAAGTATTCTGGTGCATTCTTCAGGCGTAAGCGACATAATTTCAGCTTGAATAATGAATATAGAGCACTATCAACATGGTTTATGTACCCACATAAATGACAGATTACAAACAAAAGCAAAACCAAATGCTGTAATTTCGTAGTTCCATCTTCGAAAGTGGCCCTTTTTCAAATTTGATTTTTTTATGATATAACTTTACAATAACTAAGAAGTTTTAATACCTTCATTTAAGGAGTATTACATTGTCTATTAAATACAATTTATTGCATTAACCTAGCATTTTTAGTTTCCGAGATTTTTAGGATTCTTTAAGTGACCCGGATTCATTGCTCTCGAGTGTAGATTCTTTTATATTTTGTGAATGTAAAAATATTGTAGGCCTAACTTATAGACTGTAGATTTGTAGACCATTTTCTATTTTGTTAAGTACTTGGTACTTGTTGACAGGCCTACACTGTCCACCCATACCTATTAACACTGTAATTTGAAAACATTGTCAAAGCCAATTATTTTTAAAAGAGTAACCGTGGAGTTTCTTGCCGGCTCTTCTCCATAGGAAACGACCAATTAGAACCGTGCACCTACCTTCTGACGTTTCATTTAAGTGCCCATGTAGGTTTAGGTGAAATAAAGTATTTTGATTTTGACTGCACTAAATATTTTTCGTGTAGACGCGCTTGAATTCCTCCATGTCGAATGTCATAATTATGTCGAATCTAGACTACACTGCGGGACTGTTTTCCAACTGAAGACGGTTGCAGTGTTGCTAGCAGGACTCTTTTATTTTATTGTTTTCGTGGTCACAATTTAATATATGAAAGTCAAGTGTATATAGTTTTCTATTTGACTGGTCATTGTAGCGGTTACTGGGAGGCATAGGACACTTAGGGTATTGTAGGGTAGGAATTGTCCTGAAAAATGGAGAAAACATTTCTTGTGAAGGTAGCATGAAAAAGAGATCGGCCGCCATAGGCGAGTTTCATTATAGCCTGCAGTATGCATGTAGCGAATCTTGTTAATTAAATATACCTACTTACCTATAATTAGGTCAGTTTAAAACTGCAATAACACGCAGTGTTAGACTTTATCTAGTGTTTTATTTGTTTTTAAATATCAATCCGACATTCAAGTCTTGCGCAGGACTACTATATTAAAGTTTTAAGTACAACAAAATTATGGTTATAGCAGAATTAACTACACTTTATGAGTATCGGCAGGCATAAGGCTTAACTGAAGTAGTTAGTTAACAGGTAGGGTATTAAGTTTAATTAGTGTGTAGTTATGAACAAAACAAATTTCAAATATTGTAATGATATTTGTATTAGCATTCATTGTCTCTCGCGAATGATGTCCAAGCGACAACTCCACTGGTCCATCCATGAGGTAATGTACAAAAGGTTTTGTTAGAATAAACAATTAAAATGTCAAACTAATATGACCTGTTGCTTTTCAGATCTAGTTATATAACCGCTTTATACTTTACGTGCACTTCGCTAACAAGCGTTGGCTTCGGGAACGTTGCGCCGAACACTGACATGGAGAAAGGTTTCACGATATTTGTTATGCTGGTTGGCTGTAAGTATTTATGATTTACCACTGACTTCTCTGACCCGGTGCTCAGGTTGTCACTCAGTCTCGTAGAAGCCCTGCGACTTGAGGACAATTGTGGGAATCAAACCAAGGAGTACGATAGTGCCTTTTAAGTTTATATAAGCAGGGAACTGCGACACTTGTCGCTTGAATATTTGAGACAGTGTTATGTAACAAACATTTATTATCTTCAGAAATATGATCAACGGATCGCTAATTTAAGGTGCTTCGCCGACCAAACGACCTTGAGCGTTCGTTCCTTCTCTGTCTCGTCGCTGAGTCTCGCTTTGTCTCACTCCCTGGGCACGCACCCTAACTTCACAAATTCTACATATCATTAAAAATGTATGGCTTCGCCGTTTCGCTACCGTCGTGGAGGTGATGCGAATATTTAGTTTCTGAAGTAAGTAACGAAACAGTCAAGCCATACATTTTTACTGATATGTAGAATTTGTGAAGTTAGGGTCGGTAGAGTTCGGCCGTGTAGATTCAGAAGCTTGGCTCTACATGAGATCTGATATCTTTTTCACAGGGAAACCTTATGTGGTCGTCTTGGCAACATTTTACATGAAAAGTTTTTGGTGGGATTTCAGTTCTTTTTGTAAGTTGCTAGGCAGTCGTTTTAGTGTTTATTTTTTTCTTCTTTTTTTGGGGTGTATTTCTTGCACATCAGCAGTGTCGGTTTTGCACATCAACAGTCAATTCGCTCACCTCGTCGTCAAAGGGCGTAAATAACTGAGACCTACCATGGGACTCTTGATTAAGGCGGAGGTTCTTGTAAGTACTTATTAATAGGTTTTTTAGTTACTGTCTACAGTCCCGTGTAAACTTTCATGTCCTAATTCATAAAATTGGTGAAAGTCTCATTCAAACTTCCACCCCCCCATTTTAGGGGATGGGGGGTGAAAGTTATAAGTTTATGATTTTTTTTGTTGGTTGTATACTAAACTTAGATTACATATCAAATTTCAGCTTTCTAGCACTTCAGGAAGCAGCCAAACATTTTGATGATCATCAGTGTGTCAGTGTATCAGTGAGTGAGTCAGTGACGAAATCGGTGTATTTTAGATATCAATAAAATCTAAAGTATTAGAGCTATTCAATTCAGACTTTGTATGTTTAATTAGTCTATTATTGAAATCATATTCTGAGAATATGAACTATCTGGTACATCGGAAACCAACTCTATGAGGGTTCAAAAAAACGACGAAACACTTCGAGAAAAGGTAGGTAGTGCCCTTGCGCTTCGCTTGGCTCGTCTTGGCGGGGGCACTACTGTGCCCCCAGATTACCCATAGAGAATGAGTTAATAGCCTCTGAATAACGCACTATGGCAAGGTTTTGGTCGGGGTACCGCCTTAAGGAGTATGGCTAATTAAGGCAGGGCGTATTATTAACGTTGTGTGTGGACATGCCGCGAGGTGATCGCGAACAGTCGGTCAACATTGACCGCTCGTTGAAGCCCGAGTTACTTCTGTTTGCTAAAGGCGACACCCTGCGCTATTGCCACGGAGAGGATATTTGATTTGTGACACCATCTTGGCAACGTGGGTGTACTTAAATGTGACTAAGAGAGTATTTTAAAAGGACGAACAACGTATCTTCCTGAAATGACCTGAGCTGGTCCCAGCCAAGCTCATTGTGAAAGAGCAAGAGCTTTTTCTTGAAGACCAGGAAAGTATTACAATTATGTCAGGTATATGCTTACTGTTAAGTAGGATTACTGTATTTAAGTTTGAAAGGCAAAGCAAAGACAGGTCGATGACATACACGAGGTAATAAACTTTGCCTCAAAGGATTAAAACGCTATACGTAACGACGAACCCGTAAGTGTCACAAGTGTGTAACACTTACGGCGGCAACCACCTCCGTCAGGTGGGACGTCCCGTCCGTCAGCCACATACAAACACGTTGCTAAACACGTGATCTCTAAGTACTTAGTCCATACGGTCGATATTGACGCGCATCACAAGTCGCAACATTGAAGAGCACATTGATTGCGAGTCCATTACCCTGATTACCTCGTTAATGTGTTACAGCTAAGTAGTGTGGACGATTGATTAGAGAAATTAAATGGAAAGTAAACGTGGCATATAGGACGCAGATTCACGGTTTTGGATAATCATCATATTGATACTTGCAAACAAAATCAGTTGTATCAGAGGACCAAAAAAGTTGGCCCTGAAGGAATGACAACTAAAAGACACTGTAACATGCAGATTACCTAAATACACATACGTAGGTATGTGTATTTAGGTAATTATTTACTTTCAGCGTATTGAAATTCAATATGCGTCATGCTTTTTTAAAGTAGGTATCGTTTGCTTTCCTCACTTGGGCATAATATATTCTCGAAAGATAATAGTAATTTTTCATACATATATACAAGATTTAGAGTGATTACAAAATTCTTACAACAACTTCCTTTATTGAAGGTCGGACGGAGCAAGAACCAGTACATCACGATGTTGAACTAAAAAGACGTGTACTTACTGTGAAAGGTAGTATCTCGTCATCTAGCCCAGCCCTATATTTTGTAACGCACCGCACCAAATGTACCAGGGGTCCATAGTGGCATAAGAGCTAACTAAGAGTCACTGGTCTTAGTAGCGTACTTCGAAACCCCTGCTTTCTTCAGTTATGTATGTGTTCCGATTCTGAAAAAGGAGAAGACACACTGTATAGTATCACACTAGAGGCTGTGCACAGTATCACTGTCACGTAGCAGGCAGTAGTTGTTCTTTCTTCGGTTTCCGCGGAACATACCTATTAAATGATGATTTAAAAATGTTTATCAAATATTTAATGTTTTGTCCGAACTTGACCCAAAAGATATTAAAATGCAACAGTGACTCGGTCTAGATGTGAGAGTGATGCGAATCTCAGGGGTCTGCTCAAGGCCGGGGTCGCGACACTCTTGCGAGACCGCTGATATTGTCAACACATTATACATTCGTCAGCCTCACATTAGGACTGCCAATATTTACACTACTTACATAATTATAAGCCAATCGAAGAGAATACAAATTGCGTTGCCACCGAACGCTATGCTAAAGGGTCTTACACTTGTTTGCTAAATGTTAATATAACTTTACAACATGCGGTATTTTGAGAACGAAGTTCCAGTTCAAAAATATTCCGTCAGTAAACTGTTTCGACACTCTGATGATGTTTAGTCACTGGTTATTTTTGCAGATTGTTGTCCGTCGTCCGAGATTTACATAGTTATCTATAATGATTGTATGTTGTTTCATCTGATTTGATACTAATTGCGCATTCAATGGCAGAACTAAAAATAATTAAGTAATTTAGATTTAAAAGTCTAAGGCCTCATCATTGACCTGTGGAGGTTATGGACTTATAATTAATTAGGTATCTGTTTATGTATAACTTAACGTCAATGATATTCTCTTGAACTTGACTTAAATAGCCTTACTTGTTAATGTGCAGGTATGAGTTTTTATAGACATAATGAGCCTCAAAATGAACAAACAATTTTTTTTTCTAATCTTTACATTCTTCAACTATGTTCTAGAATATTTAAATGGTTGTAAACTATTTGCATAAAACGATTTGGTTATCGAGATGTTTGTTGAATTATATAGCTCGCTCGGATATTATCTACCTACCTACATACTGACACTTAAATTTGGAATTTACCTGAAATTCTTATGAAAGTAAAAAGTTTATCATGTGGTGACGATATGTCAACACTGTCACAACTGCATGCCTCTCATTACATTTTATGGACACCATCAATTAATTAAAAGCATACATAAAACATATTAAGATTTCGACCGCCGAAGTAAGCCTAAAGTGGTATAATTTGTTTAAAGTTCAATTACTTGACCTTTGCCGTGTATGTGTTGTACGTGCGAGTTAAATAAAACGGCAATGGTTTATATAATGTAATCACTATGTACCCAATGTATGACCCAGTGAGAGGGGCGTGTGAGAACCGTACATCATCGTAAATTATATGAGCATGAATGAAGCTGTCTTCGTTGAGTATTTGAGACGATCGACGGTCATCACTTCCGTTTTCAAATGTTAGAGATGAATATTGCTTTAATATTAAGATTTCTTGGCCTAATTTAGAAAGTTCCAGGTTTTTGTAACACGGATGAGTGTCTTTCCTACACATTAATTGTGTTATTTGTAATTCGAGCAACAGGAATCAACATAAATCGAGATTTAACTATCTTTTATGCCAATCTATATCTTTTTCTTCTTCTTAGCGTGTCGATGGCAACCCAAATGGACTTGACTCAGAATAAGGTTACGTATTTGGCGCAATGGCGCTGGTAATGACTAGCGTCCACAGCTATCTATGTATATCTATATCTATACGTATTTTATTTATTTATTAATTTACTTTAATTGTATGATCCAAAGTTGATTTAACAGATCCAGGGGAATGATGAACATGTATGGATTAAACGGGGAATATTTCAGGGCGACAGTTTGAGTCCACTTTGGTTCTGCTAAGCCTTGAACCCTCTAAGCATACTACTGGAGGATACAGGTCTAGGCTATCGGTTGAGGAGAGAAGGTCAGGTCATATCTCACCTCCTCTACATAGATGACTTGAATCTCTTTGTCCCCAACAAATTGCGACTGATGGAGCTACTGAAGTTAACTGAAAGTTTCAGTTATAGCGCCATCAGGATGGAATTTGGTGTGAACAAATGTGCAGTTATGCATGTAAAGCAAGGTGAGATTATGGAATCCGAGGGAATTCAACTTTCGGATTCCATACACCTTAGATCCCTCTCCTCCTCCGAAAGCTATAAGTATTTGGGTATGTCGGAAGCGTTAGGCATCAACGTTTGGTCACCTGAAGAAGGTATTAATTAGTCTTCTTTCAGGCGAAAACAAGGTTCAATGGTTAGGTCATGCCGGTTTTGATGTACTCTTTCGGCATACTCAAACGGACTTAGATCGAACTCGACGCCCTGGATAGGAGGATCCGTACACAAGGTCCGCAAGGAGTTATGGCAAAGCAAGGACCTTCAAGGCCGCTTCTATCGGACTCTTCATGAGCCCGGTGTAGATTTCTTAGCGTCCGTATCCTGGTTACGTTTTGGTGACCTTTTCGGGGAAACTGAAGGTTGCATCTGAGCAATTATGGATGAAGTTATCTTGACGAATAACTACTACCGGAGACATATTATGAAAGACGGGACGACTGACGTGTGTCGGGCATGCCATCGTACGGGTGAGTCCATCAGACATCTCTGGTTGTTCTCGTCTGGCTAACGGCGAGTACTTGCACAGGCATAACCAAATAACCAGGATTAATCACCAGCAACTTGCTTTGAAATAATAACTAGTAGATTCTGAGGTACCGTATTACAAGTATGTGCCCGACCAAGTTCTCGAAAATGAGTATATCGCATTGTACCGGGATCGATCTATCATTACTGACAGGATAATTGTCACCAATAAGCCTGATATAGCACAATGATTATCAATATTACCATTCCACATGACGAGAACCTCGTGAACGCGCTGAGAAAGTGAAACAAATTAATTACACACACACACACACACACACACACACGAGGCACACGAGTTTGTTGACATGTGGAATGTGAGCTCGACAATCGGCACAATGGTGCCGATTGTCGTATCGGCAAATGGCCTGATGGCCGAAAGCCTCGATCAACTACTCTCGAGGCTCTCGTTAGGCGGTTGGATCAAGGGCCTGATTCAGAAGGCAGTACTCCACGATACAGCTCGCATCGTGAGGAGGTTCCTGTCTCTAGAGCCCTAACTACCGGTAGTTTGGACTCTGCTCTTGATACTGGTGGACCACTATTTTTTATATAAATTTTCATATGCTTTTATAAAAATATTTAAAAATGTGTTTAATAAGTATGAAAATAAATAAACGAAATAATAATATAATAAATTAAAAATATTTCCAAAACAAATATAGTTGGGGTGCTAAAGGATAACCAACAGATGCCATTTCTATAATTTTTGTAATTTTTGTAATTTTTCCTGTTTGGATGTGTGAAATTGAGTGGTATAGGTTTCACGTAAAAAATATTTAAGTAGTTTTCAATATTTGTAAATATGTGAGCACCATGTATCTATCACATAATTAATTTACCTGTCATTGCTTTATATTTAATTCTTTTTAACTATTGTGGTAATGTTTTAATTCTAGATGCATCGTCTTTATTTAAACCACCCCCATCCAACTGCTCAGGGGAGTAAGACAGGGGGATGTGATATCCCCGAAACTGTTCTCCAATGCATTGGAGGACGTTTTTAAGACGCTGGACTGGACTGGACAGGGTATAAACGTGAACGGCGAGTACATCTCACACCTTCGCTTTGCCGATGACATCGTCATAATGGCAGAGACGCTGGAACAGTTAGATCAGATGCTGCATAGCCTAAATGGAGCCTCTCGGCGGGTTGGCCTCGGTATGAATTTGGACAAGACGAAAATCATGTACAATTCGCACGTCTTGCCGAGTCCAATCCACATCGAAGGGTCGCTTCTTGAAGTTGTGAAGGAGTATGTCTACCTAGGGCAAGTCATCCAGCTCGGTAGACACAACTTTGAGAAAGAAGCCGACAGAAGGATCCGGTTAGGTTTGGCAGCGTTTGGAAAACTTAGTCAAGTTTTCTCGTCGCCAATCCCGCAATGTTTGAAGACTAAGGTCTTCAACCAGTGCGTCCTGCCCGTTATGACATACGGTGCCGAAACGTGGACACTGACAGTCGGGCTGGTTCACAAATTTAAGGTCGCTCAGCGCGCTATGGAGCGGGCTATGCTCGGGGTTTCTTTGAAGGATAAAATCAGAAACGAAGTTATCCGGAAAAGAACCGGAGTTACTGTCATACCTTGCAGAGTTTGTAAGCTGAAGTGGCAGTGGGCTGGCCATGTTTGTCGGAGGACCGATGGCCGGTGGAGCAGACGAGACCTGGAGTGGCGACCGCGTATCGGCAAGCCTAGTGTGGGACGCCCCCCAGCTAGATGGACCGACGACCTCAAAAAAGTGGCTGGGACAGACTGGATGCGGAAGGCGGAGGATAGGGTGCTGTGGCGCAGCCTGGGAGAGGCCTATGTCCAGCAGTGGACTGTGTTAGGCTGAGTTGAAAATTGAATCGTCTTTACATATACTTATATAATTAATTGAAATAAATGTACCATTATCTAGCTCGGAAGTAATATAATTAGTTAATTTGTGTACTGCTGGGCTAGTAGATCTTTTGGGCCTAAAACCAAATTGACTATCTGAAAGTAGTCTGTTATCTTCCAGATATCTTATCAATCTACTGTTAATTATTTTTTCTAAAAATTTTGAGAGGCCTGTTAGCACTGAAATGGGTCTGTAGTTATTCACACAGTTTTTGTCTCCAGACTTGAATAGAGGTGTGACCTCGGCTTTTTTAAGCAATTTAGCGAATATACCTTTAGATAAACATAGCTGAACAATGTAGGTTAGCGGAGGGGCAAGTAGATATTTAAATCGTTTAAGTATATTATTGGGTATGTCATCCTACCCAGTAGCACAAACATCCTCTAACCCGTTTATTAGTTAATAATATAATAATTAATTAATTTGTTAGTTAATAATTTTATAGTTAATTTTTTAGTTTACTCTTCATTTACGTCGGTAGCTAATAAAACAAAAGAGTTTAGTGTAGAGGTTGTCGTAGTCGGGATTTGACGGGAAAAATTACCAGATTTTAAAGATTTTGCAGCCAAGTTTTTACGAACTTTAGCAAAAAAGTTGTTTACTTTATTCATTGCTTCGGATGGATTTAGCACTAGTCTAGTTGATAGTAAATCAAGTGGAGGTTCGGGTTTTTCCGATCTAAATGTATTAGTTTATCCACACAAGTTTAATATGTTTCCCTGCCTTCTGTAATTTATTTTTATCATGCTGATTTTTTAGTATTTTCAAAATATTATTACAGAAGTTTCGATACCTTTTAAAAGTATCAGAAAGTATTTCGTTATCAGGTGCGAATTACTACACAATGATGCTGACGTGCAAAGTGTGCTAACAATAATGAAACTGTTAGCACAATTCGCATGTTAGCGAAAATTGAGTACACAACTAAACATCCATTAAACATCCACAGCGCATCATCCACCACCACTCATCCTCGCCCCCCCGCAGTAGGTCCCACCAGCGCATCGTAGCCATGACCTTGACAATGGCAGCGCGCGGCTCGCGACACCCACGCGCATGCGCTCTCAACGCCATGCTCTCACGACTTATGTAATGTCCACATTGTTAACGAATGTATTATCATGCATCTCATGCTGTTTGAAGTAGCTTTGTAAACAGCACTTAGTGAGCATTTGATTATGAATGGCGACTTACGAAGTGATTAATTGATTTAAGCGTTGACAAGTCGTGTTTAAGAGTGCGTAGATGATGTTGTGTTTCGAATGATCTTAATGAAACGTCGGGCTCAGGAATAAGAACAGTTGCAGAGCCATACTTGTACTTGTACAGGACTACTTCGACCATGTGCGGAGGAAGACGTTTTAATATTTGATAGTTTGTCTAAGACTTAAGATTATTGAATATATTTATTATGCATGCATTCCACAGTTTATTAGCTGGTTGAAGGATGCGTGAGAAAATGGATGAACATAATATTAAATTGTTTATAGCGGTTTACGCTGAAATATACATGTGTGCCTAGCTACCAGTCACTTACTTTCTAAAGTTGATCAGAACAAGAAAAATATAGTTTTCAATGATATTCAGTTTCACCCTGAAACACATGTTTCAATAAACCTTGATCGGGCAGGTCGCTACCTTAACATTCTAATTTAGAACTATCATTACTTTCACCTGTAATATACATATTTATAAGGCACTCATAAACCATTGCATGGGAAATATGACTACTGTGACTAAATGTACACTTCTTGTAAATGTTTAAAAATAATAGCAGATTATTCACTAAGGGGCTAAAGCAGTGTATTTTAACACGGGCACTAATTTAAATCCCGAATACAACGAAGGATTTTAGGGCTTCCGAGCGTAGCAGTGGAAGTCTGAGTTAACTTCTAAGTGAAGCAAGGGAATTAAGACAAGAATCCTGAGTGCAGCGAGGGATTCAATTTCACCCAAGACGAAGACAACTTCATCCCCGAGGAGAACACTCTACTTTTCTCACCTACTGCGAGGTAATAAAAATCAATTCGCCATTAGCGAGCAGGTGGTGTGAAAAAATAATTATATTATTATAAAGTTGTATCTAGCTAATCTGGACGCCAATTTCATGGCTTTAAATATGATTGAGAAAGAAAACATAACATGGAATCCATCTAGAATGTTATCAACATCGTAGTTGTCTGTGTGCAGGTTTTAGTAATCGCAGCAATAAATTTATCAAACAGTTTGTGTCTGATGCTCAAGCACCCCATAACTCAACGGGTGTCTGTGTTCGTACATATTTGTGTGCTGACCTCGCCTACTTATGTACGAGTTGTATTATATTATTAATATTAATATTAAAATCAGTGGCCTCGATCCACCTCACTTTATTTTTATCCCACAATTATTATTATATTGTTAGTTTTTGAAGCTAGTCAAACAATGGCTAGTCGCTGTACTGCATAAAATAATAAATCAACTCGGTTAGTCGTAGTTCACAGCTAGACAATGGATAAAGGCCTTCTGCATTCAGTATAGCCCTAGACGCCGTTATAAAGTGGTCGGTCCATCTAGCTGCAGTCCCCATCTTAGAAACCATTGCAGAGTCGTGTTCTGGAGATAATTTCATCATCATATCATAATCAGCCTATAAAGTCCCCACTGTCACTGTTGGACACAGTCACACAGGCCTCCCCTCGGTAGGAGGGAGCAGGCCATGCGCCTCCATGCGGGCTCGGTGCGGGTTGGTAGATGTCACATGTCTTCGAATTTTGGTTCTAGGACAAGCCGGTTTCCTCACGATGTTTCCTTTCACTGTTTTGAGAACAGTGGTGATGAAATAATTTACAAAAAGTAAAGTGTCAGTCTGGGTTCGAACCTACGACCTACAAGTCGTAAGTCGCGGCCGTTAGAAAACAAATGAGGCAATGGTTTTATGATCTAACTAACCACCAACAAGATCTAAGGTTATCTTAGATAGATCTTTTATTCCGATAGTCCTAGATTCGCTGCAATGTTGCACCACCAAGAGTAGAACGGCTGTGATTAATTATAATTACCACAACATGGCGAAATATTCCATAGTGTCGTATTACAGGTGCCACAGAGTAGCGAACACTCCTCAGGTATCGAATTAAATAGGTGCGTTTGACGCTGACTGACAAACCGACGGTAACTATACATTACATGTTGTAACTGTAGTAATATTGACATGGGCAGGGATTGTTGTACAAATGTTAATAACTACCTCCTCCGGCTGTAAATAGATGGGGTCGGCATTAATAGCCCTGATGCCGTGGTTAGCTATGGACTACGATATAATGTATTTAGCCTGTTATTGAAACTACCCCATTCGACCACAAAACAGAAATAATCATGTCACTATATGGACCACATTTTAAGTAGAAGATGATCGTGTGGCTTCGTAGTCTAAAATGTCCAAAGTTATTGTCTTTTTTTGCACCTCAGACTAAATTAACTTTCAACTGGCAGAACATCAATTAATCTTGATTATAACTCTATTTATAGAAGCTTGATAATTAACGCAATCAGTTTAATTCACTGTATAATTACATGATTCTGAATATAATTTGCTATGTCTGCTACATTTTGTCCGCTTAGGTTCTTTGGTTTGCAAACATATGTTAATGTTCCAAGGATGTCCGATTCCGAAATACAAGCCAAGTTGTGGAATATTTCGATGACACTAACGTTAATAAAATTCTGAGAATGACTGGATGTCCTTTTGTAAGTGTATTGGTAAATAACTTCCGAACTATAACCGTATGGTAATCGTTTGTTAATCCCGCGGTTACTGCGCACGCAGCTCGTGGATGGCTTGGATATTGAGTTTTGAAACCATTTCGTAGCGCGATAGTCTGACGTTAAGTGTGCCCTTTCGATTATTGAAGAGTAAATAAAAGAAATAACGGAACCTCATATAGCCAAGTAGGTAATCGTGGGTGCCTTGTTTTGTTCTGATTTCGACATTCACTATTATCATAAGGTATATTGAATGCTTACAATAAAAATATTTTAAGGCCGAAAATCTTTGCATAATTTTTTTGTGTCAATGCTTATATAACTATAATTGATTATGTTTATTGTTTAAATCTGTCCTTGAGCTCTAATAAAATTGAGCAAAACTGTGCCTTACTAGACCAGTTCTTAAAACTAGTGCTGTCTTAGTTTAACTGGTCACTCATATATTTTGCTGTATGAACGACGAACATTGTAAACGAATACTAAACATACACAAACATCACGTAAGTTTCCTCGATGGGTGGGCAGAAGTGTGCCTTCATAGTACACCCACATTTCGCCAGATGTAGTTAGCTTATATAAAATGATTTTCAAATGTACACAAACTATATAATTTCGGTTCATTCACGTTTATTTACTGCTAGTTGCATTCAATCGTCATAAAAGTGGTCCGTAATCTGCCGCCGCGCCGTGGGTCCCGCCATAATCATAATATTTGTTTTTAATAATGTTCGTCTGAATCGTAGGTAACGATTCTTATACGCAACATTGTGTAAAAGTGACCGGACACAGCAACCTATGAAACGATGTGATTATAATTTCTTTTTTCCATCGTTTTTCCAATTAGAAAGAAGAAATGTCAGCAGTGGGCGTTAACGGATCAATAATGACTACAACTAATCGGTCAATTCGTCATTGGTCTCGACGACAACACCAACTAGACGACGCCATGATGCGTCTGCCTGGTCTAGCCCTATGTTACTTTTGGGTGGGCATAACAATGGTTTCTCCATGGAGTATATAATCGTATAGGCATACTTAAATACTAGAACCTTTACGTACGACTAAGTTAGACCTGCCACATTTAGCTAACACGAAAACGATCAGGTTTTGCCGTTGTGTGCAAACCTTTATAGTTGAGAAATGGACGATTCGAATATAAGATTAGATATCTGAGAGTAGTGAGAACTGGCCCACTGACTGCAGTGAGCAAGACTGCGCAACGTCGGGATGAGGCGCGACGGTCACGTGACTCATAGTCAATAACAGACAACATCTATCCTACCTTATAGTATTATAAATGCGAAAGTAAGTTTGTTTGTTTGTTACCTTTTCATGCCTAAACCTCTGAACCGATCATCATGAAATATTGCACATACGTTGTCAGGGGTACAGAAAAGGACATAGGGTACCTTTCATCTAGAAAAAAAGTACTGTTCCCGAGGGAAGAACAATAACTTGCGACGGTCACAATTTCGAATCATGATTGAATTATATTATTAGAAACTTTAGTAGTGTGTTACGATTTAATTAAAAAAAATATCAGTAATACATTTTGTGAGTCTAGAGTGAACTCCAACACCGTTTGATCGAACACCATGAAAGTTGGCACATAGGTAAGTATATAATTATGTATTTTTAATGAAGAAGGATTAACAGGATTCTTCCGACATCCATGCGGGCCAAGTCGCGGTAAAAAGCATGTCTTCTATAAATGTTACGCACTGCGCTATCGACACGCTGCGCTATCGACACGTTTAGTAGCAAATGGCTTGCGTTTCTTCTAAGTCATCATCAATAATAAGTACTTAAGTAATCAGTACATTAGCTGTTTATCTGTTAATGAAATTCAAACATTGTTGACTGCCTGATTCGTCTAGTGGTCGCAAACGCGGCAGCTGTATGTGTGGTCCTAGGTTCCTCAGGACGGGAAAAGAGTTACCTAGTTTTTCTAGTAGCAGTATGGAGTTTTGATTTGCGCCCAGTTAATGGAATCAGGCTGGCGTCTCATTACATACAGACATAATTGGAGAAATGTTGTGTTTAAGCTTATGTAACTGAAGTAGGGACCTTTAGTTACATAAACATAAACACAACATTTCTCCTTCACTGTAGTGCACCAGGTATATTGAAACGGATTGCAGCTGGCTTGAGGGCGTCGCTATTGACATTATGCTTCAGAGCACCGCGCACCGCGTGGAGAGGGCAAACGTTTTAGAACGAACTCACCTACCTACACGCTTTCCCAATCACTTAGAAAAAGTGGTTAATACTAGACTGATTAGCTAGAACGAAATACTTTCATCACAAACTAATTGATTGCTTTAAGTAATTAACTACAATTATTCATGTGTTTGCGTCATCGTAAGAATTGCGAAACATTGATACATATTTATGAAACGATTTGACATTTGTATTGAGCTAGAAATATATTTTAGATTGAATACCTAAGTACTTAGCAAATTCTAATACTTTGACAAAAAACGTGTCTTCTATGAGACACGCTTTATGATAAAATCTTTTAAATTGGTGATTGTTATTACGACGCTAAACATTTAGGCTGCTTGTGTGTGGAGGGTTCTGATGTGAAGGGTTCCTCTTGTGTTGTCATCTGACATTGTGCTGGGCTTTGGCATTATAATCTTTGTTTTCCGTTTTTTTTTAGTTTTCAGGTGTATTTTTGTTGCTGCAATGCAAATAAACGCATTTTTCTTTCTTTCTTTCTTGATGCGTTAATGGACATATTTCGATAATATAATTCAATAAAAGAAGATAGTTTAGTTTATCGAACACATTCGGTTTAATGCTCCCAACAATAAATCACAGTAATTTTCAAAGTTATATTTACAACTAAATGGCTATATGACACTAATTACTATCTACAAATATACCTCCTTCACTTCTATGGTGATTCATCTACCACCATCCCCCGTAACCTCCGGTCCATCCAGAACGACCAGTCCATCCGGAGCCTCCAGTCCATCCGGAACCTCCAGTCCATCCGGAACCACCGGTCCAACCGGACTTTCCTCTCCAACCTGAACCACCGCTCCATCCAGATGATCTTCCTTTCCATCCAGAGCTACCGGACCATCCGGAGCTGCCACTCCATCCTGGACTGCCGGACCATCCGCTCTTGCCTCTCCAGCCGGACCCGCTCCATCCACCACCGCCGCCACCACCTGAGTAGATAACCACCGGCCCAGACCACCCTCTCTTGATGTAGCCTGCTGACGATATTGCCAGCGCCACGGACATAACTACGATCGAGACCTGAAACCGAAGAGAAAAATTATGTTCATAATGATAACACTCAAAGCTCAGCTTAGCATTATTTGTAAATGTTATTAACTGTATTAAAAGTAATGGAAATCAAAAGATAATAAAGTACTTGTATTTGCTATAACTTAGGTACGAGTATAATGAAATGAACGCAAAAGGTCGATGTTGTTCGTCCATACAAAAGACATCAACGCGCGCAGTTTTTGAAAATAATTGCATTAATATTGGAAATTGTCTGGGAACTGTCTGCGGGTGTCTAATATTATGTGTTATTTTTAAGATTAATATAATTAAGTGTTAACTTAGATAGTGGTTGGATCAAATATCTTTGATTTATTAATGATTCTAAGTTAACCTTCATGGGATATTGAGCAATCATCACATAACTGAAAGGGCATCGAACCGGGCTGATGATGATGGTTTTGTGACGGTGCAGAGGAAGAAGCGCCGACAAAGAACCAACAAGAACCGCTGCGGCACAGCTCCTATCAAGCCCGACATACCTGTTCGAGCCGCCCAGCTGAACACTCCCGTGTATATTTCCCGCCTACACTATACCACTAAGGCCGAGGACATCGTGGAGTACGTATGCCAAAGGACCAAGTACAGGCCGAGAGTGCAGTTGCTTGAATCGCGCCGCAACGTCAACTTCAAGGCGTTTGTGGTGCGAGTACCTACTTGCTACCTGCACCTCGTCATGGCAGAGGACTTTTGGCCGCAAGGTGTAATGTTCCGTCGCTTCCGCGGGCAAGTGCCACACGATCGCACAAAGACAGTGCTCGAGTGAAGTGTGTTTTACTAACTTAGTTTTAAGTTCATATACTAACACACTTTGTACTATTATGGTATATATGTTAGTCTGTAAGGTATTTATCTATGGGCCAAAGTAGCCTGAAAATAAAGGATTTATTATTATTATTATTATAACTGAAAAGACATGAATTTTATTTATAATGTTCTCATAGTATCCATTTAAAAGTGTGGGTAATGTAATGGAAATAAATAAATATAATAGAAGAACTCTGCTCTACAGAGAGCAGAGTTCTTCTATTATACAACAAGTTCGTTCGAGTTCATGTAATAGTTCAACGTTGTACCCTACAGCAATAATAAAGTATTCTTGCTGAAATGGAATTGCTGCTACATTTCCAATATTGCATAAAACCATAAACTTCTAATCATACCCCAGATCCATACACCCACAAATTTAATTTTGCGTGTATTTCTAATAATCCCATGTTACACTAGAACGGTGTAGCTTGCAGTGTTGCCACACCTCGTAATAAGAGCACTCTCGGCTGTAAACCTGTATTCTAACACAATTACTTGGACTCGCTATAATATCATTCGTTTCGTCACGTCCCTCGTAAAGTCTCGCGAATTATCTTAAATGGTCTGCGTTACTTTTGGCACAAATGTTACATAAACATACGTGCACTAAGCAGTTCTAGCGCATTCGGAAACCTTTTATCTTAAGTAATCCTCTTACATAGGACAGTTAATGCTTTTTATTTCTTCCTTATTGCAATTCAGTATTTGAGTCATATTTTATTTTAGCTCGCACATCGTATTTTATTCAAAATGCATTGTCTTTGTTTATGATATACTTAAAAAATCTTTTCAAAGAGGAAAGATTTATTTCTTTTTTATTCTTTTTTTTCTTCTCTTTTCTATAAAGGAAACCTTTCTAATGCATGAAACATTGTAAAATGACGTGAGTTGCAATACGCAGCCGAACGCAACACAAGTCAGCAATATATTATTAGAGTGTCGCCGTAATCTCACACTTTAAAAACATTAAATGAGCAGTTGAGCACTAATAAACTTAATGTGCAAGTATGATACAATAACACCTTAATTTACGACACCTGCGCCTGCGCCTTATACGCTTTAAGGTTGTCACACACGGCAGCTATAATGTACAAAATGTATAAAAGGTGTAATAAAAATAACTGAAAACTTGAAAATGGATAATTTTACTACGGGAACAACCCTGAAACCGCGAAAAATATCTGCTGATTTTTCTATTTCATAGTAAAAGATGTTCATAATGATGAGTGGCCTTTTCGGTGATTTCTATAACGCCTTGTAATATAGCAAGACACTTTAATACATTTTGTACTAAGACCGTACAGAAGATGAGATGGGATGGATACTAATGACATGTATACTTTATTTCATCTTTCACTTTAAGTTACAGAAAAAATAAATACGAAATATATTATACATTAGTGTAATTTAAAAAGTGCATCAAGACGTTAAACTTATAACAGTAAAATGTACAAAATGATACACATTACATTTTAGCTACGTGTGGAGTGTGTGCCGGGCTTTAATCTGCAGGACGCAACCACACGTGAGCATTGTCACTGGACCACCGAAAGTTGGCCAATTGTGACATCTCTCACGAGTTACTACCGTAGTAATGTAAGAGTGTATCATTGAGAGATGGTGCGGTTTGACGCCACGTTGTGATCGCAACTTGTTGTGTGCGATTCCATTGTGAAACAATCACTTTAATGTTTGTTTTGGAGTTTTGGAATAACTGTAACTGCAGAAATTATTTAGTAGACCTATTTATTTAGACATTAGATTAGATTAGATTTAGATTTTTTATTAGAATCCCAAAACAACAAATACAAACCGAAATAAAAATCACTTTCTTTTCTAGAACCGCACACAGTTAGTTACCTATGTAGTTATTTGCAGATATTTGAAAATGCGTACTAAGAACAGACAATAAAAATAATAATATAGACCCCACCGCCGTATCTCTACGTTGACGTCGTGGTGGGGCTTGCGCGCTCCTGAGCTCTAGGTCTGTACCGGTAGATTTTACTTTGCCGAAAGAGGTCTAGGGTTTATAGCTAGACCAAGAGAGATACAGAAGCCTGCAGGGCAGCATGTGGCGAGCTGTTGGGCAGTAGCGACTCCACGAACCCAATCTAACGGGAGAAGTCATGTTTCTCATCTCTGGCTTGCCGTTATTGGCCGGCTGGAGTGAACAATGACGAGGAACAGAGCTCCCACCTCTTTCTTGCCTTTATTGGCCGGCTTGAGTGGAGATTCGCAAGAGCAAACGTGCTCGGAGGAAGAAATTATTCCAAAAAATCGGTGAATACAGAACAAAATTTCTCAAAAAGTTAAGGTTAGTCTTCGAAGACCGTTTGCCTGTAGCTACAGCGGTTGAGGTACCTGCCCTGACTGCCCCGACTCAAACATCCACCCTGTATGGTATATTAGAATTATTTAAAATTTACTAATACACCTATTTGACTGTTTAGTCAAAATTAAGGAGGGGGTCAAATTAATGCTAAGTCCTAAGTAGATGTGTAATAATATTGTAATAATTGATAGAACTGGACTTACAAGAAGCTTCATGGTGGTAGTGTGTTGCGACACTGCACTCGGTATGCAGCATGTTTGCATCCTCATCCTTTTATATCTCATACACACCCATTTCATGCCAGAACTAACGTCACAGACTAGCTGACATTGTTCTAAACACCAGTGTAACATAGCCTCGGTTGAACCAAAACATTGTCGAATATATTTACTCTGTGACGTTTTGCTTAGAGCTTAGCCAGGCCTACTGAATTCTAAAAATCACTAAAGGTTTGCTGGTTTTGTTAAGCCATAATATGTGCCACACTATTGATAGCCGGCGATGTATAGTGAAAATGTACTACGCATCACATCTTAGATTTTTATCTCAATGGATCTGTCTTGTGCTTTAATAGTCTCATTGATATTTGGAGGCGAGCAGCTATTGAGCTCATAATCCTAGGTTACTGACTCCGAAATAACTGCAAAACATATTAGACAAATATTTGCATACATAATAATGGAGATTTATTGTAATGTGTGACCTCGGCGGGCGCTCGTCCGCTTTTGTTTTCAAATGTCGATTATTACGTTTAAATTATGCATTAAATAATTAAAATTTCCGACTGATGCTGATCATGAACTATAACTCTTTATAATGCAGAATAAGTATGTCCAAACATTCAACAGCTATGTATGTATATGTCCGGCAATGTACGATGCATGTTATTTTTCATATTAGTAAAATTACTTTCGTTGTTTAAACAAGGAAATTATACACTCAGGAGGGAAAAAAATTGAAAAGTCTGGATAGCGGAGCCACAAATTGTTTAATTACTTGTTACTTATATTGCAGAAAGACAAACATTAAGTACAAGAATTAAATAACTACAGAATGAAGCATACCCCTATTATAACTTAGCTGCTGCACGTATACGTAGATCAGGTGCCATGATCTGCAAACCCTATAAACAGGTATAATATAATAATATACTACAATATAATACTGAAGTGTCTACTCCGACAATCAAGCTACTTTATAATTTCCCGCCGGCGATCGCGCCCTTTGGAAAGGTGTGCATGGCAAGTCGAAACAGAATTCGCTCGTTTGTCTGCAGCTTTACGTAACAATAATATTCATAGACAATAAAATTATGACCGATACATAATATATCGCCATTAACCTTACTACATAATGGACTGTGGACGAATACAACGACTTAATAACATTATGTATGTATTATTGATGAGAACTGTTCGAGAGGACACGTCTTGTTGTCCTTACATTTGTATTTGGGGATTTAATTGTTTGTGGGAATTCTTTTGATTAGACAATCGGTCGCACGAGAGTTTCGTATGAGTTATGTTACACATTTCTTGTAATTTTGTTGACTGTTCCAATCAAGTTATATATTTGTGCTATTTTTACGTCAATAGTACATAGTATGGCGTGCGGACACACTGAGTACCTCTTGCCCGCTAGTTCGACACCTTTGCCATTGAAATATTTTCATCGGTATTTTGTTGAGATGATCTTATTTTCTAGATGGTGACTGGAATACTCTCCTAAAACGGATAATGTCATTCTATTTTCGACAGCTTCAATACGGAAAAAATTGCAACAACAATCTAGTAATTAAAAAATTAATAGGCAATTATTATTGACAGCTCACTGATGCTGCTGCTTCATTCATTTTATTTAATTACCGTCGCGTCGTACAAAGTAATCTTTAAATGCATCTTTGAGTTTAATTGGTGTCATAAAACATTGTATGAGATGTGATTCATCATAATAAAAGTCGGTATATGACAATTATTATTTCAATAATTGAATTATTTGATTGGTAACCTGCAAAGAATAGGCGATCCTTCCTCTGCCTGTAGCTTGCGTAAAAGTATGTTAAGGTTTTCGGTTATGAGTAAATCAGAACAGCCGATCGTTTCGGTAAAAAAACACCGTGATTACTTACGTGAAATAACCAGTCAATGTAAAGGAAAATTTTGATAGAGGTATTGTGGAGGTTGGTCGGAACGTGATGGTCCAGCTTCAGCCGGAGATAAGTAATAAATAGACTAATGGTAAGGTCACTAAATCAATGATAGGTCATTTGTGGTCAAGGTTGGAGATAAATTATAAAGAAGAAATAGAGTTCACATCAGGCCTTTTACTGGGATGTCTTCGGATGTTGAAAAGGGGTGGAGGTGACTGCAAAATTTACAGATTCAACTGCGCCTCCGTTGGTGCATCATCAACCTCGCTAAGCTGAGCCAGCAGAGCAGGTTTCACAATTAAACAATCCACAGTCAGCATCAAATGCAGCACCAGAATCATTAACATGTATCTACTATGAAGACTTGCGAAGCTCTGCAGATTCTAATCAAGGTCTACGACGTAGTGAGCGCGAAAGGGCAATGCCCCGCTATTTGAGGCTATTTACATAGTCATGTAGATTGATTGGAAAGGGGATGTTTCCGAATTAATTTATAACTTCAAGTGTTCCGAACAAGCTTATTGGACTTGGGTATTTGATTATCTGTGGGAGCCGTCATTGATGGCTAGAGTATATATTCGGTTACACGAAATAGATTTACAGAATATGTAAGATTTCTAATGAATAAACCAGATTCAATACCATAATAAGTGGTTTCCTTACAATGTTCACACATACTTAAACGATGACACGGCGCCGATTGATATCATGACGATCGTCGATGATTTTTTAAGTTTTCAGGTATTGCCCCAGCTTTTGTATTCGCCCATAATTAGATTTCGGCTTATTGTGTACCATAAGATGTAAACTTTGTTCTATTGTCGTTTTTTTACAATTTCGACCAGGTGATAAGAGGGGATTTTTTTATTTTATAGAAAAAAAAATCTTACGGTTTCCGATACGTTTTGCCATTGTGGCAGCCATTGTATTTCCTCAACACTGGATTTAGTAGTTTATGCAAGCTTAATTCGATTGAGTTTCTTTTTTCAGGTTTGGGCAGATTTACGGTCGATATGAGACGACACCTGAAATTATTTTGCTCCTGCCAACTTCAAATTGCCTTTTAACTCTATTTCAGCCAATATTACTGTTGTTTCCCGTTCAACTGAAAGGAAGACTTCTGGTAGTGCTTAGTCAACTCTTGACTATGGCACCAGAATCACCCAACATTTTTCAAATATGACCTATCTTTTGAACGCTCAACCTAATTAATTAAATAAATTAATCAAATCCAGCATTCAAATTCTCGAAGTTATTAGCGATTTAAATATTACATGATTTTTTCGGTCTCCGTAGTACACCGAGTGAAAAGACGTTTCCACATCACAAGTTGATTCTGATAGAAGTCATAAATCGGAAGGAAAAAATATATAATCATCAGCAGATCTAGTCGCAAGCTCATCTCAGCGACACTCAATTGCAAAACTTGTCAAAAATGTAGAGAAATTTATTTAGGTATTTCAGATTGAGACAAAGATTAGAATGCGATTACGGGAATTGCCCCTCTATTGTGTGAATGTATTGCAGATCGCAGTACTGTCTTATTAGCTCATTGAAGGATGCCTCTTGCCTGGTAAGAATGATTTTTGAGACAATATACCTGTACCCTAATGTTTATGTCGCTTCGCATCCTCGATGATGTCATATATAACTAGCAAATTATTCATAAACGACAAAGACCATCCTTTAGATAAGTCGTGCTAACCATGACTACAGACCATTAACCTTTCGTCTTAACCGTTGTGTATAAAACTGCATAATAATAATAATAATAGGTATAATCGGAAGTTATGTTAGAGTTGTTTTATTAAAATCCTTGTTTAACAAAAACATAAGATTAGGTTTTGAAATGCCTGTCACATTACATACCTATAGTGGTGTTCACAAGTGAGTTCAACTAACTTTTTATATAATGCTCTAAATGCGCCTAATCTGAAGGTCTAACAAGAAACTCCCAATTGCGCAAAATGTTTTGTCTAATCACACAACATTTGGTTAAAATAATCCCAGTAGTGTAAAGGAGGCCGCGTGTCGTAACGAGGCACCGAACCCGTCGACAGGAAACGACAATCGATCAACATCCACACAGCCTTGATATTTACTGAGAAGCGGTTATATTACCGACTAGCTGCTGCCCGCGGCTTTAACCGCGTGGATGTCGGAAATTATCCCACGGAAACGTGCTACCGGAACAAAAAGCCTTTGTTACTCCTTATAGCATCAGCTATCTGCCAGTGAAAGTCCCGTCAAAAATTGTCCAGCCGTGTTGCAGATTAGCCGGATCAGACGGACGAACAAAAATCTTAAAAATTGGTATTTTGTTATAAGTTTCGTATATACTTCCATACGCATTTAGTAAAAAGTATTTTGACATTACAAACAGATTTTCAAATTTATTTATTTGTAGTATAGTATGTACAATATTTGGCCATATGAGCTTCAGGCCTCAGATAATATTTATTCATATGAGCCGCCGCGGGTTCACCAGACGCGGTAATAAAACTCAATTAGACTAAGATTGCATCCATAAATTAATACATCAAATTGTACATTAGTTACTGACAAATTTAGCTGCGCAAGTTAACTAGTCGCATCATGCCAGAGCACAAATACCCAGTGATGAATGTTGCCCTGCTTTCAGACCAGTTATGTCATAATAGTCATAGTAATTTTTGTTTAATTGTTTTATTTATTTAGAATTACTTAAACGTCGTACTTGATATCGAGTGGTTGTATGTTCGACGCGTTATTTGACATCAATTAGTACATACAAGACCTTCGTTAGATCCCACAGTAAAATTATTCTTTTGACATCATCTGGGAATCACAGGACCTTCCCAGAGCCGTTTTAGAATCTAAACAATTAGATTAAAACGTAGAAAATAAACGAAAGAACATGCAAAAGGTTACTAGTTTGCAATTGGTTGCTTTTAAGGATCATAGAATTCGACACAGATGTTTAAATGTTATGAAGGCGAAGTAAACCAATCAATAAGTAATTAGGTCGACACTGATTGGATATGGAACCACATAGATACCACGTTTTATAGGCTGGTTTATAGAGAAGTGCTTCATAAACAGAGAGTCTGTTCGATTGAATCGCCAATTAACAAAAAAATCAATGCAACTCACTCGTTACTATAATTATGAGTGTATATTTCAGATATTTTCTAGTATTCGTTCAATTCACGTGTTAAAGTTCTTTCTCCGCAGTTTTTTGGGAATATTTCATCTTGTTGGATAGGACACCATGTCCTAGAAAATGAAACCTACAACAAATCAACGGACACAATGTCATCATTAAAGAAATCGAATAATATCGATACAAATAAAATTAGCAATCAGAATAAATCGTAATGATAAGAACCGAAACCTTCCTGCACACTTCATAGTAAATTGCTATAATAAATATGTACATACCTACCGGTACATAATTACTAGGTAAGTGCAGATTCGTAGCTAATCATATTTACCGGCTATAACTCATCATATATGGGTAATAGGTGGCACAAAGTACATTGGTGCAGAAGTCGCACTTATCCCAAGAAATATCTACAGTACGGGTTCATTTACAAACACTTTTACATCTATAAACACCTAGATAACAATCAAATGTATGGAACTACCTACTACTAATCTTAGGTCATTATCTTCATCAGTCAGCCGAGAGACTCTTCCGGGCGAGCTCACAACGACCGGTCCTGTGCCTCCCACATTCAGAGGCTACGCATGACCTGTCGTCTGTCCACCTTCTTGATTGGGGTTTTCCCTCGTTGAGACTTTAGGGTACATGGTTGAAACTCCAGTGCTTTCCGGCCCCATCGACCATTTGTAGGCCACACAAATATTAACGAACTCGTGTGGGGCGATTTAACTCGAGATCGCTCCGTCACTACAAGTCACCATCGTCCTACCTTAGTTCCAGGCGGATGACGAGCTGGCGTAGTGGCTGAGCTATTAACCATAATTGAGCATCTTATGTTTGGAGTGGATCTTTTGCCCCTCGTTACAATATTGCTGTCGCCTAACGTTCTTATAAGTATGGGTGCACAAAGCTCTTAAGATGCGTCGGGTTTAACCACATACCACCAGGCGACCTTACTCTTAACACATTAGGATATTATTATAATCTATGAATTACGATCTGTAATTTCCTTATTATTGATTCCGATTATTTTTGTGAACATCTGACCGCGAACTGAAATGTCAATATTGATATAACTAATTAAAAATATAATATGATGAATTTTTAATTTGCTACCTCATATTCTACCTATGTAAATTTTCCTAAATCGCCAATATTACATACATGATTGTATACATAAAACTTTTATTTTTGTAGTGTTTATGAAAGATTTTTCATGAAATTACTTTGTTACAATTATTTTACATCAATAGTGCCATATCCTAATCCTAACTCTAATATTATAAATGCGAAAGTAAGTTTGTTTGTTTGTTTGTTTGTTACCTTGTCATGCCTAAACCACTGAACAGATCATTCTGAAATTTTGCATACCTATACGCAGTGGCGTAGCTAGCATGGGTGGCACCCGGTGCGCATAATTGTGGTGTCACCCAAGAATGAAATCTGTTAAAATGAATAAAAATTCAATAAACGTATAGTATGTTTTTATTTAATTATTACAAATAAGTCTTTCATAATTACAATAGAAATTTTGATAATAATGGTTACTAATTACATTTGTTTATACTAATCTAAGTACAAGCACTAAAATCTCTTTTTTCTAGCTTTAACAGCTGCAAACTCGGAAATCACATCATCAAAATTTATATTTTGTGTTGCCTCATGTTCTATTGTTAATATGCCAAGATTGCAAGTAATTTTTAATTAATTTTAGTTTGCTGAAACTCCTCTCACATGAAGCAACTGATACGCAAATTGTCATAAATAACTTTAGTGCGACCATAACATTCGGAAGAGATTCTGTAAAGTCCCATTCCACGATAAATTTCAAAAAGTCTAGAGTCACCCAGCTAGAAACTGTAACATTGGCCGCTTTTAAATGTCTTCTCAACCTCGGTATCTCTAAAAGGAGTTCTGTTTCTGATACCTCATCATAAAAACCAGGAAATTTCGTTACAGCTAATTTCAACTCTTCAGTGTTTACCAAAAGCAAAGTATTTGTCTGCACAACCTCGAACAATGAAGCTACATCTTGAACGGACTTTGATCTATTTCGGAGTTCAAAGCTGAATCGGTCAAGGCATTCCAACATATCCTTTTGAAGTTCAGCTCTCAGTGTGAGTCCTGCATCAGTAGCCGAATCACCGGCCATTCGTTTTTTACGACGAATACGTCTTTCTATTGGAATATCGTAGTCCTCTGATTTTTTCGCAGCAAGATCGATTGCCTCTTCTACAATATGACTCCGTTTTTCTTCAACATAAAGACGAAGTGCCTCTAGTTTTATAACTACTTGATCAACACTCAAGCCTTTACTTTGCAATGCAATCTGAGCACAATTAATTTCTCTTAGTATATTATTCCAAAAATAAAGATAACTAAGAAATGTGAAATCACATACAGCAGGCATAACATTCTGTGCAGCACCTCTGGTGTCAAAATTTTCTTGTTGATCACATAATTCCTCAATTGCAGCCACAATCCCTTCAAAATTTTTAGCTAATACGTTTACTGCAGCATAATGAGCACTCCAACGCGTTGTTGAGAGTTTTTTAACAGATGCTTTGCTGTGTTTAAGAAGCACTTCCCAGCGACTAGTGGAAGCAGAAAAAAATTAAAAAATTGACTCTACTGTACCGAAAAATGTTACACAAGATACATTCTGTGCAAATGAGTGTTGGCCACATAAATTAATTGAATGGTCTATACATCCAACAAAAATAGCTTTGTTGTTCTTTGCTTTTATAATAGCTTGCACTCCTCCGTGTATACCGCTCATAACAGCTGCATTATCATAACTTTGGGAACGACACAACATAACATCTAAGCCGTCTTTTTCAAGCTTCTTAAAAATTACGTCACTTAAATCAGCAGCTTTTTTTCCATGTAAAGGAAAAAATCCAAGGAATACTTCTTTGACTTCCACTTTCCTATTATCAGTTTTCACATAACGAATTACTTCAGACATTTGATCAATATGTGAAATGTCAGGTGTACTATCAAACATAATTCCAAAATATTTAGCCGATTTAATTTCGTGGACAAGCCTAAATTTTACATGGTTCGCTAAGATATTTATAAACTCATTTTGTATTTCTGGCGACAAATATGACACTTTTGGTGATTTACCATGCTCCAAGTTCTAGATGTGTTCTATCAACACTACATCATACTTTGACGGTAATTTGACTAATTCTAAGAAATTACCTTTATTTGAAGAGCCTTGTCCTTCATCATGTCCTCGAAATGCTAAGTTTTGTTTAGCCAGAAACAAGATGCTTCCATTTCTGTTTTTCAGTATCCATTAACTGCAAGGTGCGTCATCTATTGTCTTAATCAATTTTAACCTCATTTCCAAAGTTTTCCACTTTTCAAAATTCTCCAGAAGTTCACTTGAAGCCTCATGGTCGGATATTTTGGGATTTAATTTCCACCACTTCTGGAATCCAGTTTCAAAGGCTTTTGTATTACTAATAATGGTGACAGCAAATAAACGACAGCAGAAGCAGTATAGGTTGTTAGTTATTGGAGAATAGACCATCCAAGACCGCAGAAATTTTTCACCATTAGGCATCACTTTATAAAACCAGTCTTTTGAAAGATGGCGAACATCACCTTTTATTTTTAACCCGTGCCTGAGTACAGTAGTAAACGGTCCTTCTCTGTTTTGAAAATGTTCACTTCCTTTTTTTATGATCTCAATGCGAACATTATCAGGAACCGGTAAACTCCAAAGTGAGACATCTGTCAAGCCCTGAAGTACTTCGTCCATGCATATACTATCTTCGATAGTAGAAGCATTAAACGGATTATCACTGTCATTTTTAGTATTTATTCCTGATTCTTCTTCTTCAGGGTTTATCATCATTAATTCTGTATTGTTATTGTTGCTTTCTGAAGATGAGCATGAGCTTATATTATCTGAAGTCCTTACATCAACGCGAGAATCAATTTCTTTTGATGAACTTTGGCTGTCATCAGTTTTTGTAACATATTTAAAGATGGATCCAGACATGCTCTGAACTACATCAATTTTAGCCTGTTTGGCTTTTCTTTGCTGAAACCCACTTTTTCTTTTAGATGTATGAACTCCTCGAGGCATTTTTCTATTTTTTGGTACAGGTACTGTTTAAAATATTTTCAATTATTAGGCAGGCATCATCGATGTCATGAATTCTAAATATATTGATTTGTAGGACACAAATAATAAGTACCTATGTCATAATTAATTATGTGTTAACGAATAGTCGTAAAGAGGCCAGGCTTACGCAGACACGCTAGTTATATGAGGATGGCCTCTTGACGGCCGCCAATTGTAATAAATCTTTTTCTTCAAAATTATAACATACATAAAAAATCTAGTTTGAATGGTACTAAAGATAAAGATACAATATTAATGTTTTTATAACTTCAAGCAATTTGGTGAAGTTATTTAAATTAGTTTCCGTCAAAAGCGGTATCTTTTAACAAAATTAAATTTAGAAACTACACGATACTTTTTCATATTGTACGAGTATGTACCAAAAATATAACCGAAAAGTACTGTATTTTTATTTTTTATTATCTTTAAACCGGGTTTGGGTACCTACGTATACCTTTGTTTTATATTAAATAATCATTGAAAAGTTTGCGAATTTCTTCATGTTACTTAAATGATCTTTTTCAGTCAGTTATCGATCGATTCTGAAAAATCTGTCTTCAGGTTTTGCGTTTATTTGCTATTGTTTATTACAAAAAAGTATATTGAACTGACCAATCCACTTACCTTATTTTTTGCAAGATATTTTTTCAAGCCTTCTAATAAAACGCCTGTTTTACTTTTATAACAACAATATTCACTTCACGTCAAACAAAATTCGCGAAAGAAATGAGCAATGACACAGGCGACAAACAACGACTATTTCAGGGGAATCCCCAATCATAGTTAGTGTAGTAGGGCTAAATAAAATGACAACATTTTGAGGGGATCCCCGACCGATCGCGCCATAGAGCCATGAACATAAAAATAACAGTGTGTACACTGAAAAAAAATCATGGTCTAATGTGTGGTCAGAGTGAATAATTTCTTGTTAACATTTATTTCAAATAATGCGTGCATATAAAAATAATCACAATTGATAAATTAAATTATTTTGTTGGGATAACTTGATTAAAATAGCTTCAAACCCAAATTATTTATCATTAAAAAACGTGGCAGTTTGCGTAATTTTTTTTATACAGTCGGGTGTCACCCCAGAACTGGTGACACCCGGTGCGGACCGCCCCCGACGCTCCCCCCCTAGCTACGCCACTGCCTATACGTTGTCAGGTGTAAAGAAACGGACATAATGGTAATGTTCATCCCGAAAAAAAGTACTGTTCCCGAGGAAAACAACAATAAAGTTCTTATGATAATAGATGGCGCCACGTGTCTTTCGAATCATGATTGAATTATATTATTATAGGAACTTTAGTACCTAGTGTTTTAAGAGATTTTATTTTTTATTTTTATTTAAGTAGATAGACCGGTTTTTGATTCTCCTAACTATAATTCCCCGAACAACCCGAATTGATTGTCAAATTCTAAATTAACGCGAGCGAAGCCGCGGGCAAAAGCTATTTTACCATAAGTACAGATAATATAATATCGTCTGTATAAGATCAGTAATAACTCATTGTCTAGTTCAAACAGTTCCGATTCTAACAGACTAATGTTACACAAATGTTGTCCCTGACCAGCCACGGATGCGAGTCAGGAGACGGTGCAATACAAGCAGCAACTAATCATTTAATAACAACAAAAGACATGTCACGCTGCACGCTGCAGCCATGTTGGCTTGTATGTATGCAATAATGTATCTAAATATTGCTTGAACCGAATGATGGAAGATTTAACATCGTTAGGCTGTTATTTGAAGCTGTTCCGTATTTTCTCGTAAATCGATCTATTAGTCAAGTTGATTACCTAATTTATGAACGTTGGTGTCGATTAGATTGCACCGGTTAGGTGTAAAATACTCTCATCTTATAGAGTAACTGACATACAAATATAAAATTCAATTTATTTAATTCAGACGAATTGCAATATAATGTATATCGCTTTAATTTAATATAATCAAGATAAAATTAAAAGTTGCATATTGACAAGTAAGTAAACCGATTACAGTCTTAAGACCTTTTTTCCTTCGAAGAATATATTAATAACATTACCTACCCAATTACTCTTTTCACGAACAGAGAATTGAAATCTGCACACGCCGCCAGGCCCGGCGGCCATCACAAACAAAAAAAAAAAACGCTAGATTAAATAATAGTAACGATCTTAATCTCGATTTCGCATGAACTTCAAGGTTCTCTCAAAGTGAGGTGAATATATAATTGAGCTCTATATCAAAAGCAATGGCCGTGAGAGTTCAATCCTTCCAAGGTAGTCATAACGGTCGATATGTGGTTAGAAACTGAATCATCACTATAAGTCTGTATTTACCGCATAATAAATATGAAGTTGAACAAATTAGCTGTGGTTAACTGTGTCAACGTAAAACATCATCATTTAAATGAAAGTTGCGATAAACACCTAAACTTAGGTTCTGAAAAAAACATATCAACACTTGGAACAGCAAAAGAACCATTACCTAAGAAAATCTGTTTATGGTGGATGGGCATACTTGTACTGGAGATATTATACACTCTTGGTAAACGTACCAATACTCGTCGGGTTTTGAAATTCACTGACTTTAAAGAACTGCTGTGTGAAAAGTATTTAATTTAGAATTAAACTTTTTGCATAACGAAAGAGAAAATGTATCCCTTATTGTAAGTAAGTAGTTAATTTCTATAATTATGAGTAAAAAATAAATACTTATTTAAACAAAATTAAAAAAATGGCAATTTGTATCATTAGTCGTTAGATTTGTACTATCAGTCTTTAACTAGAGTCTTTTTTTTTAGTTGTTTTTAGCTGTCGTAAATTTTTGATGCTAATACGAACTATAAGGTGTGGAACGCAAAGTTCAAGACAAAAAAATGCCTTTTATATGAGTGTTAAGTCTAAGAAACAAAAGGTAGATAGAAGACCAAATCCTAAGAAATTACTAGAGGTTGTAAGCTGTTAGCAAAGAAGGTAGGTAATAAAAACAGTAAGATAAATTAAATTCTAATATATTTTTGTTTAAATATTTAACAGGTCAGAATCACAGACACGGTTTCTATCGGGTACGTATTTGAATATCGAAGATTAAAATACCTACGCTTAAAATACCAATGTTCAAAACATCGAAAATTTTAATATCGATTATATCAAAATGTCGAAAATTGTTATACCTAAGCTTAAAACGTCGAAGATTGAAATGCCGAGTGATTAAAATTTCGAATGATTCAAAATATCGAATGACATTATGCCTTATGCATTATGCTTCGATATTCAAATACGTACCCTTTATGACATATTATCGTAGCAATCTAGGTGGAGATGTCTTAATTTACGTTCTGCTGAAATAATCCCCACGCATATGCGTGATATGGTGAACAGTTAGATGTAAAGATCAATGTCGGAGATCCTTTTCAGCAGTCTCTGTATTCATTCCGTATGATGACTTGATAGCAATATCATCATGGTCTTTTCCTAAGTGGCGCAACCTTTTATCCGACACTTACGACTGACCAAAAAAAGGAGTGTGATGTCACTTACGTTATGATGTGTTGTAGTCCGCAGTGAGATTTTACACCTGTTCATTTGACACTAAGCAGGTAACCAGCATAAATTGCGTAACCAACACGTTGATCTATACAAGTCTCGAGTGACTTCGCAACCGCCCCCTGTGCAAGGTTACTAACTGTCAACGACCTTTTGTGAAGTGTTGTCAAATAAACGTGAGTAGCCTCCGTTTATGGAGGGAGACGAAACGGTATGCAAAGTGTGTATATTGTAAGGAGACTAGTCTCTCCTCTTCAGTGAAATGAATCTAGTTCGGCGTTTAAGAAATCTATGGAGTCCAAATATCTACCAAATGTTGCAAGTGGAATCCTTTCTTGTATGTGTAGTAGTTGTGTGTTTTCGACTAGTAAGGCATACGTTTATTGTCAAAATACCCGTCTTTAGTCCTTTCATAATTTTAGTAAAATCTTTTAATCCACCAGCTTTGTTTGTAAAATTTTACTGAAATATTTAGATGATTAAGATGTTTTTATTGCTACATCTGGATGTAACATCTCGCCTGATTTCCTCGAAGGTTTCGGCAGAGATGTACTTCCAGTACAAACACGTTCTCATCATCGTTTTCTTCACGTGGATGTCTCAACAAATAAAACACACGCACGTTTTATAAATGTTTTATTATAATTTATCACTCAGGTCGTCGTTCTCTACCATCACCACTATCACCACCAGCCGGACGCGTACCGCGGAGGACCTTTGACCACTTTGATGATAACGGGCGCGTGGCCGTGGTGTGAGCCATGACTGTGATGTCCGTGGTGGGGCCTGGGACTATCGTAGCCGTGGTGACTGTGGGGTGACGACGCGTGGCTCAGCAGGGACGGCGAGTGGCTCGAATGCAGCAAGGAGGAGTGGCTTGGATAATGAAGAGATGAGTGGCTTGAATGTGAGGGTGAGCCTATAATCAAAGGTGCCGACTGACTAGAATAGTGAGTAGCTGAGTGGCTCAAACTTAGGGGAGCAGAATAACTTGAGTAATGTGGAGCATATGACCTCAAACTTAAAGACGGTGAGTGGCTCAAACTCAGCGGTGATGAATGAGAATAATGAGGAGAAGAATGGCTCAAACTTAGGGGAGCAGAATGACTTGAGTAATGGGGAGCATACGAGCTCGAACTTAAAGACGGTGAGTGGCTCAAACTTAAAGATGGTGAGTGGCTCAAACGCAGCGGTGATGAATGGCTCAAACGCAGCGGTGATGAATGAGAATAATGAGGAGAAGAATGGCTCGAACTTAGGGGATAAGAATGACTTGAGTAATGAGGAGCATATGAGCTCGAACTTAAAGACGGGGAGTAGCTCAAACTTAAAGATGGTGAGTGGCTCAAACTCAGCGGTGCTGAATGACTAGAATAATGGGGAGCAGAGTGACTTAAACTTAGGGGAGTCAATTGACTAGAGTAATGGGGAGCATATGAGCTCAAACTTAAAGAAGGTGAGTGGCTCAAACTAAGGGGTGCAGAGTTCAAGGGGACTGAGTGCTCCACATGTAAAGGTGCAGCATGAATAATAGGAGCGGAATGTAACGACGGGGAGTGGTTGTATGAGCTCAAGAGCGGGGCTGAATACAGACTAGACTGGGAATGGAGGGGCTCGGCGTGTGTGTATAGAGGCTCAGAGAGAAGAGAAGGTGCGCTCAGCACGGGGGCAGAGAGGAGAGGCTCTAAATGGAGGGAATGAGAACTAAGCAGAGGTTCAGGGTGATGTAAAAGTAGCGGCTCTGCGTGTAAGGAATGTGAACTCAACAAAGGAGCTTCGTGTAGAGAGTGTGAGGTGTGTAATGGTTCAGAATGACTGTAGAAAGGTTCTGGGTGGTGTAATTGCACTGGTTTCGAGTGTATTGGGGCACCGTATGATTCCAGCGGCGCTGAATGTAGCGAGCCGTGTGAATGTATTGGGGCTGAGTGGAGAGATCCGTGAGAGTGCGAAGAGGGTCCATGAGAGCTGTGTGAGTGATGCGGGGACCCGTGGGAACCATGTGAGCTGGAGTGTGAGTGCCCTGAGTCTGAGATGCCGGACAGCAGGCCGTTGAGCCCGCTGAGCAAGCCGCCGGGCTCGCCGAAGATGCCACGCTTCTGTCTGGAAGCTGAGGAGCTGGCTATTAGCAGCACTGTGTATATCTGGGGAACGAAAATAATGAAGACAATATAATACAATGGTCAGTTTTTTTTTTGTATGTGGTGATTGATTTAACTCGGACTCTCTGTCAATTTTTTTGTTATGATACTCAAAAATACTGAGAGATTTCTCATGCTACCTACTTAGATAGCATGATATGATGCGGTATCTAAGTAGGAAAAATACCTTAACAATGAGAAACGAAGGTGAAATAAAACATCTTAGAGAAATAGATGAAATAATAGGAGTAATCTGGTTTGTAAGCGCAAGTTTAACCGCGGGTCATAACTTTATGATGCCATGTTTTATCATAAATTATAGTAATTTGGCAATAACGGATTTATTTCAAAGTTCATGTTGCTTCACTAATAAATCACAATAATATTCATATGCATTGTGCAATTGGATTAACTGTTTAATGAAATAATTTAATTTTCATTTTATGTTGAACCTAATCTTATATTACCCTAATAAAATGGTAAAGGTCAAAGATATTTTCAAACTAAGTCCGTATTTTTTTATCCCGTAAACATCTTTCTAAAATACGAGTCTCCTTATGTCGGCTATATAAAAGTCTTGCTTTGCAAACAGGAAGGCAGGCTAATCTGATAGGAAGTGGTTAAAGACTATCTAAATACACTTAAAACAACAAAGGGATTGCTGATGCGTAGCAGATGTTAGAGGTAATGATGAAAAGTGTCTACCTACTGCACCATCCACCATATAGGTCCCCTTTACGTTTTGTATATCCAAAGGTTTAGAGTTTGAATTAATTATAAAATTAAGGATTATTTTAATGTTTGTTAATATAATATAGATTTAAATGCCAGAAATATATGTACGAGTATTTATTGTAATCTCCGCTTTTGACGACTGGAAATGTTTCATTAGATTTGTTATTGTAAGTTAATGTTTGTTTACATTGTTGTAAATAGTCTCACAATTTATTATGGGTGATGATTTCTTTCTCTCCTTAGAGATAACTAATAAAAAAAGTATTTTGTTTACTCACAAACAGTCTCATCGTAAATGCGTGTGATCACAGTTCCGGCACAGTTTTGACGCCCAACTGATGTCACACACAATATATACCGATATCTGATTAATTTGAATGTTACGAAACTGCCACCGCCTGCGCAGAGCCCTCCGAGCTGACGAAACGTCTCCAAAGGTACCATTACGTAACAGTTATCATTTAAATGAATATAATCATTAGTTAATAGTAATAAACTTAGTTATGAATACGTAATGAGCTGATTATGCCGGACGTTTGGTTAATATGCGCATGACCGTGGTGCATCTCCGCTGAGATGGTTCCATATTTGGGCATTCATGTTTGAGTCCAAAGGTTACGATAAACATTCATAGTATTCAAACACTAGGTTTGAGTTCATAAATAGGCCAATACTTAGGAACAAAGCCTGCGGAGCGAGGATCCACCTTTACTTGGATGTCCATCATCGACAACGACCTGAAGCATGCACAAGTATGCAGAAGTATCGACGACCCAGAATAGGCACGTCTGGCAAAGAATGAAGAGGAGAGGCGACCTCAAATGAAAGGGTATAAGGGTAGGCAGAGAGAGAGATAGTGAGGCCAAAACATAGGATAACATGAATTTGACAAGATATAAGTAGGTACCCAGATAATATTACTAATTTCTTAAGATAATAGATTACATTCATAATGATCTGCGGGCGTAGATAAGGTGATGGGCACGTGATGTAACTATTATTTGGGTAAATAATGCGATTTATATAATCCGATTTCGTTTATGCAAGTTTATCAACAAAGCCATTCCGATTCCCTTCCGTTTACGAAGCGTCGTGGTACCTCATGAGGTTATATATAATTATGTTATGTGAGTCATAGCTCACTATGAGATGGAGATCTTATCATCTCGGAAGGGCTTGTCTACATTGCCCAAAAACAGAAATGGAATTTCGCATTAGGCACCATACTATGCCTAATGCACAAAATATACCTTTCTTGATGTAAAATAGATCAGCAGATCAGATCTTTCTGCAGTAGACCACAATCAATTCCCAGTTAGAAATATGTTCTAGGGTAGCTTTTCCCCATTACATACCAATTATAAAAAAAAAAAAAAATGTACAGTGTGTAGCGCCTACTTATTTCTTCATGCACACGCACTGCCAGCGCAGCGTCTGATTCAGTACTACTACACATAGCAATACACACGGTGGTGTTTGTGGAGAGAGAACCACTGATTGTACAGGCGCTTATTAGTCAACCGGTACCATCAGTAAGAATACTAAGAATGTCGTTAAACTAATCATATGTAATAAATATTTTGTATGTCCACGCTTGATTGACATTAACAAGAGCTAAGCAAATTCCCTCAAATACTCCAGACATGCCTACAAATAGCACGGTAGGTAGCAATGATTATTGTATGACATCCTAGCTCTTGTAAGTAACCATTCCTTTGATAAAGCTTTGGACATTGAATACACTGAAGGTGAGCTTTTCCTTCTTGCTTCTATTTCGGTAAGCATTGGTTAAGAAAAGCATTAGTAAGATCATTTCATTAGAAGGAGATTTCACAATACTTGTTGACATTGAAAATACGGGTATCTATGTTGTTGCCACAATAAATTTTCCACATCGTAATTAATAACAGCCAGCATTGAACTAAATCGAGATGTGTCGAATGCCGCGCCGGTCATCACGACGGGCGATGCTGGCGGTCCGTTAGCTCACCTATCAGTGGCTCACCTGCACCAAATGTCAGAGCGACCTTACACTTCGACTCACTATCCAAACGTATTTTAATTACGCCTTAAAGGCTTGTTAACAAACAGCGAGGATCTCTTTATGTTGTTTGATAAGTATAGAGGATGGACAGGTAAGCCTAGCATCCGATCGATGCCTTGCTACAGCCTTGCATGCAACTGACTGGCTAAGCTGTTCATTACGATTCCGTTCCATCGTGACTGTTCGTTATTTATTTATTTATTAAAACTTCTCGCACACAATAGTATACAAAGGCGGACTTAATGCATTAGGCTTTCTCTACCAGTCCACTATATATATAGTCAGTCAGTTATATTGGTTATTGTTAAAAACAATAATACTTGTTTTGCCTGACGCCGCTACGACGCGGCTACGACGCGCCTACGACGTGGCTACGGCGGTTACAACGAGGATACGTTGGCTACGATGCGGCTACGGCGGCTACGACGCGACGCTACGGTACCCAAGTGTTTTTTTTGTTTGGTCCGTTGATCTTTATTACCATATAAACAAAACAAACTAACAAAAGTGATCGACAATGATAAGTCTGGATTCAGGTAAGTCTAAGTTTAAAATGAAAAAATGAGAGAAGGGCTACAAGTTGCAATAACATGAAGGAGAACTTTCCATATTCAAATCACCGACGAACACACATATTTTACTTCGGAAAACTATTTTTACGAATAACATAAGTGGATAGATACCTTCACGTTCATTCAACCACGTTCGTTCCATTGCTTATGTACACACACCTATATATGATTACGATATAACTTTCACACAGTAAACAGTTCTCAGCTGTCAATCGCGGCACTGTGACACGATAATAAGCGCACTACATGCACTATCATAAAGTGCACGTAATACGGGTTTATAGAGCATTCAGTTTTATCTGTGGACCTACTTGCGTAATTATGATATGATTGATAAATGATAATATATTCCTCACCTTTAGGTGTCGTAAAAAAAGACTATTTGTAATTACTTCCCGAAATGAAATGAAATTAAATGAAACGAAATTGTTTATTCTGTAAGTAGGATACCGGAATCAAGTTCAAAAAAAAAATAAGCTAGGCGGAGTCTAATTTTCCTATCTGACTACCCCTGAACAGAAATGGCGAAACAAAATCAGGGGTCAAAGTATTTTTAAAGTCCAGACATAATCTTGAGTGGACCTGTCCAGTCAGAGCAAGCATTTGTCAGCTATCGTTTAGCTCAACTCAGGACTTAAGGAGCTCAACGACTCGACGGTCAATACCAAAGAAAGAATATTTGGGTAGGCAGCATAAAACTCAAACTGCCAGACCATCATTAAAACTAACTGAGAAAGAAAAAAGGAAAAAAAATACCCACATAGTCCACAAATTCACAATAATTAAAGTAATCTAATACTAGTGTCAGTCCTTCTACACGTGCAGCCTGTGGTCAACTTCACTCAGCGGGCACACAGCGCATTCAATGTAATAATGCACTGAGAGTGCTGCTGCGGCTGCCGTGGCGTTGTAGTGCGTCAGGGATGTTTGCGTGTACTAATATTAATGGTGTTGCCGCCATTATTATGAATAGATGTGCTTCCCTGATGGCGCGTGTTCGCGGCAGCACCAACCGTATTCTCAGTGTATTCGCAGATCGGTGGGATTCCCCGATGTTGCGGAAGATTAGCAGCTCCACGCTGAATTTTAATTGTAGTATGTTAATTTGTGTCTGTAACCTACTAACACTAGAAGTTAAGTAAAATTGTTACTAACCCTGTGGACTCCTGTCTAAAATAAAAGAGTTATATTCTATTCTATTCTTTTAATACTTTACAAAGTAAATATTCAAGTCATTTCGTATAAAATAATCATCAATGCTAATGTGTATGTTACGGGCAGCTTGATGAACCGGGCAAGTATTAATATGGACCGATCATTATGAAGTCTGTCACACATGGTGTATGACGTACTACGTCATTACTTACCATTTACTATGTATACTTACGTCGGCTTACCATGTATTACATGGTAAGCCACCATGTGCAAACTAGGTCCTTTTTGATGCGGATTGCGGCGCACTATGTCACAATCCGCATCGAAAAGGACCTAGTTTTTGTATGTATCACTGAGCTTTGTGTGCGGTGTGCCCATTCTGATCAATCCGACGCCGCCTGCCGCGAGGTTCAGACACGTGACATAACCCTTTATAGGAAAAACGATTAAAATTGTGGCACGGTGTCGCATTGTATTTTATAAATATATCTAGGTGATTGTTTGTAATGTTTGGTCTTTATTTAATTATTGTTGCGGTGGGTTTAGTTTAAGTAAATACATTTGCTTTATGTTCATTAATTTATTATTTTACAATTAATGTCACAAAGACGTTTTTTCTCTCCTTATAATCACAAGTATCCAAGAAGTTAGTATTTTCAACAAGAAGGCCATATACCAGGTTTAAATACTGGTCTTGATTTTTTTTTGTTCTGTAATGTAAGTGATATACTCGTATAAGGAGAATTCGAGTAATTTTCTTGAAAGGTTTGTCTCGTCAAAATAATTTTATAAATATGCTTGTGATACGAATGAATTAGTCAGTAGTAAAAAGGGTAGGATATTGACTTGAATTAGAACGGTTTAAACTTAAATAGCACTTAAAAGGGTTTTAAATATGCTACATAAACTGAGACGCCTAGAATATATTATTTATTTACGCCTTTCTAATTTATTGATGGAAGGCATAATAACATACTTGAAGGACCACTATGTTTAAAATAGCTTGCGGTTTTAACCTAAAAGAGTTAGTATTTACTAAGTTACTGACAAATGTAGGTGAATTATGAAATGGTCTGACATAACCTGATAGTGCGGTATGGCAACCGCGTCCTGTCAGGAAAACTAGCTGTAAGTATGTATGTCACGATAGAACTAGATCTACGTGCTCTGTGGGTATCAGGAATCGTGGGAATTATCAGGCTTAAAAGGGACTACTGAATTTCTTATTAAAACGGTGCCAAAAGAAAGGAAAGTATAATATTGGTTCCTAAAAATTGGGGAGCAGCGTAAAATCTGTTAAAGAATTATTAAAATTAGAACGTATGCCATTGCACTAAGTTTGTCTAGTATGCATACTTATTTTAATATTGATAATTGAGGAACTTAATGGATCTATGAAACTAAATGAGCATAACCAGGCTCTTGAACGGACTTGATACCTCTAATAGTTCCGCTGATTATTATCATTCGGATGCTTAAATTACCCATAAGCACTACAAAAAGCAATCCATTCACAGTTCGCAATCGATTCACAAAATCTCTATTCATTACTGAACTACTAGATTCAGCGAATGTTGACATAACCACACATTTCGCAACTTCCGGGCGCCGCCGCCGCCGGCGCAGCTTCCGCTTGCGACACGCCATCTAGCGGCGAATACATTAATAACTTGTCTGATGAGGGAAGTGTATAATTTGGTGGCAATATGGCATTGGGGACATCGGGGTCAATTAAAGTATGAGTCAACTGTAAGCTAGACTAGGTGTGTATCGAAATGTTAGCGTATCCTCGTAGCTTCGTAGTAAAGGTTTCTAGTAAAAAGTGTATAATGTTTCGCAGTATGAGTGTTGTGGCTTAATAACGTGTCGGGCGTTTCGTAATGTCACTTGATATGGATTGTTATTTCTGGACTAATTGGGATTATAGGTATATTATTATCATCGTTAGTTTAGAGACATAGTGTTTCTGTTTAGCGTATGAAATATATAGGTAAGTACTGTAGGGATCGCCTTTCGGTCACTAAGTATTCTAATTATTCCTACTTATTAGTGGCATTTTTATTTACGCATGATCTGCTTGTTAAGATTTTTAGATAAATCGTGTGAACCGATTATTTATCCTGTTATGTATGTTAATGTAACCAATCGAAGTTTCAGGAATTTACTGAAAGAAACCATCAAATCGCACAAAAAAATATGTAATGATAAATTTTTTGCATCAAATCAATCACTAACGAAAACCTTAGTAATTTGGCACTTAAAAAAACACATTCACAGACCGAACTTAAATTAGCTAAGCTCAATGCCAGCCATGGCCGAGCCCTAGCAGCGGGGCGCTGTAGTGTCCGCCGAGCAGAGGGGCGGAGTACCCATGTGACACGATGGGGGCGGAGGCCACCACCCCATGGCCGAGCCCGTAGCCATGGCCTAATCCGCCGTAGCCGCCGATGCCGTAGCCATGGTCTAATCCGCCGTACCCGCCGAAGCCGTAGCCGTGGCTGATAATCGGCGCGCTGTGGCTGATGATCGGCGCGCTGTGGCTGATGATCGGCGCGCTGTGCGAGTACAGACCGAGCCCGTGGCCGCCGTAGTAGCCACCATGGCCGAGGCCACCGCCGTAGCCGAGGCCTAGCAAGCCTCTCTTCTCGTTCTTCTTCTCTTCTGCGCCCGACACCAGGGCCGCTACCAGCAGGACTACGCACAGCTGAAACAACAAAGATAGTGTAAAGGTAATGACATGTCTTTACAGTGAATCACTGTTGCCACAAACTTCATGTATGTGATGTTCTTACACATTGTCATCATTCGTTACTATGTACGTCGTTAGCTGGGTGTGTGCTTCGAAGTCATAATTTGCAGTACCTACTCGCAATGTAAGTTTAGTAGTATTTTTTTCTAACAGGGATCCATTTATAGAAGCCCGTTATGACAGCACGTCCGCAACACTTTAGCTAGAATTATGAGAATACCTCAAAAGTTCTAATAGACACGTCATTAGGTCTCAAATGATATGGAATCCACCATTAATCGTTGATATTTCCCAATCGAAACAATAGTGTGAACCGACAACGTTGCCGGTACTGGCACCCAATCGTGTTGCCATCGATCAGACATTAGCATAGCATCGTGAGGGATCGTGACTCTCCGTGACGAGCCGGTGATCGTGAGCCGAGCGTCGCGCGTCGTGTCCCGCGGGTTCGGTTCAACTGCGCGTGAATCACTTAGTTGGTCAACTCGAGCAGTTACGAGCAAATTATAGGTTCGATAAAGTAACTGACTTCATTGAATCTTGGGTAGTTAATAACTTTTTGGTTAAGTACCTACTTCGTTAAGACATAAAAAAATTAGAAGAAAAGCTTAGTTTGAACTCCATTTATGAAAAAGTTATGTTGTGACGTAAATTACATAGGAGAATAAGTACTTTACTGATGATTGTTAGTGAGTAAACTAATCTATTATAGGTGATTACAAGTATCATTAAGTGTGAAACTTGAGCAAGGTTTGAAATAAATTGATCTACGCCAGATGGTGTTTAGTCATTTCTGGTTACAGATTATAACATGAGAAAAGTAAGGCTTGTGATGATAAAATGAATAGGAGCATTACTGCCGAAACATGAGGATTAGCGCATCAATAGGAGCATTACTGCCGAAACATGAGGATTAGCGCATCAATTCGCATTAGCTCTAGAAAAAGAATAAGTCGTTTACAGAATAAGCCCCAAAAAAGCCGTGATTTATGGATCGATATTTGAACAACATAATGAACACTTTTCAATCCAGTCCAGTATCCAGTGCTGGCTTTGAAAGGACACCTGCTAACTACCCGATGTGATGCCCGACGCAGAGTCACAATTGCTGCATCATTGTTATCTGCCTTAATACTTGAATTACTTGTACTGATTTTTTGACGCTCCAAGCAAATACGTTGGTACTTAGTTATAAATTAGTAAATAAAAGAAAAACAATAGTAACTTACAGCAGCCTTCATGTTATCAATGTGTTGGTTGGACAAGCACTAGTCCTGCGCCTGCGCTTGCGCACCTTATAACTCCTGACCGCCCGCGTACCACGACTCTAAGTACTGGGAACTTAGTGTAGCCCCTCATAGACCCCGTACCAAGATACTGGAAATATAGTCTCGTAGTATGGTGCGACATGATTATAACGACAATACTTCAGATCATTAAATTGTATATTAGGTCTTTACCTATGAAATTGCCGTTCTGCAGTAGTGGCCATTTCAAATCAAAATAATTTTTGTTTCGCTAAGAATTCTAATTTCAAATTAATTTTATTTTAAAAACATGGATTTTTTTTTCTAAAAGTAGTCATTTCTTTATTGATTAGTGTTACATTTTCATCGCATTTCAATCTTTTTCGTCATCATGGATACGTTAAAAATTCGAGTAATTATGGAATATGAGTACCGTCGTGGCAGCAACGCGGCACAAGCGGCACGCAACATCAACGACGTTTACGGAGCTAACACTACAAACCAACGCACCACCTGTTATTGGTTTGCTCGCTTCCGTTCTGGAAATTTCGACCTGAAAAATGAACCTCGCGGTCGTCCGAAGACTTTGGTCGACAATGACGAATTAAAGGCGATTGTGGAAGCTGATGATACACAATCTACGGCTGAATTAGCAGCAGCTTTCGACGTTAGCGTCAAAACAATATTGGTCCATTTGCGTCAAATTGGCAAGGTAAAAAAGCTTGACAAATGGGTGCCCCACGAACTCAATGATCGCCAGCGCGAAGTACGCGTCGAGACGTGCCTTGCACTGCTCAACAGACACACAAATGAAGGAATTTTGAACCGCATTGTTACCTGCGATGAAAAATGGATTCTGTTTGATAACCGTAAGCGCTCAGCAAGTTGGTTGGATCCTGGTTCAACACCTAAACAATGCCCTAAACGAAAACTTACCCCTAGAAAAGTGATGGTCACTGTTTGGTGGTCTAGCGCCGGTGTGATTCATCACAGCTTCTTACCAAACGGGGTGAGCATTACTGCAGATGTGTACTGTGAAGAACTGAACACAATGATGGAGAAGCTGGCGCATCTCCAACCAGCATTGGTCAATCGCTCGTCTCCGCTGCTCCTGCACGACAACGCGCGACCTCATACTGCACAGCAGACGGTCTCCAAGTTGCAAGAACTGGGGTCGGAAGCTCTCCGTCATCCGCCCTACTCACCAGACCTTGCGCCTACAGACTACTACTTTTTCCAGAATTTGGATAACTTCTTGGCGGGAAAAAAATTTAATACCCGAGAGGCAGTACAAAATGCCTTTGAAGAATTTGTTGCCTCCCGTCCAGCTGATTTCTTTAAGAAGGGCATCAATAAACTGCCACTGCGATGGCAAAGATGCATTGATTGCATGGGTGATTACTTCGATTAATACAAATAAAAAATTCATGAAAAAAATTCGTTTAAATTTTTTCATACAAAACGGCAATTTCATAGGTAAAGACCTATTATTTGTATTAATTTGAATTTAGCTGTTCTCAAAAGCCTGGACAGGCGCTTGAGTTAAAATACAAAAGAGATTGTGAAATCGCGCAAAAGGCTGGTTGGAGGATCCTCTTTTTCGTTGGAGGATTATTGCAAGTCGCCAGTTCTACGTAACCACCCCGCGTGTTCAACAAAATGTGTAACCATGTAGATGTTTCATCCATAAACTCCAATAGAGTACCTACTTATAAGTATAGTCAGATGAGGCATTGTCCAGTTCACATTCATTTACATTTTGGTATCGTTTCGTCCTCTGATCATAAGGGCTTATGGACAGGTCTTCAAGTACCTAGCTCAAATGGTGCAGTTTGAAGGATGGTTAGAAGATTAATGTAGGCGTACATTTCACCACCGCTATAATACTTACAGAAAAAGAAGGTTCAATGAAAACATTACTAATAAGATTAACACAGATTGCGTGCTAAGGTCGTAGGTTTGTGTGAGAATATGCAAGCAGATCTAATATTTGCATATAATTTTGGATTCGCTTTCTACATAGTTCAAATTACCCTTGGCTTGTGATGTGTGGGTACCTATAGTTCTTGCACAGTATAAATTAGACTGTGGTACTTGCGAGTGAGTACTTCGTCAATTATCAATGTTGCACTTGATTTCCAACGGAGGTATTTCATAAGTATAGACTTCTCCCATTAAAGCTTCTTTTAAAGAAATATCATAATTTGCATCGAAGGGAACTGTGATGTATGTGTGTGTGTGTGCTCATATTCATGCATATATCTATGTATCAACATGTTCAACGCAAAAACTTAATTAAAACGTAAGGCTTTGCTAACTTTTTAGGACATTAACGTGTGTTTTTCCACGAGTTAGTTCTAGTGGTGTCCTTATTTCACTGGAATTACCAATCGATCTGAATAAAAAGTTTTTACTGGCACAAACATACACTTCCGTTGCAACGTGCTTGAGTAACTAATAAGCCTTACATGCATTGAATGCATTCTCCCATTAACTTTAGGATTAAATCATATTAGCAAAAACTTTACTTAGTCTGGCCTTTCAATCGTCTACAATTGTAATACTCACATCATGCTAAGTTAGGGCTTGGACATATAACCCATGTTTATTAATAATATTCTTTACGTAATATTAAAACCTTACTTTCGATAAGCGATGATCTTAGGGTTCCAAAATCAAAATCAAAATATTTTATTTTACATAAACCTACATGGGCACTATAGGTATGAAACTTCAGAAGCTAGGAGCACGGGTCGTTTTCTATGGAGATGAGACGGCAAGAAACTCCACGGTTACTCTTTCAAAAATAATTGGCTTTTACAAAGTTTTCAAATTACAGTGTTGATTGGTATGGGAGGACAGCGTAGGCCTGTCAACAAGTACCAGACACGTACTTAACAAAATAGAAAATGGTCAACAAATCTACAGTATACAAGGCTTACAACGTTCTCACATTCACAAAATGTAAAAGTTATACTTATAATATAAAAGATAAATCAAATAATAAAAACATATTTAAACCAAATCAAACCGAATCCTTAATAGAGAAAGATCTTCTCTTTACCTTAAGTTAGGATGATTTTTTTTCGCTTCTATCCCATGGTGTGAGGTGTGGCTGGATAGGTCGTTAGCATTTTTCGATTCAGGGATCCGTTTGCAAAATATTAAACTTTAAAGTGCTAATTTTTGTTAGAGTGAAATGTGTCCCCCTGCCAGCGAAATGGTTGTTTTTGGATATGTGAAAAAATTCACGACTGTATATATACAGTCGTGAATTTTAGTTAGATTTTAGTTAAATTTGTTACAATATTAACAAATTTAAAAGGAAAACTATCACAGCTATGTAGGCTTTACAAGTTAAGGAGTAGGTAATAGTTGACCAGTTGGAATGAATGGGAGAACATGTTTTTCAACTACAATGTTAAGTTTGTTCTTGGGATAAATTCATCCCAAATACGGAAACTTTCATTATGCGTGGTCCGACACCCACTTGGCCCGGTTTTTTGAGCACTTACTTAAAAAAAAAGTCAAAAGTTCACCACCGTTTTGTTGGTTCTATTTTCAGTCAGTTTCTTTTATTTCTTCTAAAGAAAGTATGGGTATAGTTTTACACAATCAAGGAACTTAATTATCTTGTTTTTTCATTTATTTCATAGGGAAAATAATGTTATTATCTAAAGATGATTGAATGTTAACGTAGTATTTTTAAGGTTAGACGTCCCTTATTATGTCTGAGTCCTAACTCCTAGGCATAGGTTCTGCGGGTCCCACAATATGGCACAATGAGTCACTCGTGCGACCGGCACATTGTTCCACGCAGCGTTGTATTGATTAGCCAGCCTTACTATTGATACCAGAGAATGAACCTGAGCTGCTATTCTATTGTTCATGAATAAAACGTAATCTGACTTTTTATTAAGTGCATTGTAAACCGAAATAATTACTTAGTTTTTTTGCTGGTTTCTATATAATAGTTAGGTACTTAATTTTAGATACCTATAATAACGGTATAACTTATAAGTTGTCACTCACTGCCTACCTAGCCTAGGGCGGGGGCCCCGGCACTTAATATAGAATGAAGCTCCTGACTGTTTACTTTAGCAATCAGTTTCAACTACACAACTGGTGTATCATTTCGTTTCCTTACTTTACTTCTACTGCGCTACCATGTATGTCCAAAATGTAATCATGTACTAGGATTAAATATCGCATATTTTTCTTCGTATGAGTCCAAACGAGTCTTAGAATGTTCGGTTGTAAACAGTCGTATAAGGCGTGTTAGCGATACGGTTGCCAAACGCAGGCCTCGTAAATGCCTGTATAGTGTAGGGCGGCACGGAGCCAGGCAGACCTTGAGCCAGAATTATTTGTTAGTCCGTATTGCAATGCCTCACTAGGGTTAGGATATTATTATATCTTGTTGTATTTGGCGGTAAATGAACGATTTTTTGATACGGTACTACATAGTGCAGTTTACATAGTTCATGAAACTAGGAATATAGCCGCCATAACCATCATCAAAGTCTAGCAGTCTACTGCACTGAAAAAAGGCCTCTCGAATTGCTCTACGCTTAGCTTGATCCTCAGCTACTCTGATCCAGCTGCTATCAGCCACCCTGCGGAGATGGGCGGGCCACCGCCTGAGAGCGAGCCACCATACTTGATTTAATATATCACACGTTGTTTAAGCTTATTTTAAGAAAAAATATAGAAATGGCAGTACTCCACGAATACCACCCAAAATTGCAAACAAAACATTTAAAAAAAAAATGTGCCGACTGTACCGTGTGACTTATCAAATGAAAGGGCTTACTGAGAGAGTCTCAAAATATAGCTTTATGAAATTTTAGAATATAAATAAAGTTATTTAAGAACATATATGGAAATTTACCATTCTCCAACTTATCGAAATTACTGAGCCTAAATTTATGAAAAAATGGCAGCGTAATCCGCCGCGGGAAGAGCATCCACATCCGCTCCCGCCACCCGCGCCGCCCGCACTGTGTTTGACCACTTAGATCCTTCTAATAATCCAAGCTGCTAAATTCCGCAATCATGCAACCCATGTGGAAACCCTGGTATCAATCAAACAAACTGTCAACTCTTTCCTCTTGACACTATCAGTTGTATGAGTAATATGCCCAAACGACTTAATTGCGTTGTTTCAGCCTTGTGTTTATTACACACGGTTGATATCTACCTAGTTTGTGTGTGTGTAGTTCCTTTCTAATGTGTGTCCTGGCAGGATATTATGTGCCGGTCAGCTCCGCTGACCTGACGCCATTGCCTCCATACTAACCCTAAGGGTTGGACTACATTATTTTGTCCATTATGCACATGTTTCAGTTGTTTCGTTGGTATTAAAGGTGTGTTCACGACTTTAATCGGTAATGTATGCACCTGGTGTTGTTTATGACCATAGTAAATTATACACATTTGACTAGGGATAGTGCTTACTGTGGCTGCGTGCAGGTTTCTTATAGTATTGGTATTTTATTAACATCATCATTTGTACACATCAAAAGTGTCTAGGGATGAAGGAATTTATAAAATATATTTTGTTGCTCTATTGAAATTAAATGAAAATGTCTTTAGAGATTGATTAAATAAAATGTTTTCGTATATGTAGATCGACGAAGTACTCTCTGCTTTTAAATTAATAAAGACTTTTCGCGATTTTTATTCATGCTGGATGTTTCACTTTAGTTAATCCTGACATTAAAATGTGATAAAAAGATAAAAATAAAAGTTTTTAAAGGTTTTTATAACGTAAAATAAACATTTAGTCTGTATTTCCGCCGTTAACGCGTATAACACAATCGCAGCCATTACTCAATATGCAATATGAGTTTATTACGTTGCGGAATGGCCGCCCACGTCCGTTGTAACAAGCGAAAAAGATTTTCTGGTGTGTGTACGGCATCCATATTTGGCAGAGCTCTGATTTGAAGCAAAACCCATGTGTGCTCAATAGGATTCAAGTCTGGCGATCGAGCAGTCCATGGTAGGAAGTTGATATTAGCTGCGATAACTGTGTTTGCAATGACTCTGGATGTGGTGTAGCCGTGCATGATCATCCATAAGTAGAAATTAAGCACCGAATTGCTTCCGCGAAGAAATGACAACATCTGATACAATCGTTTCAGCGTAAATCTGTGGATTGAGATTGCCTCTGATCCAAATCAGTTCGGTTCGTCCGCCGATCCAAGTACCCGCCCATATCATGATTGTTCCACTACTATATGCATGGACTTCCTGGCATGATTTTAAACATTCTTGCCGTCTGGGGGTCCTCTAATACCTTGCACGTCTAGATCTGGCCTCGTACCAAAGCGAGATTCGTCAGAAAAACACACAAACCGCTACTCTTCTTCTGCCCAATTTCTGTGTTCACGAGCCCATTGTAAACGGGCTCTGCGATTGCGGGGCTCAATACGTAGTACACGTAGCGGCCTGTGGGAGCGGAGATTAACTTCATGCAAGCGAGTTCCTATGGTTTGATTACTTATTAACATCCCTGAAGAGCTATGAAGCCTCGTAACCAACATCATCGCGGTCATTGTACGATTTCGTCGAGCAGTAATTTGTATGTAACGCTTTTGTCTGCGTATGGTGATGTGAGCTTGTCCTCCAGGTAGTCTGCTACGCTGCCAGTGATGCGGTAACGTGTCCAAAGTCGACTTATAACACTCTGCGTAGTGCCCAGAGCGATTGCCACAGCACGTTGCACATTGGGGATAGAGCTAATTTTTCGTTCAAAACCACCTTGAGATCGCAAAAATAAACCAAATGAGACAATTTTTGAACAGAAATGTTTGTAATTAAATTATACAGAGACTGACGAAGCCGGAACAAATTATTCAAACAACTTAATAATTAAAATTGTTTCTAAAAAATAGTAGCATATTTAATTTTTGTGCATAAAAAAACCCTTAAATTTAAATAAACTTTAAAACAAAATATAATTTTGCAAAAATTGATTTAATCAAATTATTTAAATAACTTAATTTTGCAAAACATTCTACAAATAAACAATTTGCAACACGATTAACCCTCTAAAATATTCATTGCTTATTTTGTATCAGGAAAAAATCGCAAGATCACTAGAGTATAATATAAAATCAGTCATAATATTTAAAAAAAACAATTCATATGCATTTTTTATAAAAAAAATTACAACCTAATTTCGCAAATAAAATTGGGCAAACATTTCTGTGCAAAAATGGTTTAATTTGGTTAATATTTGAGGTCTAGGTGGTTTTGAACATTCTATCCCCAATGTGCGTTGCCGAGAACCAGCTTCCGACGTTCCCATGGTTCTGATCATTTCTTCGCGGCTAAAACGGAAAAAAACGTTATTATGGCGAGAAGACGTCATTTAACGTCTTCTAGCCATAATAACGTTTTTTTTTCCACTCAGAAGTATGGCAGAAATTTTACAGAATTGGCCTCAAACCCGTTGCATGATATAAATAGAAATACGACTTGATAGAAGATTTTCATCTTATGACCGAAATTCAAAACTATTCCCTTTTCAAATGACAAAATTTACTAAAAAAGCATCCCTAGGAGGTACAAAAAAAAAAAAAACAGATTTTTACTAACTAGCTAGAACATGCTTGATCCTTAGATACTTTTGATGTGTGTATTTCAGCCCATGAGCGCCGGGAGCGGGATGCTAGATAGTGCACGTGATCGAGCTCATCGTGGAGCTGGAGATGCACCTGAAAATAAACTTGCCGGCGCGCATGTTTGAATCCTTTAATGTGGACTTAGCTTCTGCCCGCGACTTCGTTCGCGTGGAAGTAGTAAGACACCACAATGTACTAAAATAATGGCTACATTTTTATAAAATTTCTAGGTATATTACGTTTGTAGTTTTAGTCTCAGCAGCCAAAATATAAAGAGAGTCAGGACTGGTGATGCGGCCCGCGGGTGCAAGCAACTATGTCATAAGCAGCTCGTCGTGAGGTCAATACCCACAGCCTTCAGTAGCAATTTCCCATTGCTTGCAAAGTTTTTCGATATAAGTGAATTACTGAACGCCTGCGTCCCTGTATATGTATACTACTGAATATCACACACTGATACAGACTGTTGCATTCTTACAGAGTATTCCTGACAAACAGCTATCACTAAAACAATATAACAGTAGATTGTAAATACACGGGATTCCTCATTAGCAAATCAGTATAATATATTTATTTTTATTACAACCATAACAGAAGAGGCCTAAACTTTATGTTTCTCTTTGTACGTTCTACGAACTATCTCATAAAAGTATTATAAAATGTAAAAAAAGAAGCACAAAATATATCAACTGTTGGGAATCGAACTTAGGTTTGCAAAGTAGTCGCCGCACCGATAAGCTATTAGCTTTGTTGAAAGTCGAGTAAAATAGCCGTTCTTATACCGTTATAACCGTATATTTCATGATTGACTGCTAGCTCCATAAAGGGATGATAATCATATAAAAGGTTAAATCTGTAACTATCTGCTATATTCGTTCCCACTTGCCTATTCAGCCCGATACAGCGATTTTATTTGCGATTTCTGACTTTTTTAGTACTCAAACCTCAGTTGGTCCGATACAGTTTTTTTATCCTTATAATAAAAAGAATCGATTGGCATCAAAAAAATTATCCATTCTCTCGCTGACTGTACATTTTATCAAAATCTGTGAATGTAGATCAAAATGTTTCAAAAAGTTAAGGACAGTCTCCTAAGACCGTTTTCTTGTAGCGACAACAGTAAAGGTACCTGCCCTTATTGCATTATTGCTCATCCCCCATAGCAAACAGCGTGATAATTCATAGCCTATAGACTAACCAGAGTTATAGACAAAATCTATGCAAAATTTTAAGAAAATTTACACCGTAGTATTTGTGTAATGCAGGAACATACATTCAGATAAACAGACAACAATAAAAATCTATATTTTCTTTTTATAATTACTTTTTTTCATAAATATTCAATGTACAGTTAAGACTTCGCTACGATTTCATTACATTATATAGGTATGTATAGATCATAGATAGGTACTGAATACTGGTGTTTTATTGACACACTGATCAGATGCATAAGTTTAGCTAACATAGTTGGTCACATCATATCCCTAGCCTAAGTAGATGCTATTTGTGACAAAACAATGACTTGAATACTTCGTTCAACATCTTATTCAAATCTGGAGCACATTAAACTGTGTTTTAAGTGCTATTCAACGTGCAGGTGTTAAAGTCGGCAAGCGTCTGAGAGGCGCGGGCGCAGGACGCGTGGCGATGGCGGGTGTATGTAGAATACCTAGAGTACCTACCTAGTGCTTACTAATAGTCCATACCCACAGTATGAAACACTCGTGCGGCCCACATTAACAGCTAACCACCACATGTCCGCTGTATATTGCCAAATACTAGCCACGATTTATATAGGTACCGAGTTGGACTTTAGCGAATTACTTTTAGTACGTGATCGTTGATATTAATACTTGTAGATCAGGATTTGTTTGTAAATGAATAAAATATTTGAAGTGGCTGCCAAATATTGATTGATGACAGTTGCTTTATTTGGACCGCAATGATGAAGTGTATGCTTGTTATGGACAGTGGTCAGCTATCCTAGCTGCCATATCAACGTGACAACCTTTTCAAATCAAACAAGAATTCAATTCAACGTTCCAAAAATACTTTATTTTAAAACAATAAATAAATATTTCTTACAACTATGTTAATAGCTTTAACTATTTAATGTTATGAGGCAATATATGAACATTAAGTTTATCTACATAATATACACAGCGGCAGAGATACGAGCAGTGCAATCTAACGACAGATCGCAGCTCGATCATACGACACATATCATCTTAACTACTGACTTGTAAGTTGTAATACCTGTAACATAATGTTCTACATTTTCTAGCATTCAGTTAGATATTCAGTAAATCTTTTAATTTGTTTTGCTGAAGAGCGAGAGATTTAACACGTGAACTTATTAGGTATACCTACTATACATTTTACAAAATAACTGATTTCTTGTTACAGAGAATCTTTACAGTCAGTAGAACAGTCACGCCTTCCATTCACTCGTCGAGGTAACTGATAAATGCTGAACATTGTCTACACGCGGTAGACTGAACTACCGGAAATGTTCGAGCGGCCTCTCTAGAGGCGGCTGCAGCATCAGCGGGATGTGGTTGTGGTACTGAGGCTCCTCCTCGCCCTCCGCGCTGCTTCGACCCTCAGCGCCTTGGGGAGCACCGTATTCAGCAGCTGGTTGCTGCTGGCTGAAGTCCTGACCGAAATTCTGACCAGTCTGGCTAAAATCCTGGCCAAAATTCTGTCCTTGCTGACCAAAATTCTGTCCTTGTTGACTTAAATCATGACTTTGCTTACCAAAATTCTGCCCAGGTTGACTGAAATCTTGGCCGCCGTTGTGACTAAAACCTTCTTGCCCAAATTGCGGGACTCCATACTCCTGGTCCGGTTGCTGATGTTGTTGTTGATTGTTTACTTGTAGATCGTACTGCGCCTGCTCGAGTTGCTGTTGTATGTGATGATGCAGCTGGTTTTGTAAGTCGTGGTACTGCTGCTCCCCGGTGTGCTGCTCATAAACTTGCGTGCCTTGCTCTTGGGTGAACTGGTGATGGCCGTTCTGTCCGAATTGCCCATCTTGTCCAAAGTGAACACCATGAGCCAATTGGCCGTCTTGACCGAAGTGGGCGCCCTGAGCAAATTGGCCGTCTTGGCCGAAGTGGGCGCCTTGAGCAAATTGGCCTTCTTCGCCGAAGTGGGCGCCCTGAGCAAATTGACCGTCTTGACCGAAATGGCCGCCTTGTGCAAATTGGCCATCTTGGCTGAAGTGACCCCCCGGTTGAGCTGCCCCTAGGTCATGGGGTTGCGTTTGTACAGGATGCCAGCCATCTTGGTCGAGCGTCGGCTGAGTAGGCTGCAGGTGTACAGTTGATTGAGTAGGCAGGACTCCTGGCTGCGTGGCTTGCAGCACACCAGGCTGAGCACCGTGCACAAGTACTTCAGGCTGAGCCTGATGGAGGTGAACCTCTTGTTGTCCCTGGTGAAGATGGACTTCTTGTTGGCCTTGGTGAAGATGAACCTCTTGCTGATCCGGTTGTGGATGGTATTCTGGTTGACCTGGTTGCAGATGAAACTCTGGATGACCTGGTTGCAGATGAAACTCTGGTTGACCTGGTTGCAGATGAAACTCTGGTTGACCTGGTTGTAGATGATACTCTGGTTGTCCCGCTTGCAGATGATACTCTGGTAGACCTGGTTGCAAATGAACCTCCGGCTGACCGGAGTGTAAATGGACCTCTCGCTGACCTGTATTTAGGTGTAGGTTAGGTGACAAATGAACGCCTGGTTGCACTGGCTGCAGATGTAGACTTGGCTGTGTAGGCTGCAGATGTACGGGGTGTTGCGGAATCCCTCCATGAGCGTGTAGGAACGTTGGCTCTACGTGAGCACCAGGCTGCTCGTACACCACGCCCTCTTGACCTACCTGTGGAGCTAGATGGAAGTGAGACGCTTGAGGGCGCTCGAACAAAACCTGACTGATAGCTGGGGGAGCTTGAGCCAACGGGAAATTTGGACTTTGGTAATTTAGGAATGGATATCTTGGGTAATTCGCGAAGAAAGAAGTCTGGACCGCATTCCCGGGACGCAAAACATACTGAAATTGGTTGGCATATTGCAGAAGTGGTGAATAGGGATGATGAGTGGGTGCTGGAGCAGCATGTACTACAGGCCTTAGTTGGGTATTTTCCTGAGGAAAGAGGTGAGTATGTGCTAGGTCTGCGGCTGGGAAGATAGGTGCAGGCGCGGGTATGGGCGCTGATTGGAGGAACACCGGTGGAGAAGGTGCTGGCACAGGATGGGCCACAGTCGCCGTAGGTTCTCCTAAAGGTATCACGGCAGGAGCGGGCACAGCCGCCGGCACCACAGGTATCACTGGTTTAGGAGGGACATGATGATGATGGTGATGGAAATGATGGTCGGGTTTGGGCAGTAACACTGTTTTTGTGTGATGAGGAAACTTGAGGCCGTAATGAGGATGAGGCACAGGGACTCTATGTCCAACTGGAACAGGGTAACGTGTGCTCAGAGGATGAGCGAGAGGGACCTTCACGTTGGTAACCGCTGCTGCGGGAGGGTATGACACTACGACAGGTTTTACGACGGAGTGTGTCACCACTGGAATGTCGTATCCTAGCTTGTAGGGTGGCACCGCAGAAATCACTCCTCGTTTGTGGTGCTTGCCCTTCACAAGCCGTCCGATCAGCTTCGCCTTGGCAACCTTGAGATGCGCTACATCTCCCGCCGATAGGCACACGCACGCGCACAACACCAACGCGATCTGAAATATACCACGCACCATTTTAATAAGGATCCATACTTAGATTGATCACGATATTCACGATCACTGTCACTGTCACAATATTTCACTTTTACTCCAAAGCTTCGATACTTACGATTGTAAGTCTCATGTCGATACGGTCGCCCGGCCGGCGCGACAACCTCTCTGAAACCGAATGTCATCGGACTGTTCCACCCATACTTATAACTTAAAACATATCAAATTAGTATGTAGCCCGCGTGCAGGTTTCACTAGGCAGCCGGACGTGCCAGCTGCGAACTTCGTCCTTACGCGATTATGCTTTCGACCGTTCCTAAACGAATGCAGCTAAATTCTTCTTCCGATTGAGCGTTACACAATATTGAATTCTATGACATGCATGTAGAGTCGAAACTGGAAATGGTTGAGTATGTTTTAGGCAGCACGTAGATGGCTGCCGTCATTCCTGTGTAACAAGTGTGCGTACGCGCATACTAATTGGTCAAAAACGTAATCGAGAGAAAATTGTACCAGCCGGTACAGGGACGAACTATTTCGTTCGACAACCGAATTTAGGTAACTAGTTGTGATTAAGCAGTATTTATTATTAATCAAAATGTTTGTATATGCAGCAGTTGAAACAATGAGACACTCAACTTTTGGATGCCTAAATAATTGGCTGTAAACATAAACATGCAAACAATGAGCACACTTCACAGTTGTTTGTTGCGGGTGTTCGTTGATGTAATAACAAAAATAAGGCTGATTTGGAAATAAAATCCGTCCTAGAAAGGTTTGATTCCTAAGTCGCTTAGCAACCGCAACCAGGAGGTAGTCACTATAGCATACTTACACATACACACATTAACTCACGCCTTCTTCCCATGAGGGTAGGCAGAAACTACAGAACGCCTCCTGCTACGATCCTTAGATATTCCACACATACAGCAGCAGCAGCAGTAGCAGCAGTTATAGCATACTTGTCGATGTATAAATAGACAGGCGATCGACACTGATGTTCTTACTCCGTCCCTGCTCCACCAGGACATCGATATGCGGGCACACGCCTAATGCCTGGCGGTTACCAAATGTACCGCGATCACTTTCCTTGGCTCTCACCAGCGCTGGCGGTGGCGCGCGCGCAGATCACTCTATGAAGCCGCCTTCTAGCGACACACTCTTGCGTAACTTGATTCTATACATCATGAAGCAGATACTTGCAGAAGTCCAAATAGGTAGGTACCCAATCAGAAATATGGAGCACTTGTTCTAAAGAGAATACCTACATGAAACCTTAGATTAAATAGAGATTCTCATGAAACGAATAATTTAGCTACCCACAGCACTAAGCTCAGTACCAGATCATTTTATATAATTTGTTTTTGTAAGTTGCAGTGGCGATGACGGAGTGGATCTGTGTACCTACTTGTTATCTCCTTTGTGCTGATACTATCCGAGACACAATTCCGACTTCTGGCCAACATTTAGAGATGATAGACACGTAGCTAAGGCGATTTTACCTACTCGCTCGGAATAAAGATTGACAGTTAGGTATTGAGTTTTAAGTCTGCGTTAGGTAATTGCTTTTCATTTCTCGGCCTACGATATTTAGGTTAGGTTCGAAGTGTCTTGATTAAAAAGGGGGTGTAAAGCCAGTTTTGTTTTTAGAGGTTTTCATCATTTAATATACTCATGACGCTTTTGTAATAAAAAAAAGTTAATACTCTAGTTGATTTTCACACTTTAAAAAATATGAAAATATACTTTCTGAACGAACTTTCTAAAAAGTGACACAACATGATATTGACAGATGACAGTAATTGTTGTTGATCATGTAGAGCAAACAAATAAAAATATTACGAAAATATCATATTTTACCTATTTTCTGGGTACGACATCTCCGTAATTTCGCAAAAAATCAGTAACTCTGCATAATGGATAAGTTCAGTGACGAGACGATGTGCAGAATATGTTTTAAGAAACAAGATATAGTATTCCCATTGTTTCGTAAACGAAAAGGCATTTCTCCTTGCGAGAAATTGAATAAAATTGGGGTAAAAGCTGGTTTGAATGATACAGGACCTTCTTGCATCTGTTGTGATTGTCTTACCGAGTTAGAGACTACAGTTCACTTTTTAGAAAAATGTGAGAATTCGAACCGAATTCTTGCAGAACACTTAAATGATATTTTGAGAGACAACAATACTCTGCACTTTGAGAACAGACAAGTAGATGGTATCCAGGATGAGTGTGAGGGTAACGTTAGACAAGTGTTGAAGAATAGTGAGGAGTTAGGGGTAGAGGAGTCTCGCTGTGAGGAGTGCGGGTCGAGCAGACGCTGCCGGCACTGGGCCTCACCCGCCATGCACACCTGCCCCAAATGCCAGAAAGTATTCAATAGGAAGTTCAACTTTAAATTACATCTGTGAGTATGTTGATTGGTTTATTGATATTGAAATTGTAAGCTGTTTCCTACAAATCCACCATGAGTGCGTTTTTTGCGTGCACAGAGTTCTCTCTATAGCAATTCTTAATATATCAAACAATATAAATCATACCTTACAATCTGCCTGGGTCTGCACACACTCATGTAATACCCAATGTAGGTAACATTGGGTATTACATGAGTGTGTAGTATTATTGTATTACTATTTTGCTTCCTGAGCTAAGTTTACAAATGTTCATAAGTTCATATTATCATGCTGTTTATTATTCTGTACAAGTTATAGAAATGTGCTACTTGTATAGAATTATTTAATAACTTACTGCAACTGCTCTTGACATTGTAACTGTTCCTACTCTCATAAAATAATCTTTGTGTTACTTATTTAGGTTTGTTTTGGTTTGGAGGTAGCTCTAAACTACTTTGTTTAGATTAGATTAGAGAAACTAGAAAGTTTATTAGTAGGTACCTACTCAAGTTTTTAGTACATCAAGTAGTATCCACTCTGTATAATAATTATACAGAGTAGATACTTATAATTTATAATTATTATAAATAATTGGGCATAGGGCATTAATAAATATTTGACAGGAGCTTTTCATGTGAGATTATGAAGTGAAATATGATTATTTCTTTACTTACTTCTATTTCAACACACTTATTTATATATTATGCATAATGAATGAGCATAATGTATATGGCCCAAGCCATTAACACTGCACCTAATATATCATGTTTGCCAACAATGCATGCGGTATCAAAGAAATGTGTGACTCCACAGTCACTCGCCAATGTGAAAGTGAAATTAAGTGTGTACTCTGAATGCTATGGCAGTATCGCTGGGTTTGTGTGGATTATGTATGGGATTCCCTATCATTATAAGGGCCACCCAGTAATTACAGGAAAATAATGATAATGGGGATACCCCCTTTCCATGAGTGTTTTGGAAGGTAACACATCAAACAAACTATAGCACTGTTCTGTATGATCTTGTATGGTATTGTGCAATATAAAATGTTGCTACTGCAGCACTTTACTGTGCCTGACTGGGTCTACAATACAGAACCTTGCTACTGCAGTACTTTGTTGTGCCTGACAGGGTCCACAATACAGAATGTTGCTACTGCAGTACTTTGTTGTGCCTGACAGGGTCCACAATACAGAATGTTGCTACTGCAGCACTTTGCTGTGCCTGACAGGGTCCACAATACAGAATGTTACTACTGCAGCACTTTGCTGTGCCTGACAGGGTCCACAATACAGAATGTTGCTACTGCAGTACTTTACTGTGCCTGACTGGGTCCACAATACAGAACCTTGCTACTGCAGCACTTTGCTGTGCCTGACTGGGTCCACAATACAGAACCTTGCTACTGCAGCACTTTGCTGTGCCTGTCAGGGTCCACAATACAGAATGTTGCTACTGCAGCACTTTGCTGTGCCTGTCAGGGTCCACAATACAGAATGTTGCTACTGCAGCAGTTTGCTGTGCCTGTCAGGGTCCACAATACAGAATGTTGCTACTGCAGCACTTTGCTGTGCCTGAGATGTAGTAATTATAGATGTGTATGTATACCTATTAATCCATGTAGTTAATCCCAATATATTCAGTATCTACTCAGACTTCGTGTGTTTTACTTGTCTCTCAAGTCCCATCCTTACATGGCGACCCTGCCATATTTGGGGCCATGGCGATACCGTCACCGGATATCTATCTAGTGTATCGGCTTCAAATACTCAACTTGGTTTAATAAAATTAATAATAGAATGAACAACATTAGTGCCAAAATAAGCTATTCTACGAGGCCTGTAATTGCAAAAAACTAGTGATGCAAAAATGTGCCGTTCCAGCGTGGAGAAAGAGACTGTGTTCCTGAACCAAAATGCCGCTGGTTCAAATCGGGGGCACGTGGAAGCAGTAAAGGAGCACATGTCGAATATTACCCTTATACTGATAATCATCTGTGTGTTGCTGGGCCTCGGCGTGGTGTACTTTTTGTGGAAGCAGTACAAGAAATGGCATTTGCAATGGATCCGTGAGGCGAACCTCGCTAATGGACAGAGAGGTGGTTCTATCATTAGGCGACGACGACCTAATCTTTATCCTGACTTAAAGATCGACGAAGCTACAGTGTAAAGCAGTGTAAAGTGTTTAAAAGTTTATCCAATTACAGTGAAGTGAAAATCGTGTAAGTTAGTAATTAATGGACAAATGGACACGCGTGGACAATGGTATTTAATATGTTTATTTAATAAATAAGGAAAATCAAAATAGTTATGTATTCATATTACACATAAATTAATGGCAGTATACCTAAACAAGTTACATGAAGAGCTAGTACAAATACGGAGATATTTAATTAAAATTGGGCCATCTCGTAGACAAGGAGATATTTTAGCGAAAAAGCTAGGTGAAGCTCATGAAATTATTAAACAATACAACAATTACATAGCAAATATAAATAAAATAGAGAGGACTACAGAAGAATCAAATAGTATCACAGAATGTTGTGGGAAAATTAGTGACTTATATACAGAAATAACTAAGTTGTGTCAAGGAAAAGGTAATTGTGATATTTTTATAAAAATGGAGTTTGACTTAAGAGTTGCTTTGAACTTATTACCAGTTATGACAGACGAAATTTCAAATACAAAACAATTGATAGACGGCATAGATTATTACAGTTCGGTCGTAGACACGAAAGCGCACGAAAATCTTATTAACTTTGTACTTAAGAGTAGATTATCACAAGGAGCAAAATTAAAATTAGCAACCAAATATGACAATGTACAAATGCTTCTGTGTGACATGAAGAGACTTCTACTACCGCAGAAATCTGCAAGTGCGTTGCAAAAAGAACTTCTCAACTGCAGGCAAAATGAGATGTCAGTTGATGATTTTGGGAAAAAACTTTCCGAAATCTTTGTTGACCTCACGATTTCACAATCTGAGGACAATTCAGAAAAGTTTGCTGTTTTAAAGACAATAAACGAAAAACAGGCAATCAGGCAGTTTAGTGACGGATTGAGGAATCGCAGGATTAGTACAATTCTGGCAGCTCAGAAGTTTCAGTGCTTAAAAGATGCTGTTCAAGCAGCGTTAGACGAGGACAGCACATCGACCAGCCAGAGTGCTGAAATTTTTTCACTGAGACGTAATATGAATTACAAAACCAATTCCAGGCAGACAGTGTACTACAACAACCAGAGAGGCTACAGTAGAGGTGCGTACAGAGGTGGTTTTCGACAGCGTGGCTACACCCGTGGCTACCCGGCACGTGGCAGAGGTCAGCAGCAGGCAGCTTACGAGCGGCCAGGCGCCGCTACTGCAGCAGGGAACCACCAGCCTCGAGGTAGAGGCTATTATCGAGGTAACTCTTTTAGAAATAATAACTACTGGGGGAATAAACCGGATCGTGGACATGTTCGCGTGATCACTGATGATGAGTCACGGCCACAACCCAGCACTTCATCATATGATGCCAACGAATGTGGAAGTGAGTTTTTTCGTTTCTAAAAGTTATAAAATCATGGCTAGTGAAAGTAGTTATTACGTAGAGTTATTAGTGAATCACTTGCAACCGTTTAGTTGGTTAATTGATACGGGCGCATCCATTTCAGCCTTAAAGTATAAACACGTACAGAAGTTTAATATCCCCATCTGTAAGGAGGACATAACTATAAATGGGATCGGAGGCAGAGTCCAAGCAATCGGATACGTAAGTTTACAATTAGGGACTCACGAACAAAACATAGTCCATAAGTTCTATGTGTTTGATACCTTGCCTTGTAAGGCGTATGGAATTCTAGGGCAAGACTTTTTAAGCAAGTACTCTTCGGTCGTCGACTTTCATAACAATGTTTTATCATTATGGTATAATGGCAATCAGATAACTTTGAAACTATATAATTCCAAGGATTACTTACTGACATTACCTGCTAGGTCAGAGTCAATTCACTATGTAAATACTAACCTGAGGGACGAATGCGTGATAAGTACGAAAGAAATATGTGAGGGAATTTTTGTCGCGAGTACATTAGCGGTTCCAGACAATGGTAAAATACCACTTCGAATTTTGAATACAACAACCAATGACGTCACATTGTCAGAAATAAATCTCGATATACAGAGCACCAGGGATTACGATATTTGTTTTTTTAACAAAACTGAGTTAAATGCAGAGCGGGTTAAGCAGTTATTTTCAAAGTTAACCTTAAGTAATTTAAATAAAGAAGAGAAAAATAACATTGAAAGTTTATGTGCCAAATACTCAGATATTTTTTATTTGGAAGGAGACAAATTAACAACTACGGACATTTATCAACACTCGATTATTTTAAAACAAGACACTCAACCGATTTACTCAAAGCCATACAGACAACCCCATTCTTTAAAAAATGAAATTAAAAATCAAATTGACAAAATGTTAAATGAGGGAATTATAGAACCTTGTCAGAGTGAATGGTCGAGTCCCATTTTACTTGTACCGAAAAAATCGGACAGCGATGGGAACAAGAAATGGCGCTTAGTAATTGACTACAGGAAACTGAACAACGTTATACAGGATGATAAATTTCCTCTTCCAAATATTACGGAAATATTAGATTCCTTATTAGGCTGTATGTACTTTACACATTTAGATTTGCACCAAGGTTATTATAACGTACAATTAGATCCCGACAGTCGTAAGTATACTGCATTCGATTCCGGAAGATTTCAAATGACTAGACTTCCTCAAGGACTAAAAACAAGTCCTAGTTCCTTTTCGAGGATGATGACTATGGCAATGACAGGTTTGACGTACGAAAAATGCCTAGTATATCAAGACGACTTAGTCTGTTTCAGCAGAAATCTAACATCCCATATTAAAAATCTTCAAGACATATTCGAAAGGTTACAAAAGGTTAATTTAAAATTAAATCCCCAAAAATGTAATTTTTTACAAAAAGAATTACTCCTCTTAGGCCATGTTGTTACTCCAGAGGGTGTCATACCAGATTCTAATAAAATAAATGTTGTGGAAAACTACTCAGTTCCCACAAACACAGACGAAGTAAAAAGATTCGTAGCATTCGTAAATTATTATAGGAAGTTCATCCCAAATTTCGCAGAGAAAGCATACCCATTAAACTCAATGTGTAGGAAAAATGTCATGTTTAATTGGGACAAGGAATGTCAGAAATCGTTTGAATTACTCAAACAATGTGTCATTAAACATCCAGTATTACAGTATCCCGATTTCTCAGAGAGTAATCAATTTATTTTACAAACTGACGCGTCAGGTTACGCTATTGGATCGGTATTGTGTAACGGAAACAGTAGACCAGTAGCATTTGCGAGTAGAAGTTTAAATAAAGCTGAGAAAAGATACCCAACAATTGAGAAAGAGTTGCTAGCAATCGTTTGGTCGGTTAAGCATTTCAGACCATATTTGTATGGCCGTAGGTTTACAGTTCAAACAGATCATAAACCGCTCATAGCATTATTTGGAATGAAAGATCCTTCAAGCAGATTGATGAAATTTAGATTGATTTTGGAAGAATATGATTTTGTAGTGGAATATTTGAGAGGCAAAAATAATTCAGCAGCGGATGCAATGTCACGCTTGCGTATAACATCAGAGGAGTTGAAAGAGATGAATGACAGTGTTATCAATGTAATGACACGAGGCCAAAAGGCCAGGTTACACCAAACACAGTGTACTGTTATTTCAGATGACAATCGGCCTGATCACCCGAAAGTTGTAGAAATGATTAGTAAACCAAAACATTTCATTGAATTACGTTTTACAACAGAAAATGAATTAAGACGATATCGTAACTTGAATGAGATAAAATATGAGAACAAATGTTTTTGTTATGTACCAACAAGAAGTACAATTTTTATAAATCCAGCGTCTCGATCGCAATTTTCGCCAGGCGAATTTGTGAGAGAGTTGGAAATAATTAGTAACAAATATAACATAGAGGAAATATATTTCATAAAGAATAAGAATAATAATTTTATAGAAAGAGTAATAACTGAAGTAAAGAAAATAAATAAATGGTCCGGACCACGACTATGTATATTAAAAGATATGGAGAGAATAAGCAACAAAGATGATCAACGTGTGATCATAAATGACTTCCATCTATTGCCCACCAGTGGCCACGCAGGCATTAGACAGATGATAAATAATATTAAAAAATATTATTTTTGGCCAAGACTAGAAGCAGATGTAACAGAGTTTGTAAAAAGATGTGACAAATGTCAAAGACAAAAACATTCGTCACATCATACAAAAGAACCAATGGTAATCACGACTACGGCAACATCAGCCTTTGAAAAAATATTCATGGATTTGGTAGGCCCAATGGACAGAGATTACAATAATTTTATTTATATATTGGCTATTCAATGTGAACTGACTAAATACGTTGAAGCATACCCAATGTTATCCAAAACCTCAAGCGACGTAGCTAGAAATTTTGTTAATAATTTTATTCTCAGATACGGAATTCCAGGAACTATAGCAACAGATATGGGCTCAGAGTTTTTATCAACTACAATGAAAGAGGTATGTACATTATTACATATAAATAAATTACAGTCAACGGCGTATCATCACCAGAGTATTGGCGCATTGGAAAACTCTCACAAACACTTGGGTAATTATATAAGGATACAAACAGAAAATCATTCAGAAGCATGGAGCACATGGCTTCCGTTTTGGTGTTTTTCATATAATACATCAGTACACACTGAGACACGATTTACCCCTTTTGAGCTAGTATTCGGCAAAAAATGTATTTTACCAACGAACTTAAATTCAGGCCTAGTTGACCCATTATACAATTTTGACAGCTACCCATTGGAATTAAAATATAGAATACAAACAACCCAAAAAGAGGCACGAGATAATTTAATAGCCAGTAAAGTAAACAGAAAAGTGAGATACGACCAAAACGTCAACCCAGTATCATACAAACCGAATGATTTAATTTTAATAAAAAATGAAACAGGTAATAAGTTCCAAAGCATATATCAAGGTCCATATACTGTTATAAGAGAATGTTCGCCAAATGTTGAAATTATGAAAAACAATAAAATGTAGTTAATACACAAGAACAGAACAAAACTGTACACGCCACCTGTTTCTTGATAATAGTAATTTAAATATAGGTATTATGTGTGTGAGTATAATAAGATAGGAGATAATTTAGCATATTATTATACGTTTAAAAAAAAAAAAAAATACACAATTGCAATGTAACAGCATTATTATTATTATTAATTCGTGTTTAACTGAACAATCATAAATATTATAGCGTGAAATGAAATTAAACTGTAGTTCATTTCATTTTTTTATTGCGGTGAAGATGAGATGTAGTAATTATAGATGTGTATGTATACCTATTAATCCATGTAGTTAATCCCAATATATTCAGTATCTACTCAGACTTCGTGTGTTTTACTTGTCTCTCAAGTCCCATCCTTACATGCCTGACAGGGTCCACAATACAGAATGTTGCTACTGCAGCACTTTGCTGTGCCTGTCAGGGTCCACAATGATCATGCCTTTGTAAAACCTACCATCTAAGTTCATAGTGTGGTATGGAATAAAATGTATATAATTTAGTGTTGAATATGATTTTTAAGCGGGCGCACAACGGTCCACTAGCGCCACTCCTTTAAAAAATATTATCTCGTGACTGAGAAGGAATTATGAATAACGGCTTGTAAGGACCCTCGGTAAGTGTGTCTAGAAATTTCTAATACCTTTTATAAAGTTTCATATGCAGACACGAAGCCACAAAATTCGATCTAAAGAAAAGCGGCCACATTCCTCTAGATCGTATTTTGTTGCTTCGTGTCTAAATAATAAACTTTATAAAAGGAATAATAAAGCTTATAAATTAGAAAATACTAGACACACTTACCGAGGGTCCTTACAAGCCGTTATTCATAATGCAAAAAAAAAAAAACCTACTCCGTCACGAGATAAAAAAAAAATAAAGGAGTGGCGCTAGTGGATCGTCGTGCGCCCTCTTAAGGTATAAAGAGTTCTTCTACCACTTCTAACTAGCCTTTTCCCAACTATGTCAGGTTTGGCTTCCAGGCTTACCAGATGCAGCTCTTTCACATGCAGCAATTGCCTATCTGACCTACACTACCCAGTTACTGGGTAACATGATACCCCTTGATAAGGATGGCTAAGGTATAAAGGGTCGCAAAATAAAATACAGGAATTGAGCTAACAATCAACCAGTGCACCCATTGATCTACATAAATGACTATCTGTGTTCTGCGATACAGGAAGCGCCACAGCCGCGAGCGCTCGTGGTCGTGCGCTAGCTGTGGCGCGAGCGCGGTGTCGCGCTGGCTGGCGGCGCGCCACTGCCAGCCGCGCCCGCGCCGCCCCTGTCCCGTGCCAGGATGTGGGAAGACCTACACTACTAATACTAACCTTAGTGTGCATCTGAGGGGACATAACGGTTGGTATTTACTAATATCTGCTTTAATAATAATAATATTATTAGAATATTCACTCTCAGAGGTTGCTACACACTTGTTCGGGTCGGCACGATTCGGGACAGCCGAGGACAAAATCGAATTATACATACTTATTATACTTTAGTAGATACTATGTTCGGGAAAAAGCTACTCGGCTTAGCTCGAACAGTGCCGAGCAGACCAGCATAGCTATTGACAAACATTCGACAAGCTTTCTAGTCGAAAAGGGACATTTTCGGTTTCCTGATTTGCTTAGTCCCCGACAGCAAAAAGTCGCCAGAAGAATAGTGGTCGTCTATTTGGTTTAAAATGTCAAAATCCGAAACCCGATTTGTGAACAGCGATCAGAGGACTCCTTCGATAACATTGATTGATGTTTGATTCGGCACGGCGCTGCGCTGAAAGCGTATCGAATGGTTAGGAAAAGCTATGCAAAACATGATTCCGAGACGAGGGAAGATTTGTCGACAAATTAATTCGGAAAGGTCAAAGGAAGGGAGGAGGTCGGAAGGATTATCTTCAAGTTATTTATTTATCACAAACACTGCTAACATTACAGGAAAAATATTTATCACAAACACTGCTAACATTACAGGAAAAATATTTATCACAAACACTGCTAACATTACAGGAAAAATATTTATCACAAACACTGCTAACATTACAGGAAAAATATTTATCACAAACACTGCTAACATTACAGGAAAAATCCTAATGCCGTAACGTGGCCTTAATTAATCTATCTTAAATAACATAACACATACAATATTACTTTTGTGAAATCGTTCAGAGAGCAGGAAAATAGATCGATCCTGTCAGCCGTGTCATTCAGTGCGTGCAAGGCGCGCGTCAGTGGTGGTGGTGGTAGTGGTGGTGGTTAAATGTTTATGTCTGATGAGTGTTAATGTTGTTACAGGTGAGAGACCATTTGAGTGCAATGATTGTGGAAAGAAGTTTTCTAGCAAGAATACTCTACAGAACCACATCAGGATACACACAGGTATTTGGCAAAGAAGGAAAGTTACTATTTGTGTTATTTTTGAACAGACTTAAATGCTCCTTTACGTGTTGGCACAAACCCCAAAACCTACAAATGTTACAAATATTGTACTTTATTATCACAGTGTAAGAAGTTTTCAGCTAAAGATACTGAACATTCCCCAGGCGCGTTACCCTACATCTGTCCTATATGTGGCAAGCAGTTCCGTACGAACAAGCTGTCAGCTCACATGGCCACGCACACGGCCGCACGCTACAGCTGCTTGAAGCAGGGTTGCAGCAAGCGCTTCGCGTCGGCTGCAGCGCTGCAGCGCCACGCGCGCGCGCACGCGGGCGGCGCGCAGGCGTGCCCGCCGGGCCGCGCGCCCGCCGCGCACGCCTGCGCGCTGTGCTCGTCGCGGTACCATCACAAGCAGTCGTTGAACAAGCACGTGAGGAAGCAACACGCCCAGGTTGGTGTATAGAGTGCGCTGGCGTTGGTGTAATACGCGCTTGAATGACATTGATAAGGGGGCGTTGTTGGGAAACATTTCGGAAATTGTCACTGAATTTTTATTAACAAAACAAGCTTGCGGCGTTAGTTCAAATTTTTCCACGCGCCAAAAGAAGCTTGAAGCGTTGTACAGGCTTCTGCAGATAAGGGCGGGCCGCAACGCATTGCAAAAATCCTCCTACATCACTTTTGTATGAACCATCGCAGAGTTACAGGCCAGCCGCAGAGCGCTTTTTGTATTGACATGCGATTGGCTGCGGCCCGATGTCGGTGTAATGTGCGCTTAGCCTAACTGTTCATGTAAGACTAAGCTCATACAGTAGGGGATAATTTAGAAAACGCATTTATTTATTTATTTAATCGTTTAAGTACACACATAATATAAACAGACAGAAGAAAAGAACAGAAAAATATGAACGTCCTTAGAAGACCATCCCTATCTTTCTAAGTAATTGAAAATAGCAATCACAGATTTAAAAAATCTGAGGGCCTAGACAAATGGCATTCGCTTCGGAGCGATTCTATTGCTACAATCGCTATCGCTTTCGCTAATGATTCCAAAAACTAGCAATAACGCTCGTCAAAAAGTTTCCCTTGGCTATGCATCTCTGTGGAAGTACCTAATCTTTCGACGCTGTCGATTCATTTCATAATCGAATGTTGTTTACATTGTCTAGCTAATTTTTATTCGTTGACCTATGATCACGTGACATTTCGATAGCTTATGTCAACCCCATACATTTTAGCTTTTCTACTAGCGTTATCGTTAATCGAATGTTACTTTGTCTAGGCCCTATGGTATAGTCAGGTAGTAAATCGACCGACTGAGCACAGTACTAGAAAAGTCACAAGTCACAAAAAACTTTCCTACTTCTAGTTAAGCCGTTTTACAATCACCATAATCATAATCATTTATTTGTCAGAATAATTATGGTACATTATATGGTCTCAAGATTAATCAATGGTATCATCACATTCTGCCAAGTGTGGCAGTGTTGGGTTAGTATTAACATTATTGATTGCATTATTAGGACATTAAGATATCTATTCGATGGAACTACGCTTATATTTGTGTTCTTGATGGATGATAGCTATGCATGTAAGTACATTTCCGTGTCTTATGGGTTGCGTTCCTGGAGGCCCCCAACAACAATAACATAGTCATTCATATTGAATTAACCTATATTATTTCTTGATGAATTAATGAGGTTTTCCAATGTAATCAGATTTTATAAACGAGGATATAAGGCGATCCCAATGCGATTGATCTACGTTTTAATGTGTGTATGTTAGTGTGTAGGTACATCACACGCGATCCACATACGAATATGATCGGGCCCGGTCGACTCTCACTATGAGTGACATCAGCTACTTGATATTCATCGCGCACCAATTTGTTAACAGAGTTATTTTATTTATAGACTGTAACAATCGGTTACTTCTCCATTACTTAAAATACTTAAAAAACATTGACTAGTAGCAATGCGAGGTCAAGCTATAATTGTGATAGGAGCGCCAATAGCGGGCGGGGATCGAACTTACAATGTTCCGGTTGCAAGTCAGACGCAAGGCTATGTCCACAATACAGTGTAGTTTGTGATAGGAGCGCCAATAGCGGGCGGGGATCGAACTTACAATGTTCCGGTTGCAAGTCAGACGCAAGGCTATGTCCACAATACAGTGTAGTTTGCTTGTAGTTTGTTAACCGACTTCAAAGAAAGGAGCAGGTTCTCAATTCGACTGTATGCTCAGAACTTTTTTATAGGTAGGCAAACCGATTTGGATGATTCTTTTTTTTTTGATAGCTGGTACTTCACATGTGGTCCCATCTAAATTTGATTAAGTTCTGACCAGTCGTTTTTGAGTTATCCTTAATACTGTATATATTTTCCACTTAGTTTATATTGATGATATTTTAATAATTTCCTGTCACTGCTATTTACAATACGAATTTGTGTGGGGTGGGTAGGTAGGTACCACAACTAAAAAGAGAAAAATAAAATCATTTTTACAAAAAAAACAACCGACTTCCAAAAAAAACACAAAAAAACGTGAAAAATAACTTTAATTTCGGAAGTCGGTGATCAAAAACGAAAAAAATAAAAACAAAGACGCCGACTTCCGAAATTAAAGTTATTTTTCACGTATTTTTGTGTTTTTTTGGAAGTCGGTTGCTTTTTTGTAACAAAGATTTTATTACATAAAACAACTGGTTTTGATGCTTTGATCAAATAACAGAGCTTTTTGGGTGTTTTAAAATCTATATACCTACTTAACTTTAGAAAACACTCACTGTACGTCTCTTGTTACAGCACCCTGTACCGGCCGCAGAAATGGACACCAACGACATCTCCAAAGATTTTGAATGTGATCTAGAATAGTTGTCTATGAAAACGAAAGTACCATTTAATTAACTTAAGCAATACCTAGGTACTTAATAAGAAACATTAGAAATATACATATTAGTGAAGAATCGATTATTATCGACTTCGATTCAGACGAATTGAGCCTAGTTTTACATTGAAGCAAAAAAAAAAACCTAACAGATATCGAACCTACACCACCTACATAATGTTAAAAATAGAATAAGCCAAAGAGTAGATTAAGTATGTTTCATTTAATTTGTTAACAAAGTTTTATTTTCTGACCTTTTTATATTTATGAGTAAGAAATCAGCTGATAATTTGTGTTTTACGAATAAGTCTAATCCAGCGAGTGTTTTTGTGATGTGGTTTAGTGAAACCTGTGCAATGAGCTGGCGGTCAAGGCCGACACTAGGCCGACCGACTGTACGTGATAATAAAACTATTTGTCACAGATTATAGGTACCTACACTTATTTTCTTTGTCATTATATTTATTAGAGCTCTGATGAAAGGATTTGGCAATTGTAATGCTGTCAGTCATTCATTAGGTAAGATTAATTGGAAATGAGAAATAGATCTTACGAGAACAGGTGGATATTGCGTTTCTATTTCACCTGTCCATTTTATTATGCGTTTATTGAATTAGTGATTAATGACGTAAATGTTACGATGTTAATGGTTCGGAAACCGCTGCACGGTCGCCGGGCGGGCCCGCGGGCGGTGCAATGTCAGTTGCAACGCTCAACAAAGGCTTGCAGCTTTGCGAAAATCAATTAGGTCATTGCACCTCTCTTGAAACGGCCTTTTCGACTCGTTTTCTACTCGGCGAGGCACCGGGACCTTCACCCACTTGTCGACGGTCCCCGACCCGACGATTTCACGCCCCAACAATGATTCGACTCGGTCGCTCAGTAATGAAATCGATTATTTAGAAACAGTTTATTTAGAAACTTATTACAATTCGCTAAAGCTAAGTATAAAAATAACAAGACTATCGACATCAACATGTAGGTACATTACAACTAGAACATCACAGGCAGGCGCTCCTCTGTCACACACAGGATCCGATCGTTCGCAGATACACATACTTAAAATCATCGCACCGAAAACTACACGCATACGACATATCGCGTGCACTTCGCGAGGAATGCCACCTTCGGTCTGCGCTAAATGCTATTACATCGAGAGTTTAACGTGTGTGCGTGCGTTGTCAAGTATGTAATCCGCTTCGATTATATCATAATATTTTGTTTACAATCGTTACCGAGTCACCAACTCTTCCCAATAAATAATAATTACAATTATGGCGTGTGTAGTGTGGCGGGTCACGCCTGGCCTTTGGTGCTGGTCTTTTTCGTTTTGACGGCGGCGACGGCGGGGCGCGGGTCGTCCACCTGCACGTTGGTGGCGCGCACGTAGTTGTTCTGGTAGCCGGTCTCCCTTACGCGCGCGTTGGGGCTCAACTTGTCTGTCCTCTCTCCTTCATCCGCGCGGTCCTCTTCGCCAGCCCTCTCTTTATCCTCAACAGACCTCTCCTTGTCCTCTGCTGAGTGCTCCCTATCTTCGACAGAGTGCTCCTTATCGTCCGCTCGCTCCGAATCATCCTCGCGATCACTGCTCCTGTCATCGTCGCGAATGCGGTGACTCGGATCTTCCCGTAGCCGTTCATGATCTTCCAAAAAGTATCCGCTATCGACTGGTTTCTGGTGTCTCGCAACATCAGCGTCCAGGGTCGGCGGTGGTACTGTTAATTCCATGTAAAACTGTTCCTCTTTAGAGACGGGGACCTTCTTGCCGTAGTAGTCATAATCGCCAGCGGTGTAGTAATCTTTCTCAACGGCTCGCGTCTTGCGGCTCTGCTTGCGGCGTCGCTTGCGCTTGGCGGGACGCTCGGTCTGCGGCGCCAGCGAGCTGTCATCGCCGTCTGCGTCCTGCTCGTACTCCCGCTCTCGCTCGCGGCTGCTGAACTCTCTTTCTCGGGATTCTTCATGCTCCTCCTCATCTCTGTCGGGGAGTTCTGGACGCTCGCGGTGCAACTTTCTGGGTCGTTTCTCGCGGTATATTGGTGGCACTCGCACCGTTACTGTGTCGATTTGGTTCGGGTTATGCTCGGTCGGAGGTAATACACGCGGCTTCAGAGGTCTCCTCGGATCTTCTGTTGTGGTCGTAACCTCGGTATCTTCGTCAGTTTCAGGCAGCGGTAGTGGGATTCTGTTAGGCCGCGGACGCTCGCGTTGAAGACTCTGGTGGGACCCGTCGCGGCGACGGACATCGTCGGCTAGATCCCGATCTCCGAAATGTACGTTTTGATAATGATTTGCGGGAAGTCTCTGCGCCTTCTGCTGAGCCGGCCGTCTCTGCTGTTTCTTATTTTGCCAGAACTGATCGACAGCGTTACCAAACTGTCGCACGGCTGCTTCGCGGTCGCGGGACTCCTGCACGTCCTCGTAGTCATCTTCGTCTAGCTGTTGATGCGCAGTGTCGTCGTCATAAGCCAGGTAATCCTCATCAGCGTTATTAGCTCGCTGTGCGTCGAACTGTTTAGCGTCGATGGTGTCCACTCGACGCGCCACTCCGTTTCTGACAACGAATGCGTCGACGTACACTCGCGGCTGGCGCGGCTCGGTTTGCGGAAGTTTTGCCGCACGAGGTTCGATAGCGATCGGCACAAACTGTTCCTGACTATCGAGTTCGGCTTGCTCGTACTCGGCGACTGCCTCGGCGGCTGGTGCTTGTGCTGCTGGGGTGACCGGGCCACGGTTAAAGTCAAAGTTCAGTCTGAGATTGGAGGTGATCCTCTCGAGGTTGTCGGCTTTGGGTGGCGGAGGTGGTGGTGGAGGAGGAGCACAGGGCGCTGGGGTGGTCGGGTTTGCCCGCGGCTGAGCACATGGAGGCGGTGGTGGCGGTGGCGGCGGTGGGGCCGGCTTAGGTTTGGGTCGCGGCGCAGCTCTCGGTCTCGGGCAAGGTGGCACTGCTTTCGGCTGCGGTGGTGGTGGTGGCGGTGGGGGTGGTTTCACAGCTCTGCAGGGCGGGGGGCCGGCTGCACGGGGCTGCCCACACGGCGGCGGTGCAGGTGCTGGGGCTGGCGGTGGAGCTGGCGCGGCTCCGGCCAGCGGCGCGTCTATGCCGGGCACCGGCGCCAGCGGCGGCGGAAAGGCAGCCTGCGGGGGCTTTCTCGCCACATTGTACCCGAGCACGTCGGCCAGTCCTCTGAACACTATGTCTCCGAACGTTCGTTTCTTCCGTACAACTTCCTCGGGATTACCGTCCAGTTCGATGACAGTGCCGTTAACATCGCGCAGCACGAGCGTGCCATTCTCGTTGTCGACGACGATGGTGCCATTGCTGATGAGTGTGTCGATGGACTCGTCTGCGATGACTTGCGGGGGCTCGGTGGCGGCGACTGTTGCCAGCAGCAGCAACAGCAGCGGAGGCGCTCGGCGCATGGCGGCAGTGTGAGTGTCGCGCGGGAGGGCGGCGCGCGCGGTTTTGTTGCGCCGGGACTTGCTCAAGCATCGCCACGGTCCACCGCGCACAATTTGTGTCAACCATCTGATTGATATATTTATGAATCGCTGGCTACACTTCACTTGGTTCACACTGAGTTAATTAACCCATACTTATTGTTTATTTCTTTCTAACTTTTATCTAATTTCGTAACAAGTTGTTGTGTTTGTTTCAATTATATATATCAATTAGTTAAACAGTAACGCAGTCCATCCAGTCATAGGCTGAATATTGTATTTTCTAAATGCTCTATTTTGTACAGAAAACTAAAATGTAACCCACGCAATTATTCACGTATTAATTAATGAATTAAAAGAAGTTAAGGAGTGGTTGGTGCCCGGCTTATGGTAATACGTAGTACTATTACCTACATGGGACTTATACATAACCAAAGTCGAAGTCAAATCATTTATTCCAAATAGGCACATAAAAGTTACTTTTGAACATCAAAATTTACAATTACAGAAAAATAGAATTGATTCTAGTTGTCCCTTCCAAAAGGAGTTTCGTGTGGAGAAGAATGGGCAAGAAACTCCACCGTTACTCTTTTAAAACGTTTTACAATATTATTTATACATTAATTATAAGTGAAGACGATGCACCTAAAATAAAATTGCTATACCACAATAGGTAAAAATAATTAAATATAAAGCAATGACTAGTAAATTAATTATGTGATAGAGACATGGTGCTCACATATTTACAAATATTGAAAAGTAGATAATTTTTCCAAAATTCCGGCGAAAGGTCTCCTGTCCCTTCGGGGAATGCGTGATGGTATGTTATGTACTTTAGAATTCCAAAACCATCACAATGGTGTCATAGGGCTCAACATGGTCGGCCGTCTATCGACATAATTACAGATTCTAATACATTTCGCCACATCGCACTTGCGGCTTGCTGCTGCACCAGTAAAAGTAACTTACAACATATTGTTCTCTTACGAAACCCAGGGTAAACAGAAACTCAATTAATATAACAAAAACCCCATGAAAAAGTGAATGTCAATATAATAGCGATTGCGGTTAGCTTCCTTAATTGCTGGTACCTACCTATCTACTATTGGGTCAATGAGACGGTGTGATACGATTATTATACTGATCGCTATGCTAATGTTTATATCTGCGCTAGTGCCCTAGATGTGTTCCAGTACCATAAGTGCGGGGATACGGTACCTATCCCCAGCCTACGGCTAAAAGTTTGTTATTCGGATTTTGTGATGCTTTATAACGGATAAAGGACGTAACCTACTATCACAGTTTTTGTAATAAGATCCCTCACCATCCCGCTGTATATACTCTTGATGTTATAATAAATGATATTTATTTCTGTAAATTGGTTCAACAAAACACACTTACGTCAAATTTTAATTTTAGTTAAAAACTATAATGAGTTCGGTGTTTGGTAACTGACTACCTACTCTGAGCAAAAAGACCGAAACAAACTCAGAGGTCAGTCTCTTTTATAAAGTCCGGACATAGGTAATGTTGGTCAGGCCATATGAGGACCATGCAGATTAATGTTTTAGATCGTCTGTTGAGGAAGGAACCATATAGATTTGAGTGGATTTGTCCAGTCAGTGCACGCATTTGTCAGTTATCATGTAGCTCAACTCAGAAGTTAAAGAGCTCAACGATTCGACGAGCAATACTAAAGAAAATACATTTGGGTAGGCCGCATAAAGTACTCAAACTGCCAGATTATCAATAAACTAAAGGAGAGAAAAAAAATATCTACATAGGTAGTCCTGACATCTGTTTATTTTAATATCGTCACTTACTCTAATGTAAGTCTGTCTGTTGGATCTCCGAGACCATTCAGGGAGAGGAAGGCATTTTCTATACCACCGCGGCTATTTTTAACCCACTTCAAAAAAAGGAGGACGTTCTCAATTCGACTGTATGTTTTTTTATGTGTGTTAGCTCAGCACTTTTTTCTGGGTGATTTGGATGATTCTATTTTATTTGATAGCTAGTGCTTCACATGTGGTCCCATGTAAATTTGATTAAGTTCTGACCAGCAGTTTTTGAGTTATCCTTAATACTGCGTATTTTTTCCACTTAGTTTATATTGATGATGTGTTAATAATTTCCTGTCACTGTTATTTACATATCAAGTAGTGGTATATGAATTTGTGTGGGGTAGGTACCGCAACTAAAAAGTGAAAATTAAAACTTTTTTACAAAAAAACAACCGACTTCCAAAATAAACACTAAAAAGCGCGAAAAATAACTATAATTTCGGAAGTCAGTGGCCTAAAACGAAAATACAAAACCAAAGACACCGATTTGCGAAATTAAAGTTATTTTTCACGCTTTTTTGTGTTTATTTTGGATGTCGGTTTTTTTTTTGTAAAAAAGTTTTGTGGTGCCTACATGCCGCACCAATTCTACTTCGAAATAGGCTACTGGGTCAAGGGAAAACAATGTGATCCAGTTATCTGTCCGGAAATCAGTAGAAGCTAAACTATACCCGAAAGGTTTAGGTAATTAAATAAAGGTAAACAAAAAAAACCACGTGACTCATAGATGTTAAACCTTTTATTTCAAATGTTAATTTCATATTATTTTGAGTCCCATAATAAAAGCCTCTCTTCTGAATCTGAATTTGAGGAACTATCTGTCACATTAATAATAAAGCGTTCAGTGGTATCATCAATTATTTTGTCTAATTTAAACATTTTCTGTTCTTCTTTTATTACATGAACCTCGCAACTTTTCCAATTCTCAGCAGTCACATTAGCTAAAGCCTCTGGCAAAAGAATGTTTAGTTCAGACATTTAAAAGTATTGTTTTTCTCGGCTACAAACCCTTTAACTTGAGCCCATATTAACTCAATTGAATTGCGTTAACAGTGGTATGGTGGCAGCCGCAATACAGTGACACCATAAAACATTTTTTCTAATTCATCCACAACTTATAAGGCATCTGGTTAACCGACTAAACATAATACCTGCTACTTCAGTTGCCATACTACGTCACAGCTGTACACTTCAATCTAGCAACGTTATCTAATTCGTTGTATGTTCTAAAAGGTTTAGGGAACCTGTCTTTTTGGGCTCTTTACAATAGACAGATTACAAAATATTATACTATTTTATAATGTAACAAAAAAATTGTGCTCAAGCAATTACATGTACGAAGAGTATAGTTTACGAATAAATGATAAAGTTTAACATACATTAATAAAAGAGGAAAATATCGTATAAATCGCAAATAACTTTAATTTTTTTGTGACGTATTTTTAAACAAGAAAGTGTCAACTATAAAAAACCCTTTTTACGATTTGTTTACCTTTATTTAATTACCTAAACCTTTCGGGTATAGGTAGATAGATACCCATACTGAATCTAAAGCTTGCATAAATCTTATGAAACATTTCAAAGTAAAGACGTTCACAGGACAGAATCTGCATGTAAAATCGGGTGTTGTCATTGTCTCAGTGATTTACAGCATTTTATGCAACTCGTTTGCAGACGGATGAGTTTTCTTTCAGGTTGATTAAATAATGGCAAACCTTGCCGCTTAGTTAAGTAAGTACCTACTTAACTAAGCAACAACAACCTTTGAGACATCGACAACCTTGTTTTAATAAAGGTAGGTGCTATAGATATCAACTATGTGATCGATGCGAGACGCCGCGTTTTGGCAAGCGGGTCAAGGTACACGGTCGCAAATTCGCCACTAAGTAAATCAGTTACCAAAATAATGTAAACCGTTTAATTTTGGTAAGAACATCAAAATATATTGTGATAGTGATCACTCTGCATTAACAGACTCATGTTCATCACTGGATGACCAGTCGTCCACTGGCCTGATGATGAACTGCCTGATTATAATTAAATGCATATCTACAAAAATATTTTACTCCGGACTGATACACTGACTCTTAGAGCCTTTATATTTAAGCATGTAACAATTAAACAAGTATCGTGTAAGCGCCTGTTCTAACTTTTGCAGCGTTTATAGTTGAATCACTTTGCTATTAGTAACGCGTCAGGGGTTGGTCTAAAAATGACAACACAAGAAGCAAAAATTTCCGTTGCTATGAGATTACTGGTAGGTGTTATTTATTTTTATAGTGTTTCGTGTGTTAAAAAAATACACTACAAAGTGAAAAATAACTTTAATTTCGGAAGTCGGTGTCTTTGGACCTTTATTTTAGATTTTTGTCACCGACTTCCGAAATTAAAGTTATTTTTCACTTTGTAGTGTATTTTTTGGAAGTCGGTTGTTTTGTTTGTCAAAAAGTTTTTATTTTTCACTTTTTAGTGGGTTAGATAATAATTTATCGAAGTTACATTAGCCTAATGTCAACTGCTCATCACCTTTTACAAAATATTTCGTTTCCCGATGCAAGGAATTGAGGAGTTTATTGTTGAGGATTTCTCTTGGTAAAAACCAGAAGAACTGGAGCTGATGGTGGCTTCACCATCAGCTCCATTTCACCATATGCATTGTGACAAGCATAAATTGCTTAGCAACCAACGAAAGAGCATTGCTAGAGATGACGCGATTACGCAACTTAAATTCAGTCTCAAATTGACGCATCAGCATGACTAGTAGGTAGTGGTTGCCTTATGTAAAACTTCAATCTTAATTGGGTATTATTTTTGTACGACCTGAATATTTTGGAATATTGAACCGTATGAAGTAAGCCCAACACAAGGTAACTGCTGTAGATCGTTAAGGAATTCCTTCAACTGTCTATGGTTTTCATCATCAGACCTGTAATGGCACCTATAACCCATATGAGTGCAAAGTTATCATCAATATAAATGAATTAAAACGAATCACAAGGTAGCTACTGTAAACCGTTGAGGAGTTCCCTTAACTGTCCTTCGTATTCATCATCAGACCCCTAATGACAGTCACAACCCATCTAGGTGTAAAGTTCTCATCAATACAAAATAATCAAGCCTAAACACAAGGTAACTGCTTTAAATCGTTGAGGAATTCCTTCAACTGTCTATGGTTTCCATCATCAGACCTGTAATGGCACTTATAACCCATATGAGTGCAAAGTTATCATCAATATAAATGAATTAAAACGAATCACAAGGTAGCTACTGTAAACCGTTGAGGAATTCCCTCGACTGTCTTTCGGCTCCATCATCAGATCGATTCCACACCTTCATTAAATTGTAGTTCTTTAAAATACTTAATGAAAAAATTAACAAACGCACTAGGCGCTCCTACGATTTTCGAAGGTTCCCCTCGATTTCTCCGGGATTCCATCATCAGATCCTGGTTTCCTTATCATGGGACTACCCTTGAGGTATGTCCTTTCTAACAAAAAAAGAATCATCCAAATCGGTTCACCCAGGGAAGAGTTCTGAGCTAACACACATGAAAAAAAAAAAAAAACAGGCGAATTGAGAACCTCCTCCTTTTTTTGAAGTCGGTTAAAAAGTCTGCCTCGTGATCGTGTCACTCAATGTCAGACGAAAACGGTATCAACAGCAATCCTATTAGAGGCGATGCGGACGAGAATTGGATCATTCACCCCTCAATGATTGACTTTAATTGGGTTAGTGTTAAACCTATAGATGTGATATTGACAGCTTGATAGAGATTAGGGTGACGATACTTAAATATGGAACCCACTTCCAACCCAAATCATTGGCTTAACTTTTTACGACTTAACCCTAGTCGTACTGACACGATATTCATATTCATTTATTCACATTTAAATAGAGTAAGTAAAATCGGTGGTTTCACATGTTACATTATTTGGTCTTATATTCTATTTAGCCTTATTAGGGCTTGTGAAGCTTAATCATGCAAGATAATATAATGTAGCTTATAGATAATATAGATGTTAATAATATTAAAAAAAACGGATGGATTTAGTCATAATCAATACATGTTTCTGAGATTCATAGTGCCTAATGTCAATTATAAATTTTAACTCACATAGCCGAGCAATTTTTTTAAACACCGCTGTCTTTGGTGCACATTCTAGCACTAGTCGCTGACCATGCCTTGATTTACGAGGATGGGTACAATACAATCCCGTGTATAATTATCACTAGCCTTTACTAATAGGTTAGTTTTATTTAACGAACACACAAATTTCAAAAATATGAGTTAATTAAAGTGAGGTGTACAAGACTCATATGGAGGAATGCCAACAATTTAATAAAAGAAAAGGTTCAGTATCAGGAGATAGGAACCTACTTACTGAAAATACCTTAATTAATGTGCCAATTTTTTTTTTTTTTTTACTGCCTCGTTGGTCTAGTGGTCGCAAGCGCTACTGCTGAGCATGAGGTCCTGGGTTCGATTCCCGGGTCGGGCAAAGTGTTATTGGGTTTTTCCATCTGGAATTTCTCGGTAGCAGCCCGGAGTCTGGATTTGTGCCCGGTTGATGGCAATAGGCTCGCCCCCTATTACAAGGGTCTTAAACTTAACTGGCGAAATGTGGGTGTGCTATAGGTACACCTCTGCCTAAACCTTCGGGGAATACAGGCGTGATGTTATGTGTATGTGTTATATTTATTTGGCAAATTATTGCATCACTGCAGTTTTCCGCAATAAGCGCCTTTTTTACTCATAGCCTTTGGATATTAGTTAGTTAAAGGCGATTCAAAGCCCTGAAAAAGGCCACAAGCTGTACTTTGTTGCCTAAATATGTCCATATAATCACAGTTGTCTCATATAGGTTAACAGCAGTTACTGTCATGCGAAGTTCACAGTAATTGAATATGATCGTCACGCGCCCGTAATTGGATTTTGACATGTACCGTCAGCACACTCAGCAGTAAACTGAGGGTACCGTTGGAAGATTAACGAGCAACTGTCCATACTCGGTGTGATCGAAATGAGAACATATCAATAAATAAATATTGCTGATCATCGAATAATTTACCTCTCTGACGGTTTCCAAATCGTCAGAGAGGTACATTATTCGATGATTGAGAGGGAACGTAGGGCATTTGCAAGGAGCACAAAAAAAAAAAAAACTCTGTTTAGGGCGTACCGCCAGACATTGTACACCTGCAGCCTGTGGGTCCGCTATACGCAGAAGGCTTTCAGTGCCCTGTGGATCATCTACAATAATGGGTTTAGGATGGTGATGGGGTTGCCACGATACTGTAGTGCATCGGAGATGTTTGCGGAGGCCAACACCGACTGCTTTTGAGCAATAGTGCGCAAGAGAGTGGCCTCCCTGATGCGTTCTGTGCGGGACAGCACCAACGACCTTCTAAACATCATAACGGCAAGGTTGAGTGTCCTGTTGTGGAGCACTGGAATAAGGTCCACAGTTCTGGTGGTGTCCTTTTTAATGTAAGATAAATGGATAACTTGAATAAGTAGGTATAAGTTACTAACATAGTTTTAAGCTTTACTAACAATTTTATATGGAATTCATGTTCCATCCACCATCATGGTTCCATTGCGAAAAAGGGATAGTGCTATCGGTCATATATAGCTCCGTCTCTCTTTCGCGCTGGAACAATAATGGATTTAACATGTCATAGTACGGCCTCTGAAATAAATTATTGGATATTATTATTACTATTAAAGTAAAAAAATCACGAGTCAGAAAATACACACTAGGCTTGAGTTTTGACAGCAGTTCAGAGTCTGCTATTAATTTGACTTTTGGCCTGCATGATTGGCTGGGAGCAAATGGAAGCGTCTTATAGGACGTCGTGGAGTAAACGTTTGGTAACTAAACGACGAATAAACCAAGCACTAACTACGGTTTAGTTAGTGCTTGATTTAAGCTGGTCAATAACCAAACAAAAATTAGTTTGTGATTCAAGATTATAACAAACTATCATGTCACCTTGGTGTTTTCATCATTCCATTGTGATTTGAATACGCCGGGTATATCTTCTTACAAACACTTCCGAATAACTGTTGCAATAAAATATAGTTAACAGCTTAACGGTTATGAAAGAGCCGCACGGTGCAATCATAGTGATTACGGTAACCGAGCACACTACGACAGTTGTTTCCGTAGTACGTACAGTCATGCGCACGTTCACGTTTGACTTCGACAACGCCTTTATTTCGTAGTAAGCCTTTATTAGTAAGGGCGGGCGGCTTCGTAGTTTAGGTGTCACTCTGACGTGCGGTTGACTATACATAGTGGTATTCCATGCACATTTCTATTGCCGGAGGCGTTTTATGCGTCTGCGCCAGTTTGTCCGTCGTCGTTGTCAACCTATCCGTCAACCGTTGCATGTGGACTATGGTGCCCCCTGGCTTACTTTCTATGATACAAAACTAATTTCTTGCTAATTCATACCTGTCTTTTAGGTAGGTACCAAATCAACATCCATAGCTAGATTCAAACTCGGTTAGATATTTTGTGGAACGTACCGACGCATGACATCCAAGGCCCAAAGCCCCTTATATCCTATTCAAAGGATTTTCTTTGCAATGGGACGACGAACTGTCGAAACTCGAATTTCACTGCAATCTAGAAATCACATCAGAGATGCAGTTATTCACTTCGACAATGCACCTCTAAGGTTGGATGGACGCTTAATGTAGCGTTCAATTAGATTGGTACAGGCAGTTTGAACAGATGCTTGGTATTCTTGGAAACCTAAGATTGCGGATGTTTTGACAGTTATTACTCAAAGCAGTAATAGCTTGTGTTCTGTTTAACATAATTGATTGCTTTTACACAAAATTGGCGCGAAAAATTGTTAGGCAGTTGAAAAATTGTATTACATGAAAATCATCGGAATCTGCCGGTCATTCCTGGTCCGCATTTAGGTGATATGATTGGGGCCCTCTTTTATTGTATCTACTATATTTACTTTGCCTACTGTCCTAAAATATAGATAAATCGTTGAAAAATATCATGAGTATTCACCACCCATAGTGGAAAGAACATTTTAATGAACTTTTTTATTCATAAGAACTATTTTATGGGGTGACAGTTCAGAAATAAATAACTTATTATTTAAAAATGGAACCATGTAGCTATGACATGCCTGCCATAACATTCAATACGTTAGGTAAATATTCTAGAAAAATGTTTTCCATCGAAAAGTTAATAAAATTGGAAAAAAGAATATGAAGAACAAAGAGCAAGAGAAAGTAAGTAGGTACAAATTTATTTTACATTCATTTCTCTAGCATTTTCCCGTTACTATCGGGGTCAACTACCTTTTTGTTTTTTTTTGTTTTCGGGGGGAAACCTTTAAAAGGCACCCGACCTTTGGGGACGGCGGTCGGGGAGTGTGGGATTTTTACCTCACTAAAACCACCCCGGTGATCACCATCAGCACATGGGCCCCCCCATGTGCTGATGGTGATCACCGGGGTGGTCCCGGTTCCTCTTAAAAGACCAATTCCGGAACCCCCCCTGTGCAACGCCTGTAAGGCACATCCCTGAGGAGACTGTAAAGGGGCCTCCCCTGAGCCTCGCTGTGTACGGCAGCACGTGGCCACTGTGCCTAATTGGGGTCGACAACCTAATCTAGGAGGATTGGCGAGGGTATGGCTTTTACGCAGAACGACTGCCGCCTGACCTCCTCACCATAGAAGGAAAAACATATACAAACGTAAAAATTATAGGCCACCGAGGCTATTTTTAAATTTCATCTTAAAATTACTTTATAGACTTTTGTACAATCTGTAACAAACTACATCGAAGAATTTTGATTGACACATAAAAAGAAGAGAGAAAAAGGGAGAAGCAGCCACTGCCGCGAAATATGTATGGTGTGGATCCTGTGAGAAATATGTATGGTGTGGATCCTGTGAGAAATATGTATGGTGTGGATCCTGTGAGAAATATGTATGGTGTGGATCCTGTGAGAAATATGTATGGTGTGGATCCTGTGAGAAATATGTATGGTGTGGATCCTGTGAGAAATATGTATGGTGTGGATCCTGTGAGAAATATGTATGGTGTGGATCCTGTGAGAAATATGTATGGTGTGGATCCTGTGAGAAATATGTATGGTGTGGATCCTGTGAGAAATGTGTGTCATCCTAATCTGTGTTATTACGACTTTGTACTGTTTGAGCCATACAATGTTTGGACTTTGTAAACATGACTGAATTAAATTTTAATTTACAGATCCTCAATATGACAAGAGGCTGTTGATGGCAAGAAAAATAAAGGCATTTTTAGAAGATGTCCCGGAGGAGTCTCGAACCTTTATATGACCAAATATTCTCCGTAATAAAATCCTTAACAAAGAAAAGTTAGATTTAAGTGATAGGAGTGTATGTGTGCGTGCGTTACAACAAAAAATTGGAAGTTACAACTTGGAATTTATATTTAATTTAGTTTTTGTTGTTAAACTTGATTAATAAGTATTAGTTTTTTTTCAAAATCAACTAGACAGGTACAGAAGGCAAAGCTAGTAAATCTGACAACTTTTTTTTGTGAAACCGTATTCAATATTTTCCATAACTTAGTCGCTTCGGGTTTCTGGCTGAGCAGCCAGCACAACTGATTTAGCCTTTGGGGATCAGATGGTAGAAGCTTCATTTTAAGTATCGATATTCGCTTATTCTCGTCACTTGCAGCCTACGTAATTAGTCCACTGCTGAAAATAAGCCTCTCGACTACCTCATCTAGCTGCTACCAGCCACGGCAGCCACCCTACAAAGATCGCTCCACCCAACTTGTAAGATTGGAAGCCAACATACAGATAAGCTGGAAAATATTGTTTAGCATACAATGTTAGTTATTTCTGCAAAATGAATTGCATCTGAAGCAAAATAGCATGTTGGTGTCGCAATCCCTCAGTAGTGATGACTGTCTTCGCACGTTGTATGCTATATTGTCGACGTCTTCCGTGTGAACCGGGCAAACTTCCGCGCGTTAATTATACCTAATTAATTTATTATGTTTATGTAACTTGACGTTAATTGTTATTGTCTTTGTCATTGGCTGAATATTGCGTGATTGTTAATCCAACCTGTATTCTGTAGAATCATACACATGGTTAGCGATAGATTGTAGTAGACCTGCAGACGTACAATAATAATTTTAGTTTACTTTATAGACTTTTACGGTAATAATAAGCTATGTAAACCTTCCGGTGAATTTCGCTCAACATCAGATGATGAACAATTCATTACTAAACTGGCTTTTATCTGTCAGTTACTTCACCTGAAAGAGCCAAAGGCGTTCCCGGAGAGTTTGTAGCGTACACCTTTATCTAAGTTTTTGTACCAACATATTTGTAATTTTGTCGTTTGATCAATAATTATTTTAAAACTATAAAGAATAAAATACTCTTTTAACTTATAATCTTCAAACCTACCTACGTATATTGTTATTGTGCAAAGTTAATTTATAGACTCTTGTTCTAGGATGTAATTATACGTATAGACAACGGACTAACAATAAAAAGTTAATGAATAGGTTAGAATTTCCTGTATTAACCAACCCGCTCACAGTAACATGTGCACATTAAACACGATGAAGTTAATCATTGAACTAACTTATTAACCGGACGGTTAGACAATAACCATCAATATAGCCGACGACCCTAACTTTAAATCAGAGTTCCTTTGTCGGTGGTTTTGTCAGACTGGTTATAATTTAACAGAAGCTATTGCACTGCTCTTTAATTAAAGAAGAGCAGATTTTTGCTTTAATTAAAGGCTTGCTACGAGTATGTCTAACGTGAAGATAAATCGCAAAGACGTCAGAACGTATTGGTACACAGATTGGCACCAACCATATGAAATTAGTCCTACATACATCTGAAGAAAAACAAAAAAGTTTAAATAAAGTTATATCTACGGAAACACCACCACCACTACCAGCATCACCTTTGTACCTATTTTTCTGTTCCTTTCTTCTTGTCTGTTTATATATGTGTGTACATAAATAGTTAAATAAATAAATAAAGTAGCTAACTACCACGAGTAAAATTAAAAAATTGCCGGAGCCATAGGTTAACAGATAATCCTATCAACAATCGCAATGATTGATTTCCTTCTCAGTCGGATGATCATTACTTTAACTTCGCCAGAGAAAGTAATATGGATGGTCATTAGTCGTTAGTGATTAGTGTGATTACAATGAGCAGTGGACGATCAGCATCGTTTGGATGAGAGACAGATGATTACGGATGATCGTGGATGATTGCTTCCTGACGCGCGTGAGATGGACGGAAGAATGTAATTGATGGATGTTGAGCTAACTCGATCACTGTCCATTTGTGTGGGACTGTTCAATGTTGTAATGTTAAGAAAAGTCTTCTTGTTGGGACATTACGAGTATAATGCCGTTGGAAGCTTAAGTAGCAGCTAAAGGGTCTTCCGCTTCTAAAATTAAATAACCAACCCTGTTTACATCTTATTTCTAACTGGACAAGTTTTCAAAAAGCATCCATGGAAAAGTAACCATAGAAATATTATAGATATATTTATTTTTTGAGAGTTTATAACTCTTTTGCCACCTCAAGTTTTTAGAGTACCTACATATTTAATTCTGCACACCCAATATGTTAATGTCCCTGTGCTTACGTCATACCAATAAAATATATTGAGCATTATGTGAAGTGAAAGATCACGATGAAGTGGCGCCACACACCATATACAGTTAATAATATTATGTATAATCCTGACGCGACTGCATAACATTTAACTTTTTATTTTTAATGCACAATCGGCGAGAAAGTGTTCGATTTTAAAAACACCAAACTGTCTTATCTTACCGTTGCATCGGACTAACCGACCAAGTGTGAAAGTCCAGATATCTCTTACTATTTTTCATAAACAAGGTGCATTTTATTTAGTGGAGTACCCTGGCCGAATTCGCTGGCTGCAAATTCCTCTGCCTCCGTTTTACATAACTGTATCGACAAGATGCCGTGATCAGCATTACTTAAGTAGGTACCTACTTCTTAGTCCGCAAGTTGCTGACGTTTCTACATTGTCGGTCAACATCTCTATATTATTTTATATTGATATGCGTCTACATTGCATGTCTTATAGCTAACAAGTTTCCAAATCGGTCCATTATGACTCCAAATGCTTTGCAAAATGTTCTGTTGGCAATCTGTGTTCATTTCAAGCGTTTTATATTATTATTGTTATTGATGTGTCCTGTTCACGCTTTAATTGATCGTTTGTATTGCAGCATCCATCTACAAACTTTATTTTTATTGGAACATTCTACGAATAAAGGATGTCTAGATGTTGAAGGTCCTATGTAGGTAGGTGTTGAATCACTCGACCAATGTCCATTGCCCACAAAGGCTCATATACTAAAAGCCTCAGTACCTCAATCTTGAGTACCTATATACTTATACCTAGATAGTACTGGAATTTCAAGAGGCTTTGTCTTACAAGTATTTATTTTATCGTCTCTGTATATGTAAAGATACTACTAGCGATATCTACTTTATTGCCTTTATTAATGATCTTGGAATTTGATCACAATCATAACATTATCCCCATCTATGAGATTTCCATCCCAAGTCTAAACAAAATTTCGTTACTATCACAATGCCAATCTCATTTCAGAGTATTTTACGACTTGGCTAGTTGAACTTGATCAAGTCTAGCATTGCGAGTTTTTGTGGTGACAGATTTATTTAGGCAATGGCTGATTCTCTTGTACACCGAACTAAACTAGCACTAAAATTTCTTATGTTTGGTTAAGACAATCTTAAAAGCTATTCTGCAAACAAGATTCTCTAAACTTAAAAACAATTTTGACACATTTAAATTCGAGTTTGACAATCGATAAGTTGCCATAGACCATGATTTGTCGAACTTAAAATAAAGAGTGAATGAAAGAGAACGAAATGACCCAAAGTGCAAAAAAAACCTAAGCAAAATCAAATAATTGTCTATGAAATACAGGGAGCTTAATGACGGTGTAAAACTATATTCATGTTTACAGTTTAATAAATTAAGATGCAATAACCCGTATTCGTAATGTACCTAACTTCTGCGATATTTTTTCGGTTTTCAATAAGAAAAAAACTTTCAATTTTATTTTAATTGACATGATGATGAAAAAAAAAATGATTCAGGTAGCACGATTATCTTACTATTTATTTCAGCTTAATAAAGCTAATCCTAACTTCCAAATCCTAACTATGTTATAGTATAAATGCGTTTGTGTGTTTGTTTGTTACCTTTTCACGCCTGAACCACTGAACCGATCATCATGATTTTTTTGATATACGTTGTCAGGGGTACAGAAAAGGAAATAGGGAACCTATCATCCAGAAAAAAAGTACTGTTCCCGAAGGAAGAACAATAACTGTCGACGGTCACAATTGCTTTAGGACGCTAGATGGCGCTACGTGTCTTTCAATCAAATCATGATTGAATTAGATTAGATACTATAGTAGATATTATATTGAGAGTATTTTTTTTAAATATAAGTAAGTAATACATTTTGTGAGTCTAGAGTGAACTCCAATACCGTTTGACCGAACACCATGAAAGTTGGCACATAGGAAAGTTAGGGTATGTATTTTTAAATGGAGAAGGATTTACAGGATATTTTCGACCTCCACGCGGGCGATGCTCTGGGAAAAAGATAGTTTACTAATCAAAATGTGAGCTCGTGAAAACATAAACCCGTTTTTCGTTCAGTGAGATGAAAATCTCCGGTATGCTCGTCGCCGCGGCCGGCGCGGCATGGAAACTCTTTCGTAGGAAGTCTTTCTGTTTGTTATGTCTTGAATCGACAACAGCTGCAATCACATATAAGCTTCCATAATGATTTCCAAACTCACAAGCATCCAAACTTTTAAGAACTAGTAGAGAAATGTGCTTTGTAAATTTTAGTTCATGACAACTAATTTTATTCCACACCTTTTTAATCGCGATTAAAAATAGTCTGATTCAGTTTGACAATAAAAAAATTACGTGAAAAACGGCAAATTCAGAATAGCAAAATTACCATTTTCGCTAAATTGAATAACATTAACATTAGTGCTGTCAAACAATATTATAGTTAAGTTGTGTCTCTTTATTCAATTTCAGAATGGGAAACGTCGTTTGACAGGAATACTAAAACTAAATTTTGATGATTTTTAGTCTAGAGAATGTTGTGACAAGAGAATCGGCACCATTATCTTCCTGCTGTTGTTGTTGTCTTCTAATAAATAGCTACACTTTCTGGATCATGATCATAGAAAGTGTTTACTGAAGCCATGGCAGCCGTATTAGCGCCGCACGACTTCAGGTCACTTTCACGACCAACTCGATCAATTTACATCAAGTTCGGGGAATCGACCCGATGTCGAAACACCGAAATCTCACCAATTCGCGAAAATCTACACTACCCTGACTGCACTGAATTCGATTTAATAATGTCGTTATAACAATTTATGTTTATTTATGAAGTATGCTGTGTTAAGGCGAGTAGGTAGGTACAATGTTGGGTAGTCGTGAACGTATTAGTAGGTACATGATTCAATTCTCAAAATAAATTAACCATTCAATATTTATTATTATTTCTAGGATGACTATTCCGAATATTTTTATAGGCAAATGCGAATAACAACTATTTGTTTCACTATTTTAATTATCACAGTGTCTTCAATTACAGTATTCAAGAGGTTTTATCAAAAACTAACATACTTTATTCTTCCCGATTTACTACCGCCCGTTCCGTTATTATCTTTGTTCTGTATTGACCTAGAAAATATCACACTGTACTTTTAAATTTATGTCGAAAGCTAAAAAAAACAATAAGTTAATTAAGAGTAATGAAATCGGTTAAAGAATCGGTTTGATAATCGATTAGTTGCATCGAGTGCAGCTGAACAGCCGTGTCGCGTCTGCTCTTGACACCTCGCAAGCGCAAGTTGATGGAGAAAATGTTATAGCCAAGTACACTGATTGGAGTATTTTGTTTACTGATTCATCAGTGTGCCTATGCCTGGGAAGTTTCTGTTTCGCATAAAGTGGGAGGAAACTGTCTGTGTGAACTGACTGTGTGGATGCCCGGAGGACACGGTGGAGGTCTGCCCAGCTTGGGCGGAGCACTGCACCGGCGCGCCGTGTCCTCGCGGAGGCGATCGGCGGCGACAATCTCTCGCGTCCGGCCCTGGTCGAGGCCATGGTACGAGGCGAGAGGGCATGGGAAGCCGTCACCTTTAGAGAAGCAGTAATGCCCGCGAAGGAGGAAGCGGAGCGCGTGAAGAAGAGGCAATCGTTGCGCCCTCACGCCCCTAGTCGCCGCAAGAGGAGACGCCCTGGGAATCGGATGTCGATAGCCGATTCCCGGCCACCGTGGGCTTGCGTGGCTTGCGGACGGCGAACAATGGGTAGCTCACCGTCCGGTAAGGACCAGGCCCGGGTCGACGGCGCGTTGTGTTTCATGCGCGACTCAAAGAGATGTCAGCACTAATAGACGGGGTCTGCTAGGGCCGATGCCTACCAGGGTCGCGGATTATTCGAAAGAGTTACCGTGGCCCTGGCGCACAGGCAACTGAAGGAACACGGGTGGGTTTTAGTCAGTGAAAGTCTGACACGCCCTCCCGCTCCACCCAGAGCGGAAGAAGTTGTCTGATGATTCCCTCCATGATTCCTTCCATGAGTAAATCGTTTTCAGTGTTAAATTGAATCTTTGGATGATTAGCAAGATTTGTCTTATAGGGACAACATTAACGGGTCTTTCGAAAAGCAGAAAATGGTGTGGCAGTTACTTAAGTAATTTAAAAGTCAGAGGAAACCATTTTTACTAAACTTAAGCTAGGGAAACCAAATCAACTACAAATTCGTTATCGAAATCAAAAGACTACTGTCGAATATCGAAGAAATCGGTCAAATCCGATAAAGGCCACATATGAGACGTGGGGCCCAATTCCTCTGGCTTGCTGAGACAGCGGAAAAAAATAAACTTACGTCGTATACTCCAGAATCCTTGTCTAGTGTGTAGGTTCTCTTCTAAAGCCACGTGGTGTAACGGTAACACATAATTATTACAATCGAATTAGGCCAGCATGCGCCTGCGCCGGACATTGAGTTCTCGTCACGGCTTCCATTGCTTTCGGTCACGAGCTAGGACAGATAATATAGCGTTTGTAAAGCTCACTCAATCGCTTTACACTTACTTACAGGAAAAAAAAAATTACAGCTTCACAATACAATGGCGCATGCCACGGTGGTTTTGGTGAACATTGCTGCTTTTGTATAGAAAACGTTTGTAACAAGTTTTTAGTTAACTGTCAATGTACAGTCGCCAGCCGGTCAAGTTACACGAAACTGTCAAATTTCTCCAAACGTATATAAAGCTTAAACTGTAGACCGTTAAGTTCAAAATCGAGTGAGAAATCTGACAGTTTGTGGTAACTTGATGTGCTGTAGTGTCGATATTGTCGCCTTTCTATAGACAGTTTTGCTTGTTTATTTTGTACTCAAATACATTATGTTTGAGAATGGTCAAATAAGACATGGTTTCAGTTGTTATTGTTACCTGGACAAGTAAAAGGCACATTACTGAAAAACAAACCAACCCACGTGACTGTGTGTATATTCAATTGGCATTATAGTGAAGGTGTAATCCTTGTAAATCAAATAAGCCTGAATCCAATAAAATACCGGTGTCGGTGGTCTATTGGCAAGCTTCTGTACCGACTGTGACATTCTAAATATTGACCTATTTAAAGTAGTTACCACCCTTCTTACCTACAAAACTTAGAAGGCGATGTTACCGTGGTATAAACCATCAATGTCCTACTGCGTAAGTGACGTAAGACGTCATTACTTAGGAGAAGGAAAAACCGTTCTATACATTGTGATAGCTCGTGGTCAATTACAATGGTAACTGTGGGTGGTGCTGTGCCACGCGTAGATAATCCGATCAGCCACTTTTTGCACGACCTTTTCCAACAGGCATGACTCTTTCACAAACGTACGTAATTACATTACAGTTAACTTTTACAATACAAGATGATTTCGGAGAATTGCTCTATGGGAGTCGGAGGTAAGGAACTGCTGAGCCCAGGAAACTCTCAGGGAACAACATGTGAATCGAGAATTTATCGCATTGCAAGCATCTGGCTAGAAGTTTCAACATAATTTGCAATTTAGTTTGAAAAGATACGAAGAGTTAGGTACTAATTAGTTGAAATTGAATTTTTTTAATGAAATAATTGATTTACATAAATATATACAAAATAGGGCCTTAAACTAGAGTAGGATCTTACTACTATTTATGACTAAAACTAGAGACTAGTTAAGTATTTATGTTGTGTTGTAGCGAGTCGGTCGGATAGTTGCTTTTAGATGTTTTATTTTTGGTTTGATACTACATTATTGTACTCGTTTATTCCCGTTCCTCCCCCCGACTTCGTCCATCTAGTGGGACGAACGGGAATTCGTTATGTTTTTTCCCGATCGTCCACATGATTTTGTTGGTTGGACGAACGGGAATAATGTATAAAAAAAAAATTTGAGTCCCATTGGTCCCATCAAACAATTTCAAACTGGTTGTTAATGGTAAAAAAACTGCACATACATACATACATAACCTCACGCCTTCTTCCCATGGGGGTAGGCAGAAACTACAGAACGCCACCTGCTACGATCCTTACATACTCCTAAAAAAAACTAATTTTAAAATAAAAATCAGACATTTATAAAGGGAAAAAAAATCACAGTTAACATCACAGAATTAACTTTACGTGCCTACTTAGGTATCAAAATAGAAATACATATATTACGCTTAAACATTAACATAAAATAAAAACAATCTCCCTAAAGCTAAAAATTATAATAAAAAAATGAGTACATAGAACTGATAATTAAAAGAGTTCTGTATTATTATCACAATTGACGTAACATACGAACCACTATTACATCCCCCACTTGAGTTTTATCTACCAGTGCTAGCAGAGCGTTTTTTTAAAACTAAAAATGTGCAAAAACCAAACTTTCCTCGAGCAGTTTATTAAAATGTTCTATGTTATTTGTTAGCAATAGAATGGGAAAGTGAGTTCAAAAACTGTAGTTCTGATAACGATATGGTACACGTTTTTTATAACTTATTACGACTTCCTATTACTGAATGTATCCCTATGAAAAAAATAGACAGCGATAAATATCCACCTTGGTACTCACGGGATCTTATACGACTTCTAAGAGAAAAATACAAATACCACGTTCGTTTTAAGAAGTACAAAAATCTATTAGACCGAGAGCACTTTGAGACATTACGTGATGAATGCAATGTTCTAAATTCAATATGCTACAAGAAATATATATCTAATATTGAAAACAACTTTACAAAAAACCCTAAAACATTCTGGTCTTTCATAAAAAATAAAAGAAAAGGTAGCAGTACATATCCGGCACAAATGTCTCACAACAACAAAATCGTATCAGGTGGATGTGATGTTTGCAACATGTTTGCTGAAAATTTCGCTAGTACCTCCAGATAACCCCTACAGATAATCCAAATTTCACAAACACTGGTTATTCTCTCTACAGCACTATGTAATTTGGAATTTGATAGCAAAGAACTATACCGTGAATTAATTGGATTGGATGAAACTAAGGGCGCGGGTGGTGATGGTATTCCTCCTATATTTATTAAACCCTGTGCAATGGCCATAGTAATGCCCCTACAAATAATCTTCAATAGATCCTTACACGATGGTATCTTTCCAGTCACCTGGAAAGAAGCTCTCGTCATACCCATATTTAAATCTGGAGAAAAGCATATGGTAGCTAATTATAGACCAAGCTCATTACTAGTTACATTTGGAAAAGTATTCGAAAAACTTGTTAGCGAACATCTGATGTGGTACCTTAAGGAACACATTAGAGAATATCAGCATGGTTTCGTTAAATCTAGATCGACCAATACTAACTCTTATGTTTCACGTCAGCTTTGTCTAAGTGCCTTGATAATCGTATTCCAGTTGACGCAATCTATACTGATTTTAGCAAGACATTCGATAAAGTGGATCACTGCCTTCTTATTAATAAATTGGGTCAACTGGGTGTGGATGGTACGCTGATAGGGTGGTTTAAATCTTATTAAGAAGGAAGAGAGTCAAAAGTAGGTAGTGAACGGTCATTTCTCTGAATACTATCTAGCAACCTCTGGAATCCCGCAAGGTTCGCATTTGGGGCCGATTCTTTTAAATGTTTTCATTAATGAAATTACTGAGTGCTTTAAACACTCCCGGTTTATTTGTTTGCGGACGATTTAAAGATTATGAAGCCAATTCAGAATAACTTAGACTCCAAAATGCTACGTTGACTGGTGCAAAGTAAATAAAATGATTTTAGATATTAGTAAATGTCACTACATCCAGTTCACTCGTAATAAAAAAGTGCTTGAGAACAAATACTACATAGAGGGAGTTGAAATAAAGAAACTCAGTAATATTCGCGACCTGGGAGTTCAGCTCGATCAAGCCCTAAAGTTCGATGTCCATATCCTGAATATTGTCTCAAGATCTTTCAAGGTACTGGGATTTGTTTTGCGAAATAGTTAGGAATTTAAAAGACCCGCTACAAAAATAAAGCTGTTCAATACTTTAGTCCGTCCAATTCTAGAATATAGTTCCGTAGTATGGAATCCGCATTACGAGGTGTACTCCAAGCGATTAGAGAGTGTCCAAAAGCGGTTTCTGTACCATCAGTGCTACGGAGATCACTTGGCTAAACAACTCACTAGCTACACTGACAGGTTGAGGCACTATCACATGGACACACTAACCAGTCGTAGGAAGAAACTGGACTGCGTCATCCCTCACAAAGTATTGAATGGAACGATAGATTGCAGTGAACTTTTGGGCTCATTAGAGATTAAAATTCCGAATCGGATTCCTAGGCATAACACATACAACTTATTTTACATCCCTGGGTCATAAACGAACTTCGGTCATTACGCCGCTGTGCCAAGACTTTGTAGGCAATACAACACCTTAGCTACTAACTACGAATCTAGACATCTGCGAGTCTCTGTCTAAATAATTATAAGAAGTGTATAATAGATTTAATTTAAGTATCTCTTAATGTTATATTTACTTTTTTGTTTTTATGTCCTTTAAATTTTATAAACTTTTGCAATATGTTACCTATTATTAATATTTTAATATTGTTAGCTTAGTTGTTAACTTTATTGTGCTTGCTGTGGTCTCCTACAAGTGAAGGAGTACAGCTGCTTAATACCTGATGTTGACCTTTCTTTATGTGTCATGTATTATGTACATCTGTTGTTGGAGATCCTAAATCAATAAATAAAGAAAAACGGCCACATTCCTCTAGATCGTATTTTGTTGCTTCATGCCTCAATATGAAAGTTGATATCCAGCACGCAGAAGCACGATTCCACCTTTTCTTTGTATACTTATCTTGTAAACAGCTTCCTGTACTACTAGAAGGACCGGATTGTGCTTCTTGTGACATTGTTGAGCTCTAAAAAACGGAAGTCAATAATTACACACTCAGTAATAAAAGTTAGGATGATGTTTAATAATGGAATAGAAACATGATACCGTACATTATTAGCATAAATGAATAAGACATGAGATAAAATAGTATTAACTATGTAGGCAATATAATAATATGTATAACAAAAATTAACTTACATCAGTGGTTTTCTACAGAATTCGTGTAGAACACGCAAATGAAACAATGTTATTGGCACTCTTTTGTTATTAAGTAGCCATTTAATATTTATACAGAACAATTTATTTTGTAAAATAATTATTTAATCCAACCAAGTACTTAACCAATTTGAAAAGTAAACTGCAAAAATAACGATTAATATTTCATGCACAATATTATTTAGTGGGACGAATGGCACTAGTGTAAGAAGATATTCCCATTCGTCCCTCTAAACTCCCAAGTGGGACGATCGGGAACAAATTTAATATTATCTTCGTATATTTCCGTTCGTCCCAGTAGGTGGACGAAGTCGGGGGGACGAACGGGAATAATCAAATTAAATCAAATGAAATTTTATTTCACATAAACCTACATGGACACTTATGAAACGTTAGAAGCTAGGTACACGGTTCCAATTGGTTGTTTCCTATGGAGAAGAGCTGGCAAGAAACTCCACGGTTACTCAAATAATGAGAAGATTAGGTCAAAGAAAGTAAAAAGAAAAAATCTTCTTTATTGGGGAGCAATTAATAGACATTTACATGGTGAATACACGATTGTACTGCGCACTTATAGAGAGGAACCAACAAGAATTCTCACAATAACAGACACTTCCTACTGTTGCGATTAAACAAGTGTACATCAAGGAAATAGCAGCCATTCCTCAGAAGAAAGCTCTGTGACTAAATAGTATAAATACTGAACATTATAAGTACAATATTAATATTGAGAGTACCTCGCCCAAGTAAACAATGTGCAATGTCTGTTTGTTTGCTTGCTGACTCACCGAACAGCCAGACATGAAGAATATACACGTGGTTCACATGGCAGATAAGTGCAGAAAGTCTACTATAAACAGTATTGAAAATATTTCGATCAAATTAACCATTTTAAGAAAGAAATAAACTCGGACCAATAGAAAATTATAAACCACACTTCGAGAAAGCATTTGGGAGGACCCTAAAAGGTTTCAGGATTTGGGCTACTTTAGAGCCTGCGAGCAATAGACAGCTAGAGAACACAAATATTCATTTACACTAGTGAGGGCACCCTAGCTCGACTGATATCGTAGCTTCAAGCAAAGGTAGACTGTTCTAAAGTAAGGCGGATCGGCTCTTCTTGAAGCTGTTTGTTACTAGAGGACGAGGCAACTAAGGCTTCTGCACTTACCTTTATTGTGTTCTACACAATAATGTGTAATTAATGTAATGATAATGACTATCATAAAACTATATAAAATTGGACGTGACTCACGATCAGAGAAAAGCCATAAAAACAAATCGTTATTATTTAGCAACGACATAGATAAATATGTAAGATACAAAATATGCTACAATATATGTGCTTTCGATTATTTAGCACTTGTGTTTGGAGAAAGTAGACGTTTGGATGTGGACCACCTACGTTACGAGATGTGTAACAAAAAACGATAATGATTAAAGAGCAGACAGAAGGATTTATTTCGTTTTATTTTGATTTCTCCCAAAGACGTTTAGTTCCAAGCTGTACCTATCTATAAGTTTGGTTACAACTCCTTTATAATTGTGTTCGTACTTACCCAAATAGGTAAACATGTGACTTACAAAAATGTGTTTTTAGAAGACTGAATAAGATTTTTGTTTGCACAAGTGTTCCTAGACATACGTACAAGTAAAGCCTGGTTACGTTAGCGTATATAGCATATAAGTCGGGTGCCATGTCAGTTCAGCATGGCTGCTACTGTTTCTTTTGTAGCCGTTCATATTCTGTTCTCTTCCCAGCTTGACTGTTGACTGGACAGTCTCCATTCAACCAGTAATGGCCGATTTTTTTAGATTTAACGGATTTTTATTTTTTAGGTTTTTTAGGTTTGAGTTAGTTTGACGGTCAAACACAAAAAACACACAAAATTTCACCATAATCCGCTGTTCTTTGGAGCTTCGTCGTTTCGTTGAAATCGTGAAGGCGAGAAAGAAGATTATCCATTAATCAGCTTACTGCCCTCTTCTACTTGGTGCACTATTGATAAAACTGATGGGTTGATAACTTATCAATATTGAACATGTATCTAATTAGTACCTGCGTCAGTAACTCAGTACTTAATTTAGTCTTGTTTAACCACTTTGATCAGAGGCGGAACCGGGAAGCGTGTTTATGAATATGTACAAGTACCTATCCACAAGTAAGTTTCTTTCCTTCCCAGAACGAAATATATAAACAATAGCGTTGACATCTTCATCTTAATGAGCGGCAGATGTACAAAGAGATGAGTCTGTGCCGGTGCGCGGGTGCAGCCACCACGCGACGCTTACACGTCGTTAGCGGGAACATCCGATACTCGTAGACATCCGACTTTCTCTTATATTTGTAATCTTTATTAGTTCCTGATGACTCGGCCTTCGTGAATGAGCATACTTACACACTTCCGGTGCACATAGCCCCGCCACCAGCTTTGCTGCTTCGCAATTTTTTCTGCACCATATTAAGTATATTCTCATAATAGGTATAGCTCGTGGAAAAAGAATAAGTTCGAGATTGAGACTTCATAAGCTGGCGTTATTCTGACTTAATTTGTTTCGAAATAGATGGTCCCGATTCGACGCACAATTTTTGCTTGTAGAAATATATGAGCATTACATGCGTTAATTTAACAGGAACATGAATAGCAGTTACATCCCGAAACAGATATTAACAACTCAGTAACACGAACGTTGCAGCAGCAGATAAAACTATTTTGGGAAATATTTATAAAGCTAAGTAGGTTTGGTACACCCGCACGTACAATGCACAGTATACCTCAGTCGTAACGATATTTCAAGTTGCACCGTTTATAAAAAAAAAAAATAGTTTGGAATATACTATTGCTTAGCCGAATTGTTTCAGCCTGCCTTTCCAGTAAATTTACGCGACGATTGTCTCGCTACTAAAGTGCCAGTTAAAGATAGTTACGTGACAGCAAATGAGTCCGTTTATTAGTAACGTGACGTCTAGTCAAGTGCACGCATAACTATTATTGTGACAGTTCCGTTAGAACGAACCATTATTGTATGTACCATGTCTATTGTTCCGTCGTAATTGTTTCTACATCATCCACCTACTTGTTGAATGCTTATTATCGTGTCTATTGTATTTCGCTTATTATAACCGCACATCAATTTCTATTCCATTTTTTTGAAAGAAGATTATCTAATTTCCATATTAAAATAACTAAAATACAATGTATTAATGTATTTTCTGGTTGACCTGTGTGACATGGTTTTACGAGTAATATTGCAGAGGAGACGGAAGGCTGTGTTGACTGGCAAGATTAGTTCAAAATAATGATCCACAACTGCTGTAGCAATTTGTCAGTAACCAATTCTTATCAGGACAATGTACGTTGTACACAACATAACTCAACAACTTATTGGATGTAAAAATCGTTGTATAATTATGTAAAGATGGTTGCTAAAGATAGAGTACCCGATATTAATTCTTATTCATCGTATGGCTAACGTGTGAGCGAGTCCATTGACTGGTCAACAAGAGTTTTATCTATGCAATCTCTTGCAAAAAAATGTGTGTTATGAAATTTTCCTACACGTTTGGCCTACATGATAGACACAGCTATGCGAACAGATATCCATGATTACGATCAGTCTTTTCTTAAAATAATTTTTACTTATAACCTCAAATCTGCTCGTGGATCATGATCATTCCTACAGGATTCCTAATATCTTCACCATCACTTCCTAGTTCATCTACACAGCCAACATCCTCCAGTCAAGCGGCTAGTTCATACAAAAGCACAGTCGGTCGATGGTATCGTAGTAGGTACATGATGCGTCGACAGCGCGTGCGCAGCGTCACGGAGCGTTTTTGCATGTCGACTACATTGCGGTACTTGATAGGGTTGTCAGATGCATGGCTAATGGTTATAATTACTTGTTACTTTCTTATGAGGCTGCTTTGTCGGTTGGTTTTACCAGTATTCAGGTTTGTGTCTTACTGGATCTGATATTTTCCTTACAGCCTGCCGGTATGATTGTCTCATCAATGAAATATGTTTTAATGACTTCCTTAGAGACATTGATATTATATTTAGAATTATTTTCTGATTTTTCATTATGTTTTCTTATTTTTCTAGACATTTCAATACCTTAGGATTCTATGTTATTGTAAAGACGTCACAGCCCGTGTTTCTTGGTTACGGAACTAACGTGATGCGCACGCGGTCAATAATTACACGCTCGCGCGCGCTATCAGCATGCTCGAGTTCAGAACATGCTGCAAATCACTGTCGCACGAACTTGACTGCTTTTTATGTGATGGACTTCGGGAGTCAACAGAACAATTCATGAGCTGGTCTCCCAACAGCCTAGTGTGGTTGTTTTGCTACCATTCCAATTAGCCAAACAATTTTGTTTGCCTGTTATAATATTCAGTTTTGCTAAAGTTGTTTCACGGTACAAATGCAGAATATAGGTAACCATGGTATTAGGAGATAAAGGAAGGGGATTTTTATAAAATTACAATAATTTTATAGTTTCTGATGCTTCAAGTAGTTTTTGTAGTACTTAGACATTTTTTGTGAGCGACATGATACATTTTCAAGAGCAGTTCCAACCGTGCCACAACGGCATCTGGTATTGAATCGTGACTCGCTGGGATCATTTTCAATGGATCATTTAATAACTATTCTGCCAGTTTTTATTCGAATATCTTGATCAAATTACGTACTTCGCCGTACTTATATCGAGAGTATTTTGAAAAGCCAATCATTCGCCGCGAGAATGTTAATTGTCGATAGGTATCTTAGTTAACTTTTCTCGGAATAATTATTTAGTTTGCAGTTACTGTTGGTTCCAGTTATAGTTCTTGCTTCAATAGATTCAGTAGTTTAATTCTTATCATTTTAATTGTCTACTTAATCTTCTAATTGTCTTTTAATTGAGTGTGGTTAGGCTTTTAAAATAGTGAGTACCCACGATTATTTAGTTTCCATATTCCACAGCAGGTTTAATTATGTAAAACATAATAACCAAAACAAGAGCACTTCCAAAAATATGGGATTAGTGTAAGTATAAAATATGGTATCGCATTAGACATAATATTATTTAAATACGCTGTTATCGTTATCAGCTTGTGTATTCCGAGAAGCGAAATTAAGAAATTGTAATACCTATCAATCGTCAACTCCTTGACGGCTTTGTTTATCAATAGAATTCCTCCCAGCTTGGAACAATTTCTTAAAAAAGCCATGTGCTTTCTTTATTTTCCATTGTCAGCTAATGTAAAATTGCGCGGCTCAAACCAATTAGCCGTTACAGTATTTTTAACCGACTTCACAAAAAGGAGGAGGTTCTCAATTCGTCTGTATGTTTTTTTTTTTTTTTTTTTTTTTTTTTTTTTTTTTTTTTTTTTTTTTATGTGTGTTAGCTCATAACTTTTTTCTGGGTGAACCGATTTAGACGATTCTTTTTTTATTTGATAGGTGGTGCTTCACATGTGGTCCCATTTAAATTTGATCAAGGTCTGACCAGTAGTTTTTGAGTTATCCTTAATACTGCAGATTTTTTCCACTTAGTTTATATGGATGATGTGTTAATAATTTCCTGTCACTGTTATTTACACACCAAGTAGTGGTATACGAATTTGTGTGGGGTAGGTACCGCAACTAAAAAGTGAAAAATAAAAACTTTTTTACAAAAAAACAACCGACTTCCAAAAAAAACACTAAAAGTCGTGAAAAATAACTTTAATTTCGGAAGTCGGTGGCCAAACACGAAAATACAAAACCAAAGGCACCGACTTCCGAAATTAAAGTTATTTTTCACGACTTTTAGTGTTTTTTTTGGAAGTCGGTTGTTTTTTTGTAAAAAAGTTTTTATATGAATCCCTTCACGTGCTTAAATTCGCCTAAAATTTGAACACAGCAGCCCTGTGCTCCGGCTAAGTTTTAAATTGTAAGGAGATCGTTTGGTGCAGCAGGCGGAGCCGGTCCCGCGCTACCTCGAGCTGGATCAGGTGATCGTTTGGTGCAGCAGGCGGAGCCGGTCCCGCGCTACCTCGAGCTGGATCAGGTGGTACCGATTGTAACAGATTGCTCAGCTATCCTCCACTTAGCTAAATTGTATGTTAATGGTAAAGGGGCTGTTTCGAAACTTCAAGATAAACTTACAGACCAAAACAAAACCACCGAGAGACCGTTTTTTTTTCTTAACTGTGTTACTGCTCTAAATTATTTACATACTACTATTTACTACATAAATACGCCTCTGAACACTTCAAGACCCTGTCGAGTTGCAGATTGTGTAAAGTTAAGTGCTACCTAAAGTGGAAACAGTAAAAGAATGCTGAATGGGTTATGCTTTTTTCATCTGATATCCATCTTTTTATCTCATTTCTTAACAGTAGTGATAAAGTCTTCTCAAGTTCTTTCTATTCGCTCTTATCGAATGGGAGTCAGGACAACAAGAATGCGTGATAGTGGAGCAGACCCTAAACTTTTCTTTTACACACTCTACCTGTTGTATTGCCACCGCTATGAACAGATTTTCAATTTGATGTTTACATTTACGTGGTACTGTTATGTCGTAGCTGGCTAGTTGGTAATACGGTCATCGTCGTCGTAGTTTATGTGCCAGTCAATTAAAGTATTTATATTCTAGTCAATTTATATCTTCATTGTTTCCCTCGGCACTTTCCTCGCTTCCCGTCACCGTAGATTACCTACGCTTAAGGAGATATCACTGCAAATAGAGTAAGTGGTAACTAGAGGCATGGGGATACTTGCTGCTGGAGTGAGTCTGGGCTATTTACTGTCTTCTATTAACTGTTCAGTCTTCAAAAATCTACCAATCTATCTTAGTAATGGACTTGTTATTAGCTCGTTGGACGAGCGCATCGGGTTATAAGAAGCGAGGCGGCCTCACGCTCATTAAGTGACAGGTACCTCGTGAGAACTAGGTGAGTTGTCATTATGACGTCACTTCACACCTTGTCTTCTACTGAACGTTAAGTAGACTAAGGTTAATTTGTCTGTTATACATTTCATTCGATTTGAAGACCACCAATTGGCTGCATTCTTACTGGAGGGTACAGATATAATTATATGTGTAGCTTAAACGTTCCATAATAGGTACTAATAGTTAGGGAGGTAAAATGTTCATGAACCTAAACTATCTCACAAAATCTTCCTGTCTGAGTCAGTCGGCTGATTTCTGACAAAACTCTCATCTCATTATGACATAGATAAAGTATTCACAAAAGTTTCTAAAATAATAGGATACAATCTAAATTCCGATACTTTACATAACGAGACGTAACAACTACCAGCGGTCGCAGGTCATCATCATTAGTTGAAAAGTGAAACCAAATCACTTGCACTCGACGATCAACGTACTGAATACGCAACTCACGCGCATAACAACCCAAACAAGTTAAATAGCGTACTGATAACATTCAGAATGATACACAACAACGTCTTCTGAAACAAGTCGTGTAACCAAATGTTTACGTCTAAGTTACAGAATCGCGTGCATGACCTTTGCATTTTTTGCTTTACTTTCCTTAATGCGTATAGCCCGTATAGGTAATCTTAGTAATGGGCTACAAGGTGGCCCCGTACATTAGGCTGTTTTTATAATGATTACATATTGAAGTTCCGTTAAAGGTGAAATGTTGATGAGGGATGATTGCGAGTATCATGTAAGTTGTTACCAAACATGATCATTACGTCTTGCGTGTGTAGTATATTCCATAAAAGTATTTGAAACTGAAGAGTTAAGCAGAAAATGTCGCTGTTGGCACACCTAGATATACTTATGATTACCGTGTAAGAAAATTGTTATGAATCGTACATTCTAGACCATAAAAGTTGTCCACAAAATGTTGTGCCAAATATGTTTTATTCCAATTGTGTGGAACATCAGATTGAAATGTTTACCGTGGCGATATTACTCTTCTTATATCTATCTCGAATGAAGAGGACCTAATCGTTGTGCTCCTTAAGTTCGGAGATGAGCTGCACGGTTACTGACAAATGCGTGCACTGACTAGACAGATCCACTTAATCTGTGTGGTTCTTTCCTCAAAAGACCATTTCAGACACCAATCTACATGGTCTTCACGTGGGCTGACCAAGATCATGTCTGGACTTTAAAAGAGACTGTGACCTCTAAGTTTGTTTCGGCCTTTCTTCTCAGAGTAGTCAGATAGGAAACGCCGACCGAATCTAGTTTAAAAAATATGATGGACGTGTAAAACTGTTTGTACAAACCTACTTACAGAAATAAAATCATTTATCATTTATCATTTACAAGGGTCAAACACAAACCATTTTTTCAATTAAACCAATTACAGGCACTTTGAATTGTCAAGGTCTACAGCAGATGACGCAGAGTCATCGAATTTTCACTTTCATCACCACTGCTCTCAAAACGGTGAAGGAAAACATCGTGAGGAAACCGGCATATCCTAGAACCAAAAATTAGAAGACATGTGACATCTACCAACCCGCACTAGACCCGCGTGGTAGATTACAGCCCATTCCCTCTCAAAGAGAGGAGGCCTGTGTCCCAGCAGTGGGAACATTATAGGCTGATTATGCTGTTATGCTGCATCAAACCGACCTGTCCAATAGAGTCATACACAGCTCAAGTGAATATAAACCAGCAGCCGCTGCTGCCATTCATCCAAATATCAGCTGTAAAGACAATACTCATTATCCATCGTCAAAGCTTGCTATTATTATCAAACTCTATTATAAATATGGTCATACACGCACGCCGGTTGTGAGTACTACGCACCTGACCTTTCTGAAGAACATCACCAATAAGGTTACTATACGTCTTCCTAGGGCGTCCCCTCCTGGCGTTTCCACTCACACCTGCCTTGTAAATAATTTTTGTTAGTCGCCCTTCGTTCATCCTCTCAACATGACCAAACCATCTAAGCATACTCTTCTCAATTTTTGTCACTACATCTTCTTTTAAACCGCACCGGTGCCGTGTATGACCAGATGTATGAACGTAAACGAGGCAAAAGGAGTATGTATGTAAGGATCTTAGCAGGTGGCGTTCTGTAGTTTCTGCCTACCCCCATGTTAAGAAGGCGTGAGTTTATGTATGTATGTATGTCTATTATAAAAGTAAGTATAACCAAAATATTGTCATATATCACAACAACAAGCCTGCTGTCAGTTCTTGTCTGTCACAGGTATATTCTCTTCATGTTGATGTGATAGCTCTCAAGTTATTCTACTGACGCGTTATGAAATCTCATAGCTACACTTCTCATCTCACTACTTTCGCCTATTGTCCGTTCTTTGTATTTATAGGGCCCCGTATATATGCATGTAGCTATCGTAGAGTTATATATGTATGTACGTATATGTCGTCACGCTGTTAACTGTTCTATGCATCATAACTCGTTGGAATATGTCTATAACTGAACATTGACCTTCCTATAAATCTCTTTAGTATTATGGAGATCATCATCTCATCGCATGCTTCAACCTATATGCACAAATGAAGCTCTACTCTTACAAATTTGTCGAAACAATTAATATAAGCTTAGAAATTCTTGTGATTACGGCAATTTTCCCATAAAAAATCATTGCAGTTATTCGGCAAAAAAGCAACAGATTGATGATATTGTTGACGAAAGAAAGTTGATGAGACGTAAAGCTCTGCAACATTATCTGAAACGGTACTCAATTTTACGCATTTTTACCACTCCCTCAAAAATATTTTTATCGGGCATTCAGTACTTTATTACAAAATCTTTCCAAAAGGATTGTGAAGTGAAAGTGAAAGCTCCAAACATTTACTTACACGCGTTCACTACAGATTCGGCAATATTCGATACGATGCATTCTTGTATAATATGCAATATCGAGAAAGTAGAATACCGTCTCCTTGTGAGGAAATAGGAAGTAAAGTATTCACTCGACACAACAAAATACTCGGTTTCTAATCCGTTATCTATCGATGAATAGTTTAAATCTCTTTATCGACTTCCTCCTAAAGACTTCAAATATTATTTTCACAGCATTTGTCTCGACAAAGGAATCGAACCCGGAACAAAACGTCTGGCATTCATAAGATGTCAAGAGAGGTTCGGTGTAGCTGTGAGAGAACAGTTAGCAATCCATCTTAACGAGCAATTAGCTGCGCGTACGCATCTGTGCGTATTAGTTAATTACCACGACTACTGGTAGGAAAGGTATGTTACTACTTACTCGACGAAAGGAGGGCTCCGCACAAACATGGAACACAAAGTAATTAGATGCAGAAGACTTGCTATGAAATAAATATACATAGTTGTTAAGAAAACAGCACAACTTCTGGGACAGCGTAAGAAAACTATTAATAAAAATATCTATAAAAGTTTTGTCATACAGGTGATGCAAGCAAGTAGCTGATGGATTCTGCGAGAACGACACGCTCGCGGACATAACTAACTTCTTTTGAAGAAATAACCTACAAGCCAGTAGGTATGTACACTGTGTACCGTGAATTGTATGAAGTGGAACTTGCTTGCTTCATGTTTGATGGTTTTCCAACATTATCATAATTTCTATTAAATTGTTTATTTAGAAATCGTAAAAAAAGGAATGCGTGACAAGTGAAATAATGTACGAAATAACAATATGTGACGTTCCGTGGTCACATTGCTAAACTTACAAGATTCTATTGTGTTGGATGAAATTATGTGTTTATATGTATAAAAATTGTTTATGTTGGCACGCGGCTTGAGGATGTTGGTCATGTTGGTCATGGGAAATAGCAAGTACTAAAATACAGCGTATCATTCGTAGGTAGCGGGAGTATTGTTCGACAAACTATTTTTGCCTTATTTTTCTCCGCAAATTCACTCGCAACTTTGTTCAGCAATATCATGTTCTGCTGACCGCTGTGTCACTTTCAATATTTTGATTGTGTAATCCGGAAGAAATCATGTTTTCTTCCCAAAAAGGAATACTTATGTTAAACTCAAAAGGCGTATAACTGCGTGTTACCATAATCTGTAGTAGGCATTACACAGTGCGTCGCAGCCTGCACTCCCATTGGTGTAGGACTGCTATGCGGACGCTGCGCATGACTTGCTGCTTTTGGTCAGATTTGTAATTCATAGGTTACATAACGCGCTTAGCGATACATTTACCTAACATTTATTATCATTACTTAATTATAAATATCCAACACTTTCATAATATTAAATTAATTAATAATTATTTCTATGTTGTGAAAATTAACACCTAACGCTACCAATTGATCGACTACTTCCAATCGCATGTTTTTATGATATTATGACGTTAATGTTTATGCAACATTTATTACAATCCAGTCGGAACCTGCAAGTAGTTTTCTTGAGACAACAACGTTTCAAATCAATTATTTTGTCATTCCGGATGACATAAATGATCCAGATGACCTTTCCGGCTCATTATATTACCGAAAACTACCATTTACGTAACAGTCGTATCTCTTCCCACAGCCAGTAGCACATCACAACAAAATGAAGAGAAACAGAAATACCACTTTGGACAGCGAGACTTATTACATCATTACAGCCGTTGATAATGGTTTTGATTGATCGGAAACTTCAGTAGAAAAATATGTAATTGCAAGCACTGAAGTTTTGATGCAACGCAGTACCTAGAAGCCTACAGTCAGTTTAAGTTGATTGGTGGGGATATTTTATGTTCACTTTTCAATGTGAATTTCTGGAAAAAACGCAGGATAGATGGCCACTATAAAATATTAACTGGACTTCCTGTGCATATCTACTATGTGTCCATGTTCCACGCATGTAGGAATGCATTATACGACGCGTCCGAGTGCTTCCGGCTTCTCACTGCACTTTACGTAATGCGCTCCTAATTGGAGGTCACTGCACCGGATCATCTCATAACAAACAAGATAACTATCGTTATAAACAGTATCGCAGTGTGACATCATTGAGAAACCAGTTTTATCACCGAGAGGTCGAAAGACATCATTTTCTATAGTGACAGTAGCGTTATGCGGGAGCGAGTCTATTGCTACTTGTTACTAAGCGGGAACATATCCAGATTCCGGGCTGCTACTGAGAAACTCCTGATGGATAACTCTGTATAATACAACCCGGCCTATGTGGGAAGCGAGCTGCGACCAGTAAATCAACGAGGCATTTATGTTATCATGATTAAAGAAATAACACTTTCCTTTACCCAAAGATTGACCCCGGAAGTTAAAAGCGGAAGCAATGTTAAGTGACGACGAGGTCACGGAGCCGGTCTAAGAGCACAACAATTATACAATTAGTAGTAGGTGCATCGGCTCAATAGTCAATTAGACGCGGTTGTTCAGATTCCCACCTGTGTGTTAACTAGCGAAAGATTTTGTGGCGAGACAGATCTGCAGATCTGCAGCAACTCGGCTTGTCTTGAACTTGGATTAGCCTCCCATCGAACCAGTGTCCAGTAAAAGCCTCCTCACGAGTCTTTCACTCCTTTCCTCATGATTACGTCATTGACTTATTGATTTATTATTTAACGAAGTTTTACTCGCCTTATCGAACTTGAAAGGAATGGCCAAAGCTGAGTGTCGAAAAATGTTACATTGACACATTACACATCTTCGAAAGGTCAATTCAAATGGATTTGAAATCAATCATCTGTAAAGGTTAATAGATTAATCAATGCACATGTTAATATCAAAAATTAATGATTGAAACTGACACATTTGCATAAAAAAAAAAAATGGTTTATAGGTTTAGGTTGGCATATGCATGAGGGTGTTGTAAATTCAGCATACGAAGACATAGTCATCATAATATTTGGCAATCCAAACCGCAGAAGGACAGCACAGCTCACGTAAGGACCAGTATCAAATTCCAGCGTCTAGTCTTGAATATAGGCTTCCCAGGAAAATACCGCTGCCCACCCTTATGTTGTAAATTAAAAGTAATGTTGTACCCTCAGTAGGAGAGTGTAACATGTTTTTAACAATTCAGGTGTTATTCACGATACGCGTTAGTGTATCCTGAAGCCAGGCGGTTGAACCTGATCAATTATGCAACTTCAGATAAACAACTTCCTTAAAAATATAATCTTTAAATATTGTCCAGCAGCAGGCATAAAGAGAAAGTGTAACAAAGTAATATGTTTATTTTTTAGTTCGTCCGACTCCTAGACCGTACATAATCGATATCAGCGGCGCGCGCGCATCATTTTGTCATAAAGTAAGAGATATCGAATTGTCGTGAAAGTTACAACAAGAGGTAACTGGAAAAGGATACTTTTAAACTTGTTATCGACCGAAGCGACCCAAAAAGCAAAGTATTGCATTCATTGCTTCTTAAGTTACCATTTTGCCGGGTGTGTTATAAATGAATTGGCCAATGGACATGGTTCTTTACATCTTGGCACATTGTTACCAATGTTTGGGGTGTTAATCGTGTGTGTCCGATTGTACGTCACTCCAAGCATTTGCAAAACGATTCAGATTATGTTCAGTGGAATTGGATTTCCTTATCACATGCAGAGGTACTTAGGTTTTGTGCTGTAAACGATCAGCTTCGTTACCGGTGAGTTGAGCGTGTAGTTTATAGTTTTCTAATAAGAATCTTGAAGCTTCCAATAATCTTTAGGCTGTAGGTAGATTCAATACAACAAACAAACACGATTACGAAAGAAATGAACACAAATAGTTACTTATAATTTTGGCGATTTAGCTGTTATGTGCGTACACGCAATTTCGAAGTGTACCTACCATAGCATTACCGCATCTTGCTGTCTCATTATTTAGTCATCAGTTTTCTATGCGTTTTTAATAACATCCTTTACTAATTACCTATGTTAGAATGCATATTATTTTAGGCATATTATTATTATTTGCATATTATTATATATTTTTTTGCATTTGAATTCGTGAGTTTCAAATAAAAAATATTTCGATGTTTGAGTTTTGAGTAACCTACTTTTGCTGCCTATTATAATGATAAGTAATGGTGGGTATGGGGGTATGGTTGGTATCTTACCTTGGTAAGATAGTTGTGCATAACTGGTAGGTAATAGAACTTCATAATAGCGGCCTTTCGTTTTTCGGTGTAGCGTACATATTATAAGAGTAAATTAAATCGAATACAGCACCCTTATTACGTAACACACTATCTATCACAATCTGAATAATTTTGAAACATATTGCTAATCCATGTCTTCATATGTTCGAAAAATTTGTCTGCTCAACAACGTAAATAACGCAATGAATGTGGTTTAACTGTCAAAATGAAACCCATTCCTACTGTTAGTGTGTTACGTAATTACCCCGCAGCGCAAGAGTGATTCCGACTCCCTAAGAAGCATAACCTTTTCATTTCATTTATGTTTCTAACACTTCCTGTGATCCTCGCTCACTACCTCGCTATGTCCACGCTAGATGCTCGTTTACGGATAATTTGGATACATAACGATGTGTGACAGCGACATGACTGTGTCGGCTGTGACACGCATTAACATCACAATGAATTGTCACGCCACGACTGAGTCGTGACGTCCCGCGTGGTCTATCACAACCATCCATTGGAATAGCTACAATTTCGGGACAGAAATTAATTTCACGATGTACGACGCCGACGTCGACGTCTTCATGCTGTTACTACGGTATGACGGTTTGGATTAAAATCAGCGACTAGTTTTGGAACAGAGACCATAATCAGCAGGGAGTGCTACATAATTTGTGTTTCGCTTGGAAACCGTATAATGTTTTAATGCCTTATTGTAAATAGGAAAATATCGCAATTACCTAAAAGAAAATGCTATTCGAATTAAGTGATTTTAAAGTCGTCTATACGTATACAGGGTCCAATTAACTAAGCTGGCGAAACTTCACACGTGATGGGCATCAATAGGTAACTAACGAAGATAAAAAAAAACAAACAAAAGGGATTTTTTAAACTCGTCATTTCAAGTAAGTAATGAATTACAGCTGATTTCGGGGTCAACGGCCCCGGTAGTGTAATTACTTGAACGCTGTGAGTTCTGAAAATCTTTTTGTTTTGTTTTGTCGTTTGATTATCGTCTCTGACGTTTCGCCAGCTAATTTAATTTGGCCCTGTATCTTACTTTAAAATTACGTAATTCTCCCGCATTTTCTTATTTGACTCTGTTTAAGGTAAATTTCTACGAAAATGAAGTGAATGGAAATGACGCATTACTTATGAATTTCGTTTTCTATTTAATCCGAAAAATCCAGCCAGTTTTCAATATGTTGGCCACTGTCACTTGTAGTAGCCGGAGATTTGACAAATTGGTACTTATTGTCTACGAGCTATACATTGTAGATACAAGTGGCGACGGTTACTCCCGATTGCATAGAGAGAGGTTCTGTGTTAGCGTCGCATGTGGGACAATGGGGGTGAATCACATAAATTATTCAAATTGCTTGACGGAGTCAGGAATGTGGGAATAGACGTCATTGTGTTTTTTTTTTGTTCCTAAAGATTCTTTTAGACGAAGACATGAACCTTTATAAGTTGACAATGCAGAAGGAAGAGATTTGAAGTATGTTCATAGCGTAAGCGTAGATGTTCAAGTAAGAATGACTTAGGTAGGTATATTATGCTTACTTAAGTGAGGGACATAATTTTGCAAAAAAGCCTGAAAGGATCTGACCGAATTTATTGTACCTACCTACCAACATGTTATAGGTACACAGTTAGAAATTCGCTGCTAGTTTTCCTTCCAAAATGATCATAATAATATGCCATTTGGCAAATCTTAACATTCACAAACCTCATAGAAGCTACTACGTCATGCACTTAAAAATAACTCAATAACACCTATCGAGGTACTCCAATCGTTTAGTTCCAGGTACACTTGTAGTTTACTTCGGTACTTCACATTCTAGAGATTTTTTATAGCTATCGTCATAATGGCTCCATGCCATGCATGCATGATTGCCGGTATACGTAATATGAAACAAAATAAGAAAAGTGTTTCATGTCTCTTTGATGCAAAAAGTCCTGCCGATTCTTCCTACCGTACCGGTTGGTGTTCTGAAAGGCGTTTTACATTTTCAAAGTCCTCGAATATTAGAATAGCTTACCTTTAGTTCGTCTGGTCGTCACAATGAGCAAGAGGCTTTGGGCTATTTTGGTATTGTACCCATTAGTGTGAGTATTTTATGTTAATACTAGCTTCTATTGCGTCGCGTCTCGTATTGAGTCGCATCGCATCGCCTGCCGGCGCTTTAACCTACTTCGTTTTCGCTTAGCGTTCTTTCTGACTATTATTCTTTTTTCTCGGCTCCTGAGGGTCCTAGCGTGATTTTAAATAGCCTTTCTATATTATAAGACTTTTTCAAATTCGACTGGTAGTTTCAGAGATTAGCGCGTTCAAACAAACAGACGAACAAAGGGTTCACCTTTATTATTAGTATAGGTATTTTCTAATGTGCGTCTTATTTGTGCAGAATAGACAATCTTTCTTTCAAAGAAATTGATGAGCACATCCATCGTTAAATTCAGCACGTTAACGAATGGTACGCAATATACAAGTAGGTACCTGCCTCGGACGTGTAATTGCGGACACCAGACCGATATACAGGGTTAGTTTTCAAAGACCAGCCAAATTTAAGGATGTGGTACAGACCATCAAACTGAACAACTCTCTCCATGGGACCAATATCGTAATCACGAAAAAAAAATCAGCGGTCCCATACATTTAGGTCAAGTAGGTATTGAAGTTTTTTATGGGACAGTTTATAAATTTTTCGCGATGATGATATTGGTCCCATGGAGAGAGTTGTTCAGTTTGATGGTCTGTACCACATCCTTAAATTTGGCTGGTCTTTGAAAACTAACCCTGTATACTAACGATGCCGATGATCAGGTAATCATCTCAACACCCTTTCGGCGTAACACGGACGATTCGTGTCGAATCAGTGCTGAACATCAGCACAATGCAGATTCGATTAAGGGCGTGTCATACTCGGTCGTGGCGCGTCGGATCGGTTCGCCACCGATTCGCTATTGTTTGTTTTTCCCGCTGCTCTTCCCGCTAGGAATTATCAACAGTTTTCTAATTGTGTGAATTTCGCAGTGACGTCTTGCCGTTTTGTTGCGAAAAATTGTGGATTAACTTTTAGTTTTATACGTTGAGCAGTGCTCACCTCTCAGATTATTCCTCAATAACATTTTACAGTTTTTGCATTGCATTTGGAGACACTGCCAGCACCTGCATTACTTTTGGGGTTTTTACTGGAACATGGACACAACAAGTTGATCATATAGAAGGGGAACAGTTAATTGCCAGTTAATGACTGACATTTTCATTAACCAGCCAAGACGTCAGTTCAATATAAACGCCATAAAAGCCCTAATGTCTTGTCGTCAACCCTCTATAAGATAAGTCAACAACATTAAGCCTTCGCTTATACTGATGGCTAGGAAGACGTGGGGGTCGAAGTGGGTCAGGGATGGGCCCGCCCCGTCTGTCCTCGGTCGTCGGCATTATGACAATATCTGTGGTTCTACAGGCTTGAGACAGAACTGTTTGGAAAGTGATCGTTTAGGGAGGAACAACACAATATGAATATCGAACGCTATTTTATTTGTTTTCTGACAGTTTTTTGTAACATAAAACTTCATTGAAAACTTGGGGACGTATCCTAAGGTCAGTTAAGTTCGAACAATTGTAAACTTTCCAAATAGCTACATACGTACTTAACTCATGCCTGAACGATGACAATACAAACAACAAATTAACCTCCCTTCTTTCTACAGCTGTAAACTGGATGAATAACCATAATCTAGAAATTAACTTCACCAAAAAAAAAAAAAAACTTTTCATCCCCATCAAAAATCCCCATTAAAACTAAATTTAATTTTTAATAACGCAAAACTGGGACCAGTAGATGAATTGACTCTCCTCGGTTTGTCCATAGGTACCCACATAAATTGGAAATCCCATTTATCGAAAGTAAGAGCAAAACTATCCAAATTTTCTTATGCCCCACGCGAATTAAAAAAAAAACTACCAATCTGCAAACTGCACTTTCCACTTACTATGCATATGCCCAGGCATGGCTCCAGCTATGGGGTTATGCTGTGGGGTAACAGAACAGATTCACAAACCATATTTATTTTTCAAAAGAAGTTAATTCGAATAATAACCAACATAGACCAGACAGATAGTAGCAAACCAACTTCCTAAAAGATAAAATACTCACACTTCCCTGTTTATATAAATCTTAGAATTATGTGAATTTGTCAGAAACCACCCAGATTTTTACACCACTTGCGAAGAAACACAATCAAGATACACCTTTCGACACAACAAAAACAAAATAAACATACCTCAATCCCAACTCAAAATGCAGTCAACTAGCCCCTTAGTTATGTCCATAAAAATGTATAGTAAATTACCAAATGACATGAGAGAAGTAATCAAAACAAATATATTTATTAATAAATTGAAAGAATTTCTGGAATGTAAGTCATACGAGTACTACTCAGTAAACGAGTTTTTAGATGACAAATCTATTGCAAAATATATGTTTTCTCTCTCTTGTGTACCAAACCTTATAAAATATATATAATTATAATAAGAATATAGAAAATCAAACATAAATATGTAAATATGAATACATAAATAATAACATAATTTAATAATAATAATAATACTTCAGAGAATTTCATAATAGTTACCTACATTATTATTGAGCAATACATAAATTTAAAATAACTAATATACTATACACAAACCTAATAATATCCACACACACACCTCTGCCTAACCCTTCGGGGAATACGGGCGTGATGTTATGTTATGTTATGTGTTATATATATACATACACCCAATTAAACTCATCTAATAATTTTTAATAATATTGAATTGCTTCAACTGCTGCTTAGCCCTCAGGGTCCATGTTGATCTTTTACGTTGTTAGACCATCTATGTAATACATATGGAATGCAATAAAGAATTGAGTATTGAGTATTACGATACTTATATTCGTATCTAAGTGCGTACGTATGTAGGTTTTTGGAAAGTTTATGGGGCTGAGATACTGCTGAAATAACGTTATGAAACAAGGGTTCCTTTCTTGACGTTATTTTAGAAGTATCTTAGCTTCTGAAAAATGAAGCTGGTAGCCTATACTCCATCGCTTTACAATTCTCGTGTCATCATAAAATTGCGATTTATCCAGAAAACACATGACCACAAAATAAGCATAACTGCTAAGGTGATTAAAACAATATCTTACCTCGTTAAGAGTGCACTAACAGGTTTTAAATACGATTTGGGCTGTACCTACGTGGACGATGTGGTCGGAGATTTAAATTCTGAGCTGAACCTTCTTATGACTTGGTAATACCCAATTCTTTTATATGACACACACTTATCATTAATTAAGATTGTTCATATCTATTGATAATAATCAGAAGTGTACAATTTGTTCTTCATAATTTAATTATTTTTGTGGTCAGGGTACCGTAATGTAATGACACATACTTATAAAAATGTGATAAGCCAATAAAGTAATTTCGTGATCTTTTCCTTTACTTATGTCTTAGCAATGGAAAAAAAAAGCTAAACTAAAAATTACAACACATATGTAGGTACCGACACAACACAAGCAATGCGATACCGCCATAATACTCTGTTTCACATTGCTGAATGCAGAGCCTTTTTCCAGGCAGTCAACTCGACCAGTCGACAATTATGATGATATAGTCACAGTAGCAACAAGAAAAAAGAAACCGACTGCAACTAAAATCTTCAACATAAGATCACTTTTTAAACAGTCTGGTGTAGTTAGTTACTGGCAGTGCTTTAGTTCAATCTAAGATTTGATGCCACCAACGGCACCAGACTGCTAAGAAAGATATATTCATACCTAGGCATGAAAAACATTACCCTGTCTTAGCTGTCACGCTGTCGTAGTACTCGTAGTTGGGAAAAAAATACTCCGAACATAGACTACCATTGAGCACAGAGCTTTCACCACTCACCAGTCACCATAGAAGAGGATGTCTGTCAACACGGACAGTAGTAGGTATATGTATTAGTGCATTTATTCGTAGAGTAGCCTTGTATAAGGCGGAAATAATATAACAGACAGATTTACAAGAGACTTGGATAGTTAGTACCATATCTGTACAGTAAAAACACGACATTCCCAGGAACGAAGCTGCACACAAACAAACATGGCGGTCGCGGGGGCGATGAACTAATTCAATAATCTCGAGCCAGCAGATAAAGTTCTATGTAAATCCGAAGCGCACGCGCAACCAAATGTGTATGTTGTGGTACAGACGGGAAAACAAGGCGAAAATGTGTCATAGATTAAGTAGTAATTGAGCCAAAGTAGAGCCTATGGCTGAAGAGGTGTTCGGTTCTTGACGTAGAACTTGGAGAATCTTAATTTTGTTTACGTTAAGATTCTCATCAAGGACAGAGTATCATCATCACCATCGTAGCATAAAGATGTCTCCTTTTTATCTTGTGGAAATCCTCACGGATGTCCTCCACCCTGGGGTGGGTGGAGGGGTCTGTCAGACTCTTATTGACTAAAACCACAGGGTGATCTGCTGTTACCTTTAGCCGGGTGCTGGAATGTTTTATTGTTCAGGCAACAAACTCCCAAGTCTGATGTCTGCAGGCCTCACCAAAGAGTCAAACTCAAAGCATTTATTTCAAATAAACCAATTACAGGCACTTTTGAATTGTCAAAGGTTCAGTCAGTCAGAAAAATGAAGCTAGCTGCCCATTCCAAAGCGTAGTAGGTACCTATGGAGAAGAACGGGCAAGAAACTCCATAGACACTCTTTTAAATCAACATATAGTTACAAAAAACAAATTGTTTACATCATTCATGTTCAAATTAAAAATGTGAGAACGATGTAGAAAGACGTGCACGTTTAAAGTATCCGTAATAAAATAGATAAAAAAACAATTCAAAAATTTTAATTTAAATAAGCCGTGGCAGCCAAGAGTTGACCAGTCCCTACTGACGGCGCCCGTTCACGAACATGACGCATGGATCAGCACCATTCAGCTCAACCATTTTGAAGGGAACTTAATGATCCAACACACACGCCACGACCAGCGAAACATTTGAGTGAGCATGACATACTCTCAGCCGCCAGGGCACATTCAAGTCAATGAAAGACGAGCCTAGTAAACGGTGGCTTTATAGTAGGTACATAGTGCTCACACATGTGCTATGCAATTATACATTGTTAAGAGATTGAATTTATACAATGCAAAGATGTTGTTGTTTTTACAATCTTCAGCAGCTCCAACAATATTTTCGAATGCTAATCAATTAATTTATGCCCCCCTGTGGAGCAGGACCAGCGTTGAGCCAAGCATCTTTGTCAGCGATGTAATCCCCCAACTTATAATATGCTTGGCTGCATAGTGTGCGTTTTATATAAGATTTAAATTTTGTTTCATTCAGTTGGAGTATGTGGGGAGGTATTTTATTGTAACATTTTAAACAGTACCCCATGAAGGATGAGTCTACTTTAGCCAGTCTGAAACCTGGTTGAACTAATTGGTCCCTATTTCTAGTCATATAGTTAAGTCTTTCACCTCTTTTACTGAAAAGATTTAATTTTTTTCTTACGTACATGATGTTTTCATAGATATATTGACAAGGTACCGTCATGATGTTAATATCTTTAAACAGTTCCCTTAGAGAATCGCCCCTGCGGAGGCAATATATTGCTCTGATGGCTCTTTTCTGCAGAAAAAATAGACTCGATATCTGCAGCCCGTCCCCATAGTAAAATACCGTAAGACATGATACTATGAAAGTAACTGAAATAAACTAGCCTCGCGGTATCTACATTAGTAAATTGACGGATTTTTCTCACAGCTTAAGCTGCTGAACTTAGCCGTTCTGCAAGAGATGTTAAATGGGGACCCCATTGCAGCCTTGAGCCGAGCGTGATCCCCAGGAAAACAGTTTTATCGACGAATTCTAGTTTCTCTTTATTCAATACTATGTCACAATCATTACTTTTAACATTCGGTAAAGCAAATCTTATGCATTTAGTTTTATTCCCATATAATACTAAATTATTAGCAGTGAACCAATCATGTACCTGCAGTAGGGCGTTATTTACGTCATCAAGATTTGATGCACGTCTATTTATCTTAAAAATTAAGGAAGTATCGTCAGCAAATAACACCATTTGTGGTTGGTTTTTTAATAAATGGGGTAGATCGTTAATATATACTAAAAAGACGAAAAAAAAGGACCTAATATTGAGCCTTGTGGAACACCTATTTTTACTTTTAAACCACGTGAATTCACACCATTTATTTGGATTTTTTGCTGTCTATCATTTAAATAAGATTCTACTAAGCTAAGCGCAAGTTTATCTAGTCCGTAATGCTCAAGTTTTAAGAGTATACGAGTAATACCTAATAATAATATGGGAGGCCTCACCCTAAGGCGGCCGGAGGTCGTTCCGCGCTCTCCGGCGCTCTGCTACGGATTGGAAGGGAGGTTGAATCCTCCCTCCCCCTTTCCGCCGCCTTCTTCGCGACCATCACTTCCTCATTGAAGGAGGCGACGGCGTCCTACGCGCTCTCACTTCCGACCATGGACTGGACCATGTCCGGAAGCGAGAGTGTATCCGCAGCTCCAACCATCACGACGAGGTCACGGCGCTGCAGTGCCCAAGCAGGGCATTCCTCAAGGATGTACTGCGTCGTGTCGTCGCGACAGTTGCAATGGTGTTAACCGGGTGTCAGTTCCCGACCTATGCTGCACAGGTACTTTCCGAAGCACCCATGTCCAGACAATACCTGTGTCAGCCGGAAAGTAAGGGCGCCATGCCGTCTGTCCAGCCACTCCCTCTTATAGGGTCTTACCGTCGCTATACTGGTGTGCCCTGCGCTGGGTTGCGCAAGTCACTGCTTGCACTCCACCACTAGGGTCTGGCAGAGCTCAGCCCTGTATACCTCGACAAGACGAGGCATCAGATGCTCGCCCCGCTCCAGTGCGTCCCGGCACCACCGATATAGTGACGCTAGGATTTTGGCATCAAGATCCCAGGGTGGTGATCCGGCCAAGAGGCTTGCCGCCTCGAAGGAGACCGTACGACTCTTATCACCCTAACGGCCATTGCTCTCTGTGGTCTTCTCAGTATTGCAATGTTGCGGGCCGTCAGGTTGTCCGCCCATACAGGCGCTCTATAGAGCGCCATGCACCGTACGATCCTGACATAGAGCCTCCGGCAGGGTGTATTTGGCCCCCCAGATTAGGCAGCCCACGCGAGAGTGCATGCGCGGTGCCCATCAATCGGGGAGCCAACCACTGAAAATGCGGCCCGAAGTTCCACCGGCTATCGAGGACGAGTCCCAGGTGCACAGAGATGTCCCCTGCGGGATATAGTGTCTCTCCTAAGCATCGCCACAACGGCAGGCCAGGGCAGGACATAGCATTACCATCAGATGACATAATTTCAATTTAATAAATAAAAATATAAGGTAGTTTTACGCTTAAACCAAGTGTTCCTAAGTTGTACTATCGGATTCAAAAAGAGTAGAATCCCTTCCCATTTTCAACTTGGTGTTTTGTGATGCTCCTACCTACCATCATACCAAATGGCTATCTTTTCGTTGAGCGCATACTTTTTTTTCTGTCTGTCTTTCGAGGTGTGAGCAAATAATGTGTTATGTAAATACGTGATTATTTACTTTAAGCATCAAAAGACGGAACACGTTTGAATGTAAACTATTCGCTGTGACGTCACGCGTCGTCTGCGCATTATCGAATGCTATCGATTAATGATAGGAAAGCTTTCCACATTGTTATCAGATGGGTGTGGAATGGGGCGATTATAATAATTCATTTATTAAAATCGGAACTCTTGAACAAATATATATAATTATTTATGTAAGTATCTAAATGGTGCTAGAATTAGGAACAGTTAAGTATTATGCTATTTATCCATCACTGTCTATTTTAGTGTTTAAGCTAGAGGAAAACAACACTGGCAATAATATGCTCAGATAATCATACTCCATAACAAAAAAAAAACAACAACATTTTGGACATTACGTGAGCAAATAAAACCTGCGTGATAGTGCAGTTTTGACTAGTCGACAATTATTAAATAATGAAATGGCTATGTTTTCCATGTAATCGTTGATTATTATATTTTGCTTAATCATGAAGGAATGGTCCAGCACGTTGATGAAAGATTTTCAAAAACTGTAGACGACAGAAATTACAAAGTCATACAAAAATGTTAGATAGGTAATGAAAAATAAGAAACTTTAATGTTATAGTCAAACAGTTACCTACTTTTAGTAAAATCAAAGTAAATTTAGAAGGATGAAAGTCACCCATTGGGCAATGGAAAGGTCTATGCTTGAAGTTTTCCGATGTCATCGCTTCAGAAATTAAGAGATCCGCAGGCACCCAAGTGGCGATGCTTGGGGCGGGAGGCCTATGTATAGCAGTGGACGTCTTTCGGCTGAAATGAATTAATTAATTAATAAAGCTTTCCACACATTGCTTAATTCGTTTCGTATCAGTTTTCTCTTTTGAACATAGTCCCAAGTTACAAATTAGGTAAGTACAGGTTATGTAGAGTACTAAGGTGCTAATATCGTGATGTACTGCTACTGTAGGGTTTCAATAGTATTGTCTACAGTAGAGGCTTCCCACTGGTGTCTATACGTAAGTAAACTAAGTCATGTCGTGTGGTGTGAACAGTAGTGACGTACCAATGGAGTTGTTTTTCATTGATAATTCCCGCTGGTGTCTATAAATTAATAAGCTGAGGCAAGTAGTGCGAACACTTGAACAGTTAGTAGCTTGTAGTAAATATTGTTGTCTACAGTTCTGTTGATATTTCTCACCGCTGTATATAAATGAAGACATGTAAGTGTCGACAGTAAAGCAGTCAATAGTGCTGTCTACAGTTTGATAACGTCGCCTGCTAATTGATCGCTATGTTCCGCTACAGTTGAGTCCCGTGCAAGCCACGAGCGGATGGCGACTTGACCGGTATTGAACACCGACTCTAATTTATGTACCCACTGCTGCTGGGGGTGTTGCCATCAACCGGATCTGGTTGTTTTTTTTTTTGCGTGGCTGTTGGTGAGAGACGGTCTTGGTAGTTGTTTGTATCTATTTAACTGAACTTGAGGGTCTGGATAGTTTAACTGTTGCCTTAAATGTTGATATGCACAGACAATAAACAACTACTTAATTAAGATTGTTTCGTCTATACGATTGTTTCATCTGGGGTTGGACTAAACCTTGGTTTCATGCGGTGTTTAGAAAACGAAGTCAAACATTTCAGATAGAGGAGAGGACGAGTATTATTATTAGACCAAGTCAGTAGCCCGCTGACCGCTCAACACTTGTCCACGATCAGTCAATCAGCATCAGCTAAACAGAGAATGTTGCGTACGATTCGCTGCCCCCAGCGCACGCGCACCGTGCGTATACCTGCACGTATGTGTGTGTGTTTGTGTGTGCGTATGATCTGTATCGCGTTACGGTACAACGCGCGGACGCGCCACAGACGCAGTATGTGGGAATTGGGTGTGTAAACAGTATGTCGGACACGTTATATTTAGATGTTTTGAGTAGAGTTAGAATAACGCTAGCCCTGTGCAACACCGGAAAATGCCTATAAAGATCGTCCCAGCAGCCAAAAACCTAAATATCTGACACCCGGAATAGCAATAGAATATCAGTTTCCGTGACTGCGGAGGATATTGGCCGTCCTTCTGACTCTGTACATAAAATGTGTTGCAAGGACTTGCTTTTCCCAACTTGCCTCTTTTCAACCGTAGCAATCCACCAGCGTTATGATGATGGCAGAACATCTTCTCAACCGTAGCAATCCGCCAGAGTTGTGATGATGGCAGGCAGAACATCTTCTCTACCGTAGCAATCCACCAGCGTTGTGGTGATGGCAGAAAATCTTCTCAACCGTAGCAATCCGCCAGCGTTGTGATGATGGCAGAACATCTTCTCTACCGTAGCAATCCACCAGCGTTGTGGTGATGGCAGAAAATCTTCTCAACCGTAGCAATCCGCCAGCGTTGTGATGATGGCAGAACATCTTCTCAACCGTAGCAATCCACCAGCGTTGTGATGATGGCAGAACATCTTCTCAACCGTAGCAATCCACCAGCGTTGTGATGATGGCAGAACATCTTCTCTACCGTAGCAATCCACCAGCGTTGTGACGGTGGCAGAACATCTTCTCTACCGTAGCAACCCGCCAGCGTTGTGATGGTGGCAGAACATCTTCTCTACCGTAGCAACCCGCCAGCGTTGTGATGGTGGCAGAACATCTTCTCTACCGTAGCAACCCGCCAGCGTTGTGATGGTGGCAGAACATCTTCTCTACCGTAGCAACCCGCCAGCGTTGCGATGGTGGCAGAACATCTTCTCTACCGTAGCAAGCCGCCAGCGTTGTGATGGTGGCAGAACATCTTCTCTACCGTAGCATTCCACCAGCGTTGTAATGGTGGCAGAACATCTTCTCTACCGTAGCAATCCACCAGCGTTGTGATGGTGGCAGAACATCTTGTCTACCGTAGCAACCCGCCAGCGTTGTGATGGTGGCAGAACATCTTCTCTACCGTAGCAACCCGCCAGCGTTGTGATGGTGGCAGGCAGAACATCTTCTCCACCGTAGCAATCCACCAGCGTTGTGGTGATGGCAGAAAATCTTCTCAACCGTAGCAATCCGCCAGCGTTGTGATGATGGCAGAACATCTTCTCTACCGTAGCAATCCGCCAGCGTTGTGATGATGGCAGAAAATCTTCTCAACCATAGCAATCCGCCAGCGTTGTGATGATGGCAGAACATCTTCTCAACCGTAGCAATCCGCCAGCGTTGTGATGATGGCAGAACATCTTCTCAACCGTAGCAATCCACCAGCGTTGTGAGGATGGCAGAACATCTTCTCAACCGTAGCAATCCGCCAGCGTTGTGATGATGGCAGAACATCTTCTCTACCGTAGCAATCCACCAGCGTTGTGACGGTGGCAGAACATCTTCTCTACCGTAGCAACCCGCCAGCGTTGTGATGGTGGCAGAACATCTTCTCTACCGTAGCAACCCGCCAGCGTTGTGATGGTGGCAGAACATCTTCTCTACCGTAGCATTCCACCAGCGTTGTGATGGTGGCAGAACATCTTCTCTACCGTAGCAACCCGCCAGCGTTGCGATGGTGGCAGAACATCTTCTCTACCGTAGCAAGCCGCCAGCGTTGTGATGGTGGCAGAACATCTTCTCTACCGTAGCATTCCACCAGCGTTGTAATGGTGGCAGAACATCTTCTCTACCGTAGCATTCCACCAGCGTTGTGATGGTGGCAGAACATCTTGTCTACCGTAGCAACCCGCCAGCGTTGTGATGGTGGCAGAACATCTTCTCTACCGTAGCAACCCGCCAGCGTTGCGATGGTGGCAGAACATCTTCTCTACCGTAGCAAGCCGCCAGCGTTGTGATGGTGGCAGAACATCTTCTCTACCGTAGCATTCCACCAGCGTTGTAATGGTGGCAGAACATCTTCTCTACCGTAGCAATCCACCAGCGTTGTGATGGTGGCAGAACATCTTGTCTACCGTAGCAACCCGCCAGCGTTGTGATGGTGGCAGAACATCTTCTCTACCGTAGCAACCCGCCAGCGTTGTGATGGTGGCAGAACATCTTCTCTACCGTAGCAACCCGCCAGCGTTGTGATGGTGGCAGAACATCTTCTCTACCGTAGCAACCCGCCAGCGTTGCGATGGTGGCAGAACATCTTCTCTACCGTAGCAAGCCGCCAGCGTTGTGATGGTGGCAGAACATCTTCTCTACCGTAGCATTCCACCAGCGTTGTAATGGTGGCAGAACATCTTCTCTACCGTAGCAATCCACCAGCGTTGTGATAGTGGCAGAACATCTTGTCTACCGTAGCAACCCGCCAGCGTTGTGATGGTGGCAGAACATCTTCTCTACCGTAGCAACCCGCCAGCGTTGTGATGGTGGCAGAACATATTCTCTACCGTAGCAACCCGCCAGCGTTGCGATGGTGGCAGAACATCTTCTCTACCGTAGCAATCCACCAGCGTTGTGACGGTGGCAGAACATCTTCTCTACCGTAGCAACCCGCCAGCGTTGTGATGGTGGCAGAACATCTTCTCTACCGTAGCAACCCGCCAGCGTTGTGATGGTGGCAGAACATCTTCTCTACCGTAGCAACCCGCCAGCGTTGTGATGGTGGCAGAACATCTTCTCTACCGTAGCAACCCGCCAGCGTTGCGATGGTGGCAGAACATCTTCTCTACCGTAGCAAGCCGCCAGCGTTGTGATGGTGGCAGAACATCTTGTCTACCGTAGCAACCCGCCAGCGTTGTGATGGTGGCAGAACATCTTCTCTACCGTAGCAACCCGCCAGCGTTGTGATGGTGGCAGAACATCTTCTCTACCGTAGCAACCCGCCAGCGTTGCGATGGTGGCAGAACATCTTCTCTACCGTAGCAAGCCGCCAGCGTTGTGATGGTGGCAGAACATCTTCTCTACCGTAGCATTCCACCAGCGTTGTAATGGTGGCAGAACATCTTCTCTACCGTAGCAATCCACCAGCGTTGCGATGGTGGCAGAACATCTTCTCTACCGTAGCAACCCGCCAGCGTTGTGATGGTGGCAGAACATCTTCTCTACCGTAGCAAGCCGCCAGCGTTGTGATGGTGGCAGAACATCTTCTCTACCGTAGCAACCCGCCAGCGTTGCGATGGTGGCAGAACATCTTCTCTACCGTAGCAAGCCGCCAGCGTTGTGATGGTGGCAGAACATCTTCTCTACCGTAGCAATCCACCAGCGTTGTGATGGTGGCAGAACATCTTGTCTACCGTAGCAACCCGCCAGCGTTGTGATAGTGGCAGAACATCTTCTCTACCGTAGCAACCCGCCAGCGTTGTGATGGTGGCAGAACATCTTCTCTACCGTAGCAACCCGCCAGCGTTGCGATGGTGGCAGAACATCTTCTCTACCGTAGCAAGCCGCCAGCGTTGTGATGGTGGCAGAACATCTTCTCTACCGGAGCATTCCACCAGCGTTGTAATGGTGGAAGAACATCTTCTCTACCGTAGCAATCCACCAGCGTTGTGATGGTGGCAGAACATCTTCTCTACCGTAGCAACCCGCCAGCGTTGTGATGGTGGCAGAACATCTTCTCTACCGTAGCAATCCACCAGCGTTGTGATGGTGGCAGAACATCTTCGAGACCGTCATTACTGAGGTCACCGTTTAGCGTATGACGCGAGCTGATATAACAAACAACAACGAAAAATTAACATCCCCAATAGACAATGACAACTGTTCGGTAAATGAATGAGAACAAGCGACATAATATAATGCATCAGTGTGATATCATTGTGTTCGATATTATTTGTTTTGTCTTGAGTCACCGAGTGCCTCCGTCACCGCTGTGCAAGGTGCTCGCTATCCACTGTAGTGAAAAGTGATAAACTGATAACGTATCGGGGTGATCGCGCCAAATAGACAACTAATTAAGTTTTAATAACGTCATAGCGCGAATATTTTTTGAAATGACATCACTTTTGGTTGGTAATTTGCACGGATGTTTTGGTGACGGTTTGCAAATAAAAATATGCTGGGTGTGATACAAGATGGAAAGTCTACACGATTCTTAATCAGTGAGGTTTTTTCAGGCGAATTACTTTCCCTTGAGATACCTACCTTACGTACACGTATTCCCAATAATAACTTAACCCCCTGCCAAACTAACTGTTTATATTAAGTTTTGGATTCCTATCATTATGAGGCGGTCTAAGTCCAGTGACAGATGTATACGGTTCATCATAATACAATTGTGATGACTACAGCAATTATATCCAGATCTTCAAAAAGTTAATGAAATTTGCGATCAATACATAGACCAAATCAGTAGTAAATTAAACCTGAAATATTCAGTGAGTCTTGTAAAGGCTCCCGCAAACAGGCGCGGTGCGACTGTAGTCGAAGAATTTCTATAAAAATTTCATGAAAATTGTTCTTCAAGAGTCGCGTCGCGTTGTCGTGTCGCGCCTGCCAGCAGGATCTTAAATCGATTTTTCAGACCAGACGAAGTGTCGTAATTATTGTAAAAACAAAGACTTGCATAATTATTTTGTAAACAGTTAGTCAATATTACTTACAGCGAAGTAATATTCATTCCGTTAATTAATATTACTTCGTTTCTTATTAACCTATTGCACTAAAATGCAACTATTGTGCAAACGTTTCTAAACACAGTTTCTACAATACTTACATTCTCATTAAAATTATATTTATTTTAAAATGCTATTGTTTCATGTGTAATTTAACTTGTAGGTATATTATTTTTTATTATGAAATCTTGAAATGTAAGCGCCTGACACACTACCTTCAAGTTAAATACTTAGGTATCGTAAAGTGTTAAATTATGTGACCACACATTAAAATAAGTTAGTATCAATACGTATAAATTAATTTTATATTACGGAAATATACTCACATTGTCTGACAAAAATTCATACCTAAATGCTTTCGCTTGGCCAGAAGAATACACGTAACATCCGGTTGGTGATAAATTAGCAGTCTTTTACGTCAGCTGCATGCAACCTGATAAAATGAGGAAGTCTGGAGTTCACTCTCCTGGGAAACGAAAAGAGATGTCGTATTGGTAAAGACAGGTTGCATACAAAGGGTTGTTAGAGTTCCATATAGCCTTTTCAGCCTCTTTTGGACGGCTTACGGCTACGAAAACACGTAATGATTTTTCTGAAAAATCCAACCTCAACCTTTGGGATCGGCGAAACAAAGAGGAATAACACTTACACCCTCTGTAGTTACTCTCAAAATAGGTACTTATCTTTAATTCACTTGTCCATAAGTTGTAACTGAGCCAGCTGCTGACACTAAATAGTCAGACATTTTAACAGTTCCCACTTGACATTGATACCACCCGCGCCCACGTGCGTGTGTGTGTCACCCACACCACCACGCACGATCGACTATCGATCAGCTGATTATAATACACCCACCGATACATACACACGTATAGTTGTATCGTGTGTATGTACGTTATCAGCAGCGAGGATTAGGTACCTGTTTGATTGCGATGTATGAAAATATACCTATCTTGCTAAGTCCAGAGCAAATATTGAAACTTTGCTTTGTGTTAACGTGTTTAGTATGTATTGCATTGAAGTCAATGCAATACATACTTGCTTGCTTGATGCTTGTGTCAATTGAATACGATTGATTCATTCTTTCGTTTCTTATTTCATGTTATTTCGAGTTTTTTTTTCACATGTAAGTACCTCGCTGTGTTGTCTTTTCAGGCCTGGAAATGCCATGGAGACTTTCATCTAAGTCATCGAGCCAGCCTTTCCTAGGCAAGCTTTAGCGACAATGCCTGTCGTCATGCATCTAAGTCATCGAGCCAGCCTTTCCTAGGCAAGCTTTAGCGACAATGCCTGTCGTCATGCATCTAAGTCATCGAGCCAGCCTTTCCTAGGCAAGCTTTAGCGACAATGCCTGTCGTCATGCATCTAAGTCATCGAGCCAGCCTTTCCTAGGCAAGCTTTAGCGACAATGCCTGTCGTCATGCATTTGACTGCATGAAGACCTTGGACCTTGGTAGTTGGCCCTTCTGAAAAATACAACAATTATGGAAGATAGCCTGATTTACTTCTTGTCTGTGTAGATATTATGACAATGACATTAACAATGTTAAGTATCTGATATGGACAATCAATACTTATTACAAGTACCTTAGTACCTACGTTCTTGTAACTATCGAACTCTGAAACGTGCGTAACAAACGTAGCAGTTTGCATAATAGTTACGTACCTACATATTGTACTCGAACATACTTGATTAGGTACGTATTTTAATTAATATTCTTTATTTTAATTAATTTTCATTAGAAGAGTTTCTGATGCAATAAGGGTTCTTTCCTAATTGCATCAGAAACCCTTGAAATCAAAAAGATTTTAATTTTAGTTATACAGTTCCATAGCTATTTTATATCGACTGTGACAGACTGACCGACACACTGAAGTGATTCCAATGGTAGGGACCATTGGAATGTTGCCAATTTTCCATGGAACTCTAAAGATTTTGAATTGGTTTCGGTGTTTTCCCCTGAAAATTACTGTCTTGACGTAGGAAATCTATTGAACATTAAAAGCATTACATTTACATACAATACAAAAATAACAAATAAACTGGATATAAAATAATATAGTAAGTAAGTATCATTTATTTATCAAAAGTAAAACGAACGGCCGAAATGTCAATCCAACTTGAGCGAAAACTATTTCTTTCGAACGTAGATATTTTTAAAGTTTCTTTTTTACGTAGGTAAGCCACTCATATCTTCACGCTATCTACATAACACATAGTGCTTGACCAATGACACAGACTACATGATTTCACTTTGAGAGGTCATGGAGCATGCGTCACGGAGAGGAAAATCCTAGTGGCGGAAATATGTTATGAATGAGTTATTTATTTGATTTTATTTACTTACATATTTTAGTCATTATTTACCTTGAATAATTCTTAAGAACTTTGATTCTTACCTTATGATATTGTAGGTAAGTATTATAGGTACCTACTGGCTCATGTCCTGGTGTCTAGATTTGTAGACTCATCCGTAGGTGCATAGATTTCTTCATAAGTCCTTCTGACCAATCATGTGGAGGCTCATGTTTATCTGTGGATGATAACGGTCTGTCTGATAATAAAGATTATCAAAATTACATGTTCTTTTATGTCCACGCAGGAGGCAGCCCATCCATGGTTCCTTTTGCAGCAACCAGTATGCATGGGACTCTTTGTCAGAAGTATTTACTTCTTTGAGGCGACAGGAATGGCCAAGGCTGACCTATTCTCTGCCTGGATCAGTCTAAAATAATATAAACTCCGTAATCAGCAAAACAATAGTGTATCAATTATCATGTTGATGTTATGAGTTCGTTTCTATTTTTACAGACTGCAGGTTGGAGATCGAATCATTACTCATCACTTATAATCTAAATGACTCAATCATGCGTGTTGGGTAAACTGTTCAGTGATTAAAGGTATATTGTAGACAGTGTTCTGTTATGATACCTGTTGTTAACATTCGGATCAGATTAAATTACTCATGATGGCAATCACTCCGTTAAATTAAAATATTGGAATAGAAGACTTCAACGCATGTAAAATTGACAGTTAAGTCTATCTTAACTTTCATTTACCAATAACACATCACACAGCATCTCGTTTTCATTCATTCGAAGACAAAAGCCTCCGCAAACATTCCTTCCCAACCATCGTATTATGATAGCCTCCCTTTATTTGTATCTCAACAAAACATTCCAAATCAACAATACCACAACATCAAACAGTCTGTCTCCCCTGAATTCCTGGGTGGAGGCTGGTTTGCGCAGGTGTGCTCGATTCAGGCCAACAGTTGGACATTCCTGCGCCCGCTTTCGAAAGCGGCGCGTTTGATACGACCCGTGATATCGCTTCATTATGTGCTAATCTTAATATAATCGGCCACTGGTCGTACCCGGGACTAGTTTTAAGTTAAATTGTCATGAACCGTGCCAGGGGCTGATTTGTGCAAGCTAAGTAATCTATGATTTACTGTGGTTGAGTAGGCAAAGCTACAGAACCGGCTGATGGCCCAACTAATGTGAAGCACATTGGATGTGTCATGGCGTCGCACCTGGCGCCCAGCAAGAAGGTTGAAATGACTCGAGTAATTACACCGAAGCCCATCTGGCACTTGGCAGATGGCACCCTTCACTCCAGAGCACAGCTACGCTTAGTGGCAGAAATATTTTGAAGGCCAAGTTGATCGTAATATTGATATTCCCTCTTTAATTATTGTTGACATCACTGCGAGCGTTCAGCCACAAGTCTAGCATAGCTTGTGAGGCACTATGTCTGCATGCACTGGAGTATTATTAATAGATAAGCGTGTTCGCGAGGGCTAGTTGTAACATTCCGTCGAGAGTAAAGCGGTCCCGATGCGAGCTGCGACCACTTTCCTTACACGGTGATCTGTCAGCTAGATGACGCGGGTAATGTACTGACTTCACTCCACGATTTATGATTCTATTAACGTGTATAAATTAAAGCTGTATACAAGAGACTATAAAAGGGAACCTGTCGGTATAGAAATCGTCAAATCGCCTCTTGACTGACCAATGTCATTAATCAACATACCCGCTGGATCAACTGGATGAGAGAACAAAAGAAAAAATTATATTATAGGTCATGTCACGTCACAATGTTCGTTCGTTCGGTGGCAGACCAATGCAAGTGGAACCACCTGTTCACATATATATGTACTTAGCTTATGCATATGCACCTCGCTAAGTATACCGGAACAGCATCTAAGCGCCATGCATGTGGCGTGGTAGTACATTACATCTGTTTACATTATGTTCATTCATGTTACTCACGATAAGCTCGTTTACATACGAATCACAACACTAGATAACAATCAAATATACAAGTAAATATACATAAAGAGATACATCTTCCTCGACCTAGGAATGATTTTATAAGTATTTCTTATTTTTATTTCCAAGGATGGTGATGCTGTTTTTTCGCGGGTAAGTAAACAATCCATTATCAGTCCCTGGTTTAGATACTGTTTTGGGGTTTTAAATACCGCCTTTCATCCCGCAGTTCTACCACCTTGCGCAGGGGACCCGTGCCACGTTCTTCATATTTTACGGCCCCAGAAATAATCAAACTGTTTTATAGTTTAGTGGAAGGCTCCTGTTTTCATACAACACCTGGCTCAGTCAGCTCCACTGCTCAACATATATATTTATTTTCCAAAAATATACATTATTATTGCCTACTTTCGCCATGTTATGCGAATTGATTAGTAGTAACAGAAGTAGTAATCATTGTTGCCCGTCATGAACTTGCACGGTTAACCACTCCATCTATGCCGTCCAATGGTAAAACCTTAATTATGTCAGAAAGCAAATAGGTACACAGTAAAAAAAAAATATGCCAACTAGTCCATATAACCAAAACAAATCTGCTACCTTCAGTGCAATGGTTGCGTCACGTAAGGAGTGCTTGCTCTGTACGAATATAGACCCAACTCCTAAACAGGTTTGAAAACTGATAGTAGCTCATAACGTTTTACGATTATGTTCAGCATTGTCCTGTCTAGTATATCGACCTTTAGCTCTAGAATTAATGTTAAAGCAAAAGGAATCTACATTTGTAGGATTAAAAATAATATTCTACAATTAACCCTTTTTCTTTTGATTTCATTCCGCCTTTCTTCTACCTTGTCATTCTTTGATGAGATATATCTTTCAATACCTGTTGCGACATTATTTTACGAAAGTATGCCTCGTGTGATAGTCAATTAGAATTTTGCCATTATAAAAGTGATAAATAATTTCAGCAGAATTTAGCTTATATTTACGACTCAAATAGATTTTACGCGATACGATGTACCAATCATTTACCCGACTGAACGTAACTCCGCCAGTTTGCCACTGTTAAGTTAACCCAGAACACGTGTCATGTCATCAGCATGTGCTAAATGTGTATCAGGAACTATTTCGCAACACGTGTCCATTTCACGTGTGAAGCAACTCTAGGTAGGCGAAGTAATTCACACGGTCATACAACACGTTATGTGCACGATGACATACTATATAGACCACGCAAGATGTATGCCATATAATTTAAGACTGAAATCATTAAATGAACAGCCAGCCTAAAAGGAATAAGTATTGGGTGCTAATTAAAGCAGCTTCTTTAAAATGTCATTCTCGTCTTCAAATATATTTCGTTGTCTAATGAATTAATAGCTCAGTGACGAACTTTTAGCGTCTAATAAATGGTTTTCAAGCGACCATATATTGTAAAACGAGCTACTGTTAATATAACGCAGCATGGTGATAATTCTTAAGCAACGTTATGGACCAAGTAATAAATAGGGGCATTATTCATAATGCCCGCGCATTGTGAATAATGACAACCGTAGTCGACGGAGCACCGCTTCGCGGGGCTCCTACTTCTGGGTGGTTTAAAAACAAATAACCACGAAGAGGATGGCGGGGTCTGAAAGACCCCGCCATCCCCTTCTAACCTAACCTGTCCGAGTCGGGGTGCCCTAAGTACTGAGCTCGCTTAGTAGCTCACTTAAAACATTAGTCACGGAGTTATCAATTCAGAAGTAAATATATTTATCGGTAGGTCTGAGTCATACCAATTTACGTTCGTAAATTGACGCTGGTTTTTTGATATTCTGTTGGAATAGTAAAGATGACGAATTAATATAATTGAAGTTGTTCTATTAACTCGTTGCCTACATATAAAAAAAGACGCTAGGTTGCAGGTGCTAAAGAAAACTTTTGTTGCCGCACATATAATTTCCCATAAGTATTTAATACACCACCAAAATTATCCATAGGCCCTAATCCCAATTGGGGTCTTTTTCTTTCATAAATACATGTTTATAAACCCTAATGTCCTCCATATAATTTTTCACAGAATCCATTCGTAGGTTTTGGTCTTCCTCTGTTCTTTAACCATCCACAATATCAAGGTATATTTATCTATGCTAATACCATACTAGACATTAGCAGATTACTTAATAGAGAAAATGTATCTCAATATAATAACTCAGACCGTATCATAATACCACAGATCTAAGGCCCTAATTTAGCTTTAAGCCATTAAATGTCATTGTGCTGCCAACTTCATCATTGTCACTGGTTTCGTAACAGAAGGGCTTATTACCATGCCACGGGAGGTACGGCTAGGCGGCCACGGTTGACAGACGTACTGCCCGTACTGGAGCGTCAGACCGGTACATTCTGTTACTAATACAAGTCGTAAGTAATGATTTCCGAATTGCATTGCCACCTCGCGTTTCGGACGGAGGTGGTGTCAATTCAGTAGCAAATTAGTTTAGATACCTACTTATGTTTGATGTGCTTTGGAAACCATTTGTGCGTGACTGTACCTTAAATACCAATCCACCACTAGGTATTAACCGTAAGAAATAAAATTACGGCGTCATACGCCACCGCTCCGGCCGGCGGCCCCAAGAAAATTGGGACAGTGGCATGATTTACCATGAAGGAATTTAGGGCACTAAAGACATATTATTTAAAACAAGCTTCAGAATGTATTTCCCAGTACCCGTTGGAGATATTTATAGTAACAATATGATTTGCCCCAGTTAGCCGAGCGCCGACCTCCGGCCTCCGACACAATTGTGTAGAAAGTACTAAACAGCTTAATGACGCCCATCATTGTATTAGATCCGCAACATCAAGTGCACTCTGCATCTCCAGGGTTGGCAGGGGAACACCTCCTGCTTCAGTAGTTCCTATAAAACAATTTTTCATAAACTAAATGCCATGAAGGGTTTCCTAATGTCAAATATTCAAGGAGAACACAACAAAAGTCAAGAATCTCATGATTATCCTTGATGGTAGTTTGACATCAGTTCATTGGGACTTCTTCACCACAACGACCAACGAAAGAAAAACTGTACGATTAATTGTGCGTGAAAGTAAAATAGTTAGGTTGTTACTTGGCTACATTTGACTGCTTAAGCAGCTTAATGTGGTGTGGGCCAGTGTGAGAGGCCAGTTATTCAAAGTTATAATATCCGGAATATTCAGTTTCCGGTCGAGTGATGTCCCTAACTGCAGTCGACATTGCAGGGCCGCCGATGGGCCGATATGTCATAATTGCCCATTGTCTATGTTGGGCAAGGCTTCCCTATCCTGACTGTACGCGTTATTGCCCCGTAGTCCATAATGTCTGTGGGACATTGTGCTAAATATTGATGGCGTGATAACCCTATAACAGTACGGTAGACCGTAGTGTCCGCTTGGAGCGGTCAGGGTCACCCAATTGATTCGCGCTTACGGAGACTCGCTTCAGATAATAGTTGGCATGGCGAGGTATTCCATATTTTGATGTTACTTCGTTGAAATTGCATGGTGTATTATTTCATGGGGCCATTACATTTTAACAGTCACTAAATGCAACGGCTTTCAGTTCCCCTTTTCTATTACCAACAAACTGCATATTTACAAACGATGTATAAAATAGATGACAGAGGTTCCTTACCATTATGATTTCTAATGTTGGTTTGATCGACGTTTAATTTATTTGTTTGCAAAACTACAAAAATCAGTGCAGAGGTCATTGTGTAGCTAACGACTATGTAACACATGATATCCTGCCTGTTGCCTGCTCTGCTAGTACAAATAAACAATGTTTGGACTCTTCCGCACTCCTTATATTACGGCACATTCTCAGAAAGGCGCAACACGCGACGCGAATCACACGCCGCACAAAGGTGCCGCTCGTCGCACGACACGCGGTGCCCATGTGTCGCATGCGATTCGCGTCGCGTGTCGCGCTTATTTGAAGGAGCCTTTATGACGTGTCACTGGTCAACAAGCTAACACGAGCGACTGTGACAAGCTTCAATCAACATACAACACAAATGTGGCAAGACATTGCGATATTCTGAACATACTCCATTGACAGAGTGTAGGCAGCGAAATATACCGTAAAGTTTAAAATAGTATGTCTACAAGTAGGTACCTAATGATAGGAAATTCATAGCCGATACTCGAAACATAAATCTGTTGACACTATAATTTTTGGATCAATATGGAAACATAGGCGAACAGTTTGTCAACCACCGTTCTAGTTTACACGTCCATTCATGAAATATGCACAGACTAGGGACAGTCTTCTGCCTACACGGTATAAAATTACTAGTAACAGTAGGTCCAGTTCATACAATGTTAATGTAAACTGCACACATACTACAAAAACACTGTCTTCCACAGAAACTTGGCGCAAAAAAGACCATTCCACAACTGGTCCAGTTGAGAATGGTCTTTTTTTTTCTGTTAAAGCACCCCAATTAATTGACAGAAATGGAACGTCTTCCTACAACTTCAATCTTATTTACACGGAATGCATCCAGAAAATGATGAATATACCCTTCCAATTCAATTTAAAACAAGAGATATCTGTTTCACTTGCACGAGTTCTGATCATAATGAGTTCTAAAGTGTTGATTTCCAACCTTTTATTTCGACGGAGCAGCACACAGTGAACCGCACTAAGCGATTATTCCTTCATGCACCATTATTAGAACTAGGTTAATGAACTTCTGAACCTTCACTTTGGTCGTCATCTTCGCATCGTATCGGCGTCGTCTCGTCGCCATATCTAGGCCACTGCAAGGACGTTGTGTCATCAAACGTGAGAATTTGCTTACTTTTACGTTACGGTAAACTTTTTCGTCTCCTTCTTTTGTAAGATGAGGGACAGTGACGACACATTTTTGGCAAGTTTTAAGAATTGAGAGAAAAGTTTTTGTGAGCAAATAAAGCAGCGGATGTGTGGTCGTGGGCGATAAGTTAGCGTCCTATAGATAATACGAGTAGTAATGATTTACAGTGATACCTATTGTAAAGACGCCTGTTTGTACCTAGGCAATTATGGAGACAAAGTTTTCTTAGGACACTTATTTTAAGGGCAGCCGGTAGTTTTAGTCAGACACTTATAATTACTTATCTTCTGTTTCTGTTATTGTTGCTAATAAGACAGGGGACATAAAGATAATGAAATCTATTACAAGATTCTTGGGCTTGTTTTTAATGACCACCATTTAGTCACCTATACCTTTCTTTTAATTTCATTTAAAGTACATAGTATTATTCTTTCATTTGATTAAGAATAGATACAAGTACATATTCTTTAATTTGATATTTTACTATAATCTCTCAAGATCCACAAGTGTACAATGCTTATCTCGAGGACGAGGCTAGTGTATAATTAGTGATTAAAAAAACCCACCTGTAAGTGAAGTTACATCACAACTTTGAAAGATGAAAACACCAATTATATACCTACATTATCAGCATTACAGAGTACTTACTAACCTAGATATCTCTCAGATAACTTAAAAGGGCCATTAGCGTTAAAACTTGCCTTCTTTTTCATCACTAACTAAGGACAGAGGAAATCTACGGTAAATCCCAGAGTTTACAATATTCTGCACATGTATCATTGTGTTCTGTCAGACTGTGAGTGTCGTCATTAACCATGCTCGGCATACGCATCGCGGGGATTACATCAGGCGCCATGACACCATCACACGATGCATCATTTGCATCTGCTTGCTTCACTCAGTTCACATGATTATTTATAGACTTACTCATAGGTGTCACGCAGGGCTCATGGCTGTAAGGTTGGCTTTCTATCTTAAGACCTAAACTGCACTCAACAAATGTAATTATGTTATCATCAGCTCACATGAGGATTACGTTTCCATTTCCTTTGAGTTTACTCCTTAGTCGTCTTTGGGAAAAGATTTCCTGGCTTCGTTCCACGGTATCTGCTCGGTTAATTAACACAGGCGAAGACATACATAACTTAGAAACAAGAGGGAAATTCGGCTTGCTATAGATAGACCATCGAGTACAATAGAGCAAAGAAGACCATGTGAAGGGGAATCTCATAGATCATAGAGATGACAAGATGTAACCATCCCCGGAGAACAAAATGATAACAGCTATTATCTTTATTTTAATGTTTTGCCATATTTGAAATCTGTGGATCCCAAGACCAATTTTTTTTCCGGTTCTTTTTGATATAATTGATGAAAGCAATTATACCTTATTATTTTTGATGTTTTATCCGCCGTATATAGTTACGCGAATAAAATTGTTAGAAAATGTTGATAAAATATTTACATAACTCATCAAATCATAAAAAACCTTAGCAATAATGTTTTCGTATTTGCGTACGCGCTTATAATAATAATAATTATTATAACAGGTACAATGGATATTGTCATTTTATTCTTCTAAAATTATGCTTACGCTCGTCGATTAACATTGCATGCATGCATGAAAAACGGTCGAGCGGCGAAATATATAGTAGCTATGCTTCTCTGTAACACCGACAAAGACGTTCATTGAAGAAATAAGACTAAGAGTCCGGATTCCGGAGTTTCTTTACCATATTACCAAAATTTACCACAATAAAATTAAGTATAAAGTTACCCTTAATTTTTCCTACTTTATCTGTAATTTACCGTAGAATACCATTCTAAGACAATGCGGCAATATTCATCCTTGCTTGAACGAAACGAAAATAAAATGACAATATCATCCAGTTGGTAAATTTAATCAACGATTTTCTGATATTAAAAGCTCTTACAGCTCTCACGCTTCTACTTAGTCAAAAATGGATTTTTAATTTTCCTGTTTTTTTTGCGACTTCCATTATTCATCATTATTCATTATTTCGTTATTTATTGTATTGTTTTTGTGAAATGTCTCTGTTTAACTAACATAGTCGTAAGTTTTACTTACTATCTTGTTGAGTCTTGGTTACTCTAATAAAGAAAAACTCTATTCTATTCTATTTTATATTCTCCTGGAACGGCGATATACAAATAAACACGTGATTTAATTAAACAGCTCTGAAACTGAAATGTTTGTTTTATATTTGTTTCCGATATTCTGTAGGAGATATGCATCAGACAAGTCAAATAATAACTACATGCAAACATCTCATGACACTGTTCTTCCCAATATCTCTATGTAGTCTGCGCACTAAAGCCATCTCGAATAAAGTGACAGCAATTTTTTAAATTTCATATTGTTGCGGCCAACAATCATTAGTTGCATTTATTTGTTTCTATAATTTACGATAGCGTTACGTGCTGTGCATAGTAATGTGATGACCAGTGATCGGAGTAGGTAGATTGAACTGGGGTCATTGATCCGAAACGTATATATTACTATGGACATTCCTCCGGAATTGGTGGATTATTAAAAAAAAACCGGAACTTATGTAGGAATTGTATTCTGCCATAGTGGAAGGAGTCATTTGATGATTTGCCATCCTCAAAAAAAAGGTAGGAATTGTAATAAAATGAGCAATTTTATTCTTTATTATTCTTCCTATTTTTTTTTTGTCACGATTTGACAAAACCCAACGACCAATCAGAACAAAGGATCATGGGTGGTACAATAACCGGTTATCAGAACAATGCGTACGCCCGCCGGAAATACTAAATCCGGAAATACCGGAATTACTTTCCGGAAAAATGGCTTATCCATGTTATTCTTTCTGTGTGCATTTATGATACAAGTACTAAAAATCAATCTACCTACTCCGATCACTGGTGATGACTGATGAACACACACACTCACAAACGCACCCTCACGCACATTTCAGAACGGAACATTATAAAATGTTGATCTGGCATTTTAGATATGTAGTACGCAGTGCAGCAAACGAACATCAGAAATAGTGACGTTGATGATAATTACCTTTGTAGCTGATGACAAAATCCGTAGGGTATCTTTCGCACTTCTTGCATGTGCTGTGGTCCAGTTGGTAAGTAGTTATTCTCTTATGGACATAGTGAGTCAAGAGGGTTCTTTCCTGTGCGCCAATATAACTATACTTTACTATACAATGATTGCCAATTAGTGTATCAGGCGTGGTGTTTTCTGTATTAATATCCTCGGCTATGAACTCGTTAGTGCTGCTTACAGGTTGACATGTGAAGAAATCAGAATTGTCTGATAGATTTATGAATGAAGCTATATCGCTCCACCTAGTACCTACATAAGAGCCGAGTGCGGAACTCCTCGAATACGATCAACTGCAATAATTAAGTGCGTGGAGACTTTCTTTCTGCATTCTGTCGCGCCTGCGACTGATCTCTCCGTTAATTTCATTTAGAGATTTAAATTAGTCTTAAACGGTAATGGTGATAACTTGTGATTTAAAAAGTGTATTAGGGTATTTTATATAAATTATATTACACTGTAATCCTGTCGTTTTTTTTTTTTGCCAATTTTCCTGTCGGTTTTTCCGCAAATTGGATAAGAAATACACTTTGACTTTGGAAAGACCAAGTCCTAGTGGACACTGTATCAGGTGGAGTAGAGTGACTGAACGAAGATCTGAAGACAAAGAATTATTTTATTTTGTCTTTCACACCATTTTCGTTTTTCATTAGGTACCTTTATCTTCGATCCTGTCGGAATTCTAAAAATACTTCCCTCCTTTATTCCTTCTAAAACACAAAGCTTGATTACCCTTCCATCCTTATATGCGCACAGTACAATCAAATCAACACAAGTTCATATCTCATCAGCAGGCTGCGCACGCGCTTGCAAATCGATGCATTAGTATGCGCGCGCTCACCGTACTGTACAATGTTGACGCTAAGTTTTAGGAACCAAACAGAATTACTAATTTAATGACATGGAATTGTAATAGGGTCCTCCGAAAAGAATAAGGCAGGGAATAAACAATTAGATGTTATTTGTAAACAAGAGATGTTTTGTTGTTGTCTGCTGGTTTTCTTCAATATCTTTCAGTGCTTCTTTCCTAGCCGTACTAATATTTGAAATAGGTACTTAACAGTCTAGTGAAAATAAAAGTGACAACTAGCTACAGCTCGGCTCGAAAATCCTAGATAGATAAATATCTGACAATAAAATTCACCGTTAGGTACCGATCTCTTTTTAAAAACGATAAAAAAGAAGCTTACAGATGTCAGTAATTATTGTAATTAAGATAACAGATCGATTGTTAACGAGAATGATTTAAAGAGTAATAAAACTATTATAACTGGTACTGTGCTGGTACTAGGTACTTACCTATACTATCTTCAGTACCATCACCTCCCACACAGTAATTGTTCGTCGGATACAAATCGCTAAAACATCTAGTTTGGGCACTGTCGCACCAGTACCGTTGTAAAAATAATTGTTACTTTCCAATTAAGGATGCCATCAATCATTAACATACAACCGGACGAAGCCATCCAATCAAAAACCAACTTTACATCCTTTCAAATAGAGTTGGATTTCAGTCTGGGTGCCACAGTCAGGTTCGATTAATCGCATGATCAGCTAGTCAAAGTAGGTAATTGAAAAGAGCGGCGCCGTCGCCCGCGCCGGGTGCTGCGTGTAGGTATAATTGCCGGCGATTACGCGTAATGTCACTTTGTCAGCCAGGAAGACTGTTTGTGGTGCACTTTGTTTTGTCGTTTGGTTTACCTGTTACTGGTAGGTTTTTTTCCGATTTTACCACTTAGGTAGTAGTTACCTCCCTAGCGAATTCTTCAGTGGTAGCAGTCCGCGATTGTTACCTATTCCTGAGTCGTATATTTTACTGAAAATCGACTAACAAATCTGAAACTGTAAATCAGTACAGAGATGAGCTTATTGACATCTTGGCAAACTCGGTATTATTATATCATAACAGTGTAAGACTATAGACAATGAATCAAATAAGTGATAACAACTAATAGCGTTACCTGAAGGTTTAAAATTCAAACTCAAAGTATTTATTTCAATTAAACCATTTACAGGCACTTTTGAATTGTCAAAGAATCGGTTAGTTAGACAGAAAGTTGAAGTTGCCCATTTCAAAACGTAGATCTCTATAGAGAAGAACGGGCAAGAAACTCAAAGGACACTCTTTTAAATCAAGATATTACAAAATCCTGGGTACATTACTCTTGTTGCTTCTATATGTGAGAAGAATGTAAAAAACAAGAAATAATTCAAAATATATGATTATAAGAGATGACCAGTCTCAACTGACGGCGACCGTTCACGAACATGACGCGTGGATGAGCACCATCCAGCTCAATTTTGTAGGGAACCGAATGATCCAACACACGCGACACCATCAGTGAGACATTTAAGTGAGCATGACGTACTCTCAACTGCCATGCTTTCAAGTCAACATACATAATAATGACATAATAAACGAATCTATACTCGTAGTACTCACATATACAAAATTCAAAAAATGCTTAAAAATTATACAAAACTATAGTTTGCTATGTTTGAGAGATGAATAAAATTTTACTACCAAAAAGAAAAGATAATCATTAATATCTATTGAAATATCCAACAATTAAAACTTATTTAATGTAAATAAAAAACAAACATTAAGTTCGTAATGTCAGAAAAAATAAAAAGGCAGCATCTCTTCCAAACGTAAAAAAAATCATTAGTGAGCCCAAGTGACTGTAAGTCCTATTATAGGTACGAATTTGATTTTAAAACAGCACCCTAATTACGTAACACACTATCAATCAAAATCTGAATCATTTTGAAGCCTATTGCTAATCCATTGCTTCATTATGTTCGAAAAAATGGTCTGCTCAACAACGTAAATAACGCACTGAATGTAGTTGAACTGTCAAAATTAAACCCATTCCTACTGTGAGTGACGTGTTACGCAATTACCCCGCTGGGTATAAGACCAAAAGATATCAAGTATAAAACAAAAAAAATAATAGAGAAACTTCATAGAAATCTCAGCCCGTCCTCAGATAGGAAAGTGTTACGGTCTGCGTTATTTATTATGTCTCCTAAGCAAAATAATTAACCCTGCCCTTTAACCCTTTATCAGACACCTTTGCCTGTAATGTACCATAGCCATAGATTGCCTGTGGTTGTAAATACACTCTCTATGTCCACGGCAGGTGAAGCAACCTAGGAGCAAAATATACATACTAGTCTATATAGACATTGGATAGAATAAAGTCGCTTTTCGTGTCTGTCTGTGTGGCCGCTTAGATCTTTTCGTGTCTGTCTGTGTGGCCGCTTAGATCTTTTCGTGTCCGTCTGTGTGGCCGCTTAGATCTTTTCGTATCTGTCTGTGTAGCCGCTTAGATCTTTTCGTGTCCGTCTGTGTGGCCGCTTAGATCTTTTCGTGTCTGTCTGTGCAGCCGCTTAGATCTTTTCGTGTCTGTTTGTGTGGCCGCTTAGATCCTTTCGTGTCTGTCTGTGTGGCCGCTTAGATCTTCTTAACTACACAATGGATTTGGATAAGGTTTCACCATCACTTACTTAGAGATTTTATTTCGGTTAGGTATATGTGTATAATACATTAATGTTTAACTTGGATGTAGCACAGAAATCTCGATGTGTTTACAAGTCACCATTGCCCCCGTGCAAAGCAGGGGCGAGTAGCTAGTCAAGTAATAATTTTATAAACGTGGGAATGTTCTCACGACGCGCGACGGCTGGTGTAGTGCAACTCTTTGACGTCTGAGGTGAAGATGGTATGACTTTAGTAAAAAGTTTCGAAATTGTGTCAATCGACTTTCTGTGGTTGGGGTTTATCCTTGACCAGGCTGATTTCAATGGTTTTTGTTTATGGAAAAGTGTTACAACTTGATGGGCTTAAGTATTTGCCTTATCTACCAAAACCCCAAAACCTATACGCAAACCCAAAACCCAAAACTCTCGAGCTCACTATGCTTTTTAAAAGGATGTCGGGAAATTCTTTAGCAGCTTTTAATCTTTTATAGAAGAAGTAAAGGACGTCAGTCTCAAGTACAACTGATTGTAACAAAAACAATTAACGTCGGTTGCAATTGTTTCTAATTATTCATATAAAACTGCAATTTTACGAAATGTGATACAAATATGTAGAAACCTCGAAAACTATACTAATATTATAAATTCGAAAGTAACTCTGTCTGTCTGTATCTGTACATTTACCTTTTCACGCCTAAACCACTGAACGGATTTCGATATTCGGCAAGGACATAGATGGCATTCTGGAGAAGAACATAGGCTACGTTAGGTTTCAAAAATAACCCTAAAAGGGGGTGACCATAGGGGATGAAAGTTTGTATGGGAAATTTAGCATTTCTTAAGTTAGGGATAATATGATTTTGGAAAGAAATAAAGAATTACGTGTCCCAGCGTTTCTGTGAAAACATCCCCGAAGGGGATAAAATAGGGGATGATTGTAAAATTCACAAGATTATTGAACTTTTTTGTACCTCTTTTTAAGAGATTTAAGGAATTGGAAATATAGCCAAAGAACCCGTATCTTGAGCTATTATTTATTTTAGTATTTATATTATTTAAATCGGTCCATCCGCAATAGTTATTACAATTTGAACTTATAAAATAACTTAGTTAATATGTCGGTAAATATATGGTCAATGGCGACGCTATAGTAATTCAAATAAATGATGATAATATATTATTTTTAAGTTAGATATTTTAGAATTATAGGAACCTGTTTAATAAAATAATAGTTAAAAAAATTAAAAAGCACGCTTTAATAGAAAACCAAACCAAAAAAGTAGAAAATAATTTGCAATTTAAAATTAAAAAGCATGGGGTATTAAAAAGCCTGGGGTGCTTGCTGTCAATTGTTATAAATATTTTTTTGGGAAGATGTTGGTAAAAGTAGAGTAATTATGAAAATATCGTAAAAAGCACCGCACGCTTTTTTACAATATATTTTTTTATTTTGTTTATCACATTATTCTGAATTTAAATTCATTCCAAATTATTTTCTACTTTTTAGTTTGGTTTTCTATTAAAGCGTGTTTTTTAGTTTTTTTTAAACTATTATGTATTTTCTATTTTTTAGTTCGGCAATCTTCAATTATGCTATTGTCACCGGTCCTTTATAAGTGTGCAAAGTTTTAATTTAAATCGACGTTTTGAAGTCGGTGAAAATCACGTTCAAAGATTCCGTTACAAACATAAATACCAAGCTAATAAAAGCGTGTTAAAAATAAAAATAAAGATTATTTTCATTTAGGTATTATCTGTCTGTCTTACCTTTTCACGATTTAACGGCTGAATGGATTTGGATGATATGATACTATTTATCCCGGTAGCATGTTCCCGTGGGATAATTTCCGACATCCACGCGAGCGAATCCAGTCAGACCTGGAGAACCGATTCGCTGCCATGGAAACCACAAATGACGTCGACCAGGCGCTCGACCAAATGGTGAAAAGCCTCAGGGAGGAAGATACGCGATTTTGCAAAATGCGGCGTACGGGCATGAAGTCCAAACTTTCGGAAGAGACTCTGGAGCTTATGACAGAACACGACGCTCTAATACACGATCTATAGAGAAAGCGATTGAGCAAAATCGGAGGTCAAAAGTATTCGTCCAATCACTTCGGAGGAGCCACCTGATGAAGTTGCCCAAATCTAGTGGGAATATCGTCGTTGCGAAACCGGAGATCCTTTCGGACGTCGAAAACTTTTACGGCCGATTGTACGTATCGAATGCATCTCGACCTTATCTCTAAAATGAGGATTCCAGAGCAACCTTAACCCACCATTTTACGGAAGACCTACCACAAGTTAGCCAAGACGACCCTGTCCTGTTCTCTGGGAGAACTCCAGAAGCGTAGGGAAGAAGCGTGGTCGTTCTGTTCTTTAAAAAGGGTGATAGTACCCTTTTTAAGAATTACAGACCTATTCGCTCCTAAGCCACGTGTATAAATTGTTTTCACGAGTCGTCACGAATCGTCTAGCGCGAAGACTCAACGAGTTTTAGCCACCAGAGCAGTCCAGATTTCGAGAAGGATACAGCACCATAGGCCACATCCACAGAGTGCGGCAAATTATACAGAAGTCCGAAGAGTATAATCGGCACCCGTGTCTTGCTTTTGTGGACTATGAGAAGGCTTTTTACTCTTTCGAGGCCTGGTCTGTTTTGGAGTTCCCGCAGCGATGCAAACTCGACTGGCGATACATCCAAGTGCTGAGATGACTTTATTAAAACGCAAAAATGACCGTCCAAACGCAGGACCAGCGAACTGAACATATCCTCCTGCGTCGAGGGGTAAGACAAGGGGACGGTATTTCCCCGAAATTGTTCTCTAATGTATTGGAGGATGCGTTTCTGACACTGAACTGGGCGGTAAGCGGCATTAACATCAACGGCGAATATACATCTCACACTTGAGATTTGCAGATGACATCATCATACTGGCTGAATCGCTGCATGACTTGCAGCAGATGCTGGGCGGCCTATTTGATTCTTCTGTACGCATTGGTCTCCGGATGAACTTGGACAAAACCCAGGTTATGTTCAACGAACACGTCACTCCGGGACCGATTGCTGTCAATAGCGGTACTCTCAAGGTTGTTCGTGAATACGTTTACCTCGGGCAAACTCTGCAGTTTGGCAAGAACAACTTTGAGAAGGAGTCTAAAAGAAGAATTCGGCTGGGCTGGGCAGCATTTGGGAAGCTTCGTCGAGTTTTCTCGTTGCGTATTCCGTAGAGCCTACAGACTAAATTCTTCAATCAGTGCGTCCTGTCTGTTATGATCACTATACTTATGACTTACGAAGCCGAAACGTGGACACTTACGGTACGGTTGGTCCATAAATTCAAGGTCGCTCAATGAGCTATGAAATGAGCTATGCTTGGAGTCTCCCTAAGGCATAGAATCCGGAATGAGGTGATCCGGCAGAGAACCAAAGTAGTCGACATAACTTACAGAAATAAGCAAGCTGAAGTGGCAGTGGGCCGGCCATGTTAGTAGTAGAACCGATGACCGTTGGGATAGACATGTTCTTGAATGGAGGCCGCGAATCGGCAAACGTAAGGTAGGACGCCTTCAGGCTAGGCGGAGCAACGATCTTCGCAGGGTGGCTGGTAGCTGCTGAATGAGAGTTGCCGAGAATCGAGTTGATTGGAGTGCAATTGGAGAGGCCATGTCCAGCCGTAGCAGCCAGCAGTATGCAGCGTCCAGCAGCATGTACTGCTGTAGGCTGATGATGATGACCCGGGCGAAGCCGCCGGCAGAAGCTAGTCATCTATAAATAATAATATTAGTATGCCAACGTAGAATGTGAACAGACAGACGAATTGTTTCGTAATCTATCTATATCATATTTCACTCACGCAAATCAAACTATCATAAACTAGGTCTTTGGCGAGGTGACACAGTGAGCGGAGCGGGAGTGACAGCGTTTTTGTTGTATTACCATTATGGTCATACTAAATCGTGGTGTCTTCAACAGGTTTAGTACGTCAAACAACGCGACGTTTTTTGGGAAGTATTGTTGCCTATTCATGGCCTATAACTGTTGTCAAATAAAATAAGTTGTTTGCACTAATCACTACAGCAATTAATACAATCTCATGTAGATAAACAATAAATAAAATTATGTTAGATCATCGCTCTCAGTAGAACCTCGCCCTACCGTTAGCCTACCACCTATACTCGTAGTTAGGTGAAAGCGCGAAATAAAAACATCATCAATTAAATGTCGATAAAGTCGATGACGTGTGTGTAAACTGTAACGACGGGCAAAGGCAATTTGTCATACAGCCAGCGTGGTGCCTTTTTGTTTGATTTTTGACTTTTTGCATGATTGTTTTTCTTTCAATTGGAACTTTTGTAATGTTTTTTACGGTTTTATTGCACGTTTTGGCTTTCGAGATATTTCATGCAACATTTCAACGCCTGTGGTTAAATACAAAGGTTGTCTAGGTACCCACATTTTGGTCGCTCAAAAAGCCATGTCATCCATAATCATGGCTTGTAATGTGTAATCACGACTGCAACAACACATCAGTCACATTCAAATAACAAACGCATAGTAGCCAGTTAAGTATCATGTACCTACCTGTTTAAAAAGTGCTACTGGATGTTAAAAATAGGTCTGTCCTATCGAATATTTGAATTGAACTATTCTATTGATTGCGTTGATCTTCACACGATATTGTTAGTTGTACACATAATGATCAAAATGCTTAATAATTGGAAATATTTAACTGATCCTTTAAAAACTTATTGATGCTCTTAATGATGAACAATTTTCAAATTAATGAACCTCTTAAACCTTATTGCGCTTGTCGTGATGCACACTTTTTATAATAATTGAGCCTCATTTTAACTTTATAGCATCTTGTAAGCTACTTAGTAAGCTACCAAACGGGTTAGGCTAGGTTGGAACTGTGGACGTCACTGCATCGGTGGCGCGAGGAGGCGCGGACGCGGGGCGTGGCACTGGTGCAGCGGCAGATCACGCTGCGCCGGTCCGAGCTCCGTCAGGTCGTGGTGGCGGAATGGCGGGACAGGCTTCTGCGCCCTACCGCTAGTCTCGTCACCATCGGGGCGGTCCGGCCTGTGCTTGACGACTGGCTCGGGAGGAGGCACGGCTCCCTGTCATTTATGGCAACGCAGGTGCTCTCGGGGCACGGCTGCTTCGGAAGGTACCTGCATCGCATAGGCAGGGGGCCAGACGCTCGGTGTCATCACTGCGTCAATTGCCGGGAGGACACCGCGTGGCATACGCTTGCCGAGTGTGCAGCTTGGGAGGAGCGACGCCGCGACCTCTTTTCGGAGGTGGGAAGTGACCTGTCGCTGCCGGCTGTGATTGTCGGCTGTGGTTGTTTTGATTGTGTTTGATTGTGTGATGTGTGTTTGTGATTTGTCGGCGGCGCAGCGTCGTGGGACGCGGTGATCGCCTTATGCGAAACTGTAATGTCCCAGAAGGAGGCAGTGGAAAGGGAGAGGGAGATGTCCAGTGCGCTGCCGGCCCGCAGTAGGCGCAGTGGGCGTCGGCAGAGGGCCGATAATGCCCTCTTCCGACCCCCCTAAATGGGTCCAGGGACGGCGGACTCGGGGACGTCCGCCGCCCCCTATCATATAAGACCCGAGGTGGCGGCGCGTAATGTTCCACGCGCGTCTCTCTTAGACGTCGCGGGGGGAGTCAAACACCTCACTCCCCCCGCTTGACCAGACGGGGCCCGCAGAGGCGGGCCGGCACCAGTCGGGGGCTGCGTTGAAGAATGCTTAAGTGCCCCCGTAGCTCCCGGTGCAAATGTGCGAGGGGGAACACGGGGTGGTTTTAGTCAGTAGAAGTCTGACAGACTCCTCCGCCCGCCCCAGGTGGAAGACATCCATAAGGATCACAAACCGTTAACAAAAAAAATAAAAAATTGGAACAGTGGACAACCACGCGCGAGCCGAACTGAGGGCAACCACGCGTGAGCCAGATTGGTCGCTATAACTAAGCCAGGGCACCCCGGCCAAATGGGTTAGGTTAGAACTGTGAACAAACGCGCGCGAGCCGAGCGAGCGAAGCGAGCAATGCTACGGAAGCGGCCGGCGTGCGCTTTATCCAAGTTGGTTGTTACTTGGCTATTTATAATGTTTAGGACCCCAAAATAGGAATTATTTGAAGAATTATTATTTCAAATAATTAGTTAGACTGTTTAATAATGTTTTTAAGAAGCGCAAAATGCAAATTATTAGAATGTTCGATTAAATACATGCCCTTAGTAACTATTCCATAATTCTTGTAGTTAATTAGTGGCAAGTAAGTGAGCAACGCTAAGAGGCTTACCAAGTTATTATGAGTACCTACATAACCTTTAGTTCAGTCGAGCAAAGCCAATTAGCTGTCGACATCCAGGCGACCGATGACGCCGGCGCGGGCGGCTGACCCCTTTCTTACCTACTAGTAAAGAAAGTCACTGTGTCTTGGCGACATGTACAGGGTAGATGTTTGAGATGGGGCAGTTTTTGCGATTTGTGGCTTTTCTTAGGTACTCATACCTCTGTTGGTCCAAAAGTGTCGTAATCACTATTCGAAAGTGCATTGATTGGCATCATAAAAATACACATTACATAACTTAATGCCAGTAATACTCACATGGTCAGTCAGAGACGTACCTATAGTAAGTACACCAACATTTCGCCAGTTTTGTTTAAGTCCCATGCCATAGTAGGCGAGCCTATGGCCATCAACCGTGCAAACATCCAGGGTTCGGGCTGCTACTGAGAAATTCCTTACGGAAAAACCCAATGACACTTTACCCGACCTGGGAATCTAACCTAGGACCTCTTGCTCAGCACTCGCGCTTGTGACCACTAGACCGACGAGGCAGTCATAAAAATAAAGCGTGAGAATTAACGTTTTTCTATCTGAGTGTAGTAATCCAAAATCTGAATTTGTGAATGCAATGAGCAATTACTCAAAAAGTTAAGAACAGTCTTTTTAGAATTGGATTGGAGAATTGTTTTTGATTTTATGTATTTTGTTTTCCCATCTACTCTCACACACGTTGCCTACATCTCTTTTTATATACTCTCCTATAGCAGGTATGCTGGAAGAGATGCCTTTAGAAATAATCATCACCTTTGTACGTATTTGTCTGTGCCTTTTTTGCGTTCCTTTTGGAGAAATGTCTGTATTCGATAGACGATGACAAATATCCACATGTTATTTTTTTTGTCTTAGTTAATGTGAGACTGGGTAATATTAGTATGTAGTAGCTTGTAATGGTATTGACATTTTAATAGTATTGAATGTTTAATTTTGTAATGTTATTGGATTTTTTATATTTTCTATAATTTATTGTTTTGTGAATGTGTCTTATTTATTTATTTATGATTTCTAACACAATGTGAAAGGGTCCTGAATAAATTGAATTTAATTGAATTGAATTCCTGTCTGTGTATAAGTGTGTAAAGTCAGCAAAGGAGACAAGTATCCGGGGTCGCCGGATATAGTTGAAGTTTAATAAGAAACCGATAAATAATTTCGAATGAAATTTAATTTGATAAATGACCAGTTTATTTTCTATTAATTTTATTTTATTTTATTCAAAAACATTCTTCGGTTTCTTACTAAACTTCAACTTTAAGGCACTCTCATCGCCACGCGTGACAGTCTTGTGACACTCTCGGCTGACACTAATTGTTCCTCTTTTATTAATTCACATTCGTGACATTCTGGTCTGACACTCGTGACACTCTGTGACAACACATTGTAACTTGATCGTTGTTTTCAAGTTATGGTTCATTACTTGTGCATAAGGTTTCATCACAGGAAGTTGAAACTTATTACCCTTGACTTTTCAACAACTTGTCTAGTATTCTGACTGCTATTTTAGCATTTTTTTTTTTTTTTTTTACTTTAACATAAAACGGCCAAAGGCCAATTACATTAGTTAAAGATACAACACGTTTAAGTATAAAAAGAAAAAAAAGAAAGCAAAAGTATACAGCTACTCGACAGTCATACGCTCATCTCACAATACTCCAGACATGTTGACAATATCTTCTTCCATTCATCCGCAAACACATCACAGTGAGGCATAGCGTCCAAGAGAGCGTTTAGCGCAGAGAGTGTGCGAGGGACAGGAGACTGGGCTCGAGCGACGGTTCGACTCCAAGGTACGGCGAACAATCTGTGCTTTCTGCCACGGTTATAGTTAATCGGAGCAAACAGATGGGACAGTTCGTCATGCAATTCAGGAGCATCTGTTTTTCCGTGAAGGATCTTACACATATTAATGATTTGGTCATTTTTTCTTCTAACCTCGAGAGAATGAAGCCCTTGGTGGGTTTCTTTAATAGCTGAAGAAGCAGTGGTGTAGGTACCTAAGCCAAAAAGCCTACACAGCCAGTCCTCGGTTCAAAAATTCGGGCACAAGTAATAGGTACAAAACCTCGTGCTGCTGCCAAAAAAAGAAAAACCTATCTACATTGCTCGTTCTAGAAGTCAAAATTCCCCCTTATTCGTTTGTCATCCATTACGTGTTTACGGTCATTACAACCTCTCTCAAGAATCAATGTTTAGTCACGAAAAAACAACAAGTTAACAGGTTAACCCCCATGCAGCCGTCTACGTCACTTTTCGGAGTAACCCGACCGCTGCAGCGGTTTCGTCGTCATATTACAGGAAGTAATTTTTTTTTCTTTTAACTTTCAATAGCAGCCTGTACCATATTACGTGTGTTATGTACTATTAGTAAGTATATAAGTAATGCCAGTGAACGTAGCCAGCGGCCGTGACGGACATGACGCTAAATTGGATTTGTAGTAACTGTTTAGTTTTAGTGTTGTTGTTAGTTAAGGAAGATACGAGTGTTGATGAAGGTTAATTATTGTGTTTTTAAAGTGTTGGTACCCTATCTTCTTTTCCTTGTACATGATTGTTTAAAGCCAAGGAGTCCGTCTGTTGAGTGTTGCAGGATGTCTGCGGTAGATGATATTGCAGCTTTAATTTTAACTTCTAAATTCTCTCAAAGGTTGGATTCTACCTGCCATCCAGCCAGTAGTTCCTGATGTTATAATTGATCCCGTATGCTGTGACAATGTGACTGTACCTTCTTCAACTAGTTACCTGTAGCATTTTTACTATTAATGATAAATGATACATTTTCAAGTAAAAGGTCTACAATATTCAGAATCCAAATGGTCTACACGTAATATTCTGGAAATTAGCACTCCAGTTCCAAAAGATAAGACGTGACCACACAAAGGTCGTCTGCCCTAACACGGCACCGTTACCATACGAAACTGAACCCTGTTTCTATAAACATAAGCAGCTGAGCAAGCGTGACGAACCAAGGTGAGCGACTCATGCCTTCGAACTTGACATTATGTCGACTATACACAACGGAGATAGCTATCTAGATTTTATTACGAGTTGGTACTTATAATAGGTCTTTACCTATGAAATTGCCGTTTTGTATGAAAAAATTTAAACGAATTTTTTTCATGAATTTTTTATTTGTATTAATCGAAGTAATCACCCATGCAATCAATGCATCTTTGCCATCGCAGTGGCAGTTTATTGATGCCCTTCTTAAAGAAATCAGCTGGACGGGAGGCAACAAATTCTTCAAAGGCATTTTGTACTGCCTCTCGGGTATTAAATTTTTTTCCCGCCAAGAAGTTATCCAAATTCTGGAAAAAGTAGTAGTCTGTAGGCGCAAGGTCTGGTGAGTAGGGCGGATGACGGAGAGCTTCCAACCCCAGTTCTTGCAACTTGGAGACCGTCTGCTGTGCAGTATGAGGTCGCGCGTTGTCGTGCAGGAGCAGCGGAGACGAGCGATTGACCAATGCTGGTTGGAGATGCGCCAGCTTCTCCATCATTGTGTTCAGTTCTTCACAGTACACATCTGCAGTAATGCTCACCCCGTTTGGTAAGAAGCTGTGATGAATCACACCGGCGCTAGACCACCAAACAGTGACCATCACTTTTCTAGGGGTAAGTTTTCGTTTAGGGCATTGTTTAGGTGCTGAACCAGGATCCAACCAACTTGCTGAGCGCTTACGGTTATCAAACAGAATCCATTTTTCATCGCAGGTAACAATGCGGTTCAAAATTCCTTCATTTGTGTGTCTGTTGAGCAGTGCAAGGCACGTCTCGACGCGTACTTCGCGCTGGCGATCATTGAGTTCGTGGGGCACCCATTTGTCAAGCTTTTTTACCTTGCCAATTTGACGCAAATGGACCAATATTGTTTTGACGCTAACGTCGAAAGCTGCTGCTAATTCAGCCGTAGATTGTGTATCATCAGCTTCCACAATCGCCTTTAATTCGTCATTGTCGACCAAAGTCTTCGGACGACCGCGAGGTTCATTTTTCAGGTCGAAATTTCCAGAACGGAAGCGAGCAAACCAATAACAGGTGGTGCGTTGGTTTGTAGTGTTAGCTCCGTAAACGTCGTTGATGTTGCGTGCCGCTTGTGCCGCGTTGCTGCCACGACGGTACTCATATTCCATAATTACTCGAATTTTTAACGTATCCATGATGACGAAAAAGATTGAAATGCGATGAAAATGTAACACTAATCAATAAAGAAATGACTACTTTTAGAAAAAAAAATCCATGTTTTTAAAATAAAATTAATTTGAAATTAGAATTCTTAGCCAAACAAAAATTATTTTGATTTGAAATGGCCAGTACTGCAGAACGGCAATTTCATAGGTAAAGACCTAATATTTGCAATCTTAAGTGAAGTGCGAATATCTTAATTCTAGATCATAAAAAGTAACAGATTCTGATTTTATACTTGATGAAAATATTTGTAATGTAGCTGACATGACCGTTAAAGATGAAAAGAAAGATAAATTGAGAAGCAGAGTTTAGTATAAGCTGAGGTTTGCTTTTTTTGACGGCAAAGGGATGGATGCTATCCATATATAAACGAATGCAACGTTATCTAAGTCCATCACTTACTTTGCCGAAGGCAACAAGAAAAACTCTAATAGCACGGAAATAATTATTAAAAATTATTTAGCACGGTACTAAAAGTTTTGTTTATTTATATTTTGAAAATATACGGCATACCTTAGGCCGTTATCGGCATGATGATAATGTAGGAAATAAATAAACCTAAATACGATAGTAATCAGATGACACTAATGATCAATAAAAATGCCGTTTCTTATAAGCAGTTATATTTTATGGAGAGCAATAAACGCTGTCCTTATTTTTTTGTGCCGAATCAAAATTATCGTAGCACTGATTTTGAATGAGCGAATGTATGACTTGACTAGATATATTTTGAAATTATAAATAAGTTAACGGTTGTGTTTAAATATCGGAAGTGGTTATAAACTTGACCAAATAGATATACATACCAAAAGATTCGGTAGGAATGTAACCTAGTCATTCTATCTAATGATCTGTCGACACAGCAAAATATTCCGGAAAATGATGACTAAAACACTGCAATAATGAATGATCATCATTGTATGCTTCTGAATGAAGCTGCAGGTCACATTAAAATAATCATTGATTTTGAATGAGTGAAAATGTGTATAACTTTTGTTTGAATGCAACGGTAACAAATGAGTATCGGATCTTCGAAAGTCATCAAAATAATAACCAAAATTGTAGTCATTCTGTCTGATGATATTATTTGAGTAGGTAAGGTACCTGCAGAAATATACTGAAGACATGCCGCAACTACATACGAAATCTCTCGGATTTCTATATGATAATAACTCTTATCAGATATTTTAATCTTCTTATTGTATATTCATATTTCGGGAGCGTGTGAAATGATACAGGTAAGCGGTTAACAAACAAATTGATAACAAAGAGTAAACACAACAACACACGGTACAGAGAATTTATCCTAAACAAACTGTAAGTAGTTCTGAACTTTTTTCTTCGCTGATACAGATTATAACAGTTGGAAGGTAAAATGTAAACATTGATTCTTCAGAAGAGTAATAGGTTACAGAGGTCAAAATGGAAATAGAGTAACTAATTAATGAAGTTATTTCGCAAGATATTGATGCCTTTATAGCAGAACAAGAATAAACAAGGAAAGATGAAAAAATTGAAATTCCAGAATCTGAAGATAAACAATAAGACTGAATGAGCGCATAACAACTTGCAAACATAAATGAAGCTATTTTCACTAACGAGCTACCAATAACTAAGAGTAACCACTCAATTATCGCCTCTCCCAACACGCAACACGATGTACAATACCGTGAACAATTACCTACCACGATAAATCTTCTGGCCTGACTTAAAAACTGTGCCAACGATTGTTCCCAAGCAAAACTTATTTATCAAATATAAAGACCTATTATATCCGTCCTCATTAAAGCCATTATTTCTATAATTCTATCTGATGCTATTGTCCATTATAATTGAATTTTGAATTTTAGAAGTGATAAACATGAATTGGAAACAATAGATTATGAAATGGGTCCATTGAATTCATTGATGTCAGCAATGACAGCTGTTGTGGATGATAATCACGATCAGTGAGATAATTTGATTGTTTTTTTGGCACGATGTTTACTACTGTACTGAATGGAGTTTTTTTTATATTGAATATTGTGTCCTATGGTTATGTGGTTATGCTGAGTACCTAAAACAAAAATTGAAGATGATTTGGCAACAGTTGCATCCTCGAAAGATATTTGGTTGCGGTCCCATTGTTGATCCCTGAGGTAGCTCTGTTGGGTCAATAACGAGAGTCAAAGGGACTCACAATAATTTTAGAAATTCCTGGAGCGTTTGAATGTTTTCAGCTCAGTTCATTATTAATAAAATCATACTTGTTTTCATAAATTAAAGAACTTGAAAGTGTTGATTAGTTTACTAAGTGGTTTGTGTGTAAATGTTAGTTTAGATACTGTAATACAAGCATTGTGTAAGTGTCGATCGATATCTACTTGTAATATAAATCAAAGTCAAGTCATTTTTCATGCTTTTCCTGAACTGTAACCTTTCTAACGTTACAGCGTTATTCGAAAGGTGAAAATATTGTATAGAAAACTTTGATGGGACTATAGCGTTCAGGAATACGCAATGCGACACCCGACACCGACCTTCTGCAAGGGAGCCTCCTCGACCTGTAGTGACCGAAATAAAACATAACGTCGTCTTTTTACAATATTTATTGCGAAAATTCTTAAACAAACATAAATGAACATCTGGTATCTAATATGGACAGTATAGGTACCTCTTGTAAAGTTTACGGGTGTCATACAACGTACAAATAGCTTCACTTTTTATATATTATATTTTAAGGCAATTTCATATCACAATTTGTTAAGATTATGCTGAAAACTATACTTTTGTATAAATAGGAATTTGCTTTATCAAGGCCTTTTGTTAACAATAAATATATTTTTACCATGTGGCACTGATCATAAATAGAAACAACCTTAAAATTACTACTTATAAAATATTGCAACAATTAACACTATCAATCTCAGTAATTATTATTTTGATCTATGCACTATACCATTAAATTAAAATTGACTAATTTATTATTATGCTAAAGGAAAATGTTTCGTTTAAGTACCTAATAAATATTTTTTACATTTAGTACTTACTAGTGACGTGGTGTTGCTATTGCTAACAAAGTATTACTAAAATTGTCATTTGTTTGACAATTTAAAGGCAACATTTGACGAAGATTTTAGTAACGGTTTTTGTTTTAATATATATTAGGATATATTTAAGATGTATCACACTAAGCTAAAGGCAGTACTTTTTACAAGCTTCTATAACAATTTAATTGGAAAATCAAAAGGTTGAACTCTTTAAAATGCTATAGGTAATAGACATCATTAAAAAATATTATGAAGCAGATAAATGGGTAATTTACTTAAATTGGCATTACTAATATCTTCGTTAACTTTTCTTAGAACAGCGGGGTAATTGCGTAACACACTAACAGTAGGAATGGCTTTCATTTTGACAGTAAACTCAAACTCAAAGCATTTATTTCAAATAAACCAATTACAGGCACTTTTGAATTGTCAAGGGGTCGGTCAGTCAGAAAGATGAAGCTAGTTCAACAACGTTCATTGCGTTATTTACGTTGTCGAGCAGACACATTTACGTTGTCGAGCAGACACATTTACGTTGTCGAGCAGACACATTTTTCGAACTATTAAGCAATTATTGATTAGCCATACCCTTCAAAATGATTCAGATCGTGATTGATATTGTGGTACGCAATTAGCGAGCTGGTCCGTCACAGAGATACATAGGAAATGAACATTTCTTGATAACTTTACGATATTGTGCTAAATTCTAGTGTAAAAGGTAAGGCACAGACTATTTGACACTTCTAATAATGAACGTTACTTCACTAATACACTCACTTGGTGTAAGTACGTAGTATTCAGACAAGTACAAGTACATAATAGATACGTAACAACACTGACTATAAGACATTTTGTCATTTCGTAAAAGGCTTAATTCGTATCATAAATTCGAAAAAATAAGGCTTTCTGCATATTGTCGATTAGTTCTACTAAGTTTTGTTTAGACAGTAATTATTAAATTTAAATGCAACTGTAAAACATTATGTAATTCATCCAAGTTGCTTCTAATGGTTTGGCCTAGTTTTCTGAACAACAAAATCGAGTATGTCGAAGTCCTAATGTAAGATATTATTTATAAAATCAGTGTAAATGTTAATTACAATAAATACAAAACACGAAGTCCAGCTTCGACTAGTTCATATCTACCGGCGGCGCGGGCAGCGCTCGGGTCGAACCCCCGCGCAGCCGCGCACTGCTACAGACGCCACAGAGTAGCCACACATCTCTCTCAGCATTATGTGAAAGAATGTTATAATCTTTTGAACGATGAATAAATCATATAACCGCGCGGCATAGTGAATGCAATAAACGAAAGTACAATAGATAAGAGTAATTGATATTGTTTCTCGCGTAGCTAAAGCGAAAGCATTAAATTCTAAGTAAAAATACTCTCTGCATTAATTACTTGAACGTTTTGTAGGTGTTATGAAAACTTTTGCATATTATACGCCACTACTAAGTGCTTACAAACTAAACCGGAAACACGCTCTAATGGCTCATAAATAACGCGAGTGCGACGTCTCGACAATACTGGGTGCCGATTTCAAGGTGTTATTAACTTGTTTCTTACTCTCAATAAATTTTCTCATAATCACAAAGAGCGTGCCAGTGCAGTGTCGCCCGCGTGGCACACAGGCCCATACAACAGCGGCACTGCACGGGAAAGCGGCGCCACACCGAAAAAATCTATTAAGTTTTTCAGCTCACCAGATTGACGTGAAACAATAGGAAGAAACCACTTTACTCACACTTGGGAGACGAGTTCGCATCGTGTGTCGGCCGCTTTCCAAGTGCGCGAGCGCGCGAGATAATTGTTGTTACGGATAACCATCATTTGCATTGTTCGCAATCTGGAGAAAATTAATTGCTTCACAATCGATTGGTAGACGACAGAAATCGATCAGCAAAACATAGCTCCAAACGCGCACTGGAGGAATTTACCATTTACGTAAAACTACTAATCGTTGCCGTATTAAACAGAGGCGATTTTTCATTGGATGCAAAACTTCACTCACACCTGTTTGTACAATCGTCTGCGCACGAACCGAAGCCACCCGAACGTTGCCACTTTCGGCCTTGCATACAATTTTCACTATGCGGCAGCTGCTTCCAAACGCGACGGTGTTTAGTTGGCGTCACGCCCCCGTTATATCAACATATTTGAACCAGTTAGCCTTTCCGAACATTTTTTACGATCCTAAGCGGCGCCGGCCTCTTGTTTCTGCTGTATGAGGGACTCCCACTTGGCTATGAGCCGCGTGGAGCTGGGCGCAAGGAACTCTTCTCCCGGAGCAAGCGTGCACAATTCCGCTAGCGACTTAGCCGGCTTTAGACTACCAATGGAGTCTTGTCCCGAACTATTCCGTGGCGAGGGCGACCGCAGCTCCTCGTTCAGGGCCTCGTACAGCTCTCCTATCGACTTGGTCGGCTTCAGCTTGCCAGGCATAGGGATCTCCTCATCCTCGGACTCGGAGTTGGTCTCATTGTCACTCAACTCCAAGTCGTAAGGCTTTTGTTTCTTCCTCATCTTTTTGAGCTCGTGCTCTCTGTCCTTCATTTCCTGTAATTCTTTCTGTATCTTCTCCTCGACAGGTACGTAACCCTTTCTGACAGGTTTACCTTCTGGTGTGCGGCTGATAATGGGAGGGGAGACTACGGCGGGCGCAACCACTGGTGACGTGGGGAACACGAGAGGAGGTGCAAGCGGCATTATGGGCGTGGTGGGAGTCATAGGGCCTCCAGGGGAGGCAGGCATCTTGCCTTTGTTGGCGATAAATCGCTGCATAATTCCTTTTGTTCCCGTCTGGGGTGCAAACCGTCTCGTGTATCCATTTGTGTTGAGGAGTGCGGGTGTGACCGGGGGCGACGGCGGTGCAATGGGGCCGAGCAGGTGTGAGGTGGACACGGCTCTGTTGAGGGTCTTTTGCGGCTTGAGTTCCGCGTCGCCGTTCAAGTGGCCATTCTGATGGTTCACGTCGATGGTAGACTCAGACATTAGTCTGTTGATTCTAAAGTGACCCTCTTTAAATTCTCTTTCCCTTTCCGTAACTTCTATGATCTCCCGCTGGATCCTGGACAGGGGATCCTCTTTCAGCAATGACTGTAACAGAAAAAAAACATTTTGTTGATTTCGTCCAAAAAGAACAGGTTAGGTTTCATTTCGTTTTTTTTTTGTTTTATTCAAGAGAACATGAATTTCCACTACATCGCTGACAATCTCTAATACTAAACCTATGGGGTCTGAAATAATCGTACCAAACTACCAATCATCAATGAAAATCGAATACAAAATGAGAAGCGAGGCAACTCACAATCGTCTACTACCAATTAATGACCCGCGCAACATTCAAGTCGTTGAGGAATCAAACATTTGTTGAAACCCTCAGTATTTACGTGTTTCAATGTTACTATTAATAGATACAGCACCTAAGCTATTAAAATAGCGGTTAGTATGATTATTACGCCACTTTAATAGTCGGTTTTTCTGCATCATACGAGGTAAGTTGATGTGTGTCTCGGTCGAGTTCGATCGGTGTTGCGCACACGTCGCGCGACCTTACAGATACGAGTATGAACGATCGATATCGCTCAGCCTATATCGATAGATTATGTAAGTAAATAAATATTGGAACGATTGCTAGTGAGACTGCATGATTTGATAGGTGAACGGTTCTAATGTTTTCGCTTTAACAGGATACTGTTGATAAATCTTTAAAATAATGAATTGATTAGAAGATTCAAAATCTTCTAGTCACATCTGTGGGGTAGGTAATTGACTTCCACACTAACAGTAGGAATAGCTTTAATTTTGACAGTTCAACAACATTCATCGCGTTATTTACGTTATTAAGCAGACAATTTTTTCGAACTTAATTATATTATAACACAATGGTTTAGCAATAGGCTTCAAAATGATTCAGATTGTGATAGATAGTGTCTATCGCAATTACGCTGGACCTTAATTTTGTTTGCTCGCGAACTCACCGTATGATTGTTCAATAGCTTGCTACGTTCTGTTTTCCCAAATCCCAATTAACTCAACAGATACTGTCAAATCTTTGGTCACTTTGTATGATTATTTGTTACAATTTGACTACGGATTTCCTGATTGGCGACTTGATCAAGCTTGTAGTAAATTGAGGTAGGTACGAGAATGAAAGTGTTATCCAGGCAAATTCAAACGCGGATTCACACACGCTTGATAAATATAGAAACTATTAGATTATAGGACTGTTACCTACCGGCCGACAACAACACGGAAAATGTTTCAACAGCGCGGAAGACTAACATTCAATCTCCTTGAATTAAAACAAGTGACTGGCCGCTAATCGCTTGAAAATAAAACGCTTCCATTGTTCTGTTATCTTATTAATTTAATCGACTGATTGCATTCATAGATAGATTAATTTTCAAAAAATAAGTTTTTATCATACAGATAGGATATTGAAGGCCCGCATGTTATACTTTTATCAACATAGGTGCGCGGCTTTTAAAACGCTATCCGGGTAGATGTTTATCTACATTTAGGAAACTAATTTCCTATGGTAGGTACTTATAAGATAGCGGCGTCCTGTATTTACGTAAATTAGTTTATTCTCTATCTTTTGATCTGTACGTAGGTATTATTTTCGGTGTAGTAGGTCCCAAAAGTCCCCAAAATGAACTCTCTGAAGGTTAGGTTAGGTTAGGTTTAGTTATCACTAATCATAAGCTCTAGATACCGAGAAGTATTCGTTTTGCAAGGCTTTGCTAGAAAACCCATTACTGAACCACTGGGAATCCAATTTCATCTACTAAAAGGTGCTATTAAAAGCTGAAACTGCTGAAATGACAAAATCATACTTATGGAAACTTCGCTTCTAAATAGGAATCACTGAAAGTTCAGGAAAGGACATTAGTTTGAAGCGCTATGGGGTAAGTAGGTACGTGTATTTAATTTTACTTTGAGGGCATTGAGCTGTGAAAATGCTGACTAACCGCTTTGTATCTACACAGTGACTATTGTACCAGAAATAATTTGGACATGTAACTTCAGCGATAGGTGATGAACTTCAACCTCAGGTTAATAACGCTTGAACTTGCTCACTGAAAGGCAAAAACTTGCAACTCATTCCTACACACGATGCTAATGTTATTTCCTTTATTTTTACCTGCACACTCTGAGAGGCTTTCTAGGTGCACGGTTTTCTCTCAAAACACCATCAAATTATAAAGATAAAGCAAAATGAGCAACGAGAACAAGTTGTGAAATAACTTGCTTATAGTTTCTTTTTATGTTAATCTGTATAAAAAGCGTAGAATTGTACAAGAGTCACCGTATTGTGTAGGTATTATAGTAGGTATGCGTGGGAGCCGAGAATTATGAACTTATATTTTGTTTTTGACCTTCTAAAAGATGTTATTACAGCTAAGTATGTCGTCTGGGATTTGGCGGCCTAACGAGCTCATCGTATTAAGAACTTTCTTTGATGATCTCCTTTACATGTTTGACAAATAAATTAAGTTCCGCATTTAGGTATAGCATTGGTGTTTTATGTAGCGTCAGCAGAAACGTGCTAGGTAAGTATTTCATCATTAAGTACATGTATTTTATTACTGGAAAAGAGGTCACTGTTGCAGCAGTGTGTGCAATATGCTCGTTGACCTACGCATTGCCATATTCAGTTTCACTGGGCGGTCCACTTCGCCTCACTGGCGACCGCACTAGCATGAGACCGGAGACCGGACCAAGAGTTATCTGCTAAGAAGGTAATATTTGCCCAGTTAACGCAGGGACAAAGTTTTGTATCTCTTCCAAGTATCGATAATCGTGACTATAAATAAATACCTACTTAGGCAGGTATTATTGAGAACTGTTAGATTAAAACAATACAATCGACGGCTACACGTAGCTAGTCTGTTAATTCCTAGAGATAAGACAATGGCCACTCATTTGTTATTGCAAGAACGTTCGATGCCAATAAATATAAAAAAATGGAACAATATCAATGATAATGTATCTGAGGCGCGTTATCAGATGTATAACAGTACACCGAATACTTTTACCGATGCGATGTGGCGGTTCGGCGACATGTCTCGAAGCTTTCTATCGGGCTTCGATCTCGACACACATACCCGAACACACCACCGTTGTCGAGAGTATGAAAGCGTTAATTAATCTGGCAGGAGTCGCGAGCGCCGACCCGCAACACCGCGCTGCAGAACTGTACCTCATGCCGCCGACCTACGAACCTACGATTACGATCTCACAGGACTAGCCTCTCCGCCACCATCTAAACTAGAGCACGTTCGCATTCCAGACGGATAATACAACACTACTCACTTCACCCATAGTGAAACACGAAAGTATCCGACAATCCGCACAGGTATGGTAACTCAGGCAAGCACTCACGAACTGTAACACGGTTTATAACATCACGGCACCGACACCTGCCACGATAGTACTGTAGTCGCGAGGCGGTACGTGCGACACGTCTGACGGTCGCGGGCTAACGTCCTCTACGCGAGTCTACGGGCGGCAGCTCGCGAAGCCTCCGCGTATCACTCACCTGGCCGCCTAATTGGCGCGAAAGCGAGACGGCACAACAACGTCATACGATGAAAAGAGCAGAGAATAACAACTCACAACACCTGGTGCTGTTTTACCGACGGCGATGACTGTTTCACCTGAGGAAAGTGAGGGCGCGAGTTTGAAACTTGACCGCGGATTTCCGCGCCATTGGCTGCGAGGGTCTGCGCTCGCTCCCCTACTGTCGGACAGGAAGAGAGCATTAATTAAGGAACCTGTTGATAATTCCTGTAACGGAACGCTGATTAAAATATCTTTTTACACGTGAGAACTGCCAGTTGAATCAACTAAACCTGTCTGTACTGTGGACCTGATACATTAACTTTACCCAACTATTAATCAGTGGTTTTATCTATATTATATCTAGCCGACCATGGTAATTGGCGACTTTAAATGTTTCCCGAATGTTTGTTGTTTTTTTACATTGAGAACTTTAATACTTCCGCTAATTTTGTGCTTTACCAGGGCGCCTACCGTGCCCAGAGCACTTTGATGGTGATGCTATGTGGATAACTTCCTGACTGAGTTTAGTGTCAATCTGTCTGTCGATTGTATTCGGTGATTTTTATCACTCATTTGCAAAACATGTAGAGATTTAGACTCACATGTTCGATGGTTAATGATTCACCGCCGCCGATGTTAATAACAATTGGAACAATACTAAGGTCATTTCAAGGTTCATTTGTTGACTTCCATCCATAGAGTACCTAGTAATAGTAAATTATAAATGATTTATTTCTGTAAGTAGGTTTGTACAAACCCTTTTACACGTCAATCATATTTTTTAAACTAGATGAGGTCGGCGTTTCCTATCTGACTACTCTGAGAAGAAAGGCCGAAACAAACTCAGAGGTCACAGTATCTTTTAAAGTCCAGACATAATCTTGGTCAGATCATGTGAGCACCATGTAGATTGGTATCTGAAATGGTTTTTTGAGGAAAGAACCACACAGATTGAGTGGACCTGTCCAGTCAGTGCACGCATTTGTCAGTAATCGTGCAGCTCAACTCAGGAAGACGGTTCGACGAACAATACCAAAGAAAGGACATTTGGGCAGGCCGCATAAATTACTCGAACTGCCAGATCATGATTAAAATTAACTGAGAAAAAAAGCAATGACCCACATAGTCCTCACATTCACAATAATTAAAATAACATAATACTTTACAATTAAATGCTCATGTCATTATATATATAAAATTCAACAATGTCTATGTGTATATAAAAAATAGGACATAATGTTTGAGAACCATGTAGATTGGCGTCTGAAATGGTCTTTTGAGGAAAGAACCACACAGATTAAGTGGACCTGTCCTGTTACGTGTTGTGTTGTGTGTGCACGCATTTGCCAGTAACCGTGCAGCTCAAGTCAGAACTTAAGGAGCTCAACGATTCGACGAATAATAAGGTCAAGTGGGGGACAGTGTAACAAAAAAACAATTTTAATTTTTTGAAAAAAAAACCTATATTATATCGGCTTCTTATAATTTACCATAAAATCAGCAGTCTTTAACCTTCATATTAGGCTTGATATAATATCGGATTTATAATTAGAAACTAATTACTTTTTAGTTTTCTGAGATCACAAATTTGTACATTATAACACCCCACTATAATACACTATAATACCCCAGGGGTGGGGTACAGTTTAACAGCCATAGGGGTACAGCATAACAAGATGGGGTACACTATAACAGTAGACTAAACATACATCATACGAAATAAAATATGAAAAATAGAAAACCTTTAACCTCAATAATGATCCATAACATATTTGGTATTTGGTAATCAAAATCAAACATAAACAAATTTATAATATGAAAATATTATCTTTCCTTAGCCTAGATTAAAATGCTTCAGTATTTTCTTTGGAAATGAGTAGCAATCAGCCTGACGTTTAGTTTTTTTCCCCATTTTAGGTAATGGCAGTATAAGCTCAATATTATCCAGTCCGACAGTAGCAAGATCCGGTTCTAAAGGATCGTATCAAGACCGTAACACAATTTTGAGCATTTTATAAGATATTCTTTTCATGCTGTTTCTTGAGCACTTAAAAATACCTGATTAACCGCGTAATTTGGAGTCAATTGCAGATGTGCAGCTTCCTCGGCTGAACAGGCCTTTTTTTTCTTAATATAACGATATAAAGTACCGTAATTCACGTTCATTCTCTCGGCTGCTTTTCTCAAAGGTACTCCCTTTTCAACCAGCTCAATGGCTTCTTCCATATCATTAGCATCGTGTAGGCCGAGGTGCGTCTTCCTTTTCCAATTCCGGACCATTTTGGATGTAGCACGCCTAAAAAATTAAGTAATAATCAAAGGGGGCAGACTATAACATGTTAAATTGTACCCTGTTACACTGTACCCCACACCATATTGTTTCAAATAAAAGTTCGTTAAAATTTTATAAGTTAGAAATTGCAATAAACTTTGTTTACTATTTAAACACTAACTAATTGAAGATTAAGAGGAACATATATTTACTCACCAGAACTTATTACTTTTCCAATAAGAACAAAACTTCGCTCTCAATATTTTTTACATTTTTTTTACGAAAATCGTAAATTCGTGCATTCTTCCGTTCATCCAGCGATTTGTCGTCCGATGACAGCTGTTTAAGATGGCGGCGCATGAGACTGACAAAACACTTAAAGAGACACCATTGATAAATTAGAAAAGGATAGAGTTAATCTTGATGTTATACTGTCCCCCACTTGACCCTACCAAAGAAAAGACATTTGGGTAGGCCGCTTATACTACTTAAACTGCCAGATCAAGAATAAAACTGAAACAATGACCCACATATAGTCCTCATATTCACAATAATGAAAATAATATAATACTTTTTACAGTAAATATTCATGTCTAAAATAGTTAGCAAATTAAAATCAACATTCACCGTGTAAATTTATTGGAGCAGCTCAATCCCAAGCCTTTTTGTCCTCAATATAGTCTTTCACAGTATAATAGTACCTACGGGCTTCCATCTGAATCGCAACAACTCGAGAAACGAGGTCTCAGCTTCTAAAGAATACAACAACAACTTACCATCACGCCTGTATTCCCGGAAGAATTTGGCAGAGGAGGAGGTACCTCAAACTCAATTCAATTCAAACTCAAGCATTTATTTCAAATAAACCAATTACAGGCACTTTTGAATTGGCAAGGGGTCGGTCAGTCAGAAAGATGAAGCTAGTTGCCCATTCCAAAGCGTAGTAGGTACCTATGGACAAGAACAGGCAAGAAACTCCACGCACACTCTTTTAAATCAAAATGTGGTTACAAAATATTGGTTACATCATTCATGTCGAAAATAAACATGTGAGAACGATGCAGAACGTTAAAAGCGTCCGGAATAAAAAGACAAAAACAATTCAAATATTAAATTAAAATAAGCCGTGGCAGCTAAGAGATGACCAGTCCTTACTGACGGCGCCCGTTCACGAACATGACGTACGGATTAACACCATTCAGCTCAACCATTTTGAAGGGAATTTAATGATCCAACACACACGCCACCACCAGCGAGACATTTGAGTGAGCATGACATACTCTCAGCCGCCAGGGCACATTCAAGTTCAATGAAAGACGAACCTAGTAAATGGTAGCTTTATAGTAGGTACATAGTGCTCACACATGTGCTATGCAATTATACAATACTAAAAGATTGAACTTATACAATGCAAAGATAGTTTTTAAAATCTTCAGCAGCTCCAACAGTAGTTTCAAATGCTAATCAATTAGTTTATGCGCCCTTGTGGAGCAGAACCAGCGCTGAGCCAAGCATTTTTGCGTGTGCGTTTTATACAAGCTTGAAATTTCGTTTCATTCAGTTGAAGTATATGGAGAGGTATGTTATTGTAACATTTTAAACAGGGTATGTTGATGAAAGTAACTGTTTGTTGAAAGTAAAATTGTAATGATAGTAACTTGAAAGTTGAGTTTACTATAGCCAGCTTGAAACCTGGTTGAACTAATTGGTCCCTATTTCTAATGATATAATTGTGTCTTTCACCTCTTTTACTAAAAAGATGTCGATGTTTCCTTACGTACCTACCTAGATGTTTTCATAGATATATTGACAAGGTACTGTCATGATGTTAATATCTTTAAACCGTTCCCTTAGAGAGTCGCGCCTGCGGAGGCCATATATGGCTCTAATGGCTCTTTTCTGCAGAATAAAAATATACCCGACGTCTGCAACCCGTCCTCATAGTAAAATACCGTACGACATAATACTATGAAAGTAACTAAAATAGACTAGCCGCGCCAGTGGCGGACTAAGCCCGTCAGAGGCCCGGGGCGGCAAAACTGAAAGAGGCCACCCAGCTTTAAAAAAAATGTAGTTTTACAAGCTTTGTATTCAGTTCACATTTGTATGTATAAATAAGTGTTGATGTTTATTTCGTTAAAATCTGACAAGTGAAGAAAATCGACTTAAATTATTTCTAGGCTAAATAAATATACATACCTACAATATGGAATGGTTAAGGGTGAGGAAAATAAAATCCCACCAAAAACATTTCATGTAAAATATTGCCAAGACGACCACATAAGGTTTGCCCTGTGAAAAAGATATCAGATCTCATGTAGAGCCAAGCTTCTGAATCTACACGGCCTAACTCTACCGACCCTAACTTCACAAATTCTACATATCAGTAAAAATGTATAGCTTGGCTGTTTCGTTACTTACTTCAGAAACTAAATATTCGCATCACCTCCACGACGGTAGCGAAACGGCGAAGCCATACGTTTTTACTGATATGTAGAATTTGTGAAGTTAGGGTCGGTAGAGTTAGGCCGTGTAGATTCAGAAGCTTGGCTCTACATGAGATCTGATATCTTTTTCACAGGGCAAACCTTATGTGGTCGTCTTGGCAACATTTTACATGAAATGTTTTTGGTGGGATTTCAGTTCTTTTTGTAAGTTGCTAGGCAGTCTTTTTAGTGTTTATTTTTTTCTTCTTTTTTTTAAGTTTTTCTGGGGGCACGGTAGTGTTTTTTTGTATACTGAACTTTGTTTACATACCAAATTTCGACTTTCTAGCACTTCAGGAAGTACCCTAACATTTTGAAGTCTCATACAAACTTCCACCCCCCATTTTAGGGGATGGGGGGCGAAAGTTATAAGTTTATGATTTTTTTTGTTGGTTTTATACTAAACTTAGATGACATACCAAATTTCAGCTTTCTGGCACTTCAGGAAGTAGCCAAACATTTTGATGATCATCAGTGTGTCAGTGTATCAGTGAGTGTGTCAGTGACGAAATCGGTGTATTTTAGATATCAATCAAATCTAAAGTATTAGACCTATTCAATTGAGACTTTGTATGTTTAATTAGTCTATTATTGACATCATATCCTGAGAATATGAACTATCTGGTACATCGGAAACCAACTCTATGAGGGTTCAAAAAAACGACAAACCACTTCGAGAAAAGGTAGGTAGTGCCCTTGCGCCTTGTGCCTTGCGCTTCGCTTGGCTCGTCTTGGCGGGGGCACTACCGTGCTCCCAGATACGAATCGAACGACAAAAAATAAACTAGATAAAATAAATCAAAGATAGTTTTTGTATTTTTTGTAGCGTTTATATGTGTGAAATATAAACTCTAAACTTCTGTGAAATCGATTTCTTTTGAAATTTTTCTTTGTATTGAAAGCACGGCTAGATTAACCAGTCGTTCTTGACCCATTGTAAATCGAAGATAATTTTTTGTTAGTTTAAGTTTCGAAAAACTCTACTCACATGATGCAAACGAGATGCAAATGGTCAAGAAGTATTGAAGTATCAGCGATATACAGGGTAACGATTCACTGAAGTCCCATTCCCTCAATTTTTTTTACAATCGTTGCAACTGCCAAATGCAGCTCTTGCATTTTACAAATGCGCCTTATCTTATTATTATATAGATATTCAAATGTACAGAGACTGCCATGTTGAGTCCCACGATGAGAACAAGTACATACCTACGTCCCTAATAAACGTGCACTACAAATAAAATAAGGACCACTCGCCAAATTCAAGAACTGAAGCAATGTACTCGTAGGCTGTGAATATTGACTAGAAACTGCGGATTATAATTTTTAGGCTAAATTATACGAAGAATTACTTACTTTTTCCAAATACTCCAAAATGTACTAACTCTGAACTCATTTACTTTTATACCGCAACAAAAATCAAAAACACTATTACACTTTTTATTAATGAAATTATTACTTTGAACGGATAAGATCGCGTTTATTACTTTACAATTTGAAAAAAGGCTTATAAGTTCGCGAAAATACCAACACACTACTAAACTATTAAATATCAACGTAATGAAATTTAATATATTTTAAATGAGGACTATGTTTATTTTTCGACGTAAATAGAATGTAGTGAATGCAAATGTAGGCGTACAAGAGTGAATTATTTGCACTTCATTCATTCAGGGATTCCTGGGGAAGTACCCGCTACAAAGACGAGAATTCCCCCAGCGTATTGGACGCGTTCAGCAAAGTTAAAAGAATATTAGTACCGCGTAAAAAGTCTAAGATGGCTATAGTGTGTTGATCTTGATGAAATTATGTAGGTACTAAGCACATTTTTAAACTCTCGTTTAGGATTAGTTCAGGGGAACTCGGAGGTATTTGGGGGCCCTCAAGACCTGAGGCCCGGGGCGGGCCGCCCTTTCCGCCCCCATGTTAGTCCACCACTGAGCCTCGCGGTACCTACATCAGTTAATTGACGGATTTTTCTCACAGCATATGCTGCTGAACTTAGCCGTCCTGCAAGGGATGTTAAATGAGGACATTGAGTCGAGCGTGATCCCCAGGAAAACAGTTTTGACAAATTATCGACGAATTCTAGTTTATCTTGATTTAATACTACCTAAAGTAGGTACGCTGCAAGCGCGGGGCGAGCATATTGCCAACAACCGGGCACAAATCCGGATCTCAAGCTCAGCAGCAGCGCGTGCGGCTAATAGACCAGCGTACAGCGAGGCAGCACCACCACCTACAAACACAACATACGTACAAAAACGGATAGTTACTAAAGTATACCTACCGGTTCAAGTTCGGCGCGGAGCAATTATCATTTACATTTCTGTTCATACCTTCCTGTCTATAGCTAGGTACTCTGTACCTAAACTGAGTTGGGTAGGTACTGGGTACCTACTATGTCGATGATTTCTTTCAAAACATGCCGAGTCAAACTAGACAAAAATTTCATCCCCTATTTATTCCCTTTAGGGAGATAGATATAAGATATTTCTATGTAGGGGATGCATTTTGAACAATCCTTCGTTAGTGCTCACTTTCGTTTCACTTAGAGCAACTCTCGTGCAACAAGTCATGCTTCTAGAGCCAGCGGTTTAGGCGGTGCGTTGTGTCACTGAATGAGTTCAAGATTTTTCTCAATTAATACGAAGACAAGATATCGCGACTCGGATTCTAATTGCACTTTGCGTAGGAAAATTCGACTCTTTAATAAAACAACCTCGTAATTTAGAAAATAATGTTTATTTCTCTTACAAAACAACGACTAGCACACTAGATACCTAATAAACCTTAGCTTCGCTTTAGGTATAGTTATAATGGCATTTCAAGGTATAGGTAAGGTGGGTACTTATCTACAAGGAATCATGGAAGTAGCCAGAAGAGCAAGAGAAGACTGGCCGGCTTGTCCCGGATTGAGTTGATCAAGATGTTGGATACAACAATTTTTCTAGGATAGTGTTCGGGATAACAAATACTTTGATAAAAACGTAAGTAGGTACAGTCAGCAACAAAAGTAGTTGACCAGAACCCAGAAGTTTAAAAATCTTGAGAATAAGAAATAAGTAAGTTATAAGAGAAAATTTGAAAGAGGCACTGGTGAAGTAAGTGGCTCTGGTGAACTGGCACTGGTGAAGTGGTGACTGAAAATAAATTGGGATAAGGGCAAGAGACTGACGATGTGTGAATGAAAACTTGCTGATTGCCGTCTTTTTATAACAAATGAGCCGCCGTGCGATTTGAAAGTTTAGTGGACATATTGTGAGGGAGAAGTGTGGAAATATGGACGGGCATGTTACCAGCCAAACCCATTTTTATATTTTGACTTTGAGGCATCATAAATATATTGCTTTTGGTAAACCAAACATTCATACAAACGATCGCGTCGATGGCATACTCGCGCGACGACTGCATTTGGTAAGGACGCGAGGACAGTCATAAGGCCAACTAGTTTAGCTTATAAAGTATGAAAAGCCGATAACAGCCAGTTAAGTTCTGGATCGACCACTTAAGGATGGTTAAATCTGGTTTAGGGAATCTCTCAATCTCTGAATTGACTATTAGTATTAGGTAAGATCCAGTAGTCAGGGCTCAGTTTTTTGCTATGGTATGCTGGTTGGTCCAAACGTGCTTAGGACGAACCACTTGACATAGTTGTTAGAGCTAGGACGAACGAGTTCCAAAACACGGGGTCCGCTAAAAATATTTGCATAGGTACTTTTTACCTAGCCCAATGACCCGCCCTTAAGTAATTACAAGTCACCGAGGATGTCATATTTTATCATCATCATCAACATCAGCCTCTATTCGTCCACTGCTGGACGCCACTCCGCCTCTCCTAGTGGACGCCACTGAGCCCGATCCCAGTCTCTGCCAGCCGCCTTTCGCAAGTCATCCCACCACCTGGCCGGCGCCGGGGCGTCCCACACTACGTTTGTCTAAACGCGGTATATTTTATCACCAGTCTAAAATATTGTTTCTTAAATCTTAACCTATTTACCTACTGAGGTATGTATAGTATCATACAGAATTTAATCACTTATCTAAGGTACAGTCAATTGCAAGTCTACGGTAACAATTTGACTTTGCCAGACAACGCGCAGCGCCTGTAAGTTGTAGCAGTACGGGTGGTTTTCGTAGGTCAAGTAGGTGTTACCACTGTCGTGCGATTAACTGTACACATACAAAAATATTTTTTTAATATTTTTCGATACATTATTAGTTTTAAAAGAAACAATGATTGAATACTTTCTATTTTTGTTATGCCACAGCTTTAAATAGTTAGCATTTAAATAAGAATTTAGCATAAGCCTGTATTATTATAGAATCATTCTTTGTGTTTTTTTTTTGGAAATCTCTATTTAAATAAAACTAGTTTCGAGTTGAGATTAGTAGTATCAAAATAATATTAGTTTCAATCAGTTTTAAAGCTGAAAAAGCAGTTGCTTAATACTGTGTGCTCTTTTAATGTATGGCAACATTAGAATCCACTTTTTTTTAATTAAGGATAATTAAAACTTATTTCATGACTTCTGTAAATATGACAAAACAATTTTTTTTAAGTGAATGTGACATAATACAGTGAAATCTCAATCAGTAAATGTTTGTATTAACTATAACTAATATTTTTATCTGGATCTTCCAGACATGATAACCATGTTATATAACCACCAGTTTTACTCAAAACTGAACAATTTACCACTTTTAGTATCATTAAATCATTACAAAAACTTAAAATCATAAGTCCCAATGATAAAATAGAAAATGGATTTACGCTTAAAACATTCCCTTTTTTAGGGAACAGTTACTTCAGTTAATTGGAGATCCTGATATAAGTGGCCTCAATATTCGAGGTTCAACGGTAGTAGCAGTTTCCATATGACTGACTCTGAGATGTCGGGACAGATCACTTGTCCTGAAGAACCCTCTGGAGCAGTGGTGACAAATGTATGGCGTGTGATTAGTGTGCTGCTTCAGAAGGTGGAACTCCAGCATCATAGCAGTTGGGAATGTCTTCGTACATTCTCCTATAGAACACTTGTACTTGGAAGCATTCTCATGTTTGAATCCAACATGGTTTGACAAACTCCTTTTGCTTGCAAATGCCTGATCACAAAGCTTACATGCAAATGGTTTCTCTCCAGTATGTTTACGCATGTGTGCCTCTAAATCTGGAAATGTCTTTAAACACACATTGCATTGACCAGACCTTTCTGAATGTATCCTTTTTATATGAACTTGTAGGTTGCCCTTAAAAGAGAATGCCAGTCCACAGTAACTACAAATGATGTGCTTTTCATTAGAGTGTATCCGAATATGAGCCTTGAGAGCATTTCTAGTTTTAACAGATTTATTGCACAGGTGACACGTGAAGTTTTTCTCATCAGAGTGCACGGCCTGGTGTCTCTTCATGTGGCTCTTGTCTATGAACTTCTTGAAACATACAGAACAAGTGTATGGTTTTTCACCTGTATGCATGCGTTTATGACGTATCATTGAAGCAATCTGCCGGAATGCTTTACCACAGAAAGAGCAAGAATATGGCCTTTCATCAGTATGTACTCTAATGTGTGTTATAATGTCACTCTTTGAGTAAAAGCTGCTGCCACAAGTTTCACAAATGAATTTCCTTTCTCTCTGCGTATGGTGTGTCCTAATGTGTCTCTTGAGTGTCCCTTTTAGGTTGAACCGGGCCCCACAGGAGTCACACGCGAACGGTTTCTCCCCAGTGTGAGTCCTCATGTGACCCTCCAGAGCAGAGCGACACGACGCCAATTGCCCACATACCTTGCACCTCACTGGTCCTATTTTAGGCCTTAACTTCCGTCCATCGATTTGTAGTTGTTTGTATTTGCCAGACCTTATATACTTTCTTTTTTTTACTTTCTTGACATTGTAGTTATCACTACAGTTTGTGGGGTCATCTAATAAGAAATTATCAAAATGATCTTGGTCATCAGTGCCGCTTTCCTCCTTGATATTTTCTAACTTTATTTGGGTTTCAGTTTTGGGAACTAACTCATCGTAAAGGTTTACAATGTTAGCACAGCGCAGGGCCTTGTCGGATGCCTCGCATTTGTTCACGAACTCGTATGATGCCGACAGTTCCACAGCACAGTTATTGCATATGTTGTCAGGAAGCCCGTCTCCCTCGACCACCACCACATTGACGCAGCGCATCACCTTGGTGCTCAATTGAATTTCGTCCTCTCTATCAAATATGGACATTGTAGCTGTTTTCTTGAGACAAATACGGCATAATTTCGACTCCATAATTGATTTTCCGTCTTCTTGGTACCACAAATATAGATAAGGGGGTACGATATATTATTAACGACAAAGGAGATTATTTTTTAAGAAACTAAACTTTAGAGGAATACCTATTGCAATTTTTTTCAAACCAAATCAACAATATTGACGTCTTTGTTTGTTTTTTAAATTGGTTTGACTTTGACAGATTGTTTTCGTTCAAGAATATTGTTCCTCTCAATTCTCATACTTTTTTACCTGCGATTTGTGTTTAAATCTATTTTTATTACAGCTGTTGTTTACATTCGGTTGTTTTATTACTAAAACAAAAAGAAGACTACATTATCTAAGGATTGTCTTGTAGCTTAATACTTATAAAGTTAGGTTTCGCGTAGGTAAGTACTTAACGAAACAAGACCGTAATATAAAACGTCTTAATCATACTTCATAAGTTTGACAACTGACGCTAATCTTGCTAGAAGTGTATCAGCGTATGTTTACAAAAAAAACCTCTTCATTTTGCCTGTTGTTTATAATTAACCTTTCCGTAATGGATAAAACACTGTGCAGATTGTGTTGTCAGAATGAAGCTACTTCCTACATTTTTAGTATAGGAAATAACGAAATTGCGGTAAATGCAAAAATAATGTATTGTTGTTCAAATATAAATATTAAAGACGGGGATGGACTTCCATCGCATATTTGTGATAGCTGCGAAAAAGAGCTCGCAGCTTGTTACCAATTTGTTCTAAAATGCGAAGCTTCTGATAAGAAATTAAGATCTCAAGGTTTTGAAGTATTTTCCCAAGTTATCGCAGATTTCGACGACTGTTCGCCAAAAACAGAAGTAAAACTTGAATTGGACTATAACAGCGATGATGATCACCTTTATGAACATTTACAAAACGATACTCTTGAACAAATAAGGCGAAATAAATTAGAAATAAAATTGGAAAGTGTAGAATCTAAGATAACCCCCAAACGAAAACCATACAAACAAAGATCTAATAAATTCAAAAGTCTGGAGCCATGTACTTGCTCAGTTTGTGGCCGAACTTGCGCTAACCCATCAGCCTTTAAGACACACATGAGATCCCATACTAATGAGAAACCATATGCGTGTCCTTTATGTGATAAGAAGTACAAAGACAGTGGTACTCTCAAACGACACATGGACAGAAACCACCAACAGAAGCGGCAGCGCAACTTCACTTGTGAAAACTGTGGCAAAGGCTTTTTCTCTAAGAATGATGTGAAGGTTCATATGCGTACACACACTGGGGAGACACCGTATGGTTGCTCCATATGTACCCTCAGATTCACTCAGATCAGTGCATTACAAAGACATAAAAAAAGACATACTGGTGAGAAGGATCACTTGTGCACAGTTTGTCCAAAAAGGTTTTGTACTAAGGAAGAACTAAAAAGTCACCTCTTGGTACACAGTACTGAGAAAAACTACTCTTGCCCTCTCTGTAATGTATTATTTAAGTACCAAAACAACTTGAGGAAACATATGAGACTGCACTCGGAACCCAATAGATTTGTGTGCAACCACTGTGGACGTACATTCAATGTTAAGGGGAACCTGAAGATTCACATTGACAAGCAACATTCTGAGAAATCCGGTCACTGCACTGTTTGTTCAAAAAATGTTGCAAATATTGAGGTACACATGTGGAGACATACAGGACAAAGACCATTGAAATGTGAGGTCTGTACAAGCAGTTTTTATGAACTGAAGGCTTTAGCTCGGCACATGAACTTTAGACATAAGAAAACTGATCGATTTAAGTGTACAGTTGAAGGGTGTTTGATGACGTTCCCATCCAGACCAATGCTCGACTTCCATACTGCTAAGCTTCACGGTACCCATATTCCGTTTCCATGTGACAGGTGCACAAGAGCATTTTATAGGAAGAATGATCTTGCCAGACATAAAATAGGCACACACAAAGAGAGACTCATTTAGTTATAAAGTAATATCCAAGTGATATTCATAGTAAACTGTTAACCATTTTTGCAACGAGACCCAAAATACTTTTTATCTTGTCATTTGTTGTCTAGTCTAATTATAAATGTTTAATAAATAATTGTGTCAGTTCCTTATTAATTTCATGTCTATATCTATCCAGTGAAATAAAAATAAATAAAATGTGATCTGCATGAGGTGTCTGAGAATGTTGAATATTCAGGTAGATATAAAACAAAACACCACATAATGTTATACAATATTTATTTTTAGTGCTGATGAATATCATGATCCATGATCCAAAAACAAACCGTATCACAGTCCGCTACAGATTAGTAACTAAAGCCCTTGAACACAGATGTGAAAGAAAATATTAACAGAACAAGAATTGAGGTATGTGGGGTAAAGAATAAAATATATAGGTACTCTGTAAACTTCTGTATAATTGGCTAAATATAAATATCTGTAGACAGCTTGTAAGCCCCAAACGAAACAACTCATAAACCAATACATTTCCTCTCATAATAATATTCAAAATCATTTGCTATAATATTATATTATATCTGTCATCAACACATGTTTTGTACAAAACAATAACCCTTATAAATACAATGTGAACTAGTTCATTATTTACATGAATTCTATAAGTTTACAATATAGACAAAATATTGTGTAAATAAAAAAATAATAAATTGCACACATTACAATCAGATTTTTGATCCAGTCAAAATATTAATTGCTGAATATAAATATCCATTAGACTAAATAATAAAGATTAAAATAAAAAATAATAATAGTTTGCGAACTTTATAAATTATGCAAACATCAGTCAACAACGTTAATAACTAATTCACGTTAACATTATAATTATAATAATCGTTATGGGTCGCGGCTGATCAGTCGCATAAACAGTCGGTATCAACAATAACCCGGTCAGTACACAAGACAACATTTATATATTCACTGAACGTGGAGTCGGCTGGCTACCTCAAGGAATGCGGGAACTTCCTGTTCGTCGCTGTAGCTACACGATGAGTAGGGACTGAAGGCTCGCTTCAACTAGTTAGTTTATCTAATGCGTTGTAGGTATTGCCCTTACCATAGTGTGCGGTTGCAGCTCTTCCGGTCGGTCGCAAGGTGCCAGCCAAGTCCCCGTGCGATACGTACATCATACATTACGTTTACGTGACAACGTACACTATCTACGACGTCCGTCCCACGGTCACGTGGTCGCGCCCTGCCTACCTACACTATACAGCTAACTACAAATAAAACTCGCAAAAATTAGCACCAGAGAAATTTAGGATACGATTAGTTGTATACGATCGAGTCGATGTCACCGATTACACTAGTATTATTTTTAGAGAATACTTACGCTAAGTATTTAATTCAGGGAGTGAAACTATAGTGAACGAATGCGGGTGATTGTTATAAAAAGCTATAATCCTGCCTACCTAGTAATAATTTGTATACGTTAACGGCAGGGCGTCGTCCGGTCACGAGACTGGAGTCGACGCCGAGGACCGGAATTTCTCTAGCTACTTGCGTCACTAAGGGCACACCGCGGCCCGGCCCCAAAGAACTGAGGACTTCATAAGGAATCGTGCGTAAATAAACTTACGTACTCGTAAAACAAACATACGCGTCGTCGTCTCATAGCGGAGCTCGCGCCTCGTCCGTGAAGCGCACCGTGCGCGGGGCCGGGGGCCCATCCGAGTGGCGGCGTGCGGCCGCGGGCGCAGAGCTCACGTCCGAGGGCCCGTCGGAGCGGCGGCGAGGGGCCGGGAGCGCAGAGCTCACATCCGGGGGCCTGTCGGAGCGGCGGCGAGGAGCCGGGGGCGCAGGGGGGCGGCGGGCGCCCCCGGCGCTGAGTCAGTTGATGGCCTGCTCCGTCATCTGCAGGCATAGCGCGTCCAGGCTGGAGTAGTCGTCGTGCGCGGGCGGCGCGGGCGCGCGCGGCGCGTGCGGCGGGTAGGAGTGCGACTTGCCGCGTGGGGGGGGGATGTTGTTGGGCGCGCCCCACGCGCGCGCGCGCATGGGCTTCGGGTGCCCGTTGTGTGGCCCGATGCGCCATCTGGAACGTTCACAGCATTACATTAGATAGACTTGTCAAAGAAAATTCTCTATACAGGGACGCCCGTAAACGACGCTCAAAGAAAAGTTTTAGAAGCCTCCCAAAGGGCTTCCCGAAACACCCCCAATACCCCCATGTATGTTCAGCGAATTATTTATAGTTTAGGATTAAAAGATGATAGACGGTTTTTAATATTTTTGGGAAATTCTCACTTAACTTTTTATTTTTCTGTCGCTTTTTTTTAAATGTAACTTTTTATTATGAATCCTTAAGTTCTGGTCTACGATCGATTAAAATACTATCTGTCTAAACACCACCCACAGTAATTAAATTGTGGCGACATCTACATCGCCACATGCGAACTACGCATCATAGGTACTGTCTTGCAAAATCCTGCATAGCGCAAGCAGAGTTAAATGCGCAACTAGCATATACAACATCCCGACACAAAACGTCGGGCAGTTGCCCATCAGACGTGGATGGAAGGATGAGTGAACTTTACACCCTGTTCCTCATACCTCTATAAAATCTTAGCTCAAAGAGAACATTTTTGCTCGATAAGATTCATTCTAGATTTTCAGTCTTTAAACGTTTTCGTTACAGAACTTAGCGATGGAATGTTCAAAACCCACATCAAACATATACTTATCAAAAATGCATACTAAAACATTAAAGACTATGTTGAAGACAAGGAAGTTTGGCAATAATTCCTTCTGCAGATGTGGCTTCCCTGGTACCACATTAAATGCATCACTAAGTAAATGTCTATTAACTGTTCCCAAATTACGAAGTTTTTTTGTTTCTTTTTACTTACTTCTTTGACATAATCTCATTATTTGACATTATATACCTCGGATTCTTATTTCAACTCCTTAATTATGGCTTTTGTGGATAGGATTTTGATTCCGATTCGTTACAGTAGTAATGGCAATCATGTCATTTAGTCTAAATAGGCTTTTATTTTTATATAGATTCTTCTATATATTGTGAATGTGAGAACGTTGTAGACCTAACTTGTAGATTGTAGATTTGTGGACCTTTTTATATTTTGTTGAGTACCTGTTACTTGTTGACAGGCCTACACTGTCCTCCCATATCTATCAACACTGTAATTGGAAACATTGTAAAAGCCCCTTATTTTCAAAAGAGTAACCGTGGAGTTTCTTGCCGGTTCTTCGCCATAGGAAACAACCAATTGGAACCGTGCACTTAGCTTCTGACGTTTCATAAGTGCCCATCTTGGTTTATGTGAAATAAAATATTTTGATTTGATTTGATTTGAAAAAAGAAAAGGGTGGCAATGAATCCAAGTAGTTTAAAAACTTCCACGGACCCTCCGCTTTCCAAAGTATTACAAATAATAAGTACTTTTCGGAACATTATTTGGAGAAATTGGAGTTCGGTAGGTATGGTGAAAAACACAACTTTTTCTTATTGGGCAGTAGAGATCGTCTAATTTAAAACTGCACGCCCCTTCAGAGCGGGTAGTAACCAAAATTGCCTATCTTCAATTTGATTTTTCATGAAATTGATAAGGCTTAGGTATAAAATAAAAATATTATGAGTAACTACATGATATTTTCAAACTTTTTGTGGAACAGAAACACAAAATGTTAAAATTATCTCAATAAAACAACAGCACGAAGTTACCTCTAATTTTCACGTGTTTTCGATTTGTACTTAATATGCTAATGACTAATAGGATAAAAATTTGATGATTATTTGTATAAATACAAGGCGAAAAAAAATACGGAGGCATTTTTTGAAATTCCTTTTATTTTTAGTTTTATTAAGACTACAAGCTTTATGCACTTCGACGTATTTAGTTCGTGGAAGAAGTCATCTTCCGTCGCATGTTGCGGGAACTTCAAGTATATTTTTGTTTCACAAATCAGTCGCCGTCGCTCTGCTGAGACGAGAGGACTGCGCTTGAATTTTCGGCTGCTATAGCATATAATTTATTTGCGGGAATAATATTATCGTAATTTAACACATTGTAGGAAAGAGACTGTGAAATATAAAACTTTTTTACAAAAAATTAAACCGACGAAAAAAGAAACAAAAAAGCAAAAAATAAATCTTTCAGTTTAACTAAGCTCTTAAATTAATGTAAATTACAAATTTTGAGTCGGCGCCAAACAATCACCGCAGATCGATTAACGACGATCAATCAAGCTGCCATAAGTTTTCATGGCGCCTTGTATGTTTGGCGCCGACTCAAAATTTGTAATTTACATTAATTTAAGAGCTTAGTTAGACTGAAAGATTAATTTTTTGCTTTTCTGTTTCCTTTTCCAATAAATGAACTTATTGATTTATTTAGGACTACCAACAATGGCTTACACAACAGATATCTTTAAAAAAATATGAAATTAAAACTTAGTACAGTGGATTAATTAGGTACTTTAAGGTAAACACCACATTACCCAAATTAAATTATGTTAATTGACAACTTGGGTACATGACAAGTTTTCAAGCAATCTTAATACCGGGGAAAAATATGCTAGATTCAAAAGTCATCATAAAGGTTTCATAACAAATCAGACAAACAGTCAAGAATTTTAGATTTCAGCTCAGGGAATCAAAGTGTAAATCGATTAGATCGCCATAGTAAAACCTTGCAAAACCTACCATATAGACAGTTATATGCTATACAGATTTTCTCTGTGGAGGACAAACAGTAGTAATAGGTCTACGCGGAATTCATGACGGACGGAGCACGCAAGATATTGAGTGCGAGCAGTGGAAGTTAGTCGATAATTCCTTTAAGAAATTTACATACAAACATTGCGTCCTTTAAACATCTTCGTTCTTCTAAAGTGTTGAAGAAATTCAAGCTATTTTTAACCGACTTCACAAAAAGGAGGAGGTTCTCAATTCGTCTGTATGTTTTTTTTTTTTTTTTTTTTTTTTTTTTTTTTTTTTTTTTTTTTTTTTTTTAATGTGTGTTAGCTCATAACTTTTTTCTGGTTGAACCGATTTGGATGATTCTTTTTGTATTTGGTAGCTGGTGCTTCACATGTGGTCCCATTTAAATTTGATCAAGGTCTGACTAGTAGTTTTTGAGTTATCCTTAATACTCCATATTTTTGCCACTTAGTTTATATGGATGATGTGCTAATAATTTCCTGTCACTGTTATTTACACACCAAGTAGTGGTATACGAATTTGTGTGGGGTAGGTACCGCAACTAAAAAGTGAAAAATAAAAACTTTTTTACAAAAAAACAACCGACTTCCAACAAAAACACTAAAAGACGTGAAAAATAACTTTAATTTCGGAAGTCGGTGGGCAAAAACGAAAATACAAAACCAAAGACACCGAATTCCGAAATTAAAGTTATTTTTCACGTCTTTTAGTGTTTTTGTTGGAAGTCGGTTGTTTTTTTGTAAAAAAGTTTTTATTATAAGAAGATGTCTTTTTAGCTATGCCAACAGAAACAGCTAGATGCCAATCAAAGCATTTTTGAACGTGTTCTAGACGCAAACTATTCGTAGCATAGTGCGGCCGCCACATCATATTACAGTATTCTGCTACATATCAACTACAAAGTGTAAAGTACACTGTCTTATGACAAAAACCCAGCATCTTGGACGCTTTTTTGGGGCTTGTATTTAAACGCCTACCAGAAAAGTGCCTATTTTACTACCAACAAATTCGAAATACCTGCCAGAATGGATAAATGCTCACCAAATTGTGTTTCATAAAGTATTGTAGAAATGAACCTATTTTACTTTATATTCTATGCCATAAAGATTTATAAACGTCTTTTAATTTCTTACTACCTGCCAAGATAGCTCGACGGAGCCCCGCTTAGCGTGGCTCCTATTTCTGTAACCAACCAAACCTCGGGGTGCCCCTGACGTCGGTCGGCGTGGGTTAGGGTTAATAAGCAGGTCGACGGAGCCCCGCTTCGCGGGGCTCCTATTTCTGTCTAAAGGGTTTAAAGGAACCTAACCAACCGAACCTCAGGGTGCCCCTGATGTCGACCTTCTATGGTTAGATTTGGTGAGCATTTATCCATTTTGGTAGGCAATAAGAATATAAATACAACACGTACAATTATGCTGATGAGTAATGATAATTATTTTGGAACTTAAGGCGTTGTTCTTTAGGCACCTCGGTATAGAGAGGGTTTATTTTATTTGAAGTTAACATATTTTACTTTGGTACTTAGTCTTAGAGTGATATTTTCTAGAACTGTTTATGGTACGTACTTGTAATAAGGAGTGTTCATATCTTGTATGAGTTTATATTTGAGTGCTAGTTTTTGATGGATGACTTTTGCTACCTGATTGTGTCTATGTGTATAGTCTGTTTTAATATTATTATTACTTTGCCTTTAATTATAAGATTATTTGTTCCTGTATATTTAACATAGTAACACTTCATTGAGAAATGAAATGAAATGAAATGAAATGAAATTTTTATTTGCTAGAATTGTAGTATATACATAGGTGGTCGAATTTTATTACAGTTTCTCACACAATTCGCTAAAACTAGCATGCAAAATTTAAGAACATTTATTAATTTAACGTGATAATTGGAAAGTAATAAGTAATTATGTATGTCAACAAGAAAATGTCAATAATAATAATGCCAATAATAAGAATGTCAATAATAAGTATTTCAGTTGTATAAATGTCCATAATTTTTCACTTAATTCATAATATTCATAATAGGAGAATGTCAACCCGAATCTTTAAAGTTAAGATACTCATTTACAGAATAAAATGTCTTGTCTATAAGCCATCTGAATAACGCTGTTTTAAATCGATTGATTGGCAGTTCCCTATATGATTTTGGTAGTTTGTTAAATATCCTTATAACCATTGGAAAGCAACTTCTGTGATATAATTGACTTTTCATTGGCGGAATTGCAGTAGTGGCATTGAGTTCAAATACATTTCTTTATTTTTGCACCATTCATCGTCATCATCATCAGCCTATATTCGTCCACTACTGGACGTAAGCCTCTCCTAGAGAACGCCATTGAGCCCGATCCTTGGCTCTCGTCATCCAGTCTCTGCCAGCCGCATTTCGCAAGTTGTCAGTCCACCTGGCCGGCGGGCGCCCCACACTACGTTTGCCTAAACGCGTTCTCCACTCTTGAACTTCTACGAGAGATGTGACCAGCCCATTGCAGCTTCACCTTGCTTAGTCTTTGAGCTATGTCGATTACCTTGGTTCTCTGGTGGATAACGTCGTTTTGGATTTTATCCTTCAGAGAGACTCCAAGCATAGCTCTCTCCATAGCTCGCTGAGTGACTTTAAACTTATGGACCAGTCTCACCGTGAGTGTCGACGTTTCTACTCCGTAAGTCGTAACCAGTAGGACACACGCGTTGAAGACTGTCGTCTTTAGGCACTGCGGTATAGACGACGAGAAGACCTGATGAAGTTTACCAAATGCTGCCCATCCCAGCTGAATCCTACTATCGGCTTCCCTCTCAAAATTGAGTTGGGCCTATAGTTTTTATGTTGAAATTGTTATCCCATTTATGTATAGTCACCATCTTTTCCACTTTCCATTTTATAGGGAATATGCCAGAAGTGAAGGATTTGCTGTTTATAGCTGTAATAAATATTATCTTTATTAATTTATAAGCTTTTGAATGTTTTGAGTATGCTCTCACTGCTAATATTTAGAACTTCCCTCGACTGCCTTCCGTACCCAACATCACACCCTCTATGACAGTCATACTCCAGCTAGGCTTAAAGTTCTCATCAAGATGAATGAAATAAGCCCAAACACGATCTAACTGCTGTCAGCTGTCGAGGAGCCCTCTCGACTGTCTTCCGTCTCCATCATCAGATGATCTTCAGGTCTCTTTTTTGTTGAAGCATCATTAGAACTACGTATATGTGCCAAGTTTCAACAGAATCGGTTCACAAGGGAACATTCTGTAGGTGAAAAATCATTTAACCCCTATTTTTCTACCCTCAGGGGTGGATTTCGTTTTTCAATTTTAAATGGGACCAACTTTGGGGTATACTCTTTCCATTAAAAAAAGAATCATCAAAATCGGACTACTCTGTAAAAAAATATGCGTGGTCATACATAATATATATATATATATACGGGTCGACTTGAGAACCTCCTCCTTTTTTTTTCGTCGGTTAAAAAACATGAAAAAACCAACAAAACCACTTCCGCAACTATTATTAAAATCCTTAAGAATTGATAAATTAAATAAATACCGCGGCTAAAGTATAAAATAAAAATATTATAATAATTCAATGTTGATATTTGAAAACTCAAGATGACATACATTGACAGATTGTTGACTGGTAGAGTACAACTAGCGCCATTGCTCTGCATTTCGGTCAATTTTCTTGAGGAGAAAACTTACAACATAGAGTTCGTGCTGGAGATTTTAGATCTTATAGATATTAATTGAAGATTCAAATTCGTTTACTCCCACTTTCGTTGATAAACTCCGTGTAAGGGTAACCTTTTTTTTTTTTTTTTTTTTGTTGACGGGGTGGAAATCCTCATGGATGTCCTCCGCCCTGGGGCGGGCGGAGGGGTCTGTCAGACTTCTACTGACTAAAACCACCCCGTGTTCCCTCGCACACTTGCACCGGGGGCTACGGGGACAGTGTAAGGGTAACCTTAGACTAACCATTTCGAGCGACTTTCGACCAACCCCCGAATCAAGTTGAAGCTAGAAATTTAACATATAGGTAGGTTATTGGTCTAATAATATTAGTGGTGGTGGTGGTGGTGGTAGAGGTAGTGTAAAACAAATAAACCGGAAAACTAAAATAGGTAATGGGTTTATTGCGGGAAAAAGTACGAAACGGCGGTGTGTACGAGACATGACATTTTTCATAGGGATAGTGTTCTCATGACTAGATCCCTTTTTATGGTGGGGATGAGTAACGGTTTTGACGAATCACGATGTTTGGGATTGTCGGCTTGCTTTTCAAAGCTAAAGTTTCAACAGACACAAAAGAGGAACCTAATAAACTTTCGACTTTCTTTGGCACGCATTTATATATGGACCCTGTTAAGCAGAAAAGATCCAACCAACATTGTGATACTTTTGAGTAAATACGATTTGAAGTTTAGGAGTGAATATAAAAGTTACAAGTAGAGGAATACAAAAATGGAAAGTTACTAATGATAACACAGTTAATTAGCATTATTTTAAATGTAACACCACAAATGTAAAATAATACATTTAATTTTTTTGAGATCCAAGAGTCATGTATCTTTTTTGTTTTTCTTTTAAAACGTTAAATGTGTTTTGGTACATGTAGTGTCATAGAGGTTTGTTTGGTGAAAGTGATCAGACTGCTTGGATCTTTTTTGCGTATATAAAGTTCGATGCGTAGATTCTAACTATATATATAACTCGATTTTGGACAAATTGCTGGTTGGATCTTTTCTGCTTAACAGGGTCCATATAATTATGCCAATTATTTTGTCGGTAAAGCCGACTAATGTCCTGTTTGTTCCGAAATTGGCCTATTTTTCACAAATGTTTTCGGCGAGGACATTTTTCTACTCGCGCTTCGCGGAGGGTAGGTTTTCAAGGTTTTCATGACACACGCCATTTGACTTTGCATAATACAGTGCAAAATCCACCATACCAACATTATTTTTTACTTGGTAACATGGTTGCTAATTGACTTTGCACGATCCTGAAAGGAATATCCACGATATACCATTAAATTTTTTTACTTGGTTAACACTGCTTTCCACGAAGACGTCGTGAGGTCCAACTTGTAGAAGGCCCTTATTAAATGTTGGTTACATTGGAATTTGAACTTTGTCACGTCAGCATTGCGTTTCTAGTTCCAAAACATGTCTATGAACTATGATTCTGAATTCAAGCAAAGCGTATAGTATATGCAAAATAAACAGATGTTTTTCCTACTGAAGAACTTCATTGAATATACCAACCATTCGAGGAATAGGGTTGCTGATCACAGCGGTCGTAGTAGTAGTAGTAGTAGTAGTAGTAGTATAGTAGTAGTAGTATCATGAGTATGTAGTATAGGACTTTGATAGAAGTGCTTTGCTTTTTGGCTTTCCGTGCCTGAAAAGGAAAAATCGAAACACTTGCAGGATCACTTTATTATCCATCTGTCTGACCCCTTTTCTCAGAAATGTGCGGGACGTATCAAGTTGAAATTGATATCAAATACTTAGAATTGCCTTACTTTGGAGCTGTAAAAAAAATCGAGTTTCTAAGACGTTGACTTAGAATCTTGGCATAAATTGCCATTCATTTCACATATTTTGACACTCGCAAATAAATTAAAACCTTTATGTTACATCCGGTTGACCTAGAATCACGAAATTTGGTAAGAAGCAAGGTCTCACAGTACAAATAGATACAGGGAAATATCGCAAATCGTTCATTTGTAGTTATATAATGTAGGGGACCATATTTTCTCAACTACAACGTTAAGTTTGTTTTTCAATTCGGAATCGAGAATTTATAGGCCGTATCTTGAATTAACATTTAGTCTTTATTTCATTCAAGTCGTTCTACTCTCCAATCTAACAACCCAACCAGCATCGGTAACAGATTCAGGGACATACAATAATATTGAATAATATACCTACTTGTACACAGCAATCATACATCATGGTACATTGAATAGAGCGGTTTCATCTGATTATTTTGCGTATACATACTACACACAAGATTCAAATGGCTAGATATACGCCGGGCGAAAAGTTTCTGCTGGCGGGAAGGGATTGTGTTTTGTTTTCGTCGTGTTTGATGAGAGGGGTAGGCAAAGAGGCGCGGGTGAAACTTGTTATTTTCTGTCTTGCTGCGCCCTCTTCACAAAATGTTCTATACAAACATTTGAAATGTGTATGCAACAAGCAATGGAGGGGCGTGTAATTTTAAAATGTACTAAAATATTGTAAGTGTCGGAAACACTTCGAGTATTTGCATTTTTTATGCACTTCCTAGCATCCAATTAAGCTGTTTGGCCGACGTATTGAACTTTGGTGATAATGCGAAAATATGAGGCCTTGGATCTGGTCTGATGATGCAGCCGGAAGGTGGCCATAGGAACTCCTCAACTAAACAAGAAAACCCCATCGTATTAGGTCTTGTTGGATTTGTCTTGACAAAGTACATAAAAAATTGAGCCGTCACGGGACGTCCGGCAGATGTGAAACATATCATCGTATAGCGTGGCCACGCGTCGCCACGCCAACAATCGGTTTTACCCGCGCGTATAGATGTTTCACATCAAAATGGATTACTCCAACCAGAAACACATGCAATACTTTAGTAGGTACTAACAAGAATAAAGAATATAAGTTTTTCACCCTTCCTAATATGTTTGAACTGCAATTTTAACAAATAATTTCTCGAAAAGTACTTATTATTTGTAATGTTGTATAAATGGCGGATTGTCAGGGTTGACAGGCCAAACTTTTATTTCTGCACCTATTATTATGCCTATTGTTTTTTTTTTGTCGTAAACATTCACACATATTCTACGATTAGTACCTAGTATATACAATATACAACGCAACTAACTATTTACACTAGGTACCTACTAAATTAAATGACTAACTAAAAATACAAAAATCCTTTTGTTTTTTGGTCACTTAGGCGTCGAAGTACTCGTCCGCATCGCTGTCTTCCGGAAACGAGCTCAGAAGACTGGCAGCATTGCCACGTTGAATGGTAATGCTAATTTTTTGGCCAAAGAACGCGACAGCCTTCTGGTCACGTGAATTGTCGCCAGTCGGCGAAAAATTTCCTTAAAAAAGAGACGCGCACTCGGACCTTACGACCCGAGCGTTTCGACGGCTCAAAACTGTAGTTACAGTTATTTGCGTCGCTTGAGGATCTCAGCAGCCGCAGGAGCGGCGCCAGCACAGCCAGCTGTGCTAGCAACACGAGGTGGCGCTAGGTTGTCGACACAGGTTGCGTCTCACACCAGAGGCCTACCCAGCTTCCAAGGAAACAACGTCATGTCGTCTGGTCTCTTCCCATCGTCACGTACCAAGCCGTTTGGTTGGCAATACGCCAACCGCTAATAATACCGCTTGGCGCCGGTAACAAGCGCTCCACGCAGCATATGGTGCTGCCGCCGCGCCTGCACCGCCCGGCGGCGCTGCCCGACTGTCGCCGGCGCCAGCGCACTCACACCGATGCAGAGCAACACCACGTGCGCACCTTCTGTTGCTCCGCATCTTCCCATTTAGAAGTACGGTCTGCACCTGAGGCACTAGCTATAAGACCGACATACCTGGGCTTGGGACACCTCCTGTTGAGCGGCATGTCCGACACGTGGTGGAAGAACTGCCGCGGCGGCAGGCGGTGGCGCAGTCCCTTGAGAGCCTCTTGCAGCTCCGGACGGGTGAACGCCTCGTGGTGTAACGCCTAAAACAAAACAATGTTCATTCGACTTGTACCCCGTTAATTTAATTTCCCTTAAATATCACAATAAATACAAGATAAGATAAATTATGATAAGATAATCATTTATTTGCTCAAATATGAGTAGATTACATACAACTCAAATTGCCAGCATGCAAGAGATGTTTTAACATCTCTTACTTTTTAGTAAAGAGTATGCTAAGATGGTTTGATCATGTTGAGAGGATGAATGAAGGGCGATTAACAAAAGGTATTTACAAGGCAGATGTGAGTGGAAACGCCGGGAGGGGACGCCCTAGGAAGACATATAGTGACCTTATTGGTGATGTTCTTCAGAAAGGTCAGGTGCGTAGTACTCACAACAGGCGTGCGTATATGACCAGATGTATGAACGTAAACGAGACAAAAGGAGTATGTATGGATCGTAGCAGGTGGCGTTCTGTAGTTTCTGCCTACCCCCATGGGAAGAAGGCGTGAGTTTATGTATGTGTATGTGTACTTTTAAGTACAGATAAAAAACAGATCATCATGTTTGCCCTTAAACAATGCCATGCCAATGTAATTACAAAAAATTATAATGTCACTCCGAGTAAAATTATTATTTTAAAAATGTCATGATAATATAAGAACATTAAACATAATAAATTAGTAAAACATAGTCAAAATCTCTCATCTAAAAACTCATTCAATAGGCTTTATCTACTAGAAAATAAATAACTTTCTTTTTGATCGCTACATCACTTAACTGCTTCCAGCTTATAGGTAATTTATTATAAATTTTTGGACCCATGCAAATGACACTTTATTGTATAAGTGCCGTTCTATATTGATGTAGGCAAATTTGGCTATTGTCACGTCTATTACGAGAAAATCGATCTGCCATGCAAGAAAAGAGAAGAGGATTGGATCTTAAGAACATTGCATTTTCTAATATCATATAAAAATTTATAAAATACAAAATCTTAACATTACCTTCACTTTATATAAAGTGAAGGTAATGTTAAGATTTTGAATTTTTGAAAATAAGGCTGGCAACTCTGAGTGGTTTCAAGTTTAAACATCGACCTAATGCAATGCTTTTGAGTTTTAAATATAAATTCCCGGTCAGTCGAGTTACCCCAAAAAATAACGCCGTATCTTAAAATGGACTCCACCAAGCCGTAGTATGCGATGAGCAAAGCATCTACACTAGTTACTGCTACCAGTTTGTACGGAACATAATTATGCTGAGGTACTTATTTTCTTACTGATAATCTCTATATGTGCCTTCCAATTAAATTTCTTGTCAATAAATAAGTCCTAAAAAAATTGCTGTATCAACTTCATCAATATTATTAGTATTATAGTTTATATTTAAATTATTAATTAATGTCAAGGAGCGTTGACTAATGGGCATGATTCTAGTCTTATTTTTTTTTTTTTTAAATATATTATTACTGAAATATTCTATAATTGCAATTAATGAGTTATGAATGTCAGATTTATATGTGTCTCGATTTTTACACATAATTGTCACTACAACGTCATTGGCAAAGACGCTCATAGGTTGTTCCGTGGACTTGGCAAGTCATTAATATACAGTATGGAAACCACATATATGCAATAAATGAAACCACAAGTAATACTAGTCCACAGAAGTATAGCAAAATTAAATATTTAATAAAACACCGTAAATTAAAAAAGTGAATTTTTCAAAGAAAATTAATATCAAAATAAATTCTATAAAAGTAAACACTCTGTTTAGAAAACGTACCTTGACCTCAGGAAGAGCGGCAACTACCTACGCACGCGGGTGACATCCAATGGCGGCTTTTTTGTCGGCGCTGGCGTTTGATCGTTTGTCAATGTTCGATGAAATCAAAATTCACTTAGTTCATTTTTACCGCCACGTTTTTATTTCGCGATAGCTGAACTGAACTAACTAAATTAACTATTGCACATTAGTAAAAAAAAGGAAACTTAAATTTTCACATTTTCAAAATGTCCACCACGTTTCTGAATACACAAGTTACATCGCCGCACAATGTTGTCTCGAAGCCTGCTCAACAAATTTCGTTCAGGATCCAGAGCCATGGCTTTTAATTTGTCAAAGGCAGCGACAATACGATTGCACAGTTCATCTTCGGTTTCGGAGACCCGCGAGTAAACTTCATTTTTAATAAAGCCCCATAAAAAGAAGTCTAGAGGAGTGAAGTCGGGCGACCGAGCTGGCCACCTGTGGGGGCCATAGCGCCCAATCCATTGTTCGCCGAACATGGTGTTAAGCCGCTCTCTCGCGACGAGTACGGAGTGTGGAGGAGCTCCGTCTAAATGGAACCATACCCGCCTGAAAGCTACCGCAGGCAATCTTTCTAAATAATATCGTGCAATCGGGCCGTTAAGAAGATCTAGAAACTTCTGTGCATTCAGGTTTCCGTTGATAAAAACAGGGCCGATTATTTGATCTCCGTGAATGCTTGCCCAAACATTAACGGAAAAACTGTACTGATGAGCTGATTCTCTACATAAATGGGGATTCGTATGGCTCCAGTGACGCATGGTTTGTCGGTTCCACATGCCGTTCCGAGTAAACCTGCTTTCATCTGTCCAAAACACATCTGATAAAAAAAATTGGTCTTGAGAGATTTTTTCAAGTACCCAGCGGCAGTAAAACTCTCTAATCGGCTTATCACGGGGCAGCAGCGCTTGAACCTTTGCATATTTATAAGGACGTATTTTGTTCCTTTTCAGCACTTGATGTATTGTTCTATGGCTCACTCTAAACACACGCCCAGCTTGTCTAAGGCTGCAAGTTGGGTTCCGATTGAAATGGTCTAAGACTCGTTGTTCAAAAGAGGATGGAACGTGACGCAAAGCAACTCCTTCATGAGTGTTCGGCACTATGTGCTGATTTTCTCTGATCCTTTGGACAGCCCCCAGGATTGTCCGGACATTAGTAGGGCAGACACGAGTTGCGCCGTATCTCTCACGATAAGTACGTAGAGTTAAGGCTGAATTTTGGCGGCATTCGCCATACAATAAAACCATATCTGTATACTCTGCAGCACTGTAAAAATGCTATTGTCTTGGCATTTTGTTAAAAAAACACACGGGTACACACACAAAAGTCAAGTAGTGTCAATTTCACCGTAAAAAATAAATACAAATAAACTTAAAAACACTATTTATACACACACACAAAGTCAAGTAGCAAATAATTGTCAATTTCACCTTAAAAAAAGGACCTATTTATCAGTTTAATTTGTCAAAATCACTTGAAGCAATGCGCGTAAGTAACTATGAAATCTCTGCGAAAGTCACGATACACTATCCCGGAAGACAGCGGTGAACTGACAAAGCGAGACTACTCAAAAATGGAGAAAATAATAAAAGTCATAATTTAGGGTTAACGGCGCAATTATCGTTTATCGATACGTTTTTACACTTACTTACCTACTACCAAAACAAGGCATTAAAATACAAGCATTTTTGTATTATTCGATTGTTTTATTATTTTTAACAAATTATTGATTGGATTAAGTATTAAAAAAAGTTTTAGTAATTTTGTACGATTGGACTGGAGTGACTTCCTGACTAGTAAACGTGTAAGTAGGTACGATTTTTTTAATAGGTTGCTTCTACGTAACTTGTAAAATTGTTATTGGTTACTTCTACTTCATTAATTTTATCTCTAAATCTACTGAATATTTAACAAGAACTTACACAACACACTTAAACAAAGAAGCTGTATAGCTATACATACTTAGGGCATAGTGTTTTTAGAATTATCACAAGAGCACGACAATTCTAATAAAAACACTACGCCCCAAATTTTAAAACTAAACAGTTTTTTTTGTTTATCGATCATCATTCCCTAATAGTCAATAACAGGTGCCCTTACCTACACGCACCCCTCCTTCCCTGCCGCCCGCAAAATACGTTCACAATGACCGCCGCCATTGAAAAACGCCGCATGTCTCGAGCCGCCTGTTGCGGTGTCTTTGGCGGCATGTTACATGCCGCCAAAGACACCGCTACCTACGTACACCCGCAGGGAATGTTAGCGCGTGCCAGTGATAGTTTATGTTTGTGTAAATTGCAAAACAAAATTTCGGCCGTGGCAGGTCAAAAGGCAATTCCAAATTTACAAGTACTAATCAGCTTCCAGTCTAACCGGATGCAGCTGAATGCCAGTATTTTATAACAGTAATTTCAAGTACTCATGTATCGAAAAAAAAAAAATCAGCCTATAATGTTTCCTGAACACATTGACTGCACAGGTTTCCTGTCTGTGAGAGAAAGTGGGCCGTACCGTCACAGTATTAAATTCCATACATTTGTGAAACGAATGTATTTGCGTAGAGCAACGGTGGCGGCGGAGATCACGCGGGGAGTCGGGCGATGCTGTCCGCGGCCTCCATACACACTTAGTTTGCGCACTCAAACGTTGAAATAAAATGTATTACATTTTAATTTTTTTTTTTCTTTTGTAATTGTTTTTTTTTTTTTTTTTTTTAATTCCAGCTTGTCGTTTAGGTGTACCGATTTTACATTTTAGGCAAATAGGTAAGTAGAATACGTAACAGCGTCGTGATATGTAGTTTGCACTGCATGGCAACGTCGCTTTTCAATGTTCAAGGATTCAAGTTCATTGAATCATTGACCTAGTTATCCAATTCTACAGAGTGTTCAAATTTGATCAAAATTAGAACTCTAGTGTTTTACCTAATTACTGGACCGATTTCGTCCATTTTTTGTGTATGGTCAGAAAAGGCGATAACAAGTATGTGGTTTCATTTATTGCATATATGTGGTTTCCATACTGTATAATGTAAAAAATAAAACATCAAAAAAGAAGATAAATGTACAAATATCCGACGGGACTACAGGCGAAATACAGGTTTTGCCTAGTTCCGCTACAGATGCTAATCTCATTTGTACTCAAAACTAGCCTAGGTTTAATTTGTAAACAATCTAGAAAAAATATTTTTTTCATGTAAACAGGGTATGTCCCAAAACACTTCCTTGTGGGACACCATACATAACTTCACTTTTTTGCGACTGGTATGACACTTCTCGTCTTGTAGTAATGTTTTACCCTACTGATTTTCGATATTTGTTTTCTGTGCTGAATATGACTCAAATAGTTTTGGTATATCGAGTTTTTTAAGTAGAATATTGTGCTGAACATAGTCAAACGCCGGAGTCATATCACAGAATATACTGCAGTGGCGTGCACACAGTTTTAAGACAGGGTAGGCAGAAAATTTTACTCACCAAAAATAATGCACGTTGTATGTTGTGTTTTATTTATACATAGTTTATTATATTTTTTTAGTTCAATGACTAACAAATATAATACCTCTGAACATCTAATGAGGGAATATGTGTTGGCAATGAATGAGCTGGTCAACTCACAAAAGAACAGCTGTGAGCTTTGTCAAACACCATCCATTGTACCTACACCAGACCATTCATTGTCAACATGCAATACCATCTTACCGCATCCTTGTGTTGATTTGACAGTTACTTCTATTATTAGTTCCATTAAACAATGTAAAGCAATTGTAAATAATGATATAGTATTATTTTGTGATGAGATTGGAAAGGACTTAGGCCACTTGTTGACAGATGAATTTCCAGGACACTCAATAATAAATTACTGTATGCCTGGTTGTTCTTTATTTGATATTATGAAAGAGATTATAAAATGTAACTTTAAGTAAGAAACAACATTATTAATTTTTATGGGAAATAGGGGAAATGTAAACAAAGGAGAATTGCTCCAATATCATAGAACATTGTGCAAACTTAATTTAAGAAAAATTGTGTTGTTTACATTTCCTTATAGTAACAGTTTGCCACAGGAAGAAAATAACTTAAGATTTGACATTAACATGACATTGCACAATTTGACATATAATGATAATCTGTTCCATTTAATTGATACTAACAATTATGTTGATAATAATTTGTATTTGACGAAAGATAGGTATAATATTGTTAAATACTATCTCTCTAACTATCACAGAAGACAGATAGCTGTGTCGCTATCATATTTTTTTCTTTATCAGCCAAAAACTTGGCTAAACAAATTGCTTCTTTTGAGCAATGCAATAACTTATTAATCAATTCTGCCAATAATTTGATCAAAATTAATGACATTGATCATCATTTAAATTAGAAATTAGGACAATAGAGGCAACCTCTTGCAAAAATGTAACAAAGGCAAATAATAAATCAAATGGAAGCGTAAAAAAATTAAATAGTATCAACCTGGTGCATCAAAACATTCAAGGGTTTTTGAAGAAAGATTTAGAAGTAGAATTATTCCTGAATTATAGCAATATAGATATTCTTTGTGTGACAGAACATTAGCTTAAAAGCCACCATTCATGTTCAATTTTAGTAATCACCAGGTTGGTAGTTCGTTCAGCAGAGTAAATGCTATACATGGTGGCTCATTAATTATAGTAAATAACCAACTTAAATTTAAAGACCGCAAGGATATTGTGAGCCTATCTGTTGAGCGGACAATTGAAATAGCCTATATAGAATTGGAGCAGTTCATTATATTAAGTGTGTACAGACCACCTTCAGGATTGTATGATTGTTTTGAAAAGGTTATGGATGAAGTGTTGCACAAAATTTGTAATTCAAACAAGTCCATCATAACTTGTGGTGATTTTAATGTTAATTTGTTAGAAAATTCTGGGTTAAGTACTAAAATTATAAGTTTGTTTCAGTCATACAATCTTGCTAACCAATTTTTGGAGCCCACTAGAATAACTCCCACTGCTGCCACATGCCTAGATAACATTTACACAGATGTTACACCAACCCATAAAGAAATGATTAATTTAATAGACTCTGATCATTGCGGACAATTGATCATTATTCCTAATATTAACAAAAAAGTTATTAAAAAAGATATCACTGTTACCCCAAAAACTAGTAATCGCTTGGAAACATTTAAAACTAAACTTTTAAGTAAATTACCATTTTTGTCGACTAATGATGACCCTAATGAACAATATAATGATTTTTTTAATATGTATTGCACACAATTTGATAACACATTCATTCCAAAGACTTTCTCGGTGAATAGTAACGCTTCCTTCAGTGACTGGGCCACCATTGGTATACATAAAAGTAGAAAACGACTTTATGAATTATATGATGAACGGACTTGTATAAACACTGCTGAATTTAATTTATATGTTAAGAATTATTCAAAATTATTTAAAAAAGTTTGCAGTATGGCCAAGTCACGTTATTTGAGTTCAAAAATTAAAAATAGTAGTAATGTAATTAAAATGACATGGAGTATCATTAACAGCGAAACGGGAAGGTCATGCAACCGATGTAGTAACTACACGCTTGATATTGATGACAATATAATTAATTCAGATTCCCAAGTCGCCGCGGCCTTTGAAAATTTCTTTGCTGATGTTCCCGTATCCACTACTAAATCTCTAAACTCATCACCCACTGCTGCAGAGTCTTTACTTAAGGAAAACGTTCCTGTATGTGATTCTGAATTTCATTTCCAATATGTCACCTGCAAAGATATAATTAAAACCTTTCACACATTAAATGTTAAAAAGACCACAGATCTATGGGGTAATTCTGTGGACGTTGCTAAGTCCATAATAAACATTGTAGCACCTACTTTAGCTGTTATTTTTAATAATTGTATTGACCGTGGTGAGTTTCCTGATCTTATGAAAAACAGTAAAATAATACCGTTATTTAAATCGGGTAGTACATCAGACCCTACTAATTATAGACCTATTTCAGTACTACCTACCTTTAGTAAATTTTTTGAAAAACTTATTTTGAATCAAATGCAAGGATTTTTTAATAATCACAAATTACTGCATAACAAACAGTTCGGTTTTACGAGGTGTCTTTCGACTACTGATGCCGGAGTTGAACTTTTAGGACATGTTTATGATGCATGGGAGGACAAATGCGATGCTTTGGGAATCTTTTGCGATTTGTCCAAGGCATTCGATTGTGTTCTTCATGAAACATTGATCAGGAAACTGCACCACTACGGAATCCGAAACGCCTCTCTGGATCTTCTTACTTCTTACTTAAGTGATAGGATTCAGAGTGTTGATGTTAATGGAAAAAGATCACCCGGATCGGTAGTAAGAATGGGGGTCCCCCAAGGCTCAATTCTTGGGCCATTTTTATTTCTTATTTATATAAATGACTTGCCTTACCTCATAAAGGATAAACATGATATAGTGTTATTTGCAGACGACACTTCACTTTTATTTAAACTGAAACGTCAGCAGCTGATTACTGACAATGTAAATAGCGCCCTTGCAATAGTAGTTAACTGGTTTCATATTAATAACCTACTTCTTAACGAGAAAAAAACTAAATGTATTAAGTTTACGATACCTCATGTTAGACAAGTAGAAACTAGTGTTCTCATAAAGGGTGAAGTGCTGAAACCCGAAAATACCACAGTTTTCTTAGGCATAACCTTGGATACCAAGCTTCAATGGGGCCCCCACATAGATAAATTGTCAAAAAAGCTTAGCTCTGCAGCATACGCCGTTAGAAAAATTCGTGGTTTAACTGATTTGGAGACAGCCCGTTTAGTATACTTTAGTTATTTTCATAGTGTGATGTCGTACGGTATTCTGTTGTGGGGAAATGCCGCCGATATCCAGACAATTTTCGTTTTACAAAAAAGGGCAATTCGTTCAATCTATAAATTAAGTCCCAGACACTCCCTCAGAGCTAAATTTAAAGAGATTAATATAATTACTGTGCCTTCTCAGTATATTTATGAAAATATTTTGTATGCACATAAAAATATTAATCTGTTTAAAAAATACAGTGATATCCACAATATAAATACTAGAAACAAACACAAATTTATTGTTCCTACCACCAGGCTCAAGAAAATAGGTGGCTCGTTTCGATGCCAATGTATACGTTTTTATAATAAACTTCCTAGCCACATTCAAGATCTAAGCTTTAATAAATTCAAATCTTTTATAAAACGGAAACTATGCCAGAAAGCCTATTATACTGTGAAAGACTATATTGAGGACAAAAAGGCTTGGGATTGAGCTGCTCCAATAAATTTACACGGTGAATGTTGATTTTAATTTGCTAGCTATTTTAGACATGGATATTTACTGTAAAAAGTATTATATTATTTTCATTATTGAGAATATGAGGACTATGTGGGTCATTGTTTCAGTTATATTCTTGATCTGGCAGTTTAAGTAGTTTATGCGGCCTACCCAAATGTCCTTTCTTTGGTATTGTTCGTCGAATCGTTGAGCTCCTTAAGTTCTGAGTTGAGCTGCACGGTTACTGACAAATGCGTGCACTGACTGGACAGGTCCACTTAATCTGTAAGGTTCTTTCCTCAAAAGACCATTTCAGACACCAATCTACATGGTTCTCAAACATTATGTCCGATTTTTTATATACACATTGACATTGTTGAATTTTATATACACAATGACATGAGTATTTACTTGTAAAGTATTATGTTATTTTAATTATTGTGAATGTGAGGATTATGTGGGTCATTGCTTTTTTTTCGCAGTTAATTTTGATCATGATCTGGCAGATTGAGTAATTTATGTGGTCTACCCAAATGTCCTTTCTTTGGTATTGTTCGTCGAATCGTTGAGCTCCTTAAGTCCTGACTTCCTGAGTTGAGCTGCACGATTACTGACAAATGCGTGCACTGACTGGACAGGTCCACTCAATCTGTGTGGTTCTTTCCTCAAAAGACCATTTCAGATACCAATCTACATGGTCTTCACATGATCTGACCAAGATTATGTCTGGACTTTAAAAGAGACTGTGACCTCTGAGTTTGTTTCGGCCTTTCTTCTCAGAGTAGTCAAATAGGAAACGCTGACCTCATCTAGTTTAAAAATATGATTGACGTGTAAAAGTGTTTGTACAAACCTACTTACAGAAATAAAATAATTTATCATTTATCATTCATTTATCATTTATCATATATTAAATCTGCACGCCTATCTTTCTGTAAGAATGTCTGCAATATGGAATCGTAAAAGTTGGGAAGGCGTTTTATTTCCGTAAGAAGGTTTTTTTCTATTGAAATCATGGAAAGATCTTTTCGTTCGTTGCTGGCGTTGTGTATTTCTTAAGTAGGTGTGTATACGTTTTAGCGACGAGAATGACCTTTCGGTTGAAGCACTGCTCGCGGGAACTGTAACAATTAATTTTGCCAAACGCAGCACTTCCGGAAAATCTGTATTTATGTTAATTCCGTAAAAATGTTCTATATTTTTGTAAATACTAAGGTTTTTGAATTCGGCAGATTTATAAACACATTTGAGCTCATTGATAAGGCGGTCTAAGTTAAAGTAGTATAATATAAAAACATTTACGCATTGCGATACTAGTTCAACCGGAAAATTGTCATTATATTTATTGAAATTTTCGCATGAAAGTAGTCCAAAATTTCTTAACTCTTTCAGATTTTTATACCGATCGCGACATTCGTTGGATATATATATTGTCTAAATTTCAATAAAAATCCGCTTCAAATTGATTTTTGCGTCCACAACATTACGTTTTCGTTTTGGCGACCCTGTGATTATTTTTAAGCTTTCAAAAATTAATTCAAACCTAGATCTGAATGATTCTAAAAACGATTCAAACTCGCTTAATTTTTTTTTAATGTAATAGGTCACATCTGACGTCTTTTTTTACAATAATTTCGTAAAGCACATCAGTTTCTGCGAATATTTCGTTAAACACATGGAGTAAAAACTGGAATTGAAAGTCTTTTAAATTGTGTAACAAATCCGAAACTTGACTTAATGTCTCGCCATCCAAAGAGTCTTCGTTTTCAGCCATATCCTCAAATAAATCAAAAACACAACACACATCAAACAATATGGCGAGTATTGAAGTATTGACCTATGAAAATAATTTTAAAAAGGGAAACATAATATGACAAAAAATTATGGTCCTCTAAATATATAAAATTCAATGAAACAATGATACTTACTAAAATATTTGCATTGCATAGCAAACTTTCTTTCGGAAATGTTCGGTACGAGTCGTAATTTTTCGTGTTAGCTGTATAGAAAAACTACAAAGACACTGGCTTATCATGCAGTTGTGTGCGTGATTTTTGTCATTGTGTGGCAGCAAAGCCCACGTAGCTATAGGAACGCACACACATTAAGTCCGCATGACTACGACTTACCACGAGAGCACACATATAAGACATTCAGAGACGAATAGTTTGTGTCTTTGCCGTGGCAAAGGCAAGGCGGCGCTAGTGCAGCGCGAATCGATCAAGGCGAAATTCTGTGAACAAGCCTATCTTAATGATACCACCGGCACTCGATAGGTGGAGCTGATTTATGATTATTATTTTTTATGTTGTTTTGTATAATGATAAAATAATAGAATAGAATAGAATAGAATAGTATACTCTTTATTATGTAACCCATAAAAATTACAGATGTAAAAGTAGAAATTTTACATAGGGTGACACAATGGGCGGTCTTATCGCTAAAAGCGATCTTTTACAGACAATAAAAGTAGAAATTTTACATAGGGTGACACAATGGGCGGTCTTACCGCTAAAAGCGATCTTTTACAGACAACCTTTGGAATAATATTAGATCTATTGTCAGAACTAGGGTAGGCAGTGTCTTCCTGTCTTTATGAAGCGCACGCCACTGATATACTGCACACCGGTTTAATTTCAATTCAAGGATGTTATGATTACACATAATTTTATTGAAATTGGTCAAGGAGAACAATATTATTTTCATATCTGTATTAATATTATTTTTAACAATATTGCTTTTACGCCGCCAAACAAGTTTAAAATGATGGCAGCTTAACTGAGCTTCGTTGATTGTTTGTTTGTTGGCGCCGTCTTAAAATTTGTTTCGTCGGTTTAATTCTTGTTAAATCAATTCCTTTCAATAACAATTTGACATTGAAAGCTCCACACGCACGCCCGGCTACTGTACAATTATACAAGGATCTTTTGGCGCTCGAATAACGTTGACAGGAAGGCGCTGTGGCTAATTGTGCACATTAGAGCGATTTAGAGCGAGCAAACATTAGAGCGATTGTTTGGTAAAATGTACTGAAAACACAAAATGGCGGCGTGAGTTCCACTTTTGGGCATGCACCAATAGATCTTGTACAGTTATATGTGTTACCTTCTCTACGAGCCAGCAGTGTAGCGACATGGGGTCCACGGGCGGCTCGTGCTCGCCGTCCTCGCTCAGCAGCTGTGACGTCACGCGCACGGCCGGCGGGCACGACGCGTTGTTCAGGCACTTTGATGCTGTAACAAATAGTGAAAGGTTAAGATTTTCAACTTTAGGCGCTGACCCGGCAGATCAGCTGCTTGCCTAGCCTTTTCCCAACTATGTTAGGATCGGCTTTCAGCCAACCGGATGCAGTCGGGTGCCAGTACTTTATATAGAGCGACTGCCTATTTGACCTCCACAATCCAGTCACTGGGTAACACGATACCCCTTAGCAAGACTGGTCGTCGGACTTTCGTTGCAAATCCATCGGTGCGCTTTTATGTAGGCTGGGCATTAGAGTCGATCAGTTCCCTTACCCAGATGCAGCGCCCTCACGATGGCGGCCGGCAGCTCGGACGCGGGCGGCATGGGACTCAGCAGCACAGTGCGCAGACGCTCCAGTCGATCAGTTCCCTTACCCAGATGCAGCGCCCTCACGATGGCGGCCGGCAGCTCGGACGCGGGCGGCATGGGACTCAGCAGCACAGTGCGCAGACGCTCCAGTCGATCAGTTCCCTTACCCAGATGCAGCGCCCTCACGATGGCGGCCGGCAGCTCGGACGCGGGCGGCATGGGACTCAGCAGCACAGTGCGCAGACGCTCCAGTCGATCAGTTCCCTTACCCAGATGCAGCGCCCTCACGATGGCGGCCGGCAGCTCGGACGCGGGCGGCATGGGACTCAGCAGCACAGTGCGCAGACGCTCCAGTCGATCAGTTCCCTTACCCAGATGCAGCGCCCTCACGATGGCGGCCGGCAGCTCGGACGCGGGCGGCATGGGACTCAGCAGCACAGTGCGCAGACGCTCCAGTCGATCAGTTCCCTTACCCAGATGCAGCGCCCTCACGATGGCGGCCGGCAGCTCGGACGCGGGCGGCATGGGACTCAGCAGCACAGTGCGCAGACGCTCCAGTCGATCAGTTCCCTTACCCAGATGCAGCGCCCTCACGATGGCGGCCGGCAGCTCGGACGCGGGCGGCATGGGACTCAGCAGCACAGTGCGCAGACGCTCCAGTCGATCAGTTCCCTTACCCAGATGCAGCGCCCTCACGATGGCGGCCGGCAGCTCGGACGCGGGCGGCATGGGACTCAGCAGCACAGTGCGCAGACGCTCCAGTCGATCAGTTCCCTTACCCAGATGCAGCGCCCTCACGATGGCGGCCGGCAGCTCGGACGCGGGCGGCATGGGACTCAGCAGCACAGTGCGCAGACGCTCCAGTCGATCAGTTCCCTTACCCAGATGCAGCGCCCTCACGATGGCGGCCGGCAGCTCGGACGCGGGCGGCATGGGACTCAGCAGCACAGTGCGCAGACGCTCCAGTCGATCAGTTCCCTTACCCAGATGCAGCGCCCTCACGATGGCGGCCGGCAGCTCGGACGCGGGCGGCATGGGACTCAGCAGCACAGTGCGCAGACGCTCCAGTCGATCAGTTCCCTTACCCAGATGCAGCGCCCTCACGATGGCGGCCGGCAGCTCGGACGCGGGCGGCATGGGACTCAGCAGCACAGTGCGCAGACGCTCCAGTCGATCAGTTCCCTTACCCAGATGCAGCGCCCTCACGATGGCGGCCGGCAGCTCGGACGCGGGCGGCATGGGACTCAGCAGCACAGTGCGCAGACGCTCCAGCGCGCGCGCCGCGCCGCCCGCGCGCAGCTCGGCCTGCACGCCGTCCAGCACGGCGCCGCGCTCCGACAGCTTCTTGATGGACAGCAGCAACTTGTGTCGCGCGCCCTTCGTCACACCTGTCGAGAAACCTCCTGCGTCAACGTCACGCCGACAGACCCAAACGTAATCATCATTTTATTTAAAATAACTAGACCAGTGTTGCGAACGTGTCGTGAGGAGTTTTGAGTATAAAGCTAGATTTACGGATGGATGGACATATTTAAAACATCATTCTAGGTCAGAATAGGAAATACAATGTTGATCTCGCGAAATCTCGAGCCTTTTTTCGAGACTCAATCTCGTGGGAAGACAATCTCGTTCGAACTCTCGACCAATAAGATCTCAAACAAGATTTCGAGACGAAGCGCGAGCGACTTAGCTCACTTTGCCTCTTGAGAAGCCTTTTTGAATATAATAATTAATGGATTTATAGTGTGCGTGATGTATAAGGGCTCGTTTGTTGTAATGCAGATGATTGTTACTTAAATTAAGGTTTATTTTTTTACGAGATTCTATAATTGTTTTTATTTACAAATTATAAAACGGTTACCCTAAGTAGTTTTCATTTTTAATAAAGAATAAGAAGCTTGTTTAAAAAAAAATGCATTATTTCAAAAAGTAGGCGAAATCGCGATCTCGAAACTTAAAAACGAGACTTAGCCCGATTGCTGGGCGTCATCTCGAATGACCAATCTCGACACCAGACGCAGCATGCGATGTCGAGATAGCATTACCTGAGACAGAATGATGTCAACTTAATTTAATCACCTGATGCTAGGGATTGACACTATTGTCAGCTCACTGTAAATTCACTTCACCTAAGTTTTCACGGTGAGATTTTCGTGGTCGGCTTTTGTGCAAGTGGGCTTTAGGCGCTGAGCGGACTGGACAGTTTGTCCGAAGCGATAATTTCCATACGTTCTATTCGTATGGAAATCTATGTAATAACGTACACGTAGGACAAATAGACTGGTAAACATTCCTGCCATTTCATTGCGGTTTTTCTGTCCGGCGGACAAATACTCCATCGTTTGCTCAGCGCTTTATTATCTTTCAGAGCCAGAAATATGGTATATGGCTATTGTATTGAAAGGGATGACTATTAAGATGTTGGTTAATCGATGTAGGGAGGACTTAGGGAGGAAGAATATTTAATGCGTCGAATTCGATGACGAATAGATCATAGACCATTTGAAAGTCAACAAATTTACAATGAGAACTTTGTCCTGTCGAAAATGCAACTATCACCTTCGATCAATCATAGTACTAGATTCAGGATCAGGAACAAAAACAAGTCGCTGAAGTGGCCACGTTTACACAAACATAAACATTTACATGTCATACTACGAAATATAGAAAAAGGTTTTATAATATTAACATCAGTTCATTATAGACCTTAATACTCAAGCATAAAGTTTAATTACGATTGCAAAATATTTATATGTAAGTCCTTCTGTCATCGGAGAAATGTAAAACCAATAAATAAAAAAACATTTTTATAATAAGTACAAAAATATTTATTCTAAAATGAAACTTAAAGCCTAAGCAATAAGGTTAAAAACATTTTGTTGACAATTTCATGCTTACTCTATTTTGGAACTAGACGTATTTCTTGGTATGACATTTCAATGCTCAGAACACAGTAAGTATTGAAAGACGTAGTGTTGCAGAAATATTTTTTTTAGTCGAAGCATCGTTTTGTATGGCAGTAAATATTTTTGACCGATTTAAAAAAGTAGTAGGACTAAATTAGTACAAAAGTTATTTTTTATAAGATACCTATTGCTATTAATTGTCTGCGGCTTGGCTCATTGTAATCAACCCGTATAAAAACTGGCTGCGTCTACTCATGTATGCGATTTAGAAGTTCGAATAAATATTTGTATTAAATTTAAATTATTTATTTTAATTTTATTTTTGATGTGAAACATCTATAGCCGCGGGTAAACCGATTGTTAGCGTGACGACGCGTCGCCACGCTATATTTCCTTTAAAAAATAGTTTTTGATGTGGACCTTGAACCTAGGATAAATAAGAATGAATTTGCAATGTTAAGCGTCGCTTGCCAAGGTCAGTCTTTGGATGGGTGACCATTTTGAGTATATTGTGTTTTACATTGATTAGCTTGCAACAGTGAAGCCACCATGTTAAGTAGCGCCTGCCAAGGTCAGTCTTTGGATGGGTGACCATTTTTGTTGTGAAACATCCATACCCGCGGGTAAATCCGATTGTTGCCGTGGCAGCGCATGCCGCGGCGACGAGTCACCTCGCTATACGATGGTATGTTTCACATCTGCCAAGCGTCCCGTGATGGTTAAATTTTTTTAATTTAAATTAAACTGCAAATAAGAGTGTATGGTAGGTAAACAACCATGACTGAAGGTGCGTGCGAGGTGGCTGCTTTAACTAATGTACAAGTATCTGGACAATCGTAATCGGTCTTTTTAAGGGGGATGTGCTGCGGCAGCCCGCGAAATTCAAATTTTCTTGCGTTTTTTGCAACTTGCAGGTTAGTGTAAGGTTGTCGATCAAAATATGATTCGCGACAGTAACAAATGTGTATTTACATAATTATAATCATAAGAATCATCAATACATCTCTCTAATTTAGATTTACTCCGGATTGATCTGATTTCGAACCAATCCGGAGGAAATCTAACTTAGAGAGATGAAAAATAACATAATATGATATAATAATACCACAATAACAGTCAATGTTTGTTACAATAGTTGGCGTGTTGTCGCAAACATTCATCAAACAATCATAATATTTGCTAAATGATTTATATTTACTATTAAATTGCTTTTATTTTATGAAAAACACATACATAATGATATAAACTTACCGAAAAAAAGATATTACTTCCAAAATCTTGGTGTTACGGTGGTTATTTACCAACTCAACAACCAACCAACCTCCCAACCTCTTTGTCAACTTTTGAACGCGCACTGTGACAATTTTGACGTCTTAATGTTGGCTATGTTTGGACAATACTAATTTGAAATAAGAGCACAAAAGTTTTTGTGCTCTTATTTTTCGGGCCGTTTTTGAAGCGTTTATCGGGAATCTAGTGCTATTATTGATCGATGACTATCACGATGAATTATTACATTATGTTTGTCATTCAAACATCAAATCATGCATTCAATTATTATTTTATCAGCATATCATGTATACAGGGTTACTGGTAACTCAACGTATTCCTTGCAGGACGTCATAGTAGGGTTAAAATGCAACAAATTAAGCTACCAAATATTCTACCGAAATTCAGTAGTGTTTGAGTTAGTTATATTTTTAGTTTTTTATGAAAAATTCCAGATTAAATCATTTGAAGCCAATTTAAAAATGATTTACGGCGCGACTGTATTGAAATTTAAGTTATTATCATAGTCGATGCCGTAACAGATCATTTTTAATAATTAAAATCAGTTACCTACTATACAAAATATTTTTTTGTCATTTTTGCTATTATTTCATAAAAAATGTTTTATAGTGCAAACATAAATTACTACGCCTGATGTATAATTACTAGGACAATATTCTTGTCTTACCAGCTATCCAAAAAGGCATGAAAGTAAATATAAAATCATGCACTACGTTATGAAAATCGTTTTTGATTTAATACAGGAGTGAGTGCATCTCATAAAATGGTGATTATTCGGGTAATCAAATTAAACCATTTCGTGAACATTATTATTATTTTTAATCAATATCAATTTGTAAACTTTAATTACACACATTTCACGTCTTGTTCAATGTGCAGGCCTCGTTGTCGAATACATGTTCTTATTCGATTCCTTACTTCGGTTTTTGTGATTCTTGATGTGAGCGTTGCCCTCATCTGGTCCGCCGCATCTGTTATTCTCTCACTTAGTTCTTCAATTAAATTTATTGGGGTCACATAAACTAAGACTTTCATATGACCCAGACGTAAAAGTCTAGCGACGCGGCGTCAGATCAAGGCTTCGTGCAGGCCACGGAATCGGCCCACCGCGCCCTATCCATCGGTTTGGATAATTTTCATCTAGCAAGTGTCGAATTGTGTTTCGAAAGTGGACTGGACATCCGTCATGTTGATAAATCATGTTTGCTATTATCTCTTCCGGTACGTCCATCAGCGGTGCTGCTTAATGATTTCTTAGGAAGTCTTCATTCATAAAGTTCCGCATTAAGTGTTTGGGGTAAAAAATGCGGGCCAATTAATTTGACGTCGATAATACTCATCCATACATTAAGCGAAAACCAACGATAGGATGCGGTTGGTTGCAGTTTGTTAGGGTTTTCGTCTGCCTTCAGTACCCAGTAATGTAAGTTGCGGACATTTGTGATACCATCTCGGTCAAAACATTGCTCATTGGTCGACAGGATGTTTTTTAAAGTTTTCGTCATCGGGCTCGGCATTTAGCATAAAACGACAAAATTCAAGCCGTCTCGGCGGATCTCGCACTTCTAATGACTGGACGGGTTGGTAGTGGTATGGACGTCGGGCTGACAAGTGTATTACAGACCAGACTTTCCACTGTGACATACCAAGCTCACGCGCTACGATGTTTGTCGACATGTTGGTGTCGTCAATAAAGCGTTGAAGAATCAGCTCCTCGTCCTCAGCAGTGTATCTCCGGGAACGACCAGTGTCAATTTGCTTCTTTGGACGCTGCCAGTTTCAGATAATCGCTGATAGGTCGATCCGAAGACACTAACGCGTGGAAGTCGGTGGTTGGGAAAGCGTAGTTCATATTCCCACCGTGCCCCAGCAGCGTTATCGTCACAAAGTCCGTAACAGTACATTATGTCAGCGAATTCAGGATTAGAATACGCAGTCATAGTCAGCACTTATGAAGGCACAGCACAGCACAAGAGCAAGATACGCGGCAACAGTTAGGGCAATAGCCAGATATCAAAACAAGAGCTCGCGCGACGTAGAGTTGAAACTAACTAACGCTGACGACCACATTTTGCGAAGTCGCATCCCGTTTTATACCGAATGAACAATAGTGACCAATCACAAAGCTTGCCGAGTGTTTGGAATTCAAGCGCAGGTAAAAACTAGTCGACCTTGAGTCATACCCGAAAAAAAACTGCAAAGCGAGCTTTCCTGCACAAAGTTTAGAAAAAAATTGTGTAACTTGTGTTTGTATTGAAATTCGAATAATACGAAAACAATAGGTTGACATGTCTCGCAATTTTACCTGCTCCCCATATAACTCTTCGCTTCCCTGTCACACATGCAAAAGTATTGCTTACCTTGTTGAATAGCTGTTAGGACAAGGATATTTTCCTAGTAATTTGTACATCAGGCGTAGTATTTTTTTTTTGCACTAGACAATATTTTTTATGAAATTAATGGTAAAAATTACAAAATTTAAAATGCCAAATGTTTAATGTTTAATTTTGAATGTTTTTTTATTTAAATTTAATTTGTTTTATTTGCATTAGTGGTGTTTGCTAAAGTTTTATGAATTTTAGAAGTTTAAATTATTAACAAAGATCTGCTACGACATCAACTGTGATAATAACTTTAATTTCAGAACAAGCGCGCTGTAAATCAATTTTAAATTAGCCTCAAATGATTTTTTTCTGTCAATTTTCATCAAAAACTAAAAATCTAACTAACTCAAAAACTACTGAATTTGGGTAGAACATTTGTTGGCTTAATTTGTTGCATTTAAACCCTACTATGACGTCCTGCAAGGAATACGTCGAGTTGCCAGTAACCTAATATATTCGTGCTTAATTAAAAAAGAAGGACTAATTTGCATTCGAACAAAACAGGTAATATATGTGTGGACAAACACAGAGCTGAAATCTAGCTTTATTCCTAAACAAATTTTTACCCAATTAAGTTACCTAACAAACAAGTCCATGACCTATTTATATCTTAGGGCCACCACACAACAATTACACAGAAATAAATAATAATGAATCAATGGTACATGATTCATACATTTTCAGTGTCAGACAACTATTGTGGTGTATGGTGGGAACAAAATTAATAAACTTGTCTGTTTCCTCTGTTAGTATTAGTACTATAGCTGTGAGTCACTATGCAAACACAGACAGTACAATGAGATATAATTTGTAAGATAGAAGGTTAATGGCTAACATGTAGATATTGTAGATGTTCAACGCGTTTCATGTTTATAAGTTATCATTCTGAAGTTTCTTGAGGAAAATGGTGAATAAGGTTTATGTTTGAATCAAATGGTAAAGCTCGAAATAGTTCATTCAAGTTGTGTATAGAATAATATGCATTGAACTTTTTAAGAACTAAGGCTGAGTTCACACCAATAGTATAGTCGGCCGCAGACTGTGAGCTTCAAGTTCAAAATGTCAGCCACCGACTGACTGTGACGCGTTACGTTTGGTGTGAACAGAGCCTAACTACCATGCACCTCACCTAGGTAGAGAACAATAGAACTTCCAAAAGAATAAGTCATGCAACTCACCTAATTTCTCCAAATACTTTTCATCCATGGTCATCATCTGTTCGTAGCTCATGTTGGTGAACAGCCACACGTACTTGTGCAAGCGCAGACTCTTCAGCCACTGTGCCACGTTGGACATGCCCGGGTGCTCCCCGAAGTTGTGCGAGCGCAGGTCGTCCAGCCGCGTCTCGCTGCCCGTCGTCCCGTACATTATACTAATAGGCCTCATCTGACTCAAACTGTGCTCACTCGACAGTGAAAAACTCCTAGGTTTCTGTACAAAAGGTTCATCACTCAAATTCTCGGCTGAAGAAGACATGTGCATGAAATTACTTGAAGGAGGCGTCAAGCTATTGGATCTCTGTGACTTTGGCTGAGCTATCGTCGCGTCAAAATTCAATTTCTCTCCTTCTATACTTATATCTACGTCTCGGCCATTTTTCGAGAATGATTCTTGTAGTAGGTCGGTACTGAAGTGTTCTACAGTGTCTAGGATGCCTCGGAACTCGACGTTCTTGCCGATGGTTCGTCTGAATGTGTTGTTTGTGCTCCATATGTTCTTGTCCGGCATTAGGCAGGGGTCTATTCTTGGTTGCCACACGCTTTCTGTTCTGTTGCCGGAAATGTGGTTCTCTAGGTATCTTAACCATTGTTTAAGTATCCTGAAAGAGAGTATGATAAAAGTGGTCAAATTATAAGGACGTCAAAAATATTGCCTTGAAATTACATGAAGGTATATTGAACTTACCAGTAAACTCCCACAATTTTACAATCTACCTTCAATATAGGTCCCGTCACGTAAAATGAACGCTGAGCGACATGGAGGGGATGTGTTACCATGGGGGTGTGTGTGGGGATGTGTGTGGGGATGTGTGTGTGGGGAATATTATATACAATTACTATTACTTTATTTTAGGCTATTGTTTTATAATATAAGTGTAATAGTTTTATTGTAGAATCATAATACCTAGGTACTTGCTACTTAGTACTTTGGAATAGGCTGGAATTAAATTAATCGCTCAATGCGCAGGTACGGCCAGTGTTCTTTTCACGTGACGGGACCTGTACCTACCCTTGATCATTTCAGTGTTGTGGTGCCCCAGTGGTTAAGATCTCGTCTCTCATGCACGAGGTTGTGGGTTCAAATCGGAGCAAATACCAGTGTGACTTTTTCAATTCATATGCACTTAAGTTTACCTTGGACAACACGGACATTGGTGAAGGAAAAAAACGTAGAAACAGACTTATACTTAATAAGTCAGAAATCACCAATCCACCTTGAGCAAGTGTGGTGACCAATGCTAAAGCCTTCTCTGTATGAGAACAGGGCTTTGCCCTGCAGTGGGACAGTAATAGACTGGTACGGGTTTGTCATGATTGGTCGACACAACCATTAATCGACATATACGATTGGTCGACTCAACTATTGATCGACAATAACAATTGGTCGACATTACGATTACCATTTAGTAATAAATTTTCTATAAGCAAAGAAATTCAGAGGCTTCGAGTAAATCGAGATGGGCTCCTACTTCTGGGCGGTTTAAAAAAAAATAACCACGAAGGGGACGGCGGAGTCTTTCATACCCCGCCATCCCCTTCTAACCTAACCTGTCCGAGTCGGGGTGCCCCGAGTCCCGAGCTCGCTTCGCTCGCTCTTGCATCCTATCCCCGATTGTGTAGCGTTGTCGGCTAATCGTAATGTCGACCAATTGTTATGTCGATTAATGGTTGTGTCGGTCAATCGTTACTGTCGGTCAATCGGTTGTCGACCAATCGTTACGTCGACCAATCGTTACTTCGACCAAACGTTTGTCGACCAATCGTTAGTATCCCACTGGTACTACTTACCCTTGGTCATTATGCGTAAGCGCAGGATGCACGAGCAGATACGACAGCAGCTGTCGGCACAGCTCGGGCACGACGGACGAGCGGCGCGGCGCGTCCACGCAGCGCTGCACCAGCGCCGGCGCCGCCGCCACGTACACGTCCTTGCAGCGCTCGTTGTCCATGCGCAGGAGGGGCAGTAGCCCCAGCAGGCGGTGGAGACGCTCACAACCTGGACATAAAATACAAAAAAAAATTGGTTAGAAACACAGTACAATTTAAAAAAAACTTAATACATCATTGTTAAGTTATTACTGTTTGTCTTTAATATACTACTGGTTATGTTCAGTTACAAATAAAATAAATTAAAATTATATAGGAGCCTTACACGTCAGACTTATACAAATTCCTTGGTCTCCACACTAGCAATCCCTGTCCTGGGGTCCGGTCTCTTCCCAGGTGAGGCAAAAAAAATCATATTTAGGTGACACGGCAATGTTGTTACTGCTGTTGGTTTTTATTGCAAGAATGTGGGCATTTTGTGGGCTCAAGATAGGAGTAAGGCATAAAAAACAAGCAAGTGTAAAAATATAAACTTTATCATAAACTTAGTTTTTCATAAAAAAAACACTCAGTGCCTTATATAAAATAAGGTCGGTAAGAGAGGAGAAACATAGATAATAATGTGCCAATGGTAAACAGGAAATGACATAAATTTTCAAATATGGGTCTTCTTCATATGCAGTTAATGCACCTTCTTATCACAAGAAACCGAACTATCTTAACCCAGTTGATTTGGCTATTAACTTTTGAATATAGGAATTTTACACACAGGAACAATTTTGTTTTGATAAACTGGTGTCTTTTGGTTTTAAATAATTGATGGTCTAGTGGCCTACCTGTTCCAAAATAAACTTATTAATAAAACAGTTCATAATAATTACTATACAGGTACTAAATATGACCATTCATAAAGCATAATGAATGAATCAAATTAATTTATGGAAGGAGTAAAAACAAACTACATTTTAAAGAGTCAATGCCATACCTATATTTAAGAATAAATTGTGAGCAACATAGGTAGGAAGGCAGTGGACTATATATTAGGCTATTATGACAGTTGAATATTTATTAGTTTGTGTAAATTTATATGCTTGGTTTCTTTTTTTAAGACACTTCTGCTCAACCCTTCTGGAAATACAGGCATGATGTTATGTGTGAGTGTAATTTATTCTTAATTATTAAGAGAAGCATGCAATGCCTATGTGAATAAGTAAATGTTTGGTGAAAAACAAGGGTATGTGGTTAGTGAGAAAATCATATTTGATTTGAACCTGGTACTCACACATTATCAAGTTACCAGTGAATGCTGTGAATGAGTAATGTGTCTGACTATTAATGATTACTCATACTCCGCTAACCTCACAATTACTTTTTTAGGAATAATTATGAATCAAAGCATACAACTTTAATAAGATGTTTACTTGCACAAAACCAGCATCAGAGGCCATCTCTGTGTAGAAAGATATTTTTTTGCCAGTTTTCAGCTTTATTTTATCAAATTTTGTGAATCATAAAGGCCTTCTTTAGGGATATAACAAATCGCGATTATAATTGTAGTGAACAGGCTTCTTTTGAATATGCTAGCTAGCTGCTAGATGTTACATGATTTATTATTCTAGATTCTTTTATTAAGATTTCTGTAATTATGTATAATGTAATGTTGATTGGAAGTTCCATAGTAGCTTATACTAGGAAAGTCCTTCCAATCAATGTTATAAATATAACTTATGGTAGGGTGCCTGTGAATCAACTGATAAAAACTTTTATGAGGTAGGTTGTCAACTATCAGAAGATTTATATTTTAATAAAAATTTAACATTGGCTACACTTGCTGACAAAGCAAGCCTTCTGACCAAGCTATACAATTATGATCCTGTTATGAACAGTTCTTTACTCACATTCGCCGTATAAGGAAAACAAGATCAGAAACATGACTGAGCGTACAAGTAGTGGTACATACCGTCGTCATCGTCGTCGTCGCGCACGAGCAGCAGGCTGGCCAGCTGGAGCTCGTCGTTGGCGTCGCGCTCCAACCGCTCGTCCTCGACGTGGCTGCGCAGCGCCGCCTCCACGGCCCGCTGCACCAGCTTCAGGCCCGGCCACGGCACCCGCCGCGCCAGTGTGCACGCCAGCACCGTCTGCTCGCATGCACCCCATTGCTCGAACACCCCAGCTACACCTCCAAGCTGCTCGTTAAACGTGCCGTTCATCGTGAAAACAGCATAGCAAACCCAAAATATCAGATTTGTTTGTGTTCTACACGTCAGTAGTACGTGACAGCTGATCGTTGGGACACTTTTTGACCCCCTTGGAGACAAGCGGTACACGAGGAGTTAACGGTGTTGAAAGGGCCGCAATTATGTCGTGTAATGGGAACGTTAATTTAGTAATAAAATTACAGGTAGATTCAAAAACATCAATATTGTTTCGACGGTCAATCAGTTTATCAAAATCCAAAATGGCTGACCACAGATAACAAAATGTTTGCACTTTTTTTTTATGACAACTGATCGAAGTGCAATTTCCAGAATAAAATTAAAATAAAAAGAGACATTATGCTTTTAAAAAAAAATGCAAAGACATTTAACTTAATACTTGTGACGTTTGAAGCAAAAGTACTAAGCATGCACGGTTTATAGAATTCACAGGTTTTTAGTACTACTACATGGCGCTAGATGTCAGAAGTTACCCTTTGAGAATGAAAAGCTTAGTACTGCTACTTGACACTAGATATCAGAAGTAGCGTTGAAAATTGTGAGAGATAAATTTTGTCGTTTTCGAAACTTGGTATCTTTCCTGTTTACATGTAATTATCGAAAAAAACAAATTTCATGTTCGTCTGAAAAATACAATTATACACGTATCAAACTTGTTAAATACTGTGTATTTTCATATTTTAACAACCAAAGGGATAAAATATTGCTTAGTAAAAAATAAATAAAAAATAATTATTAAATAAATACAAAGTAAATAATAATAATAATCATGGTGTAGTAGTGGAAGATGATAAGGTTGCTTCAGTAAGTAGTCAGTGCAACACCCGATTGAGGAGCGCACTGTAGGATGCATTTCGTGAGTACCTACAGATCCACCCCGACCGAACATAGATCCCGATTACCACGCCTACCTATGCACAAAAAAAATAGGGCGCTGGTGTGATAAATAATAAATGATTTTATTTCTGTAAGTAGGTTTGTACAAACAATCTACACGTCAATCATATTTATTAAACTAGATGAGGTCGGCGTTTTGTATCTGACTACTCTGAGAAGAAAGGCCGAAACAAACTCAGAGGTCACAGTCTCTTTTAAAGTCCAGACATAGTCTTGCTCAGATCATGTGAAGACTATGTAGATTGGTATTTGAAATGGTCTTTTGAGGAAACAACCACACAGATTGAGTGGACCTGTCCAGTCAGTGCACGCATTTGTCAGTAATCGTACAGCTCAACTCAGGAAGTCAGGACTTAAGTAGCTCAACGATTCGACGAACAATACCAAAAGAAAGGACATTTGGGTAGGCCGCATAAATTACTCAAACTGCCAGATCATGATTAAAATTAACTGTGAAAGAAAAAAAAAAGCAATGACCTACATAGTCCTCACATTCACAATAATTTAAATAACGTATGTGTTCCCTGGACTCGCAGCTTAAGAATATGTTCGAGAGAAGCCAGAATCTCGTTGATACACATTTGATCCTGTATTGCGGTGCTGTTGCGGCATGTCGTTTAGCTAACGTCAGGTTCCCAAACTGACGAGGCTACTCGACCAAAACCAGCCGTATCAGCCTGGTAGTGCAGAATCGAGCGTCATATCGATGGGGCCAGGGTACTCATCGGCAAACTGTACTGCTTCAGGGAGGGCAATACACGACCAGGAGTGATGCGCTTTGTAAGGCGGGCATTCTCGGGGACTGGAATCATACAGAGCGCATCGACTTCCTGAAGCAGAAAGTTAGTGCATGGGCGAGCCGTATTCGGCGGTATTAGCGGCGGGTTGACCAGCACACACAGAATCGCATGTTCCAGAGCGATGCGAGATGGGTATATAGAGCTTGGGAGCGACCTAAACAAAATCACACAGACAGATGAGTGCCACCCGGATGATGCCGCCACGAGTGCATTCTGGCGCAGCCTCTGGTCGGTTCCCGTCTATCACGCTGAGACTGGATGCAGGATGTCGGGCGAGTGTGTGGAACTATACCAGACATGGTACCAGTACTAATTACGCCATTAGACGTTGCCAGAGCAGTCAGTCCGTTACCGAATTGGAAGTCACAGGGACCGGACGGATTGCACAACTTTTGGTTGAAATGGCTAACTAGTTCACACACCTGCCTGACATCTCAGTTCCAGTAATCCTTAGAATCTGGGTCGCTTCCACAATTTCTAACAACAGGCGTTACCCACCTGCTCCATAAGTCGGGTAGTCCAACGGATCCCAAGAATTATAGACCGATCACGTGTTTGTCGACGGTCTATAAACTTCTTACATCCATTTTGAGAGCCAAAATTAAGTCGCACATTGAAAATAACTCAATTACCAACACCACCAACCAACATACCAACTGTTATTATGTACACATTATGGAATGCAATAAAGTATTGAGTATTATGTCAGCCTCTCAAAATGGATGTAGGAACGAGTCCCGAGGTAATAAGGAGCTACTCCTCATCGATATGGCCATAAGCCAACAGGTTCGTCGCTCCCAAAAAGGATCTGTGGACATGCTGGATAGAAGCAAGAAGGTATTAATTAGTCTTCTTTCAAGCGGAAACACGGTGCGCGCCTTCAATGGTAGGGTCAGGCCGGTTTTGATGTACTCTTTCGGCATACTCAAATGGACTCGAGACCGAACTCGACGCCCTGGATAGGAGGGTGCGTACACTGCTGACCGCAGATCAGATGCATCACCCACGATCATCAGTGATGAGACTGTACATAACGCGGAAGTGCGGGGGTCGGGGCTTTTTAAATGCAAAGACCCTCCACAACCGCGAAGTGTGCAGTCTCAGGGAATACTTTTTAAAAGCCGAAGTGGGTATACACCGTGCTGTGGTAGCAGTGGACAAGGGACTCACCCCGCTCTCCATGGCTACAGAGAACTGGCGCAAATCTGTGGTACTTACTACCGACGACCGCAAGGAGGTATGGCAAAGCAAGAAGCTTCACGGACTTTTCTATAGGGCTCTTCACGAGCCCGGTGTAGATTTCTTAGCATCCGGTTCCTGGCTACGTTTTGGTGAATTTTTCGGGGAAACTGAAGGTTTCGTCTGTGCAATTATGGACGAAGTTATCTTGACGAATAACTACCGGAGACATATTATGAAAGACGGGACGGTTGACGTGTGTCGGACATACCATCGTCCGGATGAGTCCATCAGACTTAGTATCTCTGGTTGTCCTCGTTTAGCTAACGGCAAGTACTTGCACAGACATAACCAAGTAGCCAGGATTATTAACCAGCAACTTGCTTTGAAATATAAACTAGTCAAACTAAAACTCAAAGCATTTATTTCAAATAAACCAATTACAGGCACTTTAGAATTGTCAAAGGGTCAGTCAATTAGAAAAATGAAGCTAGATGCCCATTCCAAAGCGTAGTAGGTACCTATGGAGAAGAACGGGTAAGAAACTCCATGGACACTCTTTTAAATCAACATAGTTACAAAAAAAATTGTTTACATCATTCATGTTGAAATTAAAAATGTGAGAACGATGTAGAGAGACGTGCACGTTAAAAGCGTCCGTAATAAAAAGACAAAAGCAATTCAAATATTAAATTAAATTAAAATAAGCCGTAGCAGCCAAGAGATGACCAGTCCCTACTGACGGCGCCCGTTCACGAACATGACGTATGGATCAGCACCGTTCAGCTCAACCATTTTGAAGGGAACTTAATGATCCAACACACAAGCCACCACCAGCGAGACATTTGAGTGAGCATGACATACTCTCAGCCCCCAGGCCATTCAAGTCAATAGAATAGAATAGAATTTTCTTTATTAGAGTAACCAAGACTCAACAAAATTGTTAGTAAAACTTACGACTATGTTAGTAAACAGAGACACTTATTATAAACAAAAGTGAACACGTGAATTGACACCATTTATTTGGACTTTTTGCTGTCTATCATTTAAATAAGATTCTACTAAGCTGAGCGCAAGTTTATCTAGTCCGTAATGCTCAAGTTTTAAGAGCAAGGTTTCGTGTTCAACGCAGTCAAATGCCTTGGAGAGGTCACAAAAGATTCCTATGGCATCTTGGGCCTCCTCCCACGCTGTAAATATGTGTTTTAATAAAGTGACAATGTGTGTCACACTTGTTGATTCTGAGGTACCATATTACAAGTATGTGCCCGACCCAGTTCTCGACAATGACCATTTTACGTTGTACTGGGATCGGTCTATCATTACTGACGGGATTATTGTCGCCAATATGCCTGATATAGTGGTGATAGATCGATTAGCGCGCCGCACAATGATTATCGATATTACCATTCCGCATGATGAGAACCTCGTGAAAGCTGAGAAAGAGAAGCAAATTAAATATCTCGACTTAGCACACGAGGTTGTTGACATGTGGAATGTGAGCTCGGCTGTCATTGTGCCGATTGTCGAATCGGCCACTGGCCGAAATCCTCGATCAACATCACTCAAGGCTCTCGTTAGGCGTTTGGGTCAAGGGCCTGATTCAGACGGCAGTACTCCTCGATACGGCTCGCATCGTGAGGAGGTTCCTGTCTCTGGAGCCCTAACCACGGGTAACTTGGACCCTGCTCCCGATACCGGCGGAACACTATTTTTTATATTTTTAAATGGTTTTTCTGTTTTTATAAAAATATTTAAAATGTATCTATTTAAGAATGTAAATAAATAAACGACCTAATAAATAATAATAATTATTATATATAATAAATATATATATTGGATAATAATTCATTAATTATGAATTGAACAGTAGGTAATGTTATGTCATTAAATGATACAAGTTTTATGTAGGGTATTATCAATTTACCCTCAAAATACCATCTTATTATAATATGCTAAAGCGAAAAATACACTGTAAAATACGTGTAAAAACTTGAAATTTGCGAAAGATTCAACCGAAGTTCCGCAAGGAAAGTTTCTGTATTTTATTGAAAAATAGAGGGGCAATTGAAAGATACATGTATTTTATATGTTATTTTCAACGCTAATCAGAAGTAACACTATGAAAATGTGTACGTTTTTATTTTCTTTTGATTTTGTCAAGAAAGTACCCACACTAAAAAATAACTTACGTACCTACCATCGATGTATTTCGTCGCTTAAGCGAATTGATAGGGAATTTCTCGAGGAGGCCGCAGTAATCCTGCCCTGGGTCCGGGAGTCACAGTCGAACCAACCCGTCGACGTCGAAGAAGTAGGTTATTAACGTTATACCAGTTAACTACTTTAGTGAGGGCGCTGTTTACATTGTCAGTAACCAGCTGCTGACGTTGGGGTTTAAATAAAAGTGAAGTGTCGTCTGCAACAACATTAAGTATATCATGTTTATCCTTTGTGAGGTAAGGCAAGTCATTTGTTTAAATAAGAAATAAACATATACCAAAAATTGAGCCCTGGGGGACCCCCATTATTACTACAGATCCAGGTGATCTTTTTCCGTTATCATCAACTCCCTGAATCCTATCACTTATGTAAGAAGTAAGAAGATCCAGAGAGGCGTTCCGGATTCCGTAGTGGTGCAGTTTCCTGATTAATGTTTCTTATAGAACACAAACGAATGCCTTGGACAAATCGCAAAAGAATCCCAAAGCATCGCATTTGTCCTCCCATGCATTATACCATATACATGTCCTTAAAGTTCTACTCCGGCATCAGCAGTCGAACGAACCCTTGTAAAATCGAACTGTTTGTTATGCAGTAATTTGTGTTTACTAAAAAAAACTTTGCATTTGATAAAAATAAGTTTTACAAAAATTGTACTAAAGGTAGGTAGCACTGAAATAGGTTTATAATTAGGAGGGTCTGATGTACTACCCGATTTAAACAATGCTATTATTTTACTGTTTTTCTTAGGATCAGGAAACTCACCACGGTCAATACAATTATTAAAAATAACAGCTAAAGTAGGTGCTACAGTGTTTATAATCTACTTAGCAACGTCCACAGCATTACCCCATAGATCTGCGGTATTTTTTAACATTTAACGTGTGAAAGGTTTTATTTATATTTTCAGGTCACATATTGGAAATGAAATTCAGAATCACAAACAGGAACGTTTTCTATAAGTAAAGACTGCAGTGGTGGGTGACGAGTTTAGAGATTTAGTAGTCGATACGGGAATATCTGCAAAGAGATTTTCAAAGGCCGCGGCGATTTGTGAATCTGATTTTATTATATTGTAATCAATATCAAGGATGTAGTTACTACATCGGTTGCATGACCTTCCCGTTTCGCTATTCATGATACTTCATGACATTTTAATTACATTACTACAATTTTAAATGTTTGAACTCAAATAACGTGACTTGGCCATACTACAAACTTTTTAAAATTATTTAGAATAATTTCTTAACATATAAATTAAACTCAGCTTGGCGGGCGAGTCGTAGGCTGAGCTACGGGGGAGGCCGGTGAAGCGGGCGCCTGGGTTCACATCTGTACCGGACGAGAATAAGGTCTGGTACTCGCTGGCTGCTCCTGTTTAGCCGTCGCCAGTCTCGCCAGTGAGAGGCGGGGGCCGGATGTGGAGGTGCGATAAGCTGGCACAGCTTTGGGTGTCCTGGTGGGCAACTCGGAAGCAGCCCCAGTGGGCGCGGGTGGTAACGCGAAATGCTGCGGTGCGACGGCGCGAGCGGCGGGTGCGCGGGGGCGCGCGGATAGTGCGGGGTTTGTGCGCAGTCAGCGCAGGGTATGTGGGAGGCGCGGCAGTGCGCGCGACGGGTGCAGAGGTGTGCACGGATGCGGATTATACGCGCCCGAATGGAACTGGAGTGCGCGCACGCGGTGCGCGGCCTGGGTTCGCGGTGGGCCCCGGGGCCTGTATTGGCACCAGGTGGAACGGTGCGGAGTGGATGGTCAACGCGTGCTGGCGGCTAGACCAACGGCGTTGGCGCATCGCGCGCTGGCGCCTATGACGACGGTAGGCCAGCAGGTACAGTGGCGCTCGCTCCCCCACCCCCGTCTTCTCTCTTCTCCCTCTCCTCTTCCTCGGGCTGTAGGTCCGGCTGGCGGCGCACCAGATGACGCAACGCTGATGTTCGGCAGTGACGTGGTCCGGTCCAACGTCGGACGGGTCTCCTGGGCCTCGGCATCGCGGTCCAGAGAGCTGCGCTTGTCGGTCTTCGGCATTCCGGGGGCGTGCTGTTTGCGTAAGATGGCTTGTGGAAGTTGTGGACGACCACGAGCCAATCCACTCGGTGTTTGCTTGTGCAACAACCGTTTTTATACGCCTACTTACTCAGTAGCGGGAGTTATGAATCACACAACACGTGCGTTTGCAGTTGCAGCCGCACGTTTCGATTTATTTATTTATTTATTAAAACTTTATGCACAAGTAAAAAAATACTCTACAAAGGCGGACTTAATGCCTGAGGCATTTTCTGCCAGTCAACCTTAGGGTGATGCAGAGACTAAACATGGCAGGTGCAATATACGGGATAGATAGCTTGGAAATACCTATAAAATACAAGAATAAGTATTAATACATAAATACTAATACATATATACATACATACATATAAACAAAATAAACTTTGTCAGGAGAAATAACGATCGGTAGAGGAGAAAACAAATCCAGGAAATCAACGCTGAAATGATTCGGCCAACTTCTGACGGATATGCTCACGTGCCTTCACTTTAAAAGATAACCGACTGGTTGCCATCTTGATGTTCAGAGGGAGCGCATTCGAAAGAAAAACCGCCTGGACAAAGAAAGAAGAATGAATGAAGCCAGAACGGTGAGAAGGACATCGTAGAAGACGATTGTTGGGGGAACGAAGATTTTTACTTTGAGCAGAGCATAAATATTGAATTTGGGAAGTCAGGTAAGACGGAGAAGTGGGTTTGTCGAGAATGGAGAACAACGTGGTCAGTGCCCTCAACTCTCTGCGCTGACGAATGGGTAACCATTTTAAACGCAGTATGTGCGCAGACACATGGTCATACTTACGAAGATTGAAAACAAATCGAATGCAATTATTGAGAAGGCGGTCAAGTTTATTGAGGAGATCTGCATTCAGGTCATAGTAACACACATCACCATAGTCAATAACGGGAAATATTAGAGACTGTACAAGCATCGCCTATACGTGTGACGGGAGAAGGTTTTTCAATCGATAAAGCGACCGCAACGTTCCGGTGACTTTTTGACTTACAGTCGTGACCTGCTTTCGCCAGTCAAGACAAGTGTCTACATGCAGACCAAGATGCGTTTTACAGTGAGCACAAACATACCTACTTACTAGGTTTTTACCTTAGAATAATAACGCCTAGAAACCTAGTACGAGTGCAAAAAGTGAGGCAACTAAAACCGAGCCATTACTGCCATTAGTGGCTTACCTCTCTCGGCGAGCTGTCAGTACTCAAGGTCACGTTCCGTGGAACACAGCTCGCGAGTAAATAATTTAAAATGGGTTTGTAGCGTGAAAGGATGTCATAGCACTTCAGGAAAACAAAGAAAATGTGATCAAATTACATTTCACAAGTAAATACTTACATTTTATACACAATTTTTACGTAAATCGATCATCAAACAAAAATTCTAATGACATAACTTATCACAATACAGTGTTGCTATTTGTGAGGAAAAAAATACCCACATTGCTTTCAATTTTGTTCTAACGTTTGTTTAGCAAAAATAATTGTTTTTGATGTACCTACTACATAGGCCATTGAATACAATATCACATTTTGCCAGTTTCGAGAAACTAACTTGGCTTTAGGTAATTTTTGTTATATCTCAAAAAGAGTAAATACTTTAGGAGACGTTGAGTCAAAGCGGAAACTCTTTAGGAAGCAGTTGTAACTGCAAGGTTTTTAAATCATAAGCATAAACTGCTGGTTCGAAGAGTGGTAAAATAAAGATTACAATATTATTGATTAACATGTTTATGATTTTTGTAATTTTCTCATACATACCTTTTTTACATGTCAGCGATTAATACATGCCGATAATATTATTATAACACATCATTCACACATCAAACATTCTAAACGCATTGAACGATATCCCATTCTTCATGTGAATAATGGTTCATTTATTTCCTTTTATTTTTAAATAAATTGAATTTTACCTTCTGTAAAAATATGTCTTATTAAATGCAAATTCATCTTCGTCTTATCCAGTTCCTGATAATATAAAATACTTGTCTTGATTTGATCCAGCAACATACTAGTGCGTTTCCCCATTTTTTTGTGTGTAACACAAATACAGCTTTCAGTGATACCATTACCAGGCCGGTAATGGTATCACTGAAAGCTGTATTTGTGTGCGTTTGAGGAACTTAGACACATTCGGCTCACGCACACAAAGAAAATGAAGTGGACACACGATATCGGTCGTGTTTTGTTCTAGACGCGCCTTCTATGCGTTATTATTCTAAGGTTTTTACATTTATTCATTTTAGAGTTTTATATTTCACTAGCTTTTGCCCGCGGCTTCGCCCGCGCGGAGGTTGGAAATTATCCCACGGGAACGTACTACCGGGATAAAAAGTACCCTACATGTTAATCCAGGTTATAAACTATCTGTTTTCCAAATTCCATCCAAATCCGTTCAGTAGCTTTTGTGTGAAAGAGTAACAAACATCATCCATCCATCCATCCATCTATCCATCCTCACAAATTTTCACATTTATAATAGGTATTAGTAGGATTAGTAGGATAGGATAGAAAGTAGGATTATACATCTATATTGTCTACCCTATTTTTAAGTTATACATTCTGACAGTTTTTTTTGTGAAAATTAGATGATTTTGCACCGATTTTTTTTTTCCAAGCGCAGCGTACAACTGAAGACTGTCGCCTAATCTTTTGACCAAGTGGAGCGCTTACTCTGCGACCAATTCAGTAGATAGGTACTTATTGAACCTTAAGTTCATAATTATAAGAAATGGAAATCATTGGTATTATTGTAGTGCGTGTTCGTTTGCCACTAATATGTCTATTTAGCAATTTATGGACAATAGTGGACGCAATACTTTGGTCAGAGGGTCGTCTTAGGGGCGGAGTTAAGATTTTCTACTCCAGTGCCTGCGTACCTAAAGTCGGTGTGGAAGCTAAAAAGTTAATACTTAGGTAAGTACCTACCTATTTTTAACCATTTTACATAGGTGGTAAGTAAGTAGGTAGCATTATCCTGGATACATTCGGAAAATCTGCATTCAATTTGTTTCTGTTTTTTTTGTTTGTCAGCGACCAAAAACAACATATCTTCAAAATTAACAATCATCTCAGTCAACGGAATCTCAACTTCTGAAGACCTAATGTTTGACTCAGACACGCTTATTATTGTATTAATTAGTTGCAAGTCAACGTTCTCGGAACTAACCCTGAAAACGCAACATGCAAATTGTATACGTGTACCTAATCTGCATTGTGCACATTTGCAAAGGACCAACCCTTTTATGCACCGCGGAAGACAATGCGACGTTTTGCAAGTTTGCAAAGTAGAACTTTCTCTGGGACAATAAAACCGTTATTTTCGCTGTAAGTATATTACCTATAAGTAGGCGACAGGGAGTGTCGCCTGGCGAAATACAAAACACAGAGCACATTTTATATAGGCTACAAAATGGTTGAGCTGGATATACTTAGAAGCAACATGAATAATGTGGATGGATTTTGTAATATCTTGATTTATATGAGTATCATGGAGTTTCTTGCCCGTTCTTCTCCATAGAGATCTATTTTTTGGAAAGGGCAACTAGCTTCAACTTTCTGCCTAACTGACAGTTCAAAAGTGCCTTTAAATGGTTTAATTTAAATAAATGCTTTGAGTTTGAGTACCACCGTACCGAACCGTCCGTCCGTCCGATACCTAATCTGTGTAAGTAACTATAGTCCTCTGTTACAGACTTATTTTTTATGGAAACTTAAAAATTATTTCTGAGTGAAAGGATGGCTCACCATGTTAAAATCCCTGAAGCATAACTTATTTTTCTGCTTAGACTAACCCCATACTTCTTATTAACAATATATTATATAAGTATATACCTACTTACTTACTTATTTATTACTACCTACCTACTTGTAAATTCCGGTAATTATATAGGGAAGTAGCTAGGTACCTACTTTCACAACCATGCCCAATCCTTGACAATATGAGTATGGATTAAGTGTGCACTAATTTAATGGTGATACCTATGTGTTTAGATTTCACAATTATTTAATTAAATTTCCAATAAGTGAAACTATCGCGTGCGTAAAGATAACACGAATCCTTTCAACGAACAAACATTCTCAGCTTGTTCAACCCGTCACTGCCGCGGCGGCCGCCATCAGCCACGATAGCCGCAATAGCCGCCACGCGCCCAATGTTTTTACAGCCTCGGATCACGTGAGAAATGTGTAGGAATAATAATGTGATCAATTAAATGTGGTCAAACCCTACTTTTGCGAGTAAATAATTTGAATTCATTATGAGAAATCGTGTTTAAGGTTCTAGTCAAATGAAAAGAAAAAGCAACGATTCAATTTTATTCAAGCGAGATCTAATGAAGATAAGTACCTATTACTTCTTCCAACATTTGACAGTAATTTCTGCACATTATCCGGAAACCATAAATAATAACTTCAAAGAAATATCGCTTGACCGGCGCGGCGGCGCACGCTTTCATACGGATCATCAGTGCGTTAATAATGTCGCAACTGTCGCGGTTCGGACATGAGCGTCGACTTTTTGTCGTACAGTCGTATTGTCTGGCTCAATACTACTTCCGATAAAGTACTAAGAAGTATTCTATTAGTGATGTCGCAGTAGTCTTTACTTGAGCCCAAAGATACCAGCAAGCTTACAGGAAAAAAAAACTTTTATCTGGCTTTATAGATTTTAGGGCGAATTATTTTATTGTCTAAGTAGTAGGAACCTAAGTTGGAAGGAAAGTGCAGCTTTCTTACCTTCTATTAAAACAATCAGCAAACTATACCTAGTAAGACCTATGGACGGCCAGGCATTTCATAAAAATTGGTGTTATTATTATTGCTATTGTTTAACAACTAAAAGGTATTTAATCCGGTAAATAAAATTAAGTTACTTATGGTCACATCGCCATAATTCTAAGATTTCTAGAAAATAGTGAATTTAGGATAATCAGATTTTTGAACATTGACGGAATCAGAGTGAAATCAGTACAAATGTTACAGACACTAGTGTTGATCCGAAGTTCTGATGAAGGTTTGGATTTATCAGGATTCGGCAAGTAAAAAATTAAGTCATGTCGGCAACACTTATGATTTTATCGAGTGAAAATAATGCTGTCTTAATTTTTATTTTAGTAATTACATACATTTAGTAAGTACAGTCGCCAGCACATCAAGTTACCACGAACTATCAGACTTTCTCATTCGATTTTGAACTTAATATGAACTAAAATGTTCATGTTAAGTTCAAAATCGTTTGGAGAAATTTGACAGTTTCGTGTAGCTTAACCTGCTGGCGACTGTACCTAGTTTATTATAATAATAGGAGGGTGTTTATTGTATTCTTATTGTAGTTGGTTAATTTTATTACTTAGTTAGTACCTACCTATTATCTTTCTATACAATATTTTGAGGAAAACCAGAAAGCCCTTCCAACAGTAGGTAATAATAACACCGTTAACTAACTTGCACGCGGAAGGGCTGCAATTGACAACCAAATGACGATCTAATCCGTTTTGTAATTTACGTACGTTTGCACTACAATAACTCTTATTCCTATTAGGCTAAAGTTTATAATAATAGTTGGTAAATGAAAGCCAATGCAGCTGTGTTCAAAAATTATTTGTTCCTTAATACGATCTTTTCAGAGATGACGCAGGGAACACCCCTTATATAATGGTCAAAGCTAAACTTAATCAATGATGTTAGTTCCGAAGGGACTAAGATATAACTAAAACGGTACCTAAACCATTTTAGCTTATAACTAACTTAAAGTTTGTTACGTTTTTTGTGGTTGTTTGTCAGGCCGCATGCAGGCTCGGCTAATAACGTTATGCCACCATAATCCTTCAAGATTGCTAGGAATTGACAATGTTACGGATAAAACTAACTGACACGACGATGTGCGCGTAGAATACCGAATAATTTCTCTACAGTTAAATTTACAGCAATCACATAATCTCAAACTGATTTTGTAGGCAATTTAACTTTCTATTTTCTGATGTAATCTTAATAGGTAAGTCATTAGGTAGGTAAAACCCTAATTAATTATTAAGTACTACCAACCTATATCGACTGAGACTAGGCTGGAAAACAAAATCATTAGCGGAGCGTTTATGATTGAATAATTAATCACATAACAATAGAATCACCTAATTACTATCAATACTTACCTCGAATTTCATTTTAACGTTATGTTCATTTACTCCATTCAAAAAATCCGAAAAAAACCCGTAAATCATCCAACACTCGAGGTCCGGTAGGGCGGCTACCTGCACTCAACCCTTTCCCCCGGGGGTGGTCACCTAGGCCCCTCCTCTTTTAAACGACACTCGCTCGCCAAAATAGACGGACATTTGTGATTTGCACGTCAAGTAGACAAGTTCTCAACATGGCCCTGTGGACTCCTTACGCGCAGGAAGCTGCTTTAGACTTGAGTAAACACGCGGTGAAGGTAGAGAGAGCGTCTCCTCACACCGCGTCTAGTGCTCCTCAATCTCCACCTCTATCGAGAGTGTACCCTTCGTACTCGGAATCCCAGTACTACGTCACGTACCCGTACCAGCAGGCTACATATGCAGTGCCATCGACAATGTCTCCCGACTCAATCGGGAGCTGGTCGCATAGCAAACCGAACGCACCCTCACCACCGGAATCACCCGAGTTCTACGACTCAGAATCCCTCAGTGACGACGTGGAATACCAAGCGTTTGAACGAGATGCCCTGCGAGCGATGGCGGAGAAGAACGGAGGTACATTACTGGGTAACAACCCGAGAATGCGGAGGGCGGTGCAGACGAGCCAGGCCGCTGACGACTCGTACAGGAGACAACGAGAGCGGAACAACTACGCAGCCAAGCAGAGCAGAGACAGGAGGAAGCTGAGAGAGGTACGACTGGCATTCCAGGTGACTTATTTGAAGAAGAAGATGGCAGATTTAAGATCGAGATTGACCGCCGGCGTCTGTGGACGCTGTCGACAGATGTGCGAGTGTTGATAAACAAAGTATTCAGTGATCGGACTTCAAAGTGTGTGAAGCTTACCTAGCAATGGTCTTGTACATAGTGTGAATATATAAAATATCGCAATTAAATAAGTCTGTCGGATGTTATATAATTTAAATGGATTATATAAAGTGTCGGTAGACCAAATTGAATTTAATGATTAGTTACAAACTGAATGGATTGTATTTATTTTTGTGCAATTGTGTGAACGACATACCTATTGTATAAATTAGTTATAGTGTATAAAGAAAATTTATAGGCGATAAAAAGTTTCTTTTTTTCACTGTGGTACTTACCCACCTAATTACTTTTTTTGAAGAGAATGTATGTAGGTCAGCATCTACCTAGCCTTTCCCAACTATGCTGGGGTCGACTTCCAGTGTAACCAGATGCAGCTGAATATCAGCATTTTACATGGAGCGTCTGCCTATCTGACCTCCACAACATAATTACTAGGTAATACGATACCCCTTGGTAAGAATGGTTGTCAGACTTTCGGGCTTCTGACTACCCGTAACGACTATCAAAGATCCACGAATGACAGCCGGGACCAACGGCTTAATACCGTGCTTTCCGAGGCACGGAGGGTTCTTGGCATGTAAGAAAAGAAAAGAAAGAAAAATAGGTTTATTTGTCACAGAAATACGATGGAAAGATGGTCACCTATCGTGATCGGGACTGTGAAAGATGGTCACCCACCAAAGTCCGTGAAATCAACCGCGGCTAGCGTAGGTTAACCTGATCGATCGTCCCGTGCGGCTGTTATTACTTAGCCACAAGCCCCTTCACCAACGAAATACCTACCTACAATAAGTAAAACTACCAAACGCTGCAACAGTTATAGTAAGTAGGTAATCTTGTGACCTACAGGGGAGTAGTTCTTATTTCCGAATTAAATACTATACATAGAATCAATGTTGTGTATTTCATTTCTATTGGTTTTTTCCCAAGGTCTTAGGACCTACGTATTTGCTTTTTTAATATATCCAGTCTCTATTCTTTATTTCTAACTAAAAACACTAAAAAGGAGTCAACACCAACATTTTATTCTAGACCCTAAAAGTAATGTTATTGCTAATTTGCTAGAAACATTATAATCCGCAATAAAATTACGTAGCTAGAGGATTAAAAAGTCCCGGTGGCATTTATTCTTGCCGCGACTCATTGCAAATGTTTTGAAGTTCATAGAGTGATAGAGTTCATAGAGTGATAGAGTTCATAGAGCAAAAGAGTGGCAATAATACGGCCATTTAGGAGCGGCCGCCGTCTTTCGGATCACATCGGCAGTCATAGGGTTAGAGATTCATTTTATGGCCTTTGCCTGTTATTTGAATATGTTTTTTTTAATATTCGTTCTAGAAATTCTGTGTACCGTTTCATTGTAAAATCTCGGTACATTTCACATTTCTACCTACCTACCTACCTACATGGGTATCTGCAAATATTTGTAAGATGGTAGAGTTTTCCTGCAAGTAGGTACCTACTTATATAAATGATTTTGATTTGATTTGGATCTGGATTTTGGTGCGGCTACTTCGTTTTTGTAATGCTTCGGGCGTATACGCCGACGCGAGGGTGGATGACTTTTATGCTACAAAAAGCCAGCCTCACTAATTCGCAGAATTCGGGGTAGTGGCAACGGAATCCTGAGGATGATTGCGGATCGACCAGTATTGCCAGTGGTGGGAAGGCTCATCAGCCTACACGTCTTCTGATTAATTTACTGTTTTAATATAATTATTATTAATTTTTTACTGGCGAAATGTGGGTGTGCTATAGGTACACCTCTGCCTAAGCCTTCTGGGAATACAGGCGTGATGTTATGTTATGTTATGTTTATTATTGTTTTTTACATAGGTTTTGTTTCAATATAACTTGACATAATTTGTTTCAATTCAATTAATTTTTTATTTTCCCTAATTAATCTTGTCTATTTCAATTAAATTTATTCTCAATCAAGTTATTTTAATATTAATTCATATTCATCTGGACTACCCACATACATTGCTACTAACTTAGTCTTAAGATAATGAATGTGTTACTAACAAAATATGGACATTACCTAGTCTGAAATAAACTTTATTTTTTTAAATAAATTTATTGTGTAGTAAGAGGTAAAAATAAATAAATATACTTAAACCAAAACCTAAGTAGGTATTTACGACTAGGTACTGATTTGTGTAGTTACGTACCTGCATTTATGTATCTATCTGCTCCTGCCTGGCTTTTCCCAACAATTTTAAGGTCGGCTTCCAGCATAACCGGATGCAGCTGAAGTACTTACCAGTATTTTATATGGAGCGACTGCCTGTCTGACCTCCTCAACCCAGTTACTGGGTAACAATCAGCTTTTTATTATGTAAACTTCACAGACGTGATGGGTATCGATATTTCAATATGATATAACAAAAGAAAACAGATTTTCGCAACTCACATTTCAAGTACTTATCTACCTACCTAACAACAACCAGAGGTCGTGAAACCAAAAAAAAAACATTACTTAAATCTTTTTTGTTTTTATTTTATCGTGCTTAGTTATCGATACCGCCATCACGTCTGCAGAGTTTCGATAGCTAATTTAATTTGACCACTTTAGAACGGCAGGACCGATTTGACTATTTTTTGTTTTAAAACGTTCGTAGGTAATCTTAATCAGGTTTGTATGGAAAGAAAAAATTAAAAAGTTTCCCGGAAAGGTTTTCAAATTCGGGAATAGCTGAACATCCTTTTTTATGGGTTTTTATTGGACAGGAAGACGTCCTTCGGGTCAGCTAGTTGCAAATAAATATATCTAGGTATTCTATAGAATAGAATAGAATAGAATAGGTACCTACTCTTTATTATGTAGGTACACCATAAACATTACAGATATTAGTACTTAAATATAGAAAATTTGAATGAATGTGATAGTGTGTGTGAATGTGATGTATGTTCTATTCTAGGTCCTACCTACTCATAAATACTTACCGAATAATAAAATTATAAAAAAATAAGATTATATTGGCAGATCGGGTCGAATGATGGATAATAGGTATTAATAATTAATGAGTTATTTTACTATATTAATTTTTATACTAAATGCAACATGCAAAATAATGCAATTTAGGTGCCTACCTACAAGTATATACAAGTACCTACATTATCCGCGTAAAAGGCGCACGGGTGCTATACGGGAACACGGCGCGGCGGGTGGGCGCGTGCGCATGCCGCACCCACTCGCGTATTCAAAAACATTTTGTTCTAATAAGTAGTCCTCTTTTAAACATTGTCATGGTAGGTCCCCTGGAGTCAGAAGTCAGGGAAAATGTTAGTCATATTTGGTAGTAAATTAATACTGCAAAGGAATCTAGTCAACAAGTCCACTACCTAGGTAGGTATATACCTACCTACATTTCTGTTTAAGTTGTACCTAAGTTATACGAAGCTGCCGCGCGATTTCTCAAAACGGTGACATTTCCGGACATTTTCAGAGATTATTAGAACAGTATCAACTAACAACCCGGCTCATGCTGACAGATCGGCACGTGTTTAAGCCTCATATTTGAACAGGCAAGTTCTACGAAACCAAATAACATCCCATATAGATGGCAATCATAATAATTATCTGCCATCTCGTTAAGAAAACTATCGGCACGAGGACAGAAATGTGGTGATGAAATAAAGAGATGTGTCACACGCGTGGAACTGTGGAAGGATTGTTTGTGGGAACCTGACCACAAATTTTGGTAAGGTAGATAAACTTTCAGCTGCAATATTTTTTCCGTCTGCACTAGTTACAACTCTATCAGGTCTCGCAGCGAGTACCGAATAACACTAGTATGTAGGTACTTAACCTGCCTTCTTAGCTACTTTGAAAGTCTAGGTTCTATTACAAATCAAGACGTACCTATGCCTGTCCCTGAAACTAGTCGATAGGGACCAGGGTTTTAGTAACCTGTAGCGCTAGCCAGCGGGGTCATTGTGTAATAGGTACACTAACAGTAGGAACGGCTTTCATTTAGTAACCTGTAGCGCTAGCCAGCGGGGTCATTGTGTAATAGGTACACTAACAGTAGGAACGGCTTTCATTTAGTAACCTGTAGCGCTAGCCAGCGGGGTCATTGTGTAATAGGTACACTAACAGTAGGAACGGCTTTCATTTAGTAACCTGTAGCGCTAGCCAGCGGGGTCATTGTGTAATAGGTACACTAACAGTAGGAACGGCTTTCATTTAGTAACCTGTAGCGCTAGCCAGCGGGGTCATTGTGTAATAGGTACACTAACAGTAGGAACGGCTTTCATTGAGTAACCTGTAGCGCTAGCCAGCGGGGTCATTGTGTAATAGGTACACTAACAGTAGGAACGGCTTTCATTTAGTAACCTGTAGCGCTAGCCAGCGGGGTCATTGTGTAATAGGTACACTAACAGTAGGAACGGCTTTCATTTAGTAACCTGTAGCGCTAGCCAGCGGGGTCATTGTGTAATAGGTACACTAACAGTAGGAACGGCTTTCATTGAGTAACCTGTAGCGCTAGCCAGCGGGGTCATTGTGTAATAGGTACACTAACAGTAGGAACGGCTTTCATTTAGTAACCTGTAGCGCTAGCCAGCGGGGTCATTGTGTAATAGGTACACTAACAGTAGGAACGGCTTTCATTTAGTAACCTGTAGCGCTAGCCAGCGGGGTCATTGTGTAATAGGTACACTAACAGTAGGAACGGCTTTCATTTAGTAACCTGTAGCGCTAGCCAGCGGGGTCATTGTGTAATAGGTACACTAACAGTAGGAACGGCTTTCATTTAGTAACCTGTAGCGCTAGCCAGCGGGGTCATTGTGTAATAGGTACACTAACAGTAGGAACGGCTTTCATTTAGTAACCTGTAGCGCTAGCCAGCGGGGTCATTGTGTAATAGGTACACTAACAGTAGGAACGGCTTTCATTGAGTAACCTGTAGCGCTAGCCAGCGGGGTCATTGTGTAATAGGTACACTAACAGTAGGAACGGCTTTCATTTAGTAACCTGTAGCGCTAGCCAGCGGGGTCATTGTGTAATAGGTACACTAACAGTAGGAACGGCTTTCATTTAGTAACCTGTAGCGCTAGCCAGCGGGGTCATTGTGTAATAGGTACACTAACAGTAGGAACGGCTTTCATTTAGTAACCTGTAGCGCTAGCCAGCGGGGTCATTGTGTAATAGGTACACTAACAGTAGGAACGGCTTTCATTGAGTAACCTGTAGCGCTAGCCAGCGGGGTAATTGTGTAATAGGTACACTAACAGTAGGAACGGCTTTCATTTAGTAACCTGTAGCGCTAGCCAGCGGGGTCATTGTGTAATAGGTACACTAACAGTAGGAACGGCTTTCATTTAGTAACCTGTAGCGCTAGCCAGTGGGGTCATTGTGTAATAGGTACACTAACAGTAGGAACGGCTTTCATTTAGTAACCTGTAGCGCTAGCCAGCGGGGTCATTGTGTAATAGGTACACTAACAGTAGGAACGGCTTTCATTTAGTAACCTGTAGCGCTAGCCAGCGGGGTCATTGTGTAATAGGTACACTAACAGTAGGAACGGCTTTCATTTAGTAACCTGTAGCGCTAGCCAGCGGGGTCATTGTGTAATAGGTACACTAACAGTAGGAACGGCTTTCATTTAGTAACCTGTAGCGCTAGCCAGCGGGGTCATTGTGTAATAGGTACACTAACAGTAGGAACGGCTTTCATTTAGTAACCTGTAGCGCTAGCCAGCGGGGTCATTGTGTAATAGGTACACTAACAGTAGGAACGGCTTTCATTGAGTAACCTGTAGCGCTAGCCAGCGGGGTCATTGTGTAATAGGTACACTAACAGTAGGAACGGCTTTCATTTAGTAACCTGTAGCGCTAGCCAGCGGGGTCATTGTGTAATAGGTACACTAACAGTAGGAACGGCTTTCATTTAGTAACCTGTAGCGCTAGCCAGCGGGGTCATTGTGTAATAGGTACACTAACAGTAGGAACGGCTTTCATTTAGTAACCTGTAGCGCTAGCCAGCGGGGTCATTGTGTAATAGGTACACTAACAGTAGGAACGGCTTTCATTTAGTAACCTGTAGCGCTAGCCAGCGGGGTCATTGTGTAATAGGTACACTAACAGTAGGAACGGCTTTCATTTAGTAACCTGTAGCGCTAGCCAGCGGGGTCATTGTGTAATAGGTACACTAACAGTAGGAACGGCTTTCATTTAGTAACCTGTAGCGCTAGCCAGCGGGGTCATTGTGTAATAGGTACACTAACAGTAGGAACGGCTTTCATTGAGTAACCTGTAGCGCTAGCCAGCGGGGTCATTGTGTAATAGGTACACTAACAGTAGGAACGGCTTTCATTTAGTAACCTGTAGCGCTAGCCAGCGGGGTCATTGTGTAATAGGTACACTAACAGTAGGAACGGCTTTCATTGAGTAACCTGTAGCGCTAGCCAGCGGGGTCATTGTGTAATAGGTACACTAACAGTAGGAACGGCTTTCATTTAGTAACCTGTAGCGCTAGCCAGCGGGGTCATTGTGTAATAGGTACACTAACAGTAGGAACGGCTTTCATTTAGTAACCTGTAGCGCTAGCCAGCGGGGTCATTGTGTAATAGGTACACTAACAGTAGGAACGGCTTTCATTTAGTAACCTGTAGCGCTAGCCAGCGGGGTCATTGTGTAATAGGTACACTAACAGTAGGAACGGCTTTCATTTAGTAACCTGTAGCGCTAGCCAGCGGGGTCATTGTGTAATAGGTACACTAACAGTAGGAACGGCTTTCATTTAGTAACCTGTAGCGCTAGCCAGCGGGGTCATTGTGTAATAGGTACACTAACAGTAGGAACGGCTTTCATTTAGTAACCTGTAGCGCTAGCCAGCGGGGTCATTGTGTAATAGGTACACTAACAGTAGGAACGGCTTTCATTTAGTAACCTGTAGCGCTAGCCAGCGGGGTCATTGTGTAATAGGTACACTAACAGTAGGAACGGCTTTCATTTAGTAACCTGTAGCGCTAGCCAGCGGGGTCATTGTGTAATAGGTACACTAACAGTAGGAACGGCTTTCATTTAGTAACCTGTAGCGCTAGCCAGCGGGGTCATTGTGTAATAGGTACACTAACAGTAGGAACGGCTTTCATTTAGTAACCTGTAGCGCTAGCCAGCGGGGTCATTGTGTAATAGGTACACTAACAGTAGGAACGGCTTTCATTTAGTAACCTGTAGCGCTAGCCAGCGGGGTCATTGTGTAATAGGTACACTAACAGTAGGAACGGCTTTCATTTAGTAACCTGTAGCGCTAGCCAGCGGGGTCATTGTGTAATAGGTACACTAACAGTAGGAACGGCTTTCATTTAGTAACCTGTAGCGCTAGCCAGCGGGGTCATTGTGTAATAGGTACACTAACAGTAGGAACGGCTTTCATTTAGTAACCTGTAGCGCTAGCCAGCGGGGTCATTGTGTAATAGGTACACTAACAGTAGGAACGGCTTTCATTTAGTAACCTGTAGCGCTAGCCAGCGGGGTCATTGTGTAATAGGTACACTAACAGTAGGAACGGCTTTCATTGAGTAACCTGTAGCGCTAGCCAGCGGGGTAATTGTGTAATAGGTACACTAACAGTAGGAACGGCTTTCATTTAGTAACCTGTAGCGCTAGCCAGCGGGGTCATTGTGTAATAGGTACACTAACAGTAGGAACGGCTTTCATTTAGTAACCTGTAGCGCTAGCCAGCGGGGTCATTGTGTAATAGGTACACTAACAGTAGGAACGGCTTTCATTTAGTAACCTGTAGCGCTAGCCAGCGGGGTCATTGTGTAATAGGTACACTAACAGTAGGAACGGCTTTCATTTAGTAACCTGTAGCGCTAGCCAGCGGGGTCATTGTGTAATAGGTACACTAACAGTAGGAACGGCTTTCATTTAGTAACCTGTAGCGCTAGCCAGCGGGGTCATTGTGTAATAGGTACACTAACAGTAGGAACGGCTTTCATTTAGTAACCTGTAGCGCTAGCCAGCGGGGTCATTGTGTAATAGGTACACTAACAGTAGGAACGGCTTTCATTTAGTAACCTGTAGCGCTAGCCAGCGGGGTCATTGTGTAATAGGTACACTAACAGTAGGAACGGCTTTCATTTAGTAACCTGTAGCGCTAGCCAGCGGGGTCATTGTGTAATAGGTACACTAACAGTAGGAACGGCTTTCATTTAGTAACCTGTAGCGCTAGCCAGCGGGGTCATTGTGTAATAGGTACACTAACAGTAGGAACGGCTTTCATTTAGTAACCTGTAGCGCTAGCCAGCGGGGTCATTGTGTAATAGGTACACTAACAGTAGGAACGGCTTTCATTGAGTAACCTGTAGCGCTAGCCAGCGGGGTCATTGTGTAATAGGTACACTAACAGTAGGAACGGCTTTCATTGAGTAACCTGTAGCGCTAGCCAGCGGGGTCATTGTGTAATAGGTACACTAACAGTAGGAACGGCTTTCATTTAGTAACCTGTAGCGCTAGCCAGCGGGGTCATTGTGTAATAGGTACACTAACAGTAGGAACGGCTTTCATTTAGTAACCTGTAGCGCTAGCCAGCGGGGTCATTGTGTAATAGGTACACTAACAGTAGGAACGGCTTTCATTTAGTAACCTGTAGCGCTAGCCAGCGGGGTCATTGTGTAATAGGTACACTAACAGTAGGAACGGCTTTCATTTAGTAACCTGTAGCGCTAGCCAGCGGGGTCATTGTGTAATAGGTACACTAACAGTAGGAACGGCTTTCATTGAGTAACCTGTAGCGCTAGCCAGCGGGGTCATTGTGTAATAGGTACACTAACAGTAGGAACGGCTTTCATTGAGTAACCTGTAGCGCTAGCCAGCGGGGTCATTGTGTAATAGGTACACTAACAGTAGGAACGGCTTTCATTGAGTAACCTGTAGCGCTAGCCAGCGGGGTCATTGTGTAATAGGTACACTAACAGTAGGAACGGCTTTCATTTAGTAACCTGTAGCGCTAGCCAGCGGGGTCATTGTGTAATAGGTACACTAACAGTAGGAACGGCTTTCATTTAGTAACCTGTAGCGCTAGCCAGCGGGGTCATTGTGTAATAGGTACACTAACAGTAGGAACGGCTTTCATTTAGTAACCTGTAGCGCTAGCCAGCGGGGTCATTGTGTAATAGGTACACTAACAGTAGGAACGGCTTTCATTTTGACAGTTCAACAACATTCAATGTTTTAGTTTTAGTTCAATGTTTTAATATTGTATAATTGCATAGCACATGTGTGAGTGCTATATACCTACTATAAAGCTACCATTAAATAGGTTTTTCTTTCATTGACTTCAATGTGCCCTGGCGGCTGAGAGTATGTCATGCGCACTATAATGTCTCGCTGGTGGTGGCGTGTGTGTTGGATCATTAAGTTCCCTTCAAAATGGTTGAGCTGAATGGTGCTGATCCATGCGTAATGTTCGTGAACGGACGCCATCAGTGGGGACTGGTAATTTCTTAGGTGCCACGGCTTATTTTAATTTAATTTAATATTTGAATTGCTTTTGTCTTTTTATTACGGACGCTTTTAACGTTCTGCAACGATGTAATCAATATTTTGTAACCATATTTTGATTTAAAAGAGTGTCCATGGAGTTTCTTGCCCGTTCTTCTCCATAGGTACCTACTACGCTTTGGAATGGGTAACTAGCTTCATCTTTCTGACAGACCGACCCATTGACAATTCAAAAGTGCCTGTAATTGGTTTATTTGAAATAAATGCTTTGAGTTTGATTCATTGCGTTATTTACGTTGTTGAGCAGACAAATTTTTCGAACATATGGAGCAATGGATTAGCAATAGGCTTCCAAATGATTCAGATTGTGATTGATAGTGTGTTACGCAATTAAGGTGCAGGTATGATTTTGACTCCATTTGTCAATACGAGTATAAAACTCAGTTTACTGCTCTTTTCTCAACCGAAAGTTTCAAACAACCAAACGATCAATCCTCACGTAGCGAGCAATATATTGCGCCCAAACGCAAGGGTTTATGTAGGTATTGCGCTGGTTAGGGGAGCTATCCCGGGTCCCTCAGACCCTCACTCAATTAGTTTTGCACCCTCCGTGCGACGTGACCAGGGGTCTAACTTGGTCAGTAATCGAATATTTTTCGGAGAAGCGAAGCAGTTTTCGGATTTTACACTCGTGGTATTATAAGAATAAAGATTTTTATCAAAGCATTCCCCGTCTTGGGTCCTTAGTCTGTAACTACTCTCTCTACTCAGGTTAAATGGTCTAAGGTGCCTACTGACCTACCTATGATATGGTATCCGATTTTGATTGAGAATAGTCCCGATCACCGCCGACGTATAGGCATGGAAGTAATGCCTAAAAATCATCCAACCTACAGAACGTGATATATACAAAAAAAAAACGCATAATGATCCTCCTACAATGGAGGCTTGTTAAGAAAAAAAACGTGGCTCCACGCATTGGTTGCACAAGTTCCATTCATACCGCCTCTTCTACACTCAAGGGTGGTGCGTTGCACAATGTGCACATTTTGTGAAGCATGTGATTGGCCGACTGCTGTAAAGCTTATTGTACCTACCTACCTATCCTGTCCTACCTACTTTATATTTTACGGGTATTTTTTTGCACCTCGGGCTCTAAAAAGAGGCTAGGTAAGCTCCTACTTATATTGTTGCGTTCCCTAGACTTTTATGTCAAAAATGCGCACTTTGCATACAAGTTTGATCTGAGTACAACTGTAGCGAAGATCGGTCACCCTGTTGCCAAAAAAAGCAAAAACAGCCAACAGATTAGCAACAAACTTATCAGTCTGCTCTAACCACCACGAAACTGTTAAAATCCTCACTGCAAGATATTTTCATTAGATAATGGTGATAATTCCACCATTCATGTCTGTACCGTTTTCTTTCGCAAGCTACGCAGAATGTCATTGTTTCAGTTCTGCGTTAATCCTTTACAAATGCTCCACAATGCAGTTTGCATGTTTTACAGTTTCAATATAACTTTGTTTTATGATCGTAAGCGCCTTTAGAAGAGATTTATTTTTAAAGCGCTAGGTATATAATTTTGCTTTTGGTTGTTTTGATTTAGGATAGGCCTAATGTAAATACTGGAATACTTAAGGCGTTACCCCGACCAAAACCTTGTCAAAGTGCGTTATTCAGAGGCTATTAACTCATTCAATATGGGTAATAAACTACATCTAAAAGCACATTATTAATGTTCGATAACCTATCATCACATTGCACGTTCTTATTTGTTTTTATGTGTTATAAATTCATCTCAAATCTCCTTCTAAAAAAGTGACTAAAATTATTGATTGCATGCATCTCTTGCTAAAGGTGACTTTCTATTCATTTGAGGATTACACTAATGGATAGATAATTTAAAAATCTAAATAATACACGTTTTATTTTATTTTAAAACTTCACTTGTCTTTATTTATTCAAGTAATTTCATTATTTTTGTGAATTTTATGATAAATGAGCGTGCGGAGGGAGCGAGACAGAGCGAGACTCAGCGACGGGACAGAGAAGGACCGAACGCTCAAGGTCGTTTGGTCAGGGAAGCGCCTTAAATTAAGTTATGGTATTGTAACTTGTAAGTCCTTGCTTCTAGACTAGATAGAATGAATAGTTAAAGTTATTAGGTCGGTTTTGTAGTTAGATTGTAGGTACCTACGTTGTCTGTTTGTAACTGGATCTATTTTATACCGGCAATATCTTTACGCGCTACAACAAACATGCTCCATCAGGCTGTAAAAAACGCTAATTGGATACTTACCTAGTTATTGCATTTTCTAAGTTATAGCGTAGATATTATAATACTACATTATAGTTTCCTCCTTTGTACCTATTGGTAACACCCTTGTTTTCGAACGGTACCACTTGGTAGAGTAGGTACATCACACCTTCACACCTTGCAGATCCCGTTTACCTCGTTCCATAAAAGGCGTGAGGGACACACGTGACAGTAAAAATAACATTAAATTGTCGAATAAATCAATATCAATAAGCATCTGTGACCTTACCAATATCCTAAACCCCGTACTACAAAAATAAACCTTACTCCTTCAATATAAGATTTAATTTACGGTGTTACCAGTTAATGGGTATATATTGGAGTTTCCTGGGTTGTCAACGTGCTGTCAATAGTTGCGACACCCCTCATCGCGGGGTGCAGTTTATGTAATACTTGGGATAGGGGCGATAAAATTACTGTTATTCTGTGTACCTACTATAGTGTTAGAATAGAATCGTTCGTTTTGTTATGTTCCTCGTATACGGGAGAGCTAACTAAAATGCTCAACTACAAAGGATAGCATGATATTGATAGCGGATGTTCGTGAGCTAAATAGATACTTTGACACAAGCTAGTATTCAAACTAGGACCTAAATGATGGTCTAAAATTGTTGTTAATTTATCTATCTATCAACTTGAAATATCCGCAGCGCCAGCAATTTATTATAAAGCAGTCGCAGCTTTTCCGTTTGCCAAATATTCCTGCATGCATTTAAAATGCACTCTTGCTCTTCAAAGTCAAAGTAAATTCATTTATTTCAAATAGGCAGATAAAAGGCATTTTTGAACGTCAAAATTTACAAGGAAATAGAATTGATTCTAGTTGCTCCTTCCAAAAGGTAGTTTTGTATGGAGAAGAATGGGCAAGAAACTCCGTCATTCTTTTAAAATGCTTTACAATACTTTGTATAATTACATTAATTATTTATGATGAATTATATGTGTGTGCCTAATTCATATTCTCATTTCCCCGTAATTAATGATACTTATTATTAACTGTTTCCTTTTACAGTACTACAGGAAATACACAAATAATTGCACCGCAACTGCAGCAATTCCCGCTATACGATGACACTGGTCCATCGATCACGTTGTCCAACAGTGGTCGTCGTGGGAAGGCAACCCATTCACTGGACGCCAAGCAGCAACCATTGTGTGAGATATGGATGAAGTTACAGTTCCGGGCACAGCTTGATCGATCTGTTGACTGAGCGTTTTAATTTATTTTTAATAGCACACGTTGTGCTGGAAATTAACAAACTAATCGTTGTCGCGTTGGTGTGAATTCAAATTTTAGCCTAAATATGATCAACGTTGATTTCAGAGGCTTGAAAAAACATAAAGGTCGAACAATAATTAGAAAAAATATTAAGTAGGTAGAACAATGTTTGTGTACCTACCTAATATAATTACTTACTTACAGTGTCTTATCTTTTCTTTCGACCCTTTCCTAGCCACTAATATCGAAGGATGTTTTTAAAATACAGCTTTCACCAAATGACAATGATTTGCGATTGTATGCAACTATGCATATCCTTATAAAAATATTCAAATAGTTCCCAACTGCTTCCCAAAGAATACATTTAACCGGACACCAGATTTTCAATTAGCCACCGACAGACTATCCCAGCTATTATATCAATAACAACATTCATACAAATCATTTCCGTAACATCTCAGTTGTCCACTCACGCGCATGTCCACGACACAGCGCACATTGAGCCGGCCATGCGTCATTAATGTCGCAACTGTCGTCCGGCAGACGCATTGTCAATGTAACTCTTTACTGCGATTATGATGTCACGGTGGTCCGGTGAATAGGGATATGTTACTTAGATTATTCAATGGATATTTTTCTAAGGATATGACGTTTTTAAATTGTTTGGAACTATAAGTGAAGCTAACTGTCCTGTTAGCTGGCCATTGAAATTGGTCCAGATAATATGAAGAAAACAAGATAAGCATGAATTATTTGGGATAGGTTACTGCAACAACTAAAGTTTATTAGCGCGTTATAATATTGACACGGGGAAAATATTTAAAAAATGTCGGTTTTGGTTTAGTCCTTGTTCTCTCACAGTCTACAGTAGGTACCAAATCAATCAGTTTATTCCTACTAGTCATAATTATTGATTTAAAAAAAACTTGCAAGTTTTGGGAGCATAAACTGGGGGACTTATAATTTTATAGTAAAATTCTTAATTCCGATATAATCTACAAACGAAATGCCTTGGTAACACCGAAGCCAAAAATATTGGATACAGCATTATTTTATGCGGGCCCTTATTGTAAACGAAATCCCTAGCCAACTAATCTTCTAAATAACTAAAACAAAGAACGGAATTCATTTGCCGCCTTCATGAGCGGTTACAATATAAGTAACAAGAAGTAGGTAAGTACTATTTACATTTGAGCAAATTTTAACCCACTATTTCTAATGTCGAAAAAGATCCGTTCGTAAAAGTTTTTAAGTCCGTCATAAAAATGGCTACCTTTTTAAATTACTGAGGAAAATAATGCACCCGTATTGTAAACGGGTGTTTATGGTCGAGACAATGGCTGGTGCTGCGGCGCGCGGCGCCCGACTGGCTGTGGCCGGCGCGTGCCTTTGATATACTTACCTACTTGTTATGTAACGTTGTGCCTTTACCTAAACGTTTTGTCGGTATTGCATGTTATTGTTTATGTTTGTTTTAGAAATAGATGTGTGGGAAGTCTGTCGTTGCATAATTTTATCCGTCTTAATTTTAAAGCGAAGCGAAAACTTTCTCTACAAAATATTATGTAGACCGTACAGGCAGCTAATTGTAGATCAAGGCTCTATTGGAAAATGCTGACTGTTTTGAATATAATTTTTTTGTTTTTTATAGGATCAAAATTAAGTCAAAGGACCAGATTCTAGATATTAGATATTTCCATTTCAACATGACCTGATATTTGTTTATTCATTTAACATCACTCATTTAGGTAATGACTTGTTTTCTTAGTGACAAGCAACTTATAAATTTTAATATAATTAGCCTCTCAAGCTCATTACTTATAAAATTGTTGACATCAACAGTTGTTAATAGATAATGATTATCTAACTTAGGGTCATTTGCGCAGATAACTAAACATGAGGTGCAAAACAAAGTGATTAGCTAATTATAATACTAACCAATCTTACAACATTAGGATATCTGTTTACCTACAATTGCAAATAATTAGTGGTAGGTAGAAGTTTTAAAAAATATGTTTTTTTTTGTGTTTATTAGATTATCAAATAAATTTAAATTAAAACATTTTTTTTAACTGAAACGATACTGCCGACCTCATCTGGTTTAATTGAATTCAATGCTGTTAGGCAAAACACTATTTACAGACAAATCACAATGTTTAGATCGAATACCTACATTATTTTCTAGTCCAGTTTCACGATGAATAATAATTTGAATAAGTAATAATACTAATAATATAAGCACTTGACATTTTGACTAACAGTCAAACTACCAAATATTCCTATTTCCTGATACAGAACATTATACAACAACACACGCAACTAAAATTTTAAATAACAGTACGCATATACCTAAACAATACACAATGCGTTGCACCACAAACTTATTAGCACACAACTATTCACCCCATTGTTTTCTCCCCGCAGTTCCGTTAGGGGTGCACTGCGGTGACGCCACCCCTCGCGAGCGCCCCCTCCCACCGAGCTCCGCCCCTTTGCATAAAACAGCGTCCTTATATCCCTTCGGATCATTCACCGCTCACCCTCCGAACGCCGCACACGTAAACATGGCTCTGTGGACCCCGTACGCTGACGACACCGCTCTGGATCTATCGAAGACAGCCGTCCAAGAAACACAGTTCCCGTATTCAAGAGAGTTTTACGCACCGCAGTTGACAGTGCCGCCGGGTTATGTACCTTATAATGGGTATTACGCGCCTGCTGAACAGACTTCTCCTGGAGGCAGTTCTTCTGGCTACGATTGGGTGTCATTCAGCTCGATGGCCCCACGCCACGTTGCGTTATCACCGCCCGCATCACCTACTGAAGCTCCAGAGAAGAGGCCTTTTCACATGATCGACGCAGACTCGCTATCCAATGACCCGGGCTTCCAAGAATTTGAAAGGAACGCGTTAAGAGTGATGGCGGAGAAAAATGGCGGCGCGTTGTTAGGCAACAACCCGCGTATGCGCCGTACAGTCCAATCCACCAACTCCGACGCAGCTGATGACACGTACCGGCGTCAGAGGGAGAGGAACAACTACGCAGCCAAGCAGAGCAGAGATAGAAGGAAGCTGAGAGAGATTCATTTAGCTCTCAAAGTGAGTTACTTGAGGAAAGAAGTTGCTGCGCTAAAAGCAGCCTTAAGTACAAGAGTTTGTGGGCGCTGTCAGCAATCGTGCCTATGCTGATGTCAAGACTTTGTGCTAGAATAAGTTTGTAAATTATGTTCCAATTAAAAGACTGCAATGTAAATAGATTTAAGTTAGTTTAAGTAGATGTTTGTGAAACTTGTCTACCTCTGTAGTGTTGTGCAATTATTTAAATTAATTTATAGAGACGTACAAATTGTGTATGTACCTAGCTAAGCTTGTTACTATTGTAATTTATGAATAACTTAATGTAAGTAGTTTAAGTAAAGACTGTCCTAATTTAATAACACGAATATAACCTAAACATTTTTTTTTTGTTACTCCATAAACACCGACCTTCCTTGATAACAACGAAGTAAATGCAATAAGCTCTAAACACAATAAGCTACGCGTGTTAAGTGTGTTTAGCAAGTTGCCGATCAAACTTCTTTTTATAACACATATATTGCCTGTCTTGCCCGTTCTTCTCCATAGGTACCTACTACGCTTTGAATTGGGTAACTAGCTTCATCTTTCTGACTGACCGACCCCTTGACAATTCAAAAGTGCCTGTAATTGGTTTATTTGAAATAAATGGTGAGTATTTTTTTTTTAATAATTAGATTCAAATTATTTAAGAATAATTACTTAAAATTAACATTTTTATTTAAAGTAATAGTATATGGAAGTAAAATTGTTATTTTATGTTTGTACAAGCTAATCCTAAAAGCACTGATCTGATTACAATAAAACCTTCCCTAATAAATCACGCTATTGCCGGTATGTTTTATATTTCAATTGGACGAAGTCGCGGGCCGATGCTATCACATGATTTGATGTGTATATATAAATGCGTCTTTCAATAGGCGTGGCTTGCGCAAGCGTACCTTCCCGCGTGCGAGTGTTATCCAATAGAATTTAAGTATTCGCGAATAGAAATGCATCTCTGCATGTTATTTAATTTGTTACCTAGGGCGAAACTATTTCACTTTATATTATATAGGTATCGAAGAAAGTTTGTTATTTTCTAGTTTTATCATTCCCATTATATTTGAACTACTAATGAGTTAGGGATTGCCCTAATCTACTGGTTTGTTACCAGAGAGCTTAATTTTTTAATCATTACTAATAATTATGAAAGTTAAACTTGGATTGTCACGATACTGTTTTTAAGTTTTTTACTATGATTTGTTTTTGTGCGAATGTTCTTAATCTGGGTCAGATAAATTTATTTTCTTTCTTTATGTCGTGAAAAAAAATATTGATGGAAATGACTTTAGTGCGGTTTTGCAGCTGTTAATAAAACCTCGTAAAATTCTTAGGCTATCATTATATTGTACTAAGGGCACTAGAACTACAGGTTACACTTTCTGTTTGATAACTTGCGGCAGGTCGTACTTGCCGCGGACGCACTTTAGCTTCACTCCGGGACAGTCCTTCAACCTGGAATGTGATCATACGGCTATTAGAACTAGACATAAAGGACCACTTGAGTACACATTGTGAAATGCAATAAATATATTCAGTATTGACCACATTTTTATACTGTGATTGTATGTTTTTGGTTTTTGATTCAATAATTTGGTCAGTTCTCAATTTTATTCTTTGTGGTCTAGTACCTAATATTAAAAATTACATCATACCGTGTACAGTATGTATATAAAATGCACAATTACGATGTTAAATAATAAATATTACTAATGTAATAACAAATAAATTATGTTGTATCTACGCCGATTATAAATAGAAGGCAACATTCACTAGAAAATGGCTCAGGATTCCAAAACGTCGACTGCATCACCCGCTAATGATTTTATTATCTAAAACAGCGTTTGATGTCAGCATATCAATGTCTTAACTTCAGCACGGGGTTGTGCCCATAAGCGAAATACCTACGATGCGTACCTAGTGATTGTTGTCAGAATGAATGCTTCAGAGTGAAGGCAGGCGAACCATGCCACCTTACTCACTGGGCAATACTTTTATTTGGCTATTTTCATAGAGAAGAAGTGAGCTGTCAATACCTAGCATCAGGGTAGACTGACAGCTCGCTTCAAACTCACTTCAACTAAGCTTTCAAGGTGAGAGTTTTTATAGAATAACACTACTGTATTATTTTGAATATGGATGCTCCCTCACCTGCCGACCCTGACGAGCACAATGTTGTGCTCCTGCAGGTTATGTCCGATGCCGGGAACGTAGGCCACCATCTCCTTGCCGTTGGAGAGGCGCACTAACACGCACTTTCGGTTCGCCGAGTTGGGCTTCTTTGGTTTCTTTATTACTGTCTTTAATACTACGCCCTGGAAATACATAATGGTTCATGTACAGGTATTTATTTGAAAGCAATGATCACTGAACAAAAAACTTAAATTCATTCATTAACTGACAGACAATGTACAACCTGAACTGACGTGGAAGTTAGTACGAGTTCTGTTTATAACTAAAAGTTAGTTGGGTTATCGTTTTTTGGAAACTCATCCCCTAAGGCTTCTGAGAAGTTGCCGATGGGAAACCCCGTCGAGCATATACTTGTATTGAATCTATACTAATATTATAAACAGGTACAATTTGATTGTAAATTTGTATGTAGAGGGTAATCTCAGGAACTATCAGTCGGATTTGAAAAAATCTTTTTGCATTTAATAGCCGAATTCTTGAGGAAGGCTATAGGCTATTTACCACCACGCTATGACCCTTAGGAGCCGAGCAAAAAGCAAAAAGTCAGAAAGAATGCTCAGCGAAAACGAAGTGATAGCGCGGGCAGGTGATGCGATGCGACGGGCGGGTCGGGGGAACAAGAAATTTCAAGCGGATGAAGTCGCGGGCACAAGCCTTTAAAAAATATAATCACAAACGCTAACCCGTCAAGTGCGAATTAAACTCGTTTGAGCGAATGAAAAATACTTTTGATAAAATACCTTAGCAAAAGGATTTCCATTGAGTGGATTCCTAGACTTTCGTGACTTGATGTGTGGTCCTGTCCTGTGCATCTGGCTGAGTGAGGCCATCGCCCTGGCCAGCAGCCCCATCGGCTGGACAAGTGCTGTTGCGGGGACTGGAACAACCGGCAGTGCTGGAACTTATCGATGATGACGACGAATATCAGTTTATGATTCGTTATGAATAAGACTTTATATTGCAAGTAAATCCTCCAGGGCTTGTTATAAAAAAAATATTTTTGAACGACGCAAGTTTTTTTTTAGAAAAAGTAAGTAATTAGTGTAGTATTGTTTCATGCTACGAATAATAATATATTTTCGTGTTCTTCTTTTATGTTAAATTTTTACTTTACAACGCCTTCGATATATTTAAATCAGTTATGTTGTGCACGTAAATCTCAGGGGCTGTTCATTTATTACGTAAGACAATTTTAACCATTTTCTAACCCGCCCTCCCGTACGTAGGTATGCGTAGGGACGTATGAAAAAATATTGCTTGGATGGACCCCCTCCCTCCCCGTTCAATCTTACGTAAGATCAGGATGTAGATGCTGCTTGAAAGATTCTTGATTGATCCTGATCTGATCAAGAAAGCAAAGAAAATGTAGTAAAAATATAAAAACGCGTTGGTTTGTGTTATAAAAAACTAACGTTTTAATATGAATCGTGCCTGTGCGGGACTGCGCGCGTTTGGCAATTATATTATTTGCTTACTTTTGTGATCTTATGTAAGAACAATCTCACATCACCAGCAGCATCAGTTGTTCTTACATTACGTAACAAAAAATAAGACTTTTCCAGACCCCTCCCCCTCAAATGTTCTTACGTCATAAATGAACAGCCCCTTAAATAAAATTAAAAGATACTTTCAGGATACCCAATGCAGGAGCTTGCAAAACCTTGCTGAAATCTGTATTGAATAATAATTTCATAGATTATGGAAGCCCACGCTGGTAATCCCCAACCTAACTAGTTCTTTCTAAAGACATGTGCCTTTCCAAAACTAATCTTATGCACAACAGTGCAGTATATTGTCAAAAATATCGAAACCATCTTTGCATACCGTTACAAACTCAAAATGCCCAAATTTCACAATAAACAGCAGGTGCTAAGGACACATTGTCATACGGGATTAATTTTTCAATGAAGTTTTGGTCCAAAACTTCAAAACATGCACCCTGCTATACGATTTTGAGTTTTATACAGCGAGAATAAGGGTGGTAGATAACGATAAAAAAAGTTTATGGTGGACTTAAGGACCAAAAAGGCTAAAATAAAACAGTTATTTTGTATTGACGGAGGTTTCGAGGCGTTCCCGTAATACATTGTATCAATTGTGGGCATTGTGGAGGCTCGCGATTCGATTCGCATAAGCCTGTGACTTGCGTGGCGGTTTGATTGACATGTCAATGTAGCTGGCCAGTCTGTAAGCCTTTGTACAGGAAGAGTTTGTGCGAAATGTGGGAAACTTGTGTGGATACATGTGGACTGAACGGTAAAAGGAATTTAATAATAAACTCTTGGTACAATGTTTAGAATATCTTAAGAGTATTATTTAGTTCCAAACACGATACAAAAACAAAAACAGGATGATTTTAAATGTGATGTGTGAATGTGTGTTGTGTGTGACTTTTGGTACAGAAAACATTTTCAGGAGTCTCTGCCGGTTAGACCTATGTCGTTCAGCATTAAATCAGCCAAAAGACGTAGCCTTTTGGACAAAGACTCGTGAAAGGAAGACAATAACCAGTGTTCAATAGCCAAAATAGTCTAAGCCTAGTGAAAATGCCAGCATGGTATAATTTATTTAAACGCTTATAAAAATGGACAAGAGGCATTGACATACAGCGAATTGCCGAGCTAAGATAGAAATTTTAAATGGAACAATTGTAGTTTATTTAACAGCTAAGAAAGGACACAGTGAGCCAAATCCTCTTGCTCCGTTTATTGGCATAAAGGCGAAGTGAGAAATTTTAATTTAAACCACAAACAGGAGTAACATACATCCTTCGACCACATTTCTGAATTAATTGTGTACTTTCTGGGAAGCAAAAGGAGCAAAAATTGGTAGTATTTGTGCTCAGCTTAGAATAACAAACGCAACAGCAAGTGACTCCCTGAAGACTGGTCACGTATCGGTCAGTACTGCATGTTATTGTTTAGGATAATCGACAGATCCCGTGGGACGATGACGAGCATTGACAACCTTGCATCTGCTAATGCAAGCAAATATTACGACGCGAGGTATAGGAGGAAGCGATATGTGTGAGTGTAGACTTTGCTAGAGCCCAGGGAATTTAGACATAATTATGATTTCAGGGAATACTAGCATACTTTGCAAAAGAAATTAAGGATTTCATATAAACAATGCTTATGCTCATATTAATTTGAACAAGCCGACGAGGTTAATTGTGATGTAAAAAAGATGGCAAATGAAGCTAAACGCTAAAACACGAAGCTTAGTTTTGTAACTTAATGTGAGAACGAATTTAATGAATGTTAATAATTTACGGAATCAATCACGCATCTATCACAACCATCGCATCACTTGGACACAGTCCGTGGTCCACACGACAGTACCTGCTCTTTTTGCGGATTTTAATCCGCTAATAGTGGGCATTGTCCACAGATGACGGACACACGGACTTAAAACGATTCCTTTCTGACAGCATGACTCTTGTTACAATCGCAGAGGCCGAGAAAAAACCGGGGACAGCAAATACAATGGGCAAGAGTTACCAACCAGCTTTCACGTTCTCGGAAACGCTGTAAATCATATTTGTGTAAGAATAACATTAATAACTGGTGGTGATGATAACAATCAGCAAAATGTGTAAGATTCCTGACTGGGAGAAAGACATTCTTTGATTGTAAATGGCATTGATGTGCGTCTAAGATTCCAAAAGGGTGCAACAAATAACATCTTGTTTCAGGGAAGCAGGACCAATACTTGAAGGATTCTCCAGGGACTAAGAAGTAACAAGATTTTGAAAATCAACATTACTTTTAATACCAGAAAATAAAATAAACTTACACATTATAATGACGGAAACGATACCCTGCAGTCTCTCCTTAACGTTGGCTTTCCATGGCCTATAGGGTTTTTTTTTTTTAAATTATATAACTAGTTGTTTCAACTCATCAAAAACCATTTTTATCATCTTCAAAGCAGCGTCAAATGAGACGTGAAAATTATGCAAATCTGGCAGTCGGGATAAAAACAAAATATAGTACTCAAACTAATCTCAAGCTTAGAAAATTTACAAAATCTAACACAATTCTAACACAAAACTGATAAATGATAATTGATAATACATCCAGAATCCATATCCATTGTGACCATCCCAATCCCAAGCCTTTCGCAATTGTCATTCATCCACTCGACAAAGAAAGCTCAGTTGTAACAAATAACAGGAATTTATCATTCGCTAATCCCTCGCGACTATTACGCAGCGTCTGTTTGCTTTTAATACAAAACTCATACTTTTCCCAGAAGGATCTGTTATGATTTGCTTCAGTTCTGACGTATTTGTTCAAAATATTTAATTTGAGGACAAATTATAAAGGGCTAGGCTATTTCTGAAAGAAAGTATGTTATGTTTAGATTTATTTAGGTAGTGCTCGCCACAGGAGTAACTAAAATTATTTTGAATACTTAAGTGCCTCTACTCTACTTGAAAGGATTTCAAAAATGGTATCTAAATAAACCAAAAGAAATGAAAAATAGGTCTAGCATCCGAAAACATTGCAGATAAAGCTGTCCCACAATCATTAGACATTGTCGATAGCAACTTCCGTAGATGTTAATAAAAAGGTAATGTTTGCTGGAGCGGTCTTGAGTGAGGCGATCGAGGGTAAGGCATTGATTCCCGGACGCTTTCTATGAGAAACTGTCCCACGGAGAGGTCCCACGTTACGCCTACATTGAGCATTTTGGTTTTGTCATTAGACAGTTGTGTCAAAGGATTGCAAACTGATGTACAGTTAGATCTTTTGTGGAGCGGTAAGTATTTAGCTTATATATTTATTTTTAACGTTCTGGATAAGTAAGCTTATAAACTTGGGGCGTTTTTCCTAGATGAAGAAAATGGTAGGGCCACGGATATGCTTGCCATTTTGGCAAGCTTGTGAGTTTTATACCGTGCAGTCTCCGAAATACTGTTTCAATGTGCACACATTTATTGGAATTAAATAATCAAGTCAAGTGAGAGTAGGACTTTCAGCATCAATACAGCGGGAGACTATGTCGAAAGTTGGTGAGAGAAATAAATTGTGTTTAGTTCATTCAAGCGGAAGGATATTAAGAAGTTATTCGGCGACCATCTATCATTTTGACTCCATTTGCATAATCAGCCTATAATGTTCCCACTGCTGGGACATAGGCTTCTCTGTGAGAGGGAGTGTGGGCCATAATTTACAACGCGGCCCCAGTGCGGATTGGTAGATGTCACATGACTTCGATTTTTTTGTTCTAGGACATGCCAGTTTCCTCACAATGTTTTCTTTCACCGTTTTGAGAGCAGTGTGATGAAATTAACTACACAAAGTGTGCCTGCCTGGTTTCAAACTCACGACCTACAACTCGTAAGTCGTAAGTCGTGGCCGATACCACTGGGCCACCACTGCTCCTCCATTTACCAATAGCCATTTGTAAATCCAACAAATTGCGGCTACAAGGACCATTTAGCAGTCGTATCTTTATCTGATTCTTCAGACGCTGTCAATTTAAGAATCCATACAATTTCAGTCAAATTCGATTTGAAAGTGATAAAGGCAGATTGTTGAGTAAATAGAAATATCAAGTCACGCGATTTCGGGACAATGGCCGCAAGTGTGAATGGGGATAGCCGAATGGTCGAGATTACGGGAACTATGCGCAGTTGCGGTCAGTGCGGTACGTGCTGACTCATCGCAACCCTTCGCACTTTTGATACGTGTGGTAGGCAGAAAAATAATATGAAACATAGATTTTAAATGTGAGGATATCCTGTTTTTCAGAGATATGCCAAAACTGAGCTTGTTGAAAATTTAATAGCAGGCTTTTAAAAAGAGAGGTCTAGTAGGGAAGTATTAAAATAAAAGCCATTGAAATAAATATAGAAACTTGGAACTTCGAGTTCTTTCGGAGTTTAAAGAGCTTGAAGAGTGTTTTAATAATTGATTTCTCTTATCGTAGCAACGCGAGACAAGATAGCGAATAGTCTTTCATATTTATTCGGGAAATACAAGCGGTGTTTTCTGTTCTGTTACAGAGAAGAGTATGTAAATTGAAATATAACACCATCCCAAGACTACAACAACCCAACAGTGTTGCGTTCTTGTGTTTCGACCGCCGCGCCGCCGCCAACAATTTGAACACGTAATCACTAACTCAAACACTCAAAAACAAGAGTACAGTTATCTTTCCTCAAAATATGTAACACAATATCTTTTTTGTGCACCGTACCGATCTCCGGGGACTTAATCCGTGTCCACGCGGAAGGGGTCCAAATGACAGGCGCGCGACAAACCCTTGTAAATATTATTATACGACTACACATCAAGCAAATATAGAGCTTAGGCAGCCAGTTATTAGGTCCGATTTTGTGCGATGGCAGTCGCAGCTGCAGTGAGATGCAGATGTCGATAGTCCGCTATATGGGACAGTTATGTGCAATTTCCTATATACCTACTTGTTTGTGATGTTATCGAACGGGTTCGGATTTTGGCGAAACGTGTCAATATAATCGGCACACCTAATCTTTTTGGGTGTCACTTGCGTGATTGGCGACTGTTGCTTGCGTGTTCAATATTTGGAGTTATTAAATGTGCACTACTTACTAAATAAAACAATAGGTCTGTGATTGATTTGAGGCACCAGGGGCCGTACTATTGGGCACGCCACAATTGCGGCGGTAAGTCCCCTCTTTGAGGAGTGGATTGAGAGGCGCCACGGCGTCCTCACCTTCCGCCTGAAGCAGGTCCTCACCGGACATGGCTGTTTCGGGAGGTTCCTGTTTCGGATAAGGCGGGAGGAAACGCCCGCGTGTTGGCATTGTGGGGATCGACCGGAGGACACGGTGGAGGTCTGCCCGGCTTGGGCGGAGCACCGCCGTGTCCTCGTGGCGGCGATCTCTCGCGTCCGGCCCTGGTTCAGGCCATGGTACGGAGCGAGAGGGAATGGGAAGCAGTAACCTCCTTCTGCGAAGCAGTAATGCTCGCGAAGGAGGAGGCGGAGCGCGTGAGGGAGAGGCAATCATTGCGCCCTCACGCCCCTAGTCGCCGCAGGAGAAGACAACCTGGGCGTCGGGAGTCGATAGCCGACTCCCGGCCACCGTAGGCGCGGGCCTGCGGACGGCGAAAAAGGGGCAGCTCGCCGTCCGGTAAGGACCAGGCCCGGGTCGACGGCGCGTTGTGTTCCACGCGCGTCTCAAAGAGTTGTCAGCATAATTGACGGGGTCCGATAGGGCCGATGCCTGCCGGGGTCGCGGATTGTTCGAAAGAGTTTCCGTGGCCCTGGCGCACAGGCAACTGAAGGAACACGGGTGGGTTTTAGTCAGTAAGAGTCTGACACGCCCTTCCGCTCCGCCCAGAGCGGGAGAGGTCATTTGATGATTTCCCACCCAAAAAAAAAAAAATAACGGGCCGTACTATGACGTGTTACAGCCATCATTGTTCCAGCGTGAAAGTGAGACGGAGCTATATATGACCGATAGCGGTATCCCTTTTTCGCAATGGAACCATGATGGTATTAGCACGTCATAGTACGGCTACAGATATAAAGTAGACAGGTTTGTGCAGAGAAATGCTTACCATCAACATTTTAATGGAACAAATTTGTAAAAAAAAAATACACGGAACATTGCAACACTGACAGACGGACAGATTTATAAATCAGAAGATCTATATTGAATTGCCAATGCATTAAAGCATCCTTACTAATATTATAAATGCGAAAGAAAGTTTGTTTATTTGTTACGCTTTCACACTAAAACGGCTGAATGGATTTGAATTTAATTTGGCACACAGATAGGCCATGACCTGGGTAAGGACATAGGCTACTTTTCATCCTGGATCGCAGACGAAATCGCGGGCAACAGCTAGTTTTCAATTAAAATCTTGACTCTTATATCCTTAAAGTCATAAGGATTTCAGTTTAGCAATACTTTTTTTTATAGTTGGTGTTGGTAGGCAATAATAAAAGTAATAGGTATCCTACAACATACTTAGCTGCGGACTGTTATGTAGGGGTTAATCATGATAATCCAATCACATCAAGAAAAGTAAGCATAGCCTAATTATAAAATAATTTTCATTCTATTTACAAAGCCTACCATGATACGTAGAATTAAAACCAAGATAGTGATATGTACAAAACCAAAAGCCCTAATCTGTACAAATCCTAAACCACATGGAATAAATACAAATACCAAAATAAAAACTAAAATAATAAATAAACTATAATATAATAAATAAACTATAATATAATAAAATATAATAAATAAACTAAAATAATAATAAATAAATAATAATAAAAAAAAAAAGTAAAAACCTAAGCCACACGGAGGCCTCATTTGTAAAACTTGGATTTTGCCATGTTCCTATATCATTATTATTTAAGAGGTGAACAGATGGACAGATAAGAAACACTAACAGGGTCAGTTGACAGTTACACTTATCGAGGATAGTATAAATGAGAAGCCATATTGTTTCTTCATAAACAACATTTTTATTTCTCAAAACTGCACTTTACAATTATTTTGTAATCGATACATAAAAGAGGAATTTATAAAGACTATACATTAAACAGATGTGGCAACCTTATTTTGTTATTTTTTTTTAATAACCAAAACAGTTTACAGTGCTGTTTTTATTTTTATTGACTTTAAGTAATTTTATTGCTTTACTAGCTTGACTGATCAATATCATACACTGTTTATCCTGCTAGAAGAGAGAAGAGAGTGATAGAAGTTATTCAAGTAGGTATAGTAATTTTTTGGAAGACCAAAGATGACCCCCTGACCTATATTTTGTATACTTACTTAAAAAATATGATTTAATCTTGATATTCTACAAGCTGAATTATTTACTTTTATTCTAGGTATACTTAGTGCATACAACAATTTATTAGGTAGGTACTTTAGACATTTCTTATAAGATTTGATCGTCTTCAGTTAAGGATATTTTTGTACATAACCAAAAATATGTCAGTAACCCCCATAGCCATAGGGTTATGATACTTTTGGTTTTAAAATTAGTAAGGACAATAATATGACTTACCTGGGATTTGTTTACATTGTGCCTTGATACCAATTGAAAGCAGCGTTATACCTCTTCGCAAGAAATTCATCTAAAAACAAACATATAATATTGTAGGGAGCATTTGAATTTTATGTACTGATGTGGTTAGGTTATATATTTTACCTTTTGATAATAAATACAGTTTACAACAATTAATTTTATTTCTCCAAGAAAATATAAAGAAAAGAATGATTTTTAATTTATAACCTCTCTGCTTTCATTTCATTTTGGCAAATGACAATCAAAGAACAGTGTTGCTTGCTATTAAAAATATAAATGCTTAATTAAAAAATGTGGTAGTGTTTTTTTAAGTTATACTCTTAATAACAGCTCCAAAAAGCAAGTCAATATTTTTTTACTATGCTATCTGTTTTGTAGATTATTTATGTAAGAATAGGTAGATATACTCATCTGTAGTTTATTGTGGCAGATTGTGCCAAAGCAGCCTTTTTGCGCCATCTTGCGGAGAGTGGACGCATTATGGCGGTTAGTCAGAACATTGCAGTTTTCATACATGCGCATAGATGGCAGAAGGCTTCTTTTCGTTACCAGAAGCAGTAACGAAAAGATGCTTAGATTATAATATTTAATTTACTTATTTTCTGCATGCAAGTGCGTTCCACTTCCGCAATCGCGAACACAGTGACAGAAAATGAGGGATCGCGAAACGTAAGTAAGGTAAGGTATACGACGATCGTAAAGAAAGCGAAGCCAAAGCTGCCGCGTCCACAGGGCACCACGACTTACGTGGCGGTGATTTGACGCTAAATTTCCTTCGTGCGAATTAATCAAAGATAGAAATGCCTTATTTTATATAGGTACATACTTAATTTACTTTAAAAATATATAGGGTGGCTCATACGTAGGGTGATAGTGTAATAATCTATGGGGTGCACCGTTTAGAAGTAATTCTATGAGAAAAACTGAAAGCAGTCCGAAAATTTAGTAAGTAGGTACCTACCACGCTGATAACACAGGTCTTTCGCAACTGTAAATTTAGTTTTGGTTAGAACATAGGATACCTACTTATTATCCCGAAAATAGGTACGTTCCCGTGAGATAATTTCCGGCATCTACGTGGGCGGAGCCGCGGGCAAAGGTTAATTTATTTATAATCCATGGTGTGATAAGCCTTAGCAGTTCACACAATGATGCCACACTGCGCCTTTAATCACGCCATTTCCCATGGATTCCCTCGACTTGCCTCGAGGATGAGCAGGTACATTCTCTATTGCCTTACTCTCACAGTCCGATGGAATGGGATGGTATGTACTTTCAAAGTACGTCGCGTTTTATTAAGTTGTTTCTGTACAGGACCTATGATTTTTATTCGAAAACAGTTGTAAAGTCAAAAATAATCTAAAACATCTCTCGAGGCTCTCGTTGGGCGGTTGGGTCAAGAGCCCGATTTAGAAGGCAGTACTCCTCGATACGGCACGCATCGTGAGGAGGTTCCTGTCTCTGGAGCCCTAATCACCGATAGTTTGGACCCTGCTCCCGATACCGGCGGACCACAATTTTTTATATTTTTGAATGTTTTTTTTTTAATGTTTTTATAAAAATATTTAAAAATGTCTATAAATAAGTATGTAAATAAATAAACAAAAGATATTAAAAATCCACAATTTAAAATAATATATTTTGAAGGCATAATGTAACCTCCATACTTCCTAAATTCAAAGGACAATGGGCAACCGACTTTAGACACCGTCCCCATTTTCTTTTAAATCCAACAGACTTCATTTTGGGCTCATTTATTATTTCGCTACGGGCTACAAATTAACAAACCGTTTCTTTCAAGTCTTAAATAATGGGGTTTCCTGAATAACTTGTCAGTTTCATATAACGAAAATAAAAATGTATGTTTTATATTTTCGTCACAATAAAAGAGATAAAACATAATAATTGCCGACTTAAATAATATGGAACATACACAAAACATTACGCCTATATTTCACGAAGGAGTAGGCAGAAGTGTGTGGAACATTCACGTTATATTTCGCGACGTAATCTATTCTATTAATTTTACATACATAACATCACACTAGTATTCCTCGTAGGGAGGGGTAGGTAGAGGTACACCTCTATTTAAGTTGCTACATACATACGTAGGTACTGCATTGTATTTTCCGTCCAAATGAACGAGATCAAACACAATGTTAACCAACTAATATAAAATTAAACTTAAAACATAACATATCATTACGCCTGTACTACTGTTATGGAAGGGCAGAGATGTATAAAACACCCAGACTTTTCCCAAGTTAGGTCTCTAGTGACTCCCCACACACCAGTATATCCCGGAGAGGTAGGCAAAGTTACACTTCTAAGCTATAATTATAGGTAAAGGAGTCATGTTTGTGAACGAGCGCCGTCAGTAGGGACTAGTCATTTCTTAGCTGCCACGGCTTATTTTAATTTAATTTAATATTTGAATTGTTTTTGTCTTTTTATTACGTACGCTTTTAACGCTCTGAATCGTCCTCACATGCATTTTTTCAACATGAATGATGTAACCAATATTTTGTAACCATATTTTGATTTATAAGAGTGTCCATGGAGTTTCTTGCTACCTACTACGCTTTGGAATCGGCCACTAGCTTCAACTTTCTGACTGACCGACCCCTTGACAATTCAAAAGTGCCTGTAATTGGTTTATTTGAAATAAATGCTTTGAGTTTGAGTTTATACTTGCTTGTATTTTCCTCCACAATGGAAGAGATGAAAGGTATCCGAAGAGTCTCAACTTACATAATAATCATTATTTACAATGGCATCACGCACAAAGTGACTATTTTTTATTAATATTAACCTTTAATCATAATATTACGCCTATATTCCACTAAGGGGTAGACAGAAGTACGGCTCTATATTATAGGACAAAAAACTTATTTTAGTAGGTACTCAAAAAGAACATCCACATTTCATCAGTAACATTATACTTACAGAATGCACACAACATAACATCACGCCTGTTTTTCCCTGAAGAGTTAGGCACGACTGTGTGAACTTTTCTTAAAAAAAAAAAGTTGGAACTTTTGTCAATATAAATAAATGTATGTTCCATCGCAAATAAGTACGGCTTTAGTGTTTTCATAATTTCCAAAAATGCGTCGTGATAATAGACCTTTCCTTTGAAGAATACTCCCCCTAGCCAAATGGTCAAATCCTAGGGGCATTGGAACGATGCTTTGAGTTAGACATTCTCTGGCATTTTTATGTTTCAGTCTAACCCTCGACGAGACAAGTCAAATAGAATTGATAGACTTTCATTTGTTTCCCCAAATCCAAGTTTTACTAAGTAATTACCTGGTACTGTTCTTGGGCGACGGTGTCTTTTTGTTAGTGATGATGTATGTTCTATTATACACTCGAGAGCAATGAATCCGGGTCACTTAAAGAATGTTAAAAATCTCGGAAACTAAAAATGATAGGTTAATGCAATAAATTGTATTTAATAGACAATGTAATACTCCTTAAATGAAAGTAAAAAAAATATGAGTCACCATACATTTTATTAACACAAAATTACATAAAGAAAAAAACTGCTGATCTCTCCTTAAAACAAAAATAGGAAACATGAAATTTTTGAACTTTATTACGATTTTCTTGAATTTTAATACTTCGTATTGCCTCCTCGTGCTTCCATTACTGCGTTTACGCGGTTTGGCATGCTGTACACCAAGTTCCTTATACGATTTTGGGGAATATTCTCCCATTCCTCTGTGAGAGCAATTTTGAGCTCACGAAGCGTGATTGGGGGAGGGTTTCGTTGTTTTACGCATCTGCCTAGCTCGTCCCAAGCATGCTCGATCGGGTTGATATCCGGGCTGCGCGCTGGCCACTCCATACGAGTAATGTTCATCTCTTGAAGGTAGTCATTCACAATCCTACCTGTATGAGGTCGGGCATTGTCATGCATAAATATAGCATCCTCACCTAAATTGACCATAAATGGACCAACGTGATCATTGAGGATTTCTTCCACATATCTTACGCTAGTTAAAGAGCCGTTTTCTATGATCACCAGCTCTGTGCGACTTTCAGAAGAAATTCCGGCCCACACAAGTACAGACCCACCACCGTAGGCTACTTTTTCTTCGATGCATGCTTGCTTGAATCTTTCCCCTGGTCTTCGATACACTCTGTGTCTTCCATCGTGCTTGTAGAGCATACATTTTGATTCGTCGGAGAACATAACTTTTGACCAATCTTCAATACTCCAATTTACGTGGCTCTGGGCATATCTTAGTCTTGAAATACGATGCCCACGCTCCAGTTTAGGGCCGTTTGCAGGTCTAAGGGGTTTTAAGTTAGATTCAGCAAGCCGACGTCTTACTGTCCATGCACTTGGGTTACTTCCTCCGAGGCGTCGAAACTGATTTGTGAGTTCAGTTCCTGTGAGAAAGCGATTTCGAAGCATGGTGTTCACCAAGTATCGGTCTTCTCGTGCTGTGGTACACCTGGTTCTGCCCGTTCCTGGTCTGCGTAGGTTAGAACCAGTTTCTTCGTAACGTCGGAGAACTCTTTGTACTGTTGACAGCGACACACCGACAGTCCTGGCTGTATCGCGCTGACTCCGGCCGGTTTCCAGCATTGTAAGTATTCTGGTGCATTCTTCAGGCGTAAGCGACATAATTTCAGCTTGAATAATGAATATAGAGCACTATCAACATGGTTTATGTACCCACATAAATGACAGATTACAAACAAAAGCAAAACCAAATGCTGTAATTTCGTAGTTCCATCTTCGAAAGTGGCCCTTTTTCAAATTTGATTTTTTTGTGATATAACTTTACAATAACTAAGAAGTTTTAATACCTTCATTTAAGGAGTATTACATTGTCTATTAAATACAATTTATTGCATTAACCTAGCATTTTTATTTTCCGAGATTTTTAGGATTCTTTAAGTGACCCGGATTCATTGCTCTCGAGTGTATTATTGAATTGCTGAAGTTCACTCACATTCCAAAAAAAAAACAGCTCCGTATCATTAAGGGCTGTTGCGGTAGGTATTAAAATCGAATCTCGCTTTGTTCTTTAGGGCTTCTATCAGCATAATTGGCATGGCCGAAACTAAACGTGCGTTAAAATTATGTGCCGCGTTCACATTATAAAGTACCTAAGTTGCCCCAGTATTAGTTTGCTGAAGACAGGTGTTCTTCGCATAAACATTCACTGGGTGGCATACTCAATACTCAATATATTTATTGCTTCCACATGTGAACTTAGGTGGTAGGTTACAAAAATATGACCATTGTGGACCCTGTCAGGCACAGCAAAAGTAGGAGAAAGGAAGAGGGCTTTTATTTGACTACTTTGTATGTTAGTTACTATAATTATAATTATTGTGATTATTTTTACATGTAATTTAAAATTTGTCATTTAAATATTCATTGATATTGTAATAGCATTTTATTAATAGAAATCGTTTTAATTTATTTGTGAATGTATTAAATTTTTGTTCTTCTTTAATTTTTTCTGGTAATTTATTATATATTTTCATGGATATGACTAGTGTACTTGTTGAGTGCATTTTTAGCTTAGAACCTGGTAAGTTTAACCTATTTTTATGGCGCAATGTATATCTTGACATATTTTCTCTTGTTGTGTAAAAGTGTTGGTAATTTCGAACGAATTTGCATATTTCTAGAATGTATAGGCAGGCGAGGGTAAGTATTTTTTGTTCTTGGTAATGAGGTTTGCAGCTGTCAGTGTCTTCTATGTTTACTAGGATTCTTATAAGCCTTTTTTGCAATGTGAAAAGTGTCGGTGCATGTTTGCTGTTTCCCCATAATATCACGCCGTAACTGAGTCACGCATATGCGTAGGAATAATAGGTAACAAGTGCAGTTTTAAGGTTAGTGGTCTTTTTGACTTCACGAAGGGCTTATGCAAATTTGGATAATTTTGATTTTATGTTTTTGATGTTTGATTTCCAATTAATGTCAAAGTCAAAGATTTATTTGCAAACTAAGTGTACATTTTGGTGTTATTTGTTTGGTTTGTTTGTATCTATAGACAGGCCAAGTAGAGTAAATTCAGTAACGACTTCTATTTTTGTACCGTTGTCCGTGAAGTTTGTGTCTCTGACCTAGACTAGAGTCAAGAGCAAACCCATCCCAAATAAAAATAAATAAAAAAGTGGGGCTTTTTGTCGCGGGTGGCAGGGCATTATTTTAGATTTAGAGAAATTAAAATCGAGGTTATTGTTATTCATCAAATTTATTTAGTGTAGAGGTTAGGTCCTCGCTAAAGCCAACATTGTTCCGGCATGAAATTAGTAGCGAAATATCATCAGCAAACAATACGCATGATCCTCCTATGGTTTTAGGAAGGTCGTTGATGTAAATAAGAAATAGGAGGCATCCAATTACACTCCCTTGGGGAATAGAGGCGTTAATAATTTGACTGAGAGCGAATATTTTGCATCTCTTTGATATCTTCATCTTTCTTGTCATTTCAAAATTCTATTTTGATTTTCCCGCGGATCCTTAAGCCTTGTAATTTATTTAGTAGAATGTCATATTTCACTTTATCGTATGCTTTGGTCATATGTAGCAGTAAACCTACGGCGTATTTTTTGTCATTTATTATGTTTATAGCTTCCTGTATGTATTTAAAAATTGCCAGAACAGTCGATCGGTTTCTGCGTAAGCCGTTTTGGCATTCGTTAAATATTTTGTATTTTTCGCAGAAGGAGTAAACACGATTGCACATTGCTTTCTCAAAAATTTTGGAAGCAGTTGGTAAAAGAGCTATTGGACGGTAATTGCTTGGATCCATTTACGAGTTCTTTTTGTGAATCGGTTTTATTAGTGCTTTCTTTAGGTAATCTGGGAAAGCGGCGTCTTCAAAAGATTGATTTACTAGCGAGTAGAATGGTAACGTAAGTTCGTTTGCACATTGTCGTATAAAAAATATTCCGTAAGCCAAGGCCTACTAAATGAGATATACCTCAAGTTTGTTGACTAAGTTTCAATTTTGGGGACTGTACTAAACCGACCAACATCAAAATTATACAAACATTCCAGAATAAGGTACTCTGGAATCTCTGGATCTCTGGTATCTGGTAATGTGCCCTGGAATATAAGAAATGAAATGAACGACCTCCATCGTGACCTATTGATGGAACCAGTCACCAACATAATCCAAAAATTTGCTGAGGTCCATGAACACCGACTCCACCGATATGTGAACATGGAGGCTATTCATCTGTTAGACCAAACAAATAAAGTGCGAAGACTAAAACGAACAAAACCTTTTGAGTTAGTGTGGTGTAAAAAGTGTAGAAATAATAGTGACAATGACACACATAATAACACATGAACAAAGTGTGTATATCATTATATCAGACTCAGCAAGTGGAACGGACTTGTAAAGTACAATCAACACTAATAGAATAGAATACTCTTTATTATGTATACCATTAAAATTACAGATATAAATGTAGAAATTTAAAACAAATACTAAGTTAAATACTAACTACTACTACCTTAGTTAGTTACTACTAACTTAGTAGAATGCTAAGTTTTAAAACAATTATCACGTAATAGATTAAGTTAGATTATAATTGCTTATTAGTCTTAGACGCTAGATTGTAATTAATTATTAAGAACCTGGTTCTTTTTAATAAAGAATAAAAAAAACTAAAATAAAAAATTGGGAACGCTAGCGCCCATCGTCCTTTAGAACATGTTGTGTCAACGCTACATTACACTATCGTTTGTTGTCATGGGAACGTCATTTTTGTTAGACTTAATGTAATGATCCGTCACAATTTTCAATAATACACTAGATATTATACAATATTTATTTGAGAAATGTTTAAGGCGATGGCGAAGCGTGTCGAATGTGTCAAGAAATTGAAATTATGGACGTTGAAAAGCTTAAGTTTAATTAAAAGTTAGCCTATTTTAAACGACAGGTGTCATAATGGTTGGCAAAATTTCATGAAAAAAAACAAAATATAGGAAATTATTGCAATAGAAATGAATGAATCAAGTGAGTACCTACCTACCGAAGTAGGTTTCATTTCATTTAAGAATAACTAATTATACTCATTTCCAAGGCCTCGGTGCTCTGTGGTACCACCAGTGGTGTGGGACACCAGAATCTCAAACAAATAAGGCAACAAGCTATACTAAATTTATTTTTTCATTTTCTTTTCGAGGGTAGTCTATGTTATACTGTTTGGGCCCAGTAGGTGGCCACGTTTATTGGGGCGTCATTTATTCTGAAGTTTGAAAACAATTTATTGCGAATTACCTGATACTAGGCCTGGAAGTATTACCTGGGTATACCCTAGGTATTTAAGAAGTTACATAGATAGTTGTCGATTATTGGGACCGGTGCGGCGGGGGCAGCGGCAACGGTTAGGTACAGTTAGCAGAAGAAAGGCGTCGTCGAAGAAAGGCAATCACTACCTACCTACTTTGTTTAGTTTTTACGGGTAATTTTCAAGTTAATTTATCTCTAATAATACTTTTTTAGATGAAGTGCTACGTACAAAATGGAAGGACCTAAAAGATTCTTACAAAAATGATCACAGACAAGCTGTAGACTTATCAGGTGGAAGGCCCACAAACTGCTCCACATACCATAAATGGTGCTGGGCCGAAAATGTACAGTTTTTAGAAAGTTGTGGTTACAAGTGCATTAAGTCACCGAGAATAAGTTCAGTGTCACTTCATGATTGTTCGTTAGACTCCGAGGTACCACCGTCGATCCTACTCATATCCACTACGAGTATTCCTTCAAAACCGTCACTAAAAACAGAAATAGTTTCTCTGGAATCATCGGAAACATTACGAAAGGACTCTGAACTAGAAACAAGGCCTCCTAAATCCACACAGATACAACCGGCGGTACAATCAGCCCGATTACCAGAAACTTCATACAAGCGGAGATCATCTTCAACAAAGAGAAGTTACATCCACTCAGCTGACGACGGTAGCAGGATACAATTGAAGCGCCCCACACGCGGGGAACCATCCGAAGTTATCAATTTCCTTTTTAAAAGTTATGCCGAAACATTCAAGAGTTTTTCTGCTAAAAAACAAGTATTACTAAAAGTTAAATTAGCAAAATTATTCGCTGATGCAGAACTGGACGAGATGAAGGAACCTTCGGTGGTGTTCTCCTCAGCAAGCGTAGCGGTTGAACGAGATTATGCACTTGGTATAGATCTAGACACAATGAAGCAATCGCCAGATAGTGACATATCCAGTATTGAATAAACACATCTAAGCAGGCTGTAACGGTGATTGATCTGGATCAGTTTATTGTTTCACAGGATATTGTGAATGTCTTTAGGTAAGACAGGTTCCTAGTGATGATTTTCATAACAATATTACAATACATCCATGAAAAACATTGAACTTTTTATTTTCGGATTCAGAAAAAATATAAAGGGCCACTTTTTTATAGTCTACAACTGTAACTGTATTGTACCACTTAACAAATCTTCCTTTGTCCCATAAAGGCTCGTGCAGACTGGCGCGACCTGACAGCGCGGCGCGCGACACATATAGAACAGTTTCCAGGAAGTTTTCATAGAAATTGTTCTACTAGAGTAGCGTTGCGCCTGTTTGCGTGAGCCTTTGTAATGTTTTATGGGACAAAGAGTTGTTGAATACAAATGATCGAATAAAACACTTGCGATATAAAAAAGGATTACCAATAAAAGTGTCATGTTGTTTTAAAGCACTTTTTATTGGAAGATCGCGCCGTGACAGGCAAATGAATAAAACAATAGGGAGGCACTGCTGCTAAGCTTTTATTTCTCATACATTTAGGATTAAATTAAAACTTCTGTCGTAATCCGGCCAAGTTTTATTGGGCCGCTTCGCGAATATTTGACTTTTAACATTTATATTGGATTTTTAACATAATCCTGCCAAAAGTGAGTCTTAAGTGATTCCTACTTGATACCTATATAAAATGTTGGAAAGGTTTTATTTCTTCGGTGACCTTTCGATAATATTCTCCTCAGATGAAATGTGCTGACGTTTACTGAACATAAATGCTTTAACGACTGCTATTGTGCCACGGTTTTGTCGGCCATGTAATGTGCTGGGTGACGGGCGAGATTCTCTTGAATGAGTCCAATAACGTCTGCGAACAGATAGCCTGGTGATTAAGAAGAATAATGTTGTGTCAACAGTTTTCTACAGGAGCTTAACTTAACGTAGAGATCCTTCTGATGTTTTACCTAAATATGGTAATAAAATTATACAATGAAGCTTGAATGAAAAGAAAACATTAGTACTTAGGTACCTATTAATCATCAGTACAACCTATATTGTAACGGTATTATTATTAATATTTTTTAACATAGCCAATAATATTGATATACATAAAAATATTTAGCACCCCATGGATATGCTACAGTGATACAATAATGCTAATTGTAAACTGTCTTTTCACCTGTGACAAACAATAAATAAATAAATTAATTAATCTGTGTATAATTTTTTGTATGTCGGCACTAACTTGCCGGTTTTATAGGATAACACAAGCCGAAGCCAAGTGCTAACCTTAAAAGTACTAACCTAAGTTTAGTGGTAGACGATAACATAGGATGGCGTGATGATATGTTTACACTTTGTGTTGTTGACAATGCTTGTGCGTGTGATATTCGTACATCATTGTCGTTCTGAAGGAATTTTCGGGAAAAACTGCAAGCGTCAGGATAACAGCTTTCTGTAGGGAAAGGTATGGCTTTGGCTGGTGGAAGGAGACACGTCTAGCGTTTTTAAACATTGATGCAGTTGTTTGGGAATGACACCCGTGGTTGAGAGTCCTACTGGGAAAGTAACGCTGCCTAATCGCCACATTCGTCTAATTTCTAATATTTTGACAGCTTTGCTGCTATTGTGTTTGGCAGGTTGTGTGTGTTTGTTACCTACTGCCAACCTACTGCTAGGTCAATAATTTGCGGTATTTTATTAATTTTATCTAGTAAAAGTAATGTGTTGTTCTGCCTGTGAGGATGGCCCGATCAAAATATAGTTTGTCTGTTGCATTTTCAAGAACTACTTCAGGATTATATCAAACTCAAAGCATTTATTTCAATTAATCCATTTACAGGCACTTTTGAACTGTCAAAGAGTAGTCAGAAAGTTGAAGCTAGTTGCCCATTCCAAAACGTAGATCTCTATGGACATGAACGGGCAAGAAACTCCAAGGACACTCTTTCTAAATCAAGATATTACAAAATCCTGTGTACATTATTCTATATGTGAGAACAATGTAAAACAAATATTAAGAAACAATTGAAAACATAACATCTATCTATATATATATATATCTATATATATAAAAATCAATCCCTATTTCCCTTGGTCACGCCATCACGCGTGAACGGCTGGACCGATTTCACTATTTTTTTTTTGTTGTGTTCGTTATTGTTAGGAGAAGGATCCTAAGAAATAAAAAAATAAGGAAGTTGATCGGAACGATACAAAATTTGAGAAAACTTAACGCCAATATTAATTTTACATAACTGTCAGTTGTTTGAAATAACTGTCAGCGATAGACAGAATGCGCGCTGCAAATATCGTTTAATACAGATGGATCGGTTGATAAATGAGTCGGTAGTTTTAGTTTTAGTCAATAGTCAAAACTAAAACTAAACTACATATGACATTCATAGTTAAGACAGGACAACGTCTGTCGGGTCAGCTTGTTAAAAATAAAAATAAGCCGTGGCAGTTAAGAGATGACCAGTCCCAACCGCCCTCGCCCATTCACGAACATGACGCGTGGATCAGCAGTAGGGAACCGAATGATCCAACACACGCGCCACCATCAGTGAGACATAACATATGTATTGGTAGTAAGATACAGGAGGTGTAGGTATTAGTTTATATTTTGTAGCAACTTTTTGATGTGTTATGTTCGGAAGAACTAAGACATCGCCTGCAAATATCTGTTGAAACGGGGATTCGTATAATATGCTTTTGGTAGTTACGGGTCTCGATTAATAGGCCTACCATCATCAACCCTCATGAACCGTTCAGTCTCAGGGAAAAGATCTCCACGCCTGAGCCATTCGTTCGACGCTAATATATTTTATTTTTTTATTTTATTGAGAAGGAACAACAAACAGCTACAATATAAAACATGAAATATGAAATACACAAAACAAATATACAATATATTGCAGCCCACAACGCTGTTCACAGATCAACTATGGGATAAAAATAATAAAATAATAATGGCTAGGTTTACAAATATAATGTTTTTTTTTTTACTAACTTATAACTACCGCGTTTAATATACATAAATAAATAGTATAAATTATGAAAGGAATGATGCTCTTTATGTATAAGATTTTTGAACTTATAGGGAGCACATGCAAAAATATCTATATGTTCGAAAGTCTTATTGTAGGAATCTCCCATTCTGCGAACAGCCGAACGCAAGCCAGAGTTGGACTTACAAGTGCCCACAGAAATATGACACAGGTCTTGGCGATGTCTTCCATGGAGTGACTTTTGGGTCCACTCCAATATTTGAGTCTGTCTGTCAGTCTGTTTCTCGTTACTTGGTGTAGTTTTGTCAAACATATTTAACGGTGTCAGTTTTCTGTCATTTTGAACGATTGCTTTGTGTAAAGTAGAAGTGGTACTTTTTAGGGTATCGTCCCCAAAGAGTGCCAACGGAACCCTATTACTAAGCCTCCGCTGTCCGTCCGTCTGTCTGTCAGAGGGCTTTATCTCATGAACCGTAATAGAGAGACAATTGAAATTTTCACAAAGTGTGTATTTCTATTGCCGTTATAACCACAAATAATAAAAATAAAATAAAGTTCAAAATTAAAGGGTTCCAACCCAACCTAAGCAGGGCTTGTATCTTGGAGGTCGGAGTGCGATTGAGCAGAAAGAAATATGTCGATTTTTAAGGCTAGTGCGGATGATTGCAGTTACAATTAAAAATTGCCTCAAATAGAGGACTTCAGTTTGCAGGTTGTGGATCTAACAAAGGAGGGCGGGAGTGTATTCTCAGTTGTGAGCTAAAACTGACAATACAGTATGGAGGACCAGAGGTTAAAGTTTTCGAGCTGGCGATGTATTTCGTTTTTTCAGTGATAAGTGACAGTAAGTTATTATCAAGTGCCTTTGTAATAAAAGCCATATCCTCCTCTGCACGACGGAACACGAGGTACCACGACTTGTCGCGAAATAGGATTACGGTGTCATCCACGTAGGTTATTATTTCGGTGTTATTTAATTGCAGGTTAGAGATGTCGTTTATATATATAGAGTAAAAAGCGTGGGGCCTAGTATGCTGCCCTGGGGGACTCCATAGTTCATAGGGATCTGTTGGCTACATAACAGTGATTATCTATTTTTATAAATTGCGCGCTATTTATACGGTAGTTTTTGAAACAGTAGTAAGATACTCCTCGGATTCCTAGCGTCTCCAGTTTTCTCACAACTTAATCAACCAATACCGCGTCGAACGTTTTTGCCAGGTCAAGAAAGACCGCAACGCACTTATCTCTGTCATCTGTGTGAGAAGCTATTCCATTATCCAGAAGTGTTACTGCGTCCTCGGTGTCCACCGAGGTTGGGTCGAGGTCGAGGTCGAGGTCCACCGAGGATTACCTCTGCGAAGCCCAAACTGTCTGTCTGAGACCAATCAATGCTTTGCTAAAAAGTTAAGCAGACGAGTGTTAACAACTTTTTCAAGTACCTTGGAGAAGGTGTTAAGAGGCCGTGCATGAAGTCAACTGATTTTTATAAATTTTGGTCAGTTTTTGTATGATAAGCAAAAATAATTTAAACAAAGTAGTTTATGATTTGACAAGTTGAGTTTTTAGTTTTGCATGTGGATGGAATGGATTTTTCAAATAATATAAGTATTAATAGAAAATCAGTAATATTCGCAACAAATTATCCGAAAAATTACGCGAGCCTGACGCTTGATCATCGTTTTACATGAATCTACTAATGATTTTGAACATGAAAAAATATCATGAACATCATTATATTATGTTCTGCACGTGGCTAGACCACTTATTTCAACTTCAACAAAAAATAGCAATAATTTAATTTTGAAAAAAAAAACAATTTTAATAAGGAAAAGCTGTCAATAATGTATTTTTTCCGATTAATTAGCAAAACTTTCAAGAAATTTAAATATCATACCTTAGTCTTCAGCCATCCTAGAAATAAAATCAAAATTTTATTCTACGAAAATGCAATATCTTCATTAAGTAAATCAACGGCGAAATGAACTATGTTTTCGAGAGCACTAAAGTGATGAAACTATTAACAGGTAACTGTGACTGACACAAATTGTTTTTCACTTCTCTTGCTCAAAAAGTCCATCATTGTAGCGTACCAGAGTGGGGATAAAATAACATATTTTCCTCTAGGGTAAAAGTTTTTTTTTTAGTTTTTGTCTGTTTCCAACGAGCCTACAAAAACGAAAAAGACTTTATTCATAAGTAGAATAATCATGAATAAAGACTCGCCTTATTACTGTTTCATAAAAAAAGAAATACATATATTTATTATAGTTTTGGATTATTTTATTTTCTCGCAATCGTAGTGAAAAGTATAGTGTAACACACGGCGCTAAAAGCCCATTATAACTCGGTTTCCATTTACTCCCCAGCTTTATGGGTCAATTTAGCCCCTTGTATAACAATCTACTACTTTGTTTGTAAGAGGTAATCACTCGCAGTACTTATCCGATTACAAAAATTCTGTTAGTGACAGAGAGCTACACTATTGCTGATTGCCATTGGATTTGTTTTAACCACTGCGCTGGTTACACATGCAATCTAACTCTGGCTGACGTTCATTCGAAAATGAAACTTTGATGGAGGAAATGCTCGACGGCTTCGTTCATGTTGTTGTAGTTGGGCTGTCTGTGCGTGGTGACCTGGACCTGGCAAACGTAGGGTTGCCGAAGGTGGCACCAGTGGTCCCGGAGCCCAGGGTTCACTGCGTCCATGCCGGCGCAGTGGGGCTCGTCCGGGTGATCGCTGTTGGGGAAGAGGTTATTATACTTATTTGCCTTCAAAGAGTAAGGGAGGATCAAAGAAACGAGAATCAATCGGATTGTGTGCAAGATGATATTGTGTGCAAGATGATATTGTGTGCAAGATGATATTGTGTGCAAGATGATATTGCTAGAAAAATAATGACTTCTGAAATTACGGCTAATAAGAAGAAAATTATGTTGCGCCGACAACAAAATAAAATAACGATAAAAGTAGGAGGATGATGATGATGATGATAAAAGGGGGTGTTTAAAAAGACTACATGGAAAGGGCACCTGTATCCAACATGATTGCTGGCCCACTTGTTGAAACCTGTTTCATTGATGTCCTCACCTGAAAAGTAAAGAGCATAATTACCTATTGAGATCACGAGGTCTGCTGCGAAACAGCGATGGTGTTATCTGTTTTGAAGAGTATGAGTAGGTATCGACCAAAACACGAGGTGATTTTAGTAGTATTCCCCGAACGTTTTGGCAGTGGTGTATACTCCGTGTATACACCCGTGGTGTGGTGTATTTCATCAGTAATGTTCAAGTCTCATTTAGTAGGAGGCAGGCCTATTGCCAGTAGCCAGGTAAAAATCGGGACTCTAGGTTGCTACTGAGAAATTCCTGATGGAAATCCCGAACAACGATTGACCTGCCGGTCTATTATGTAAAAAATGTCACCGTGATAACTAAGATGAGGTGAAGTGAGCTGCCATTCCATCTGAGGTTAGGGATTGACACTATTGACAGCTCACTTCACCTAAGTTTTCAAGGTTAGATTTTTACAGAATAGAGCGGCTGGTCCGCATGCACAGCAGTCGTGCGTGCGACAGACCAGCGAGACAGTCAGCAGAACCGTTGCTACTTTACCGTCGATGTCCCTCCAGACAGAGTCCTCGTCAAGGTTGTAGATGCCGAGCCAGACCAGCAGCTTGTACTGGGTGCCAGTTATCTGCTGGTAGTGCATGCCGCGGACCAGCTTCTGTAGGAAGTCGAACTCGGCCTTAAACAGACAACGGTTAATACGAATAAGGTTTCTGTCACAATAATGGCAAGCGCATATTACAGCCGCATCGGGCCGCATCGGGCCGCATCGCATTACATTTATATACAAAAAAGTCCGTTGCGGCCCACCTATGTATGTAGTGCGCGATGGTTTATAGTAATGTAGGCGGATGTTTGCTTTGCGGCGCGGCTTGCTGAAATGTGCGAGTCAGCCTTAATACATCGGAAATATTGTATTTGGCAGATGGAAAACCCCCTCACAACATTTTCTTTATATATACTTAAATTATTTTAGTGGGGAAACAATCGAATCAGCACCCAGTCCCTTTCTCTCTCCCTTATGAATGATAAACTATGATTTGAGCTTAGGATTGGCAATAAAACTGCGCTACGATACAATATACATAGGTACCCAGTCATTCATCATAATCAGCCTATAATGTTCCCAGTGCTGGGACACAGGCCCCCTCTCGGTGAGAGGGAGTGGGCCGTATTCCACCACGTGGGTTGGTAGTCACATATCTTCGAATTTTTGGTTCTAGGACATGCCAGTTTTTTCACGATATTTTCTTCACCGTTTTGAGAGTAATGGTGATGAAATAATTTACACAAAGTAATACGCCTGTCTGGGTTCGAACCCACGACCTACAACTCGTAAGTGCTCACCAGATTAGGTCCCCAGTACTTAAAACGAAAGTAAAGATCGTATTGGCAGTCAAGTTGCGAGAGTCAACCTTAGAACGTTTAATGTTGCCGTAGCCGCCCGCCCTGCCGCCATTGTAAAACTTATTTTTTTAAATTCTAGTAGTCGACAAACTTTGTATTGCTTCTCGTTTTACTCGTCACCTAACTTTTTCTTGCTAACACTCAAGTAATGCTGTTCAGTTTGGTTTTAGGCTGAGCAGCGGTTCAGGTTCTTTGAATAATTAATTTCATCTTAGTTTAATAAAAACTTATTATTCTAGTTGCAAGTTTCTGCGACATTGCTCTGAATGTATGGTCAGTATGTGGGACATCGTGGGTTGATTTTGATGACATTCTCTATCATCATTTTGTCTCCTATAAAGCTAGAATAGAAGTTGTTCTACTCTATTGATCTCGACGTGCTTTCACGTCGACTGCTCTCAGAGAGCCATCGAGGATTTTTACAATAGGTATTGTTGCAGACTCACATAGGATCTTAAGCTCTAATTTTACCAGGATATCATAAACCTACCTGTGATTTAGGCACAGCCAGGAAACTGCCGGTTTGTTCACATTCATGTCTGGCACGTTCCCACTTTTGTGCTTGGTACATTAATTTGTATGCCTTGCCGACAGAGCTGTTCACTATGTACCCTGGAATTATTAGAAAGTTGCCTCTTTATTTAAAAGAATATTGGGCAGAAATAAAAAAAGGGGAGAAGTAAAAATAGTAATTAATAAATGATTAAAGTTATATTCATGAGCTTCAGTAATAATGAATAGGATCATAATTAATTTGTTCAAAAGTATCGAAAGCGTTTTCTTGGTAGTAATTAGTGGCAATAGTTTTAGTGTAGTACCTTCTGGGATTTCAGTAGCGACTTTGCTTTGATCGCCTGCCACCGCTGTCAAAACCATGAAGACGAGTACTCTGCGAAATAATAAAATCAAAATCATTCTGCCTAGTCTTTTACCAACTATGTTGAGGTCGGCTTCTAGTCTAACTAGATGGATTTTACATGGAGTAGTCGCTCCATATAAAATACTGGTATTAGGCAGTCACCTATTAGACCTCCACAACCCAGTTACTGGGTCAGATGATACCCCTTGGTGAGACTGGTTGTCAGAGTTTTGGGCTTCTTTCTGACTATCCGTTACAACTGCCAAAGATCTACGAATGATAGCCGGGACGTGCTTTCCGAGGCACAGTGAGGTCTCAATATGTAATCCCATCCACGAACCGGTGACCACGGCAAGCGTAGCTTACCCTTCGATTGATGCAGAGGGCTCGTGGTTAAATTATAACAGCCGCAATGTTATAATTTAGCCACGAGTCCTCTGCGTAATCATTTTATGGTAAATATCGACGGGATCACTTTGGCAGCTAGCTTTCATTAAATATGAAAGGTTAAAGGCATCTACTATGACTTTGAGTTTCAAAATGACAAATACACTCGAGAGCAATGAATCCGGGTCACTTAAAGAATCCTAAAAATCTCGGAAACTAAAAATGCTAGGTTAATGCAATAAATTGTATTTAATAGACAATGTAATACTCCTTAAATGAAGGTATTAAAACTTCTTAGTTATTGTAAAGTTATATCATAAAAAAAACAAATTTGAAAAAGGGCCACTTTCGAAGATGGAACTACGAAATTACAGCATTTGGTTTTGCTTTTGTTTGTAATCTGTCATTTATGTGGGTACATAAACCATGTTGATAGTGCTCTATATTCATTATTCAAGCTGAAATTATGTCGCTTACGCCTGAAGAATGCACCAGAATACTTACAATGCTGGAAACCGGCCGGAGTCAGCGCGATACAGCCAGGACTGTCGGTGTGTCGCTGTCAACAGTACAAAGAGTTCTCCGACGTTACGAAGAAACTGGTTCTAACCTACGCAGACCAGGAACGGGCAGAACCAGGTGTACCACAGCACGAGAAGACCGATACTTGGTGAACACCATGCTTCGAAATCGCTTTCTCACAGGAACTGAACTCACAAATCAGTTTCGACGCCTCGGAGGAAGTAACCCAAGTGCATGGACAGTAAGACGTCGGCTTGCTGAATCTAACTTAAAACCCCTTAGACCTGCAAACGGCCCTAAACTGGAGCGTGGGCATCGTATTTCAAGACTAAGATATGCCCAGAGCCACGTAAATTGGAGTATTGAAGATTGGTCAAAAGTTATGTTCTCCGACGAATCAAAATTTATGCTCTACAAGCACGATGGAAGACACAGAGTGTATCGAAGACCAGGGGAAAGATTCAAGCAAGCATGCATCGAAGAAAAAGTAGCCTACGGTGGTGGGTCTGTACTTGTGTGGGCCGGAATTTCTTCTGAAAGTCGCACAGAGCTGGTGATCATAGAAAACGGCTCTTTAACTAGCGTAAGATATGTGGAAGAAATCCTCAATGATCACGTTGGTCCATTTATGGTCAATTTAGGTGAGGATGCTATATTTATGCATGACAATGCCCGACCTCATACAGGTAGGATTGTGAATGACTACCTTCAAGAGATGAACATTACTCGTATGGAGTGGCCAGCGCGCAGCCCGGATATCAACCCGATCGAGCATGCTTGGGACGAGCTAGGCAGATGCGTAAAACAACGAAACCCTCCCCCAATCACGCTTCGTGAGCTCAAAATTGCTCTCACAGAGGAATGGGAGAATATTCCCCAAAATCGTATAAGGAACTTGGTGTACAGCATGCCAAACCGCGTAAACGCAGTAATGGAAGCACGAGGAGGCAATACGAAGTATCAAGTATCAAGAAAATCGTAATAAAGTTCAAAAATTTCATGTTTCCTATTTTTGTTTTAAGGAGAGATCAGCAGTTTTTTTCTTTATGTAATTTTGTGTTAATAAAATGTATGGTGACTCATATTTTTTTTACTTTCATTTAAGGAGTATTACATTGTCTATTAAATACAATTTATTGCATTAACCTATCATTTTTAGTTTCCGAGATTTTTAACATTCTTTAAGTGACCCGGATTCATTGCTCTCGAGTGTACGTTCTATTGAGAAAGCACCAGTATTAACTAAGTATATACCTACTATGCTCACCTCATGTTTCAAATATAAATTTCTTGTCCTTATTAGTGATAATTTATTTAATGCTACTTCCTTCTTACTAAACACTTTATTTATTTTACACTTTTATTTATATTAATTATTCAATAACATTTTAATATTCAATCGATTATTTATTCACTTGTTGACTCTACTGGAATAATACTAATATGATATGATTTGAAATGGGTGTTTATATTATAAAGATAATTTGTGCAAAGCGGCGCGCGGCGAGGATGAAGGCCGAGTTCACGACGATCTAGCGTGATTGATTCTTAGAAAAATCTACTAGTTACCTACTGATAAAAATTTATGACACTTTCGTTTTATCTTCGGTAGACATATTTGATAAGCGTCAGCCGGTTTGAGAGAAAAGCCTTGATGCGTGAGGAATGGAAAATCCTGAAAGCCAAAATAATTTTTAAAAACATGAATTTTTGCCATTCTCACGATTGAGCCACAATTTATAATAAAATTGATAGAGTTCCTACTTTACATTGATAATTAGGTATGTAGAACAAACAATATTGGATTCATGTCGACAGCATTGTCTCAATGGAGGTATCTTCTGTTCCAAAAGTAGCTGTTGATGAAAATGTAAACCAATGGATCAGAAACCGTACCTGTGGAAGCTAATTTGTAGTGCTCTTACTAACTTGCTTTGATTTGATTATTTGAATACTTAAACCCGAAATTCTAAGTCAGTTCCAAGTTTTTCATTTAACAATTGAGGTTAATTTAATACCCTCGTTTTTCGTCGATATTTTTTCAATCACAATTTAATAATGTTATTTACGCAAAATACGTGCTTTGACGTGGAGTTGCAGACACCAGCCCGTATTACCAAACATAATTGTTAGAAAAAGTGGTGAGATATAAAGTTAACCCTTTTTAAATACAGTTGAATGTGATATTAAAAAGTGGTGAGATATAAAGTTAACCCTTTCTAAATACAGTTGAATGTGATATTAAAAAGTGGTGAGATATAAAGTTAACCCTTGCTAAATTCAGTTGAATGTGATATTAAAAAGTGGTGAGATATAAAGTTAACCCTTGCTAAATTCAGTTGAATGTGATATTAAAAAGTGGTGAGATATAAAGTTAACCCTTTCTAAATACAGTATGTGATATTCATTTGTAAATACAGAATGTGATATTCATTTCCTCTAATGAGTTATTGCATAAGAATTTAACCGGAATTGTAAACGAATCCTTTGATTATACTTTCATCAGATAAACGACTTTGACTTTGACATCAGATACTTTTGGATCAGATAATAACCACTGTGTTTCTTCTAAGACTACGTCAACAATGATTCCACTAAGTAATTGTAAAACCAGTCAGACTGCTGGCGCAGTGATCCATTTGTTCACCCTTTCGGCTTTCAGTTGAAAGCAATCGTACGCAATCGAGTTTTAAGTCGCGCGGAAAAACTGGCGCGTTCTAAACGAATTGCTAGACATAAGTAGATGATACCGGCTGCTTTTATGTTGGAGGTAAAATGTAAAGCGGATTAGTTGGAACGTTTCGGTCTGAATAGGTGAATTTGAATATTATGTCCTTATAATTCTACCTGTAATTCACATTCACGGTGTCATGTGTGTCATCTCAACGAGTAACGATTCTTTAGAACCTTCGGCAAAACTTCGACAGTCAGCTCTGACTGTAACCTATATTGATACGTCTGGCTATCCCTTTCAATGCTACAGGATACACGTGACTTGATTTCTGACTGAGTAGTCTACTGAAGAAAAAGCGATTCTTTTTTAGCACATGACAAGCTTTAGAGCTGAATATCTTAGGAACCCAGTCTCTGATCATCGGCATCACAGGCGATTGAAGAGTGTCTGTCTCAATTCACGTCATAACCTCTTCCCGCAGATTCCGAGTGCAGACGTAGATATATATGTCTGCAGATAAGATTGTACATAGCAGTTGTAGTTAATATATCTGTTTACATAAGAAAGGTATTGACCGCAATATCTATCACACGTGAGCCGCCTGATAGCATTCGTACATAACGTTTTTATGTCTTATTTCACGCATTTCTTTATAATCCATGTATTAATCAATTACCAGCCTATTACAGATTCTCGTGCAAAAAATGCTTGGCGATTTCGGACTTATATTAAGGTCTCGCCTCACCTGCACGAGGTTCTGGGTTGAAATCTAGGAAAGTACCAATGTGACTTTTTCAATCCGTGTGTACTTTCTGAGTTTATCTTGTACATTACTGACATATCGGTGAAGGAAAACATTGTGACGAAAACTGCACTTATAGTTATGTAATATAAGTCGAAAATCGCCAACCCATCTTGAGCAAGCGTGGTCATCAATGCTCGTGCCTTCTGTGTATGAGAAGAGGTCTTTGCCCTGCATTGGGGCAATAACAGGCTGGTATTATTATTATTTGCTACGTGTCTAGCAAATATAAAATAATTCTGAATTCGCTTGTAATGTAAAGCTAACTAACCCATTTATTCAACAGAGAGCAGTGCAGCAATGTTAATTGTTACAACAGTATTAAGTACTTTGTCAAAACACTAACTAAACAAACTACATTTAAACCATGCGCTGAATTTTATTATTTTCTGAGTATCGACAAGAGGTGCTATGCATTCTGAATAGCCAAAAATAGCCCGAGCCAATAGGACCATATGGAGTGTCAAGTCCTGTCCTTGATTACCTACATTCGCATTTTTATTCACTTTGCAATGCCACTGTTAGTAGGATACAGGATGAAATTGAATTCATGGGCATCCTTTTAAGGGGTCATTGTACTCTTTATTATGAACAACTTTTACGATGGGCAAAACATGAAATCGCGAAAAAAAATGCTATTCCCTACATTTATGTTCGCATAATTCGTCAAAATGTAGGTAAAAGCAGATTTTTTTTCGCGATTTCTGGTTTGACCCCATAATAAAAGTTGTTCATAATGATGAGTACAATGACCCCTTAAAAGGATGCCCATGAATTGAATTTCACCCTGTGTAGTTATTGAACAAAGATGTGAACATGTATAAGTATTATTTATTTGAGGGAGATGACTCTATCAGGGGCCGAAGTGGCAGTAGGTACGTCGTTCTACACTTCGATAACGGAATGAATTGAGTAACGTTGAAGTTTGTTTACTAACATTCTAGCAAAGACGATAAGCGACTGATAAAAAAATGTAGGTACCTACAACTCTATTTTATCTGAAATTTCTACTAAGGTACTGCTTAGCATAATCAGCCTTTAACGTTTCGGCTGTTGAGACACAGGCCTCCTCTCAGTGAGAGGGAAGGCTCACTGCTTACTGGGAGTTATTGAATTAATTCTATTGCTACGTATTGTTATGGTAAAGCAATAAAAATGTTGAGTATTTTCAATATTTGTTACTAGGTATGTGGAAAAATTGCTTAAAATCCTATGAAAATAATTCAGCGGACAATTTCAGCACAGTTGCGTTTAATACCTCTCTCAATTATCGCACTGATTGTTCACTGTTTGCCTGTTAAATTTATCCAGTTATAAAGGTTGCAAAAATTCCAAAACAAAATGAAATATTTTGACACTATCTAAAAATACACTCAAAAATGTATTACGGGTCAGCAAATGAATTTGCTAACGGTGCACAGACTCGCGAACTTGGCCCACCCACAATTATTTAGCAAAATATAAATTATTCATTCGCATACTTTATCTCGACACCTCGTTTAATTTGAACACACATTTCCAATTCACACAAAAATTTACCAAAAATAAAAAATATAATTTTTCGACTTAGATTTCAACGATGAATTGTAAATTGATCACTTTGGACGTCACCAATTGATTATTATATTTATTACTGATTTTACTTTAGCCTTTGACTTTAGAACTATTATTTTATGACTCTAACTTCACTGCCGGATATGCGGACACTTCTAAACGATGTCGGTGACTGACCGTCACCGTTGAGCCACGGTGAAAGTTTAGCAAAAGTAACTGCCGATAGCCGTGTATGTCTATACTTTAAATACCGATAAACAATTAGGCATGCATCGTGACGACAATGTTGTTTTAACAGCCGTGGAATAATGAGTTGTTTGTCTAGAACCAAAAGAAAGTAAATGTTTACTTTTGAGGGAAACACTATTATTGTAATGTTGGTGAAATAAAGTTATTATTATATTGAAGGGTTTTTTTAAATCATAACATCAATCACGATTAGTTCATCATCAGTCTGCCAGAAAGTAAGTAACTATTGTTTTTGGTGAATATTGCTATTATTATGTCATGTTTAATTGATGCACGCTATATTGATAGACTAGCTATGCCCGCGACTTCGTCCGCGTGGAATAGTGTCTTTGGGTAGCAGTTTTAATTATTTAGGCTAAATATTTTACAAATAAGACGCATACGTATAAATACTTCAAACAAACTCAAACTTCAAACTGTCATCCCCTATTCCCTATTGTTATTTTACACCCTTGAGGGTAAAACTTTTACAAACTTTGAATGTCATATTTATTTATATCAAATCAACAACCTAAAACATAAGTTTCAAGCTTCTAGCTCTAAAAACTACGATACTTCCATACAACTTTTCATCCACTCCTTTCAACCTCTTACGACCCTTTTTCGAATTAAAATGTAGCCTATGTCCTTTCTCAGGCTCTAGATTATCTGTGTACCAAATTTCATTTAAATCGGTTCAGTAGTTTTGGCGTGAAAGCGCAACAGACAGACAGACAGACAGAGTTACTTTCGCATTTATAATAAAAAAAATAAAAAAAAAATAAAATAATTACTTAAATAATAAAGTAAGGATGTTGATGTAAACATATTTTTTTGGTGAAACTGAAATCTCAAAAATGATACTGACGAAATCGACTGATTTTGATCAGTTTTGTTAATTTTTTGTGAGAAAGAGAAAAAATATTTAAACAAAATGGTTTGTGATTACAAGTCGAGTTCTTAGTTTTGCATGTGGCTGGAACGGATTGTTCAAAAAAATTAAGGATTGATAGAAAATCACTCATATTCGCAATAAGTTTTCCGAAAAATGACGCGAGACTGAAGGTTACAAGAAACTACTTATGATTTTGATCATGGAAAAATATCATCAACTCTGTTAAATGATCTACTTGCACGTGGCTGGATCACTTTTTACAACTTGGATACATAATATGACAGAAAAATTATTTAGAAAAAAATATGTTTTTTAGAGAAATTCTCTCATTGTTTTCCGATTATTTAGCAAATCTATCAAAAAAAAATAAAAAACACACTGTTGTCTTTAACTATCCTAGAAATAAAATAAAAAAAATATTTTATGAGAATATAATATCTTCATTAAGTAAATCAATGGCGAAATGAACTATATTTTCGAGAGCGCTGAAGACATGAAACTACATATTAACAGGTAAGTACAGTGACTGACACGATTGTTTTTGCGCCACGAAAACTGTACTTTTATAGTCACACAGACCTAATGTTTCAATTCTTTTAAGCTTTCTGACAATAAGATAAGAAAATCAACAAAACAGGGTTTTTTTCGTGCACCGCCTCTTATCATTACAAAATTAATACATACATACACGAATTACATGAATTATGCGTAATGTTTTAGGATACCTACACTGTTATAAACTGGGTTAAGTTTAACACCAACAGTTCTGCTACCACATCCAAAGCCAAATGACGGACATAGGCCTCTCACAAATCACAAATCGACTCATACACAGCATCATCAAGGAATCGTTAGGAAACCCACAAATTATAATATAATATTTGCACGACCTGAAAATTAAACAGGACAACGGAAGCGGAAACCACAAGTCAGAACGATACTGCAATACGCAAATGTTTCTTTAATTTAAACAAAATGATGTGGTTTTAGCCATTATCAGCCATTTATTGTCCAACTCCGGGGCAAACGCCTGTTGACGCCAAAAGTTGTGAAATAAAATAATTTCACTCTCATAGTCTAAAAGGCCTCGTACTCAAATTCATTCATCTATAAAATGCTTAAGGTTGTCATCGTGAGAGCATTTCGTTCGTTACCTATATCCACCCCTTCTCCTCAAATAATGATTGAGAGACGACATATTTACGAAGGACACTTCGCTTGATGACACCACTGTAATCACGTATTCATAAATTACGTACGCGCGCGCGCATTTTCTGGAAATTTTATAACCGCCGTAATGAAGGGCTGCTAACATTGTAACCTATTAACATTCATTGAACATTATTCGTGAGTGAAGTGCACTGACTTCGTGCCGAAGAAAACAAGGACTAATGAAGCCACGTGGAACCAGCTAGCTAAACAGCCCACACCAGTATTGCAGGTCAGTCCTTACTCCCTTCCTCAGCGACTAATGCTCTCTTTGAATGTGTCACGTAATTAGTAATGAACCTGCGCACAGTACCTAAACTCACCGCAAACGCAATAGTAGCACTAGTTAATAACCCTTCATTTTGTTTGGTTAGACTTCGGCCGGATGCCTTATGAATCACTATACGTATACCGCTATTTAGTGTTAATAACCGCATTTGCTATAGATTTATAATGCTATATCTTGGAATTAGGTCATACACCTAAAATATTAGGTACCGCTTCAGGTCTTATACCTACTCTTACCACTCCCGCTAATTTTATACATAACTTTGTTTCGTACTGTACGCGAATAGCATTATTACTCATTATTATAGATTTCTGCGTAAACAGGTGTCTCAGGCGTGAATTATTTCTTATTTACATATAAATCATCACTGCATCCAAAACATTCTTTGCTAACTTTACTCGCCATCTTGATCTTTCACTTTACGTAGGTATTACTCTTTATTAAAATGAAAGATTACTGATTTAAAATAAGATTATTTGAAGCCAAAAACTAGGCAATATATGAACGCTTATCGTCCCCCTTTATGATATTTATAAAAATGTTTCTACTACGAGCACACTTCGATCCACCGAAACATTTCAGAAATGTCAGACTCAGAAATATTGTCTACAATTAGGCAGGAATTCGGTTCTAATTTGGACAAATAAACTTTCTCAATCTTAAACTTGATCCGAAGTATAAAATAGATTACAATAGTTTAAAATCTTTCGACAGTGTTTATACCCATTTAGAGAGGTTAAGGTCTCTAGTAGCAGCAAATACGTTAGCGACGCAGACTCATTCTCAATACAGTAAGTCACAATATAAAGGTTGCGTTAAACTATCCCTTATAAAACTTCCTTCATTTGACAATTGAGAGACGACGTATTTACGAAGGACACTTCGCTTGATGACACCGCTGAAATCACATATTCATAATTATGTGTGCGCGCGCTTAATTTCTGGAACTTTTATAACCGCCATAATGTAGGGCTGCTAATACTGCAACCTATTAAGTTGGAGTGAACATTATTCGTGAGTGAAGTGCAGTGATCTCACACAACACTCCCTCCCTCCCTCCCCCTCATACAGAGAAGAAATGAACATTGATTGAAGTCTTTGACACTATACTCGTAAAAACTATGACTAGGTACACAAACATTCATACAATTTGTTTTCGAATGATCTCTTATTTGGTGTCTTGAGATTACTTGGTATCTTATTATACATAATGTACACACGTAAGTGATAATAAGTAATTAAAACAAATGATGCTAGTTTCCATCCATTTATTATATAAACGAACCTTACAAATATGCTTATACTCAAATAGTAAAAAGTTAAAAGATGTTTTATATTCAGATTCATTCAGGAATGCAATTATTAATAAATGATACTAAATGATCAGTGTTTTGTTGTTGAGAAATATCTGCAATATCGTCGTGGATAAAACTAGGGTCGATTCTAGGTACGATGTTTTGTTCTTCGGGTGATATATATTTATCTTCCGGTATTAGGTGTTGTTCATTGGGTGGTATATTTTGAAGATTATTCTTTGGTCTTTTGATAATTAATTAGTGAAGCACAGTAACGTTTTTGGATCCAGACCCAGACCCACTGCTAGCAGAAAATATATACTCCTACTCGGTTTCGAGTTTTTAACCAGTTATGGTTCTTGACCATATTACAAAAAGTTTTATTGGCTAAAAGAAGAGGTGATGACAGACAGTAATTTTACATTAACACAGTTAACATTGTACATCACAATTTTTTGGTTTAACCGTTGACCCCCAAACTAAGCAGGGCTTGTATCTTGGGGGTCAGAGTGCGAGTGAGCAAAAAGAAATATAACGGTTTTGAGGCTAGTTGAACAAAAGCATGAAGTAGTGAGTCTGTGTTTGTGTGAGTGTCTGTGAGGATGAAAGTGTGAGAAGGATGTTGTTTGCTGGCACTTTGGCTTGTCGACAAATGTTAGAAAAATCATTCTGTTTCGGTGTATGTTAGTTCCAGAAGCCATTTTTTTTGTACACTTTTTAGTCGAACGGTTAACAATTCTTTGATGTCCAAACATTTGCGCACCTTGTTAATTGTGTGTAGGTGAGAGTAAGCTGGGCTCCGTCTAGCCAAAAGGGACTTCGCAGGTGGAGTTGGGATTCTGAACACCCTCTTTGACAGAAGTTCACTATAATCAGCTCTTTTGGTGAGGGTCTTGTGAGTGCGGACGATTGCAGTTATAATGAAAAGTTGCCTCACGCGGAGGACTTGGATTTCTCTGCAGAGCTTGTCAGTTGAGAATCGGAATGGTTTCCTAAACGTGACTTTCAGAAGTGCCCTTTGAGCTCTCTCAACGTAGATCATGTGACTTTTTCCGGCACTTCCCCAAACAGAGATGCAGTACTGTATTATGGACTGACAGATAGCAAGGTAGACCTTTCTTAAGAGATCTGGAGGCAGGCAATCACGAAGATTCTTCATTATGTAAATTAACTTTCTTGTTCTGCCAGCCAAAACGGCGATATGTGGCCAGAAGGAAAGCCTTGAGTCAGTAGTGACGCCCAGATATCTAACTGACGAGGTGCATTCAATCGGGCGGCAAGTGCAGTTTGCAGGTTTTGGACCTGACAAAGGAGGGCAGGAGTGTATTGTCAGTTGTAGGTCGTTTGTAGGACCAGAGGCAGAGGTTTTCGAGGAGGCGATGTAATTCGTTTTTTCAGTGTCACGTGACAATAAGTTATTATCGAGTGCATTTGCAACAGAATACATACCCTCCTCTGCACGACGGAACACGAGATCCCAGGACTTGTCGTGAAATAGGATCACTGTATCATCCGCGTAGGTTATTATTTCGGTGTTATTTAATTTTAGGTTAGAGATGTCGTTGATATATAACGTGAAAAGCGTGGGGCCCAGTATGCTGCCCTGAGGGACTCCATAGTTTATAGGGAGCTGTTGGCTACGGTGATAATGTATCTTTACAAATTGTGTGCAATTTGTGAGGTAGCTTTTGAACCAATTGTAAGTTACTCCTCGGATTCCCAACGTCTCCAGTTTTCTCAGAAGCAGATCCACCGACACCGCGTCGAACGCTTTAGCCAGGTCAAGACAGACCGCAATTATCCCTGCGAAACCCAAACTGTCTATCTGAGACCAGTCGATGTTTTTCTAGAAAGTTAACCAGACGAGTGTTAACCACTTTTTCCAGTACCTTGGACAAGGTGTTAAGCAGAGCAATTGGCCTATAGCTTTCTGGATTTTTTTTGGAAGCATTTTTTAAATTGGGCTAACGGCCTCTACTTTTCAGCATTCAGGGAATGTGCCTGTCTCTAAGCTCAGGTTGAAAATGTACGTTAGCGGAACAGCAATGGAATTAAGGGTTTTCTTAATGAGCGGAACAGTTAGTGAGGTCGGGCCCGGTGAACTGTCATCTTTGAGCTGAGTGATTATATTGCTTATTTCGTATGGGTCAGTAGGGTGAAGAAAAAGCGTGTGCTCCACCGTGTTATCAGGTTGGTATTTAGATACTATTGATTCTTGTTTTTCTGATATTTTAGAGAGTATTTTATCGACCAGATTTTTCCCTACCGAAGCAAAGTGGTTGTTGTGGTTATTTAGTGAAGACTCAATGGTTTGACAACTGTGTAGTAATTCGGCATTGTCGTTGTTACGGTTTGAGGTTCCGCTTACGATTTTGATTGATTTCCAAAGCTTTTATGGATCTGAACTATTTTCTGATATTAGGCTAGCGTTATAATCTCCCCTTATTTTGCGGAGGAGAGAGTTGTAGAAGTTATGGTAACGGCTGTAAACTTTCCTACTGATAGCGTCATCTGTATGAGCCCTTGAGTAACTGTCGAGTCTATCTCTGTGATGCGAGCATCTAATAAGCCCAGGAGTTATCCATGGCTTGATATTTATCATAGTTCGGCTCACTTTAGTTGTTCGTGTCTGCTTCTCACATGCCTCGGACATTATTGAAACGAAATTGCCAATTGCAGTGTTTAAAGAAAGGGCTGTTGGTCACAGGAGACCAGTCTGTTTTATTAATTTCGGCAGAGGCAGCGTCGACGTCGATTTTCTGTTTTAAACGGATGTTTCTAGTTTCCGTGAAGCGTTTAGGTAGGAGAAGACCTGCGACAACAATGTCATAGTCTGTCACTGATGACTTGCATACAATACCCAAAGTTCTAGATTTAGTTTTTATAAAGATGTTGTCCAGACATGCTTTACCCCTAGTAGATTTGTTTATGGCCGGTAACACATCGTGCGAAGCCATTAAAGATAAGTATTCACTATTGCAGCCATCGAGCGGAGAACAGATGTCAGTATTGATGTCACCGATTAGAATAACGGAAGAGCTATGTTTTAAGTTCGTTAATGTACAGTCAAGGGAATCCAGGAAGGGGTTAATATTAGATATAGACGGAGAGCGGTAGATGCCCAAAAAAGTTACTGTATCATTAACTGTGAATAATACATGGTCTGCATTTACTATTGTTGACTTCAGCAACTCGGTTCGGTGAGATGACTTAATATAAATTACCACGCCGCCACTTTTGTTTATGGGTGTTGAGGAGCGAAACACATTATAGCCGGGTAGGGTGTTCAGTAAAAGTCCGTCCGACAGCCAGCATTCTGTCAGTACAATAATGTCTACGGCAGAGTCCAGGCGCTTCAGTGTAACCAAGAAGTTGTCAAAGTTGCGCTGTATACTTCTTATATTAAGTGACAAGATTTTAAAGTTAAATTTTAAGCCGTTAAGATAACTTTTGCATGATTCTACAGAGTTGAAGCTACGACAGTTTGTTTCGGCTGTGTTGTCTAAGTTATCTAGAACGCCAAGTAACGCCATATTTGTATTATTTGCTAAGAGCGAGTTTAGCGGTCTCGTTTTTGACGGAAAACTGTCTTTCAATAATTCGGTTACATGCAAGTACGGGGCTATAGGTGCCAGAAAAATGTAGCTAGTGAGTGTATGTGTGTCGGTGTGTGTGTGCATGTCAGGTGAGCTCGTTAGATTGACTATGATTGAGCAGGACTGTGACATGTGGTGGGTGATTGTGTGATAGTAACCTTGAAGAGGCAAAATAAAAAACATTATTGACAAAGTAAAAACAGAAAGTGAAAGTGAGACAATTAAACTTATCGTCAGAAGGAATATTGTTTTAGCAATGACTGCGAGTTTGGTAATGGAGTGCTTGAAACTGATTGATTAGCTTCCAAATTCAGTATTTGAGTTCTCGAAATCTGAGACTGAGACTGATAAGGAGACGTCAAAGTTGACGTTCGAGCTGAAATAGAAGGCAACGTTGATGCTGGAGTTCTTGATGGCAGTCGATGAACGGGAAACGGCGATGTCGGTGTTGTTGAATCAGAGTGATCTGGAGACTGGCTTATGTAATACGGTTCTAGCGAATTAATTAGAAGTCGGTGAAATGAATGGATAATTTACATATTTGCCTATATCTGCTTCAAAAAAAATATTAGCAATTCAATATTCAACGATAAACTTTGTACACGAATTGTATGATCTATGTTTGTTAGCATCATGCTCTTCAAATATGGTACTTTGGTCCCTCTCGTTTTGTCTTTTAACAGCCTCCTGCATATTATTATAGGCTTCTTCTGCTCGTTCATCAAATGTATTATTTTCCCTCGTTTTAAGTTATTTGGCGATTAAAATATTTTATTCGTACTTCTCGAATAATCATCTGAATCACGGCTGTTAATATTGTCCTGGGTTTCATTCGAATCGTCCTGAAAAAAAAAAGAAGATTATTTACAATATTTTCATAAAGAATTAAAATAAGTATAAATTTATGTTTTTAGTTGCAGATGCCTCTTCAAACAGTGAAGTTTGGAAACAAATTGCAGATATGTTTAAACTAAACTGGTATTTCCCTCATTGCAATTATATCGGTGCACTCAATGGCTAGCATTACGTGTTACAAAATCCCATACATGGAGGTAGTGACTACTTCAATTACAAGTCTGATTTTAGTATTGTATTCATGGGAATAGTAGACGTAAATTACTGTTTTAAATTACAGGGTTTACACACCTTAACCGCTGTAGCTATAGGAAAACAGTCTTAGGAGCAGTGGCGTAACTATACCATCTGAAGCCCGTGGCAAATTCATTTGATGGGGCCCAGTAAGAATCGTCACATTGTAATTTAATTTTAATAAATCACTGAAGTAGTTACCCAACAGTATTACTGTGTGCATTTTAGTTAAATATATAATAAATTTAATTTTCAAAAGCATACGTATTAAGTACATATTTATAATAAAATAACAATATATTTATTAACAAAATTCTTTTCTCCGAGCTTTCTGTTCGGCAATAGTACCTATCAAAAACATCATCAAAGTTCAAAGATAGTCCATAGAATTTTCAATAGACAGTAGCTAAGTTACGAAGCCTGTCTTGTCCCATCGAGTTCCTTAATTGATTTTCAGTAATTAATAAAATTAATAACTTCTACAAAAAAAAAAAAATTTAGGATACTTCTGAGCTCGCGGCCTCTGGGACCGGGGGCCTCTCGGGCCAGAGTCCTATCGGGCCAGGGGCCCAGTCAGGCCGTGGACCCGTGGCATTTTGCCAGCCCTGCCACCCATAGTTACGCCACTGCTTAGGAGACTACCTTAACTTTTTGAGAAATTTTGATCGGAATTCACAGATTTTGAAAAAATAAGTTGGCAAGAAAATGGTCAATTTTCACAAAAACCTTTTTTGATGCCATTCGATCCTGTTTCTTATTAGGATCAAAAAACTCTTATGGACCAACTGAGGTTTGAGAGTAGACAAGTCAGAAATCGCAAAAAACTTTTCCCATACATTTCGTAGAAAATGAGAATCCATATTTTTTTTTATTATGGTTAGACTTACTGCTACGACGAAAACTGGCTGAAAATAAACAAATGAAAATTAAACTTCGAATTTCGAACGAATACGTGTCATTATTTTATTTGCTTTGAAAACTAAATCTTGATAGTTTGATGAATGCGGCTTCTAACATTCGCTGACAAAAATGACCTCAAATGAACGTGACAGATTATTAAAATAAAATGTTATAGTAACCAGCCTTGATGAACGCGTTTGTGATCGGCATATGGGTGAAATAAGGAAAGTGCTGCAGACCTCTTTTTCTTATAAGATCTAGACACGCAGTAGCAAGCCAAGTTCAAAGTAAAAGGAACTGGCGACGCACCAGCCGTGTGTTATGTTACACGAACCATTTGACCCCTTAATAACTTAAAATCTATTTAAAATAACATGGTTTTATTTATTAAAACCCCTTAGATTAACTAGAATCCCAAATTTTATAAATACTTCTTAAAGGGTCATTTTTATCACTGACTGACTGACATATAGATCAAAAACCTAACCAACATCCAGATGACCTATAAAGTTGAATTTTGGCGTCCAGCTGGCTAATTGTGTGTCTCAAAAGGGAAACATCCAAAAACAGTGGAATTTATGATTTTAAAATTTTCTAAGCCATCGATTTTTACTAACACCTGGCGCCTTTCGAAATTATTATAGCAGCAAAAACTTTATCATTCACAAGAGAATAGGTTCCATGATGAAAGGTGGTTTTTACCATTTTGTGTACCAGATTATTTATAATTTATAAAACCTAGACAACCAATAATAACACAAACTGCAACTAGCGGCGCCCGCTCAGCGGCTCAGCGATCTGACATCATTGCGAACAATTGTAACAATTGTGTTACGAAAGAAATACATTCTTACACAGTCTGTGATTTGCAAGAGCCCAGAATCGATTCCTGTTGTCTATAAATGTTTAATAGAAAATGTACATAATCACTACAATAAATTTAGGTATACGTAAGGAAGGATTAATCAGCATATTTAGTATGCATGCAAGCTAGTCGGAATGCAGATTGTTGGAAAACACTTACTTAGTCTTCCGGACATAGGTAGGTACACCTTACTTACCCTATTTGCTTATTGTACTTAAATGTACCTACATACATACATGAAGAGGCGATGGTAGTGTGTAAGTAAGCAGGCGCCGAGAGAAATACCTGTACATAAAACTTCTAAAATATAACTTCTTATAGAACAGTCGAATTATTTACACAAAGCAGATAACTTGGGACAAATTGAAGCTCATGATTTGGCTTGGCAAGTTTTCACACTCAAGTTATCATATTTTTGGCTAATCAACTTATCTTCTTTATGTTATACGCCAGTTACTTACAGTTTTTATATTGTAAGGTCAACACATCTTGAGTTTCAATTTATCCTAATTTATCTTCTTTGTGTAAACAATTCGATTGTTCAAATTTAAGTTTTTTTTTTTTAAATAGCAAACATTGTTGTAGCAGAAAAAAACAAGTAATTGTGTTTTAAATTTATTTTAGAACGTTATATGTTCTTAAAAATTTCAGGATTATCTACATAAATTGGCACCCATTTAGATCTCAATTCGTTTGTCGGCGAATTCGACAACTAGGTACGCATTTTCATAATATTGAACTTGGCTCCCATTTTCACATTTATTTTTTGATGGGAAAAAAAACTGCTAAATCATCTTCTTAATTTTTTATACAGTGGATATGCTAATTATTAAGCTACATAAACTCAGGGCCGACACAATCAGCCAAAGATGTTTGCCTATCAGTGGTCCAGCATGAACACTTATCGTCATCGGGCTGTTGCAAGCTATCGAGCTCTCCAAAAAGAAATATAATTTCATATGTTCGTCTAACTTGTTACTTGCCCTTAAATTTGCAGATCAAGAAGAAGATTCATCCCGAAGTCAATAAAAGCAAGAGCGTTGAAGTTAAAGGTCATCAATCAAATTAAAGGAATATCTATCGACTACACATCTGGTCCAACAAACAGCTGCTCCAGATAAAAGTAACAAATAAAACATTGCTACAATTTGTTACAATTACTTGACATAGCACAGGAGAGGCAGAAAGTACATTTCGGGAAAATAGAGTTGGTGCAGAAGAAAATAGAAGTTGCGGTTTACTGGCGATGGCTTTTATGCGGAGTTACAGGTTTAACATTATTACATAGTTTTCAATTAATTGGTTAACAATCTGCATAGGTAGTTAGCTTTCCACTGCCTCTGATGAGCGAGGCTCTGATGACCGTGAAGGGTTGGTCAAAACATTGATGGGCGTCTTCTATGCTAGCAGGCCAAGAGGACTGTCTCAGGATTAGGAAAACACTAGCTTAAGGAGTTGATTTTCACTGTGGAAGGGGTTCCAGCAGTTGAAAGCGAAAGCCTAAGTATTTAGTGGCGAATGTCATGTAGGTGTATTTAAAAAAAAAACTTACTTTTCATTGGTAGTTCTCTTTTGGCTGCGCTGACAGTCACGTAAAAGTCAAGTTAAAAATTCGACATGTTGTGAAAATTGGGAATTTTGTACCTGTTTACATTGTGGCGTTGTTGATACAAGTACACTGCGGGCCATTGCGGTGCACCCGAGTGCTTTCACGAGCCAAATATTTGGGAACATCATAATTTTATTACTACGAATTCAGGTGAAAATGTAAAAAATTGGACGTTCCTTTTAATGTTATACTTTTATTTTTTAGTTTACTAATTTAATTCTTCTTTGTTCCCACAGGAATGTTAAATGTGTTCAGTTTTCACTGTTCAGGGGCGCAAGAGTGGTTAGTTATTCGTTTTGCGATGGTAAAGTTTTAATGAACGTTAATATTACTTTTTCTAAATACACAACAGTAAGCTGGGACCAGAAACCACGTAGGTACCTATTGACAGATTTTAACCAGCTTTTATTAGCAGTTTTAGATCTACAAAAAGTGTGTTTTGCTAAGAGAAATTCTTCAGGCGTACTTTAGGTACCTACTGTACTTAGCGTATAAAGAATTTCTTCGCAATCTGGAATAAAGATTCAACTTGTATTTTCACTATTATGAACAACTGACCTGATTAAGTAGCATTTCATAACCAGAATAGGATCATTCAGTTACATTGTCAGCCTGTAAACGTTTAATATAATAATAATAAAATTGTTTGCAAGGATTTTATAATTAAATCTAGTCCGCTGCTTCATCATAATCCTTCAGTTGCCTCATGGAACACACATGGGATGAGATGAGGGCCGATACTCATGCACTGTACAAGCTGCTAATTAGAATTATTTAGGAGGATAAAATAATAATACGATTATAATAAATAATTTATTAAACAATAAATAGAACTACTTATGACATAACTGCTACCCAAATATATGGAACCCATGGCCCGCGCCCTGACCGCCGAAAAACAGCCCTGAACCATAACCTCCGTAGAAAGTCCTGAATCGATTCACTTCTTCATTGTCGTTTTCATCTTTTTTCTCCATTACCGTGTAATGTTCCAGCTTCTGGTCTAACTTGTGAACGGATTTCTGTAACGGTATTACCGACAGATCTTGTACCGGTACCAGGTTGTGATGTATCGGTATCAATATCGGTATTACCGACGCTGATGTTGGATGAGTAATGTTTGAAGTACTATGAGACACAGTTTGGGAGATTATCGGGATTTTTACGTTGTCATGAGTGATTATATGTTTGACGTCTGTATGTATAGCACTGTGGTGTATATTCGATTGTGGTGGGCCGTGATGGAGTTGTATTATATGGAATTTCGGCAAAAGGATCTGTTGTATCGGTATCGAGATGATGTTGGGGCTCTTCTTCTCTCTGGTCGGCGTGTGGATGACGACATTTGGTATCGGTAGTGTTGAGTGGTGTTGGGGCAGTAGCATCGGTATGTCCTGACCAGGTTTCAGTTCCCTGAACTGCCGAAGCGGACTGTTGATAGCTTGGTGAAGCTGAGCGAGTATTAGCAGCAGAGTTAGTTTTGTCACCATCTGCAAGAGAGAAAAGTATGTTATAGCAATATTTTTGGCAGTCAAAATAACAATAATGGTTTGCTAAATATAGAAAGTTCCTGAAAGTTCTAAATGACAAAAGTATCCTTTTGTGTAAAACATCATTGTTCGAAAATATAACAATGTAACGGTTAAACGTTTGGAGCCATTTCGGAATTAGAAAAGTGAATGAAGGGAGCTTTAATAAAACGTTTTTGTTTGTTCATTACTTCTGAAGCCATCGTTTAAAAGCTGTGTATTGTAGATTAACTAAGTATTGTGTTTTACTTATCTAGATTTTGATTTACCTACGCGCCTTTGATTAATTTATGAGAGTATTTTCACACGGACGTTACTTATTTATTTTTAAAAGTAGGCTTTGTTTGTTTGCACATAATCAGTGGGCTTACATGGTGTCCCGTATATTATTGGAAGCACTCTAATAATACTTGGATTTTGCATCAGCTGTTCTTTAAAATAGTTTATTGGTATTACCACCACCCACCTATCTGACTACATCATTGATTAAGTATATTATATACAAAATCTATGGACTACATTATTTCTTGCTGCAATAACTCGTCGTTAATATCTGGTGTAGCTGTTAATAACCGCTGTCGGTTACCGGTAATGACGCGGCCGCTCATCCGTCAATATATATATATATATATATCCGTTATTATTATTAAAAAAACAACCACAAATGGTGTTATTTGCTGACGATATTTCCTTAATTTTTAAGATAAACGTGCATCAAATCTTGACGAAGTAAATAACGCCCTACTGCAGGTGCATGATTGGTTCACTGCTAATAATTTAGTATTAAATGGGAATAAAACTAAATGCATAAGATTTGCTTTACCGAATGTTAAAAGTTATGATTGTGACATAGTATTGAATAAAGAGAAACTAGAATTCGTCGATAAAACTGTTTTCCTGGGGATCACGCTCGGCTCAAGGCTGCAATGGGGTCCTCATTTAACATCTCTTGCAGGACGGCTATATTCAGCAGCATATGCTGTGAGAAAAATCCGTCAATTTACTAATGTAGGTACCGCGAGGCTAGTCTATTTCAGTTACTTTCATAGTATCATGTCTTACGGTATTTTACTATGGGGACGGGCTGCAGATATCGAGTCTATTTTTATTCTGCAGAAAAGAGCCATCAGAGCAATATATTGCCTCCGCAGGCGCGATTCTGTAAGGGAACTGTTTAAAGATATTAACATCATGACGGTACCTTGTCAATATATCTATGAAAACATCATGTACGTAAGAAAAAATTTAAATCTTTTCAGTAAAAGAGGTGAAAGACATAACTATATGACTAGAAATAGGGACCAATTAGTTCAACCAGGTTTCAGACTGGCTAAAGTAGACTCATCCTTCATGGGGTACTGTTTAAAATGTTACAATAAAATACCTCCCCACATACTCCAACTCAATGAAACAAAATTTAAATCTTGTATAAAACGCACACTATGCAACCAAGTATATTATAAGTTGGGGGATTACATCGCTGACAAAGATGCTTGGCTCAACGCTGGTCCTGCTCCACAGGGGGGCATAAATTAATTGATTAGCATTCGAAAATATTGTTGGAGCTGCTGAAGATTGTAAAAACCACAACATCTTTGCATTGTATAAATTCAATCTCTTAACAATGTATAATTGCATAGCACATGTGTGAGCACTATGTACCTACTATAAAGCCACCATTTACTAGGCTCGTCTTTCATTGACTTGAATGTGCCCTGGCGGCTGAGAGTATGTCATGCTCACTCAAATGTCTCGCTGGTGGTGGCGTGTGTGTTGGATCATTAAGTTCCCTTCAAAATGGTTGAGCTGAATGGTGCTGATCCATACGTCATGTTCGTGAACGGGCGCCGTCAGTAGGGACTGGTCAACTCTTGGCTGCCACGGTTTATTTAAATTTAAATTTTTGAATTGTTTTTTTATCTTTTTTATTACGGATACTTTAAACGTGCACGTCTTTCTACATCGTTCTCACATTTTTAATTTGAACATGAATGATGTAAACAATTTGTTTTTTATAACTATATGTTGATTTAAAAGAGTGTCCATGGAGTTTCTTGCCCGTTCTTCTCCATAGGTACCTACTACGCTTTGGAATGGGCAACTAGCTTCATTTTTCTGACTGACTGACCCTTCGACAATTCAAAAGTGCCTGTAATTGGTTTATTTGAAATAAATGCTTTGAGTTTGAGTTTTGAGTTTGAATACTGTGGCGGAATTTACATCGCTGCATGCGAACTACACATCATCCTGACGTCACGCAAAATCCTGCATCGTGCAAGCAGAGTTTACCGCGCGACTTTCATATATACAATGCAGTAGCCGACCAGACACAACAAATGTTTGGTAGGAAGATCCTCCCTTTTCTATGGAGGATGAGTGAACTTTGCACCTTGTTCCTCATACCAGTCATACCGATACTTGTTCCGTTAATTGACCGAGTGAGCGCGTACCGCGAGCGAAGCGTCTCCATTTCAGTTTGGGCAAAAATGCTTTCGTATGTCCGGATGACCGGATGGCTTTTCTCCTCTACAGGTCGCATTTCTCAACCTATTCTCGTGAAATTTTGTGAGCAGGTTCGATAACTAAGTATATGATTTTATTTTTTCGATTCAGTTTTTGGAAATTTTCAAAATAGCGGAGATATGGGGGTTGAAAACGTAAAAACGAACATATTTCAGCCATTTCGCGCTCTTTGCGCGCGTTTTTTGTTTAAAGAATTTTGTTTTAAGCTGCACGGTAAATATTTATTCAGTTTAAACTATGCAAAGACAGATTCGTGAGGTGTACAGATCCCAGAGCCACGACTATTAATTTGTTTATTACAGCGGGACTGCGGAACACATCTATTATAAAGGGATTGCACATGTTCATACGGGTAGGAGTGAGTGAACGAGACTGATCGGCTATGTTTATGCAATTTGTGGATTGAAAATGATTGGTGTGCTTATTGTTGATTTGACTTCATCAATTCATTAAGTACTAGGGGGTTAAATTATCCTGTTATTACCTACGGGTTATTAACAGTTGTAGAAATTAAGTTATAGGACTGTGAAATTTAGCTGTTTTTTATACACCTTGCATACATTTAATTGTCTTCAAGGTGTGTACACCTACGTGAAGAAATAAGCTCATACCACACTCTTGTCAAATGAGCTCATCCCACATTTGTCAAATCCAGTCATTTTTAAATTAAAACGTTCTAATAAAGTTGAACGAACTATATTCAATGTTACTTATAATTTTTATATAATTTGTAACTAAATCCTCCACCGGCGAGTCGCGCCTAACCATTCAAAGAAGATCAGACCAAAACATAATCCTCTTTGAATTCAATAAAAGTAGGGGATCACTAGTAAGAGGGTTAAACCTCAACTTTTTCCAATATACATAGTGTTGGGAACTAATTAGCGTAGTACTAGCGGGGTTGTCGATCAGCGTACAAAGGCTAGATAATCTTGTTCATTGGTATACCAGGACCGCAGGGGTGGCTACTATTTGTTTCAGAGGGTACTTAAAATTAATAATGATTTTGGTGTCGAACAGAGTTCAATTAAATTGACGATTGTGACTGTAGAACCAGAGGGCCTAGACAAAGTGACCTTCAGCGATAACGGTGATGGAAAACTAAGAATGTATTGGATTGACTTAATATATCTTATGTGAATCCTGTTGAAAGTCGTTGTAGATATACTAAAAGCTTTGAAAACGATTGCCACTTGTCTTGCCTTATTTTTTTTTTAAATGGAACAGGCAGACCCATTGATGATAAGCGCTAAACTTTTCCATTAGCTAACTAAATTACAACATCTCGAGGCTCATGACCACTTAAATCATGATAAAAATACAGTTGCGGTGAATATGGTAATGGTGGTAAGTCAGCAGCAGCGCCTAGTTTAGCTATGAAGGATTCACGTTCATACTAAAATCCAGGATCCGAAATCCGTTCCAGAATTCTCACTAATTGTTCTACTTTGTGTTTAACCAATCGTAGGACCTACTATTAGCAGTATTATCAAAGCATACTCTAGACACAAAAGAGTTGGGTTTCATTAAGCACTGGCTGGCCCCAATGGAGCCCAAGCGTGCACTGTGGGCGGATTAATACTGAAATGAATATTGAATTATTAATTCGTAGGATGTTTTGAAGAATACGAATGGATCTTGTGTCTTCACAATATCAAAATACCTAGTACTCGTATGAGGTTGAGTGTAGTATGAGGTTGACTAAAACTTGAAATGTTAAACTTATTTTTGGAACTAAGTTCCTTATCGCGCGTTGCGAAAGGGGGCTAGACGGAAAAAAATTTACACCGAAAGTTGTAACGACACTTTTTGTAACGACACTTTTTTTGTAACGACACTTTTTTATAGTTGTAAACCGTGCGGCGTGCGCGTGTTTCTGTCTGTCTCTCTCTCTCTCTCTCTCTCTCTCATAGAAAGCAAGCCAGTTAATTTATTTTTTATTTTTATTGGAACTTCGTTCCATCCGGGTGTCCCTTGACACCTCTCAAGTTTTTATTTTTTTTGACGTATGTAATGTAAATTGCATTACCGTAATAACAATGCTTAAAAAAAAACTAAATGTAAGATGAGGTCGACTAAACATTTAAATGTTAAACTGTTTTTTTTTTTTTACTTATTTAAACGTAAAGTGTATGACCGTAATAATTATATATAATAATGAATGTAAAATGAGGTTCACTAAAACCACTAGGTAATGCAATGGATAATAACCGCCAACAATTAAGATTCTACTGTATTTTATTATAAATTATTTTTTAACTTAGCCTAATATAATATATATATAAAATAGATATAAATATTGTACACCCCATGGGTATGTAACAGCGATACTATAACGCTTATTGTAAGAACTGAATTCACCTGTGCCAAACAATAAATAAATGAATATGAATATGAATTAGTTTCACATAGATGATATTTAGAAACATTATTAAAACCTTCAGTCTTCTGAACTAGTTACAAAATTTCAAATTACAAAATGCTGCTCCTGCTAAGCAAATCGTTCAAAAATTTTTTTTTTTTAAAATGATGCTGTGTTTTGTGTTGAATAAAAACATTCCTCTTAGTATCTAGCTGTTTCCTTTTATTTTTAGTTTATCAAACCGGAACACCATATTATTTAAAAATGCCGACACGTCCTGATTACGGAACCAACTGTGCCCAAATTAAACACATTAATCTTTTGATCGGTAATAAATGTCCAGTTTGTACACTCATCGAATTATCCGCGACCTTGTCAGTGATAACGGAAACCATTCATCAAGTAGAAACTGACAAATTACCTGCTTGTCTAGGATTTAAGGAAATACATTCATCTGTATTGATTTAGCATTTAGAAAATTTGATTTATGAATTTAATGTTAGGACATACTCATGCAGATGCTTGCGTTCAGAATAGCTAGGTTTCTAGAATGGTTATAGTTTTTATTTATTTATTATAGCACTTTAAATCTATCTTTACAGGTTGCCCTTATGTGATAGTTAAGTAGTTGTATGCTGCATATTATTGAAACGTTCAAAGAGAGAGGCTCGTGGCTAAATAAAAATAATAACAGCCGCATGGGTCGATCTTCATTCCCGAGGTTGGTCCGTGGTAGGGTGACCTTTCTTTACATCCCGAGATGCTTCCTGGCCGCGGGAAGCACATTAAGCAGTTGGTCCCGGCTGACTCTTTGACAGTCGTTACGGGTAGTCAGCATGTAGCCCAAAAGTGTGACAACCAGTCTTACCAAGGGGTGTCGTGGCTCGTGTTACTCAAGAACTGTTGTAAAGGTCAGATGGTCAGGCATGTACAATACTGGTATTCGGTCGACCCTCGTAGTTGAGAAAAGCTAGGTAGGATGATGATAAAGAAAAAGTTCAAACTGTCTTCTAGAACTCCTGAAAAAACTTTAAGATGAAGAAAAGGAAGTGGTTGCAAATTAAAGTTGGGCTAGGTTTAAACCTTAACATGAGGTCATTAAAAAAAGTGACTTATTATTTACTTGTTGTAATATTTTGTCGTTGTACTGGAGACAGCGGAATCAGTAGGGCGCTATAACAGTGACGAAAATTAGATCATTTTAAACTCAGGTTTTACAATATTATAGTAAGAATTTTTTTAATTTTTTTCTTAAGAATATTTCATCTGTAAGGCGTCTTAATAAAGCATTGTACATAATAATAATAAAAAACCCGCTGACAGTACAAATTGATATGAATATTGGAAAGTTGTGCGGCCTCTGACTTTGAGCACAATATTGATCGCTGTTGACCTCTGGCTAAATAGCGCTTTATTGCACGTTATGGCGCTAAACATAATCAGTTTTAGCAGGTAATATGGTAAGCAGGTGTGACCTAATTACTTTGAGACTAAAGCGCGTTAAGCTGCTGGATGGTGGCTATCAACGCGACGCTTGAGCTAAGTTTAACTTATACAGCGGGTGAACTTGATGTGGGGTTTATGTAAACTGATTATGATGTATTCTCGACAAATGGATTCGACAGATTGCTCTGGGTCTTATACATGTACCCACTCTAGAGGAAAAATTCAGATTGAGGGGAAACTTTCGAGTACAGATTTGAATAATAAACGATACTTCAAAAAAATAGTTCCAAACACAGAAATATAAAAAAAAACTTACTTAAATTTATTAAATTATTGGACTATTTACATACATTTTATATTAAGTTTACTTAAGGATTCTGTACAAATCATCACTTTCCGATTTTTTTTTCGTGAAATTATCAACAACTGTGCGTCATCTGCATCGCTCTACTTTTACTATGAAGATTAATGGCTATATTATTTTAATTCGAAGACATTAAAATTATATGCTGACTAACGAATTAATTTCTATCTAAATTAAAAACGAAAACTCCATGTGAACTCATTGCTTTGGATGCAATGAAATGATCGACTAATTTGTACCGATTTGTTAAATTAACTAAATTAATAGATGATAATTTGAACCGGATTTCACATAGCTGATTTCCAATCAAAATATTTGTGATTCAAATGAAAATTTTGATGAGTGCGGCTCATGGTTTTTGAATAGGTACTTTCATTGAGCTAACACCAGTATTTTAACAAATACTTTCATAACAACCACAAAGTAGGTTGTAAAGCCTTAAAATAAGGAAATAGTTGGTTTTATCTGCCAAGTAGGTATGGCTTTTCGCTACCAACAAGACATGATCTGTTTTCTTGGTCCAAACCAGGTATCGAAACTAGTGAGAAAACTCCACATATCGCCTTTGCATAGCGCCTATGAGTTGAAACGAGCCAAGTCCACATTAATTCCATGCTATTTGCGTGGAGTTTTTTAACGCATATCGTACGCTAATCAGGCGTTGATAATATTTGCATAATATCAGTAATGGTCAAACTCGGAGCGAGCGCTCTATTCTGATCCAATTGGGTGACACTGATGCGAGGACGAGCCCTAGAGTAGGTGGGTGGAGAGGAAGCTATCGGTTTGACGACTAGCTAGAGGACTCTAGACATAATATTATACCTACTTCTCTTGTCATATTCATGTCGTCTGGCTATGCTTGACAAAGTGGCACAGCTCGTAGTAAATTAATAGTATCGTATTGCATGTATCTCATCTCCAAGTATTGTACGGTTGCCATAAGACTACATATTCATTTTTTTGTCATACTGGTTTCATTCTGTTTTCATTGTGTAATTGCATAAAAAAACATGAAAAAACTCTCTTTTTTCTGTTCTTAGTATTGCTCATTCAATAGCTGAAACATGAAAGTGCCTAATGCGATCAAATTTTCCTTATCTTTCTTGCTTTTGGCAGTCTCTGTCTCGCAAAACATATTAATCTGCGTCCAATTTTCATGGCGATGTTGATACCAAACGCGTCACGTTTTCCACCTTAATACTTTTGTCGTATCTGTGCCTGCGTCTGCGCTATCGGTCGCGCTCGATATCCCGCACGTGGCGTTTAATTACTGCTTGTTATGCGCCGATCATTTACTGCTGTTTTACGAAAGCTATGCAGGGCCTTCGAGATTTACTGGCTTACTGGGTTGCTCTGTAATTTGTCTAATGATGAGGGATGAGTCCCTTGATTGTTGTCAGCTATGAAAGCTATGCTAAGGAAAACACGACCGTAAATTTTCGAAATAAATTAGGAATATATAATTACTATCAATGACTTAGCTGATTTTAATCATTATGACATATAAATAATATCACAAATTGCATCCTAGGAACAGTAGCCTTTATTCCTAACTCAGCTGTAGAGGTAAGGCAGTCAGTTTTATTATTAAAAACTGAAACTCAAAGCATTTATTTCAAATAAACCAATTACAGGCACTTTTGAATTGACAAGGGGTCGGTCAGTCAGAAACATGGAGCTAGTTGCCCTCTCCAAAGCATAGTAGGTATCTATATGGAAAAGAACGGGAAAGAAACTCCACGGACACTCTTATAAATCAAAATATTGTTACAAAAAAATTGGTTACATAATTCATGTTGAAATTATACATTGGGGAATAGTAGTACCTACAGTTCGTACGAAAACTTTTACCCACCTGAATTTCTGGACTGTGGTGGTTCCTAGTACAGAAAACCAAGTATAATTATGGGATGTATTTAATAGCACTTTAAATTTGATGAAAACAGCTATAAAAGACTACATATATCAGCACTTTAAAATAATAATAGGTACATCTATAATTTAGAAAATCAATATGCACTATAAAGTAATAATTTCATAAACAACATAATTAATTAAAGTGTAAAACATTATTTTTAAAGTGCGTTTATAATATTCCCCTATAATTATTCACCTATTAGCAATAGTTACTCAAGTTTAAGTTATTGTCTACTTTCTTTCTACCTATAATAAAGCTGAGTTTGTTTATTTTTTGTTTTTTTTGAACGCGCAAATTCTGGAACTGTAGTTCCAGTTCTTGTAAGTCGGATTTGAAAAAAAAATTATATCCCAATTCTTAAGGGGTTCTTCTTAACCTAACCTAAACGCAAATTTATAATGCCTAAAAATATATGATCCACTGCAGTAACCAAAATCAGAAAAATATATGATATTCTGCAGGATATATGCTAGTTAGATAGTGGGTTCAAAACATAATACAATTAACTTGATATGATAGAAAAACATCACGAAGATAACTCTAAAAAATATTTTTAACGAATAAAAACCATACTAATATACATGCAAACATTCAGATTTTTTGTCAGATTATTCTACAAGCAACATACTAACGTAATAGTGTTTTAATTTTTTAGTCCAATAAATAGATTTCTTGTAAATCCATAATTGCTTCATATTTTGCAATAAATTACCAGCATTGTGTCATCGCGCGTCTCTTTCTTTTCTATGCAATCCGACAGCGACCGCGCTTTAGCTCTTGTAAGCCCCTTAAGGAAGGTTATAACCTTCCTCAAGAATTGGTTAATAGCCTATATACTATTCAACATTTATCGTCACCCTAAGGAGCAGAACAAAAAGAAAAAAAGTCCGAAAGAACGCTAATCGAAGACGAAGTAACAGCCCTGCGCGCCGCGCGCCGGCCGGTGACGCGCTGCGACAGCGAGTGCGGCGGCTCGCGGGACCAAGAAATTTCACGCGTACGATGTCGCCGGCAGAAGCTAGTATTTACTAATTGAAGCTGTGTTGCCCAAACTGTGAATCAAAGACAAACAGCGCAATAACTACTAGTCTATATATATTTCAGAAGTATAACTTTCCCTTGATTAAGTTTGTCTAATACCGCGACCGGAATTAAGTTAAATATACATTACATTCAATCAAGGAGTTTGATCGAAAACAACTTAGGATTAATTTCTGCGCGGAGTTTAACTAACGGATTTTAATTATGATTTCAGGTTTATGTTTGTATCAGGTTGTACGTTCGGTTTATATCGGTTGAGCAAAATAATATTATCTTAAAGTGGGTTTGTTACACGAGTCCTTGTCAGGGCAAATGCAAAAAATATATCTATACTTTCTGAATGGTTTTATTCAGCAACACTTTTTCTCATTGATCATCGTATCAGCGATTTCCTTTTCTTTTAAGCCTAAATATAGGAAAAAATCCTTTCTTTTCTGATTGGAACACCATACCACCTTTTTAGCTGAACTAGGTTTTCAACACTCTTGAAGTAAATATTTTCTTATTCGCCTTTAGAACATCCCCTGGTAGAGATTGAGTGTTGTCTCCTAGGTACCACACGGAGTCATCCATAAACAATATAGAGTTCAAATACTGATACTGATACGCCGTCAGGGACTGGTCATCTCTTAGTTGCCAGGGCTTATTTTAATTTCTGTCTTTTTTAACGTACATCTCTTTCTACATCGTTCTCACAACATGTATAATTTCAACATGAATGATGTAACCAATTTTTTGCAACAATATTTGGATTTAAAAGAGTATCCATGGAGTTTCTTACCCGTTCTTTTCCATAGGTACCTACTACGCTTTGGAATGGGCAACTAGCTTCATCTTTCTGACTGACCCACCCCTTGACAATTCAAGAGTTCCTGTAATTAGTTTGTTTGAAATAAATGCTTTGAGTTTGAAAAATGTCAGACGCATTGACACCATTTTCCTTAGTCCATAAGGAAGAGATTTTCAACTGTTTATGGTCATAATAGTACCATGATAACTTTGGAGGTCTTCATCATATTTTTTAATGTTTTCCTTAACCCCTTTGTGAGTTAAATTATAATGTTTGTTATTAAGATGACAGATAGAATACTAATCAGCTGTCTTTTGTTTTGTCTGTAGTATACTATAGACCAAAAACAGGAAGTGTTTATTCAAATTAATCAGTTCATTGAACTCTGGACGTGTAAAAAATTAAAATCAGACGGAGCAGGAATAATAGTAAAGACGTTGTGTAAGAGCTCTCTGTGGTAAATTCTACAAACATTACTACCTAAAATATGTTTTATGTAGTTCTACAGTCTAGCAACATAGCTGTATTCATATCAGCTTTTGAAGGATATAGTTTCAAAGATGTATAGAAAGAAAAGCAAATAATGGGAATGCATTTATTACGCATAGATTAAAAGGTACACAACTTATATCTACGGGTGATCGGTGATGGCTTACGGGTGATGGATTGCGGGTGATGGGTTACGGGAGATGGGTTACGGGTGATGGGTTACGGGTGATGGGTTACGGGTGATGGGTGACGGTCAAATTAAGGGGACATGAGACTTTAATTCTTTGACTTTGCAACGCATTGGTAAATCCCTTGGCTGTAGTCACTTTCCATTACGTGGGCCATAGCGACCGGCTCGTTTATCAATCTACCACTTATAAATAGCATACTGCATAGTTCTATGCAGGAACAGCTTCCTACTTAAATCTAAAGCTATTATCTTTCGTAATAACAGGCTTACCAACAACCTTTACCTTTACTCAAGTAATTAGACCAAAGTCAGGTCTACTATGCACATTATTAACATAAAATATATCTAAGGTCACTATCAAGATATTTTTATTAAGTGTTTGACTCACTTCCGCGTTTGTTCGTTAATAGAATTTTATTAATAGGTAGAATTCAAACTAATAATAATTATAATTACTTTCATGTGATTGGCAAGATCAAATTGTAGGTTATATGATTGGTATACACTCGAGAGCAATGAATCCGGGTCACTTAAAGAATGTTAAAAATCTCGGAAACTAAAAATGATAGGTTAATGCAATAAATTGTATTTAATAGACAATGTAATACTCCTTAAATGAAAGTAAAAAAAATATGAGTCACCATACATTTTATTAACACAAAATTACATAAAGAAAAAAACTGCTGATCTCTCCTTAAAACAAAAATAGGAAACATGAAATTTTTGAACTTTATTACGATTTTCTTGAATTTTAATACTTCGTATTGCCTCCTCGTGCTTCCATTACTGCGTTTACGCGGTTTGGCATGCTGTACACCAAGTTCCTTATACGATTTTGGGGAATATTCTCCCATTCCTCTGTGAGAGCAATTATGAGCTCACGAAGCGTGATTGGGGGAGGGTTTCGTTGTTTTACGCATCTGCCTAGCTCGTCCCAAGCATGCTCGATCGGGTTGATATCCGGGCTGCGCGCTGGCCACTCCATACGAGTAATGTTCATCTCTTGAAGGTAGTCATTCACAATCCTACCTGTATGAGGTCGGGCATTGTCATGCATAAATATAGCATCCTCACCTAAATTGACCATAAATGGACCAACGTGATCATTGAGGATTTCTTCCACTTATCTTACGCTAGTTAAAGAGCCGTTTTCTATGATCACCAGCTCTGTGCGACTTTCAGAAGAAATTCCGGCCCACACAAGTACAGACCCACCACCGTAGGCTACTTTTTCTTCGATGCATGCTTGCTTGAATCTTTCCCCTGGTCTTCGATACACTCTGTGTCTTCCATCGTGCTTGTAGAGCATAAATTTTGATTCGTCGGAGAACATAACTTTTGACCAATCTTCAATACTCCAATTTACGTGGCTCTGGGCATATCTTAGTCTTGAAATACGATGCCCAAGCTCCAGTTTAGGGCCGTTTGCAGGTCTAAGGGGTTTTAAGTTAGATTCAGCAAGCCGACGTCTTACTGTCCATGCACTTGGGTTACTTCCTCCGAGCCGTCGAAACTGATTTGTGAGTTCAGTTCCTGTGAGAAAGCGATTTCGAAGCATGGTGTTCACCAAGTATCGGTCTTCTCGTGCTGTGGTACACCTGGTTCTGCCCGTTCCTGGTCTGCGTAGGTTAGAACCAGTTTCTTCGTAACGTCGGAGAACTCTTTGTACTGTTGACAGCGACACACCGACAGTCCTGGCTGTATCGCGCTGACTCCGGCCGGTTTCCAGCATTGTAAGTATTCTGGTGCATTCTTCAGGCGTAAGCGACATAATTTCAGCTTGAATAATGAATATAGAGCACTATCAACATGGTTTATGTACCCACATAAATGACAGATTACAAACAAAACCAAAACCAAATGCTGTAATTTCGTAGTTCCATCTTCGAAAGTGGCCCTTTTTCAAATTTGATTTTTTTATGATATAACTTTACAATAACTAAGAAGTTTTAATACCTTCATTTAAGGAGTATTACATTGTCTATTAAATACAATTTATTGCATTAACCTAGCATTTTTAGTTTCCGAGATTTTTAGGATTCTTTAAGTGACCCGGATTCATTGCTCTCGAGTGTATTATATTTAAATATTTGGATATCTATTGGACCGGCGAATATTTGCAGTCTGTAGGTCAAAACTGCCGAAACGATTGGTCCTTGTGTGGAAGGCTAGAAATGGATGATTGTTATTTTAGATATTTGCATAGTCATAAGGGCACCTAAATGGACAATGGACATATGTACAAGGCAGTGATGGTTGACAATTAATTTATAAACAATATTTACATTAGATTAATGCATGTGAATGCAACAGTGATGAATATATTTGTGGATGGATGGAGGGAGAGAGGAAGGCTAAAGAAAAGATGGATGGACCGTGTAACAGATGATATGAAAGAAAAGGTAAGGATAGAGTGACGGGGAGAATGAAAGAAGAGAACGTGTTGCATGGAACAAGGGCAGGAAGATGAGTTACATTAATTGAAACGCAGATCGTTGACGTATTTCAAAGGTGCCGTAGTAAGGCTAAACGTTAATACTATCACTTATTATAACTTGTTAATCTCAAACAATTGACATCCTCATCATGATAGCATTATGGAGCTTGTTCATATAATTTGGCATTACGCCCGGCAAGCGTGGCGTCCAAATGCGTTCCAAACACTGTCTGTACGTCAAACAAGTTGTTGGTACATTGACAAATAAGCGAGTACAGTGTCAAGAGAATGTACGACGGAATTTCAATAGAATAACACACACTCGTAACTGTGATACTCAGTTACGACTTGCAAAGATTATGAAGATGGGAGTTGATTATGGGCAAGCATAATATGACTACGCTGTATTTTTTTTCTGGACTAGCGGCACACTGACTGTATTGTGAGGGGAGTTAGTAAAAGTGACATGACATCTATCAACCTATCTCCTGAGAGCAAAAAGTAAAAATCTGAGAGGACCTTGTCATATGCCGTGCCGTATGTATGTATTATGTTGAAACTGTTTGTTACTAATCCGTCACTAGCCCCAAAGGTGCATCATTAGAAAACCTGTGCCGGCGCGGCCAGGAGGAATACACCATTTCACTTTTTTAATTGTATTTTGTGTTTCATGAACTGTTGTTGGTCAAAAGATCAGGCAACCAATAAGGTTAGTAGTTGGTAGCTTAGGATGCGATGGACGCAAAGCACTGTAGAGCTTGCACGAGTGGACACTTGTTACCCGGCTGCAGCAAAACCAAAACGGTAGTTATGTGTTTACAAACTTGTGTTCTTTTGTATGGTGGTCAAGCTATGTCCTTGGTTACCCAGTTACTTTTATGCAATTGTGATAGTGATTGGCGACTTCCACTAGTTATTGCTTAACTATAGGTAATTCAAAGAGCACAGTTAAGTAAAGCAACTTAGAGCTTTGCTTAGATAATGATGGTTACAGTAAATAAAGGCTAGTTAAGACTGACAATGTTATGTCATTGTTAATGATTGTGATGTAACGTAAGTTGCGTTGATTTGTACTGAAATTCAATAGGAAATAATTAGGAGATTGTGTTTGGGGGTGGCTTAAATGCAGTGTTGAATTGCGATTGGCTGACTTGATAGATTGAACCAATTTGCACGGAAAGGACGTGACGTGAGGTGAGGACGCGTTTGGGTTTCGGCGGGAATAAAGATTTTGTGTGTTATTATGTAGACTTTAAAAAAAAATGCCTTTATTACAGCTTCACCGATGAACATTGATGAGGGATGTACATAGTGTACAGGAGGAGGTTAAACATCGCATGTGCCCGATGGATTAGTGATCGTTTTTATTAGCAGCCAGGAGGGAGAGCCCCTTAGCCGCCTCCTAAGACACCTCAAATTAAAAGGGGATGGCCGAAAAGTAACTAGAACTTTTCGGGAATTACAAAATGTTTATTTTTTTGGTCAGAATAATTAATAGCTAAAAACACACTCACCCTAAAAACAAAAAGAAAAAAAACCTACCTTTTAAAAACACTTCCAAAAATCACTTTATTAAAACTTTATCTATATCAAAATATACTCAAAATACTATAAACTTTATTAGTGCTTGAGGCTAGTGGCATGGTCAACTCCTATCGGAACACTGCAGAGTTGAGTCCAAGTGAGGGACGGAGCGAGCGGGGCGGCCATTAAACGAGCGATAAAATGAGAGTAAAAGTTAGTTGATGATTAAAAGTGGTTTACTTTTGAAAAACAGTTTTATGGTTGGTGACGTAGTGCAGAAATAAACGTGAAGTACGGTGTCCACAACTCCACAAGAATGTTTAATTACGCTAACGGGCAATCTCCTTGCTCTGTGGAAACTCTCATATCAAGTTGTGCTCGACAGAGTACACAGCATGCCAATTTGTGGTGACTCTTTGGATTGCTGGCGCAGTTTAATGTAGGTACCTACACATGAACATTATCTCACAGTATTATTAACAGTATTAATTTATAGGTTTCAATACTAAAAATTGTCACACAAATTGTTAGTGTCACTCCAAGGTTATCTACATTATTTACTCACAGGAAAAAATTGTTGGCTAATTGCTTTGCATCTAAATGTTTTTTTTTTGTTACTTGATTAAGTCCTTGTTCGTCTCATCTCGCCAGTCTTATGGCCTATTGCTCAGTTGCATGCTTAAAGCGTAACGCGTAGAGGACACCATATAACTCCTTGACGCTTTTGAATATGTGCCATCGCGCATGTATGAATATTTTATGACAGAGTTAACAATATCCTTATGTGGGTAAACTGGGGAAAGGAAAAATGCGCTTGGAGTCAAGAGTGGTCATTGTAACTCGTAAAAGTCGATTGAAAGGAAAAGTGGCGGTAACTCTTTGGGTTTAGGTTTAGGATAGTAAAATAGTTGCTAGATATCGATTTACAAGATTTATGTAAAGAGTGGCTTAAGATGACCTTTGTAATAAATTGTGAATACGAATCCGATCCGCTTTGAGAATACATTTATTTGTATACTTATTTTATGCAGTGAAAGTCTCAACGAGAAAATAGGTTAAAGGTGGTAATTTGAAATACCGGTTTTGTAAATTAAAAACATTGCTAATTGGACATAACTATGTATACTATGTATACCGTATACTACCCTCTTTAAGGCTCCTACAAACAGGTGCGACACGCGACGCGAATCGCTTGTGATACAAAAGCACCGCTCGTCGCGCGACAGGCGGTGTCTTTGTGTCGCGTCGCGTGTCGCGCCTGTTTGAAGGAGCCTTTAATCCACAACAAAAAACGCGACGATTTCTTCTACATTTAAAACTGCCCAATACAATTCTTCACTATCATCCGCTGTCCCACCAATCAGAGCGATGCCATTATTTCTCCACAACAATAAAACCTGCCTGTTTGCCCAGGTAGGCACACGGCATGCCCGGGCATGCCGGGTTATTTAGTATTCAGCCGGGCATCCATGATTGATGCCTAGCCGTTCCGTACCGTACCGTGTACGCTGTACCCGGGAAATGCATTAGGCTTTACGTGTATTTGGCCAAATTGAGACTGCTTTTTTGGCTATTTGACGGTTTATTTCTTATTCTGCCGGTGCGCTTTTCGGGAAGGTAATTTTGTACGTGTGGTGTTGGGGGAGGCGAGCCTTTTATTATGTTTAGTGCAATGACCCAATTTAAACAATCTAAATAAGTTTTGGTTTATAAAAGAATCACTTGTGGACTCTTTAGTCATAATGTTGTTTATACGAAGCAATTGTCATTTGCCCTATAGGTCCAATTGAGACCTTAGTTTTGTTAGATACCAGTGCGCGATAAACTTAGTCACCTGACAACATTCAAAAGAACCTTTGGAGAAAAATGTCTTTCACTTTCACATGCTCGCATTGAGTATTGTGGTGTGTACCTATAGGATTGCCATCTAGCCATGACCGTCAGCAAAACTTGTAAGATCTAAGCCACTGCACTTCACCTTGAGCCCCTCTGCTCACATAATAGTCTGCAAAATATGTAAAATATATACGAATGCATTGAAGTATAAAATGGTATCGTTTTACGTCCTACATACATACTGGTATCGTTACATAGCATTGTGATTGTAGTCGACCTTAATCTATGCAGCCACTGTCAGAGAATTGGGTGAGGTTTCGAGAGTGATGAGCATCCACTTATGTAATATTGAACTCAAACGTATTTAAAATAAAGCACCTAAATGAAGACTGGAGATGAACGCGGTGCATCCTGACCCTGACAGTGAGGTTTAGGCAAGTAACCGTGAAGGCATAAAAAGGCAGGCGTACAAGGGTCTAAAGAACTAGAAAACATAAGTTAACAAACCTACTGGACCGCAAATGCTAATGCTAAGTGCTGAGATTTTGACACTTTTCTCTTTGGTTAGATATCGTTACATCAATAATGATACAGAAGTGAACCCTTCAATCAACACTGGACGATAAAAGACCACGTTGTGATTAGTTCTTGTACCCGTCTTTGTAAAATTAGTTCTTCGGGCTAACGATACAGTCATTGCCTAAAATTCTAGTCATCGTTTCCCGAAAACATCACAAAGTAAATCAAATTCATATTCTTTATTGCATTCATGTGTACATTTAGTTGTTACAATATAAGTTCCAACATGAAACCCGGTTAGGGCACGGCGACATAATGATAATAAAATTTACCCGCAGGGCAGCATGTAGCGAGCTGTTGGGCAGTAGCGACCCCACGGACCCTATCTCCTGGGAGAAGTCATGTTCCTCATCTCTGGCTTGCCTTTAGTGGCCGGCTGGAGTGAACGATGATGAGGAACAGAGCTCCCACCTCTTTCTTGCCTTTATTGGCCGGCTTGAGTGGAGATTCGCAAGAGCAAACGTGCTCGGAGGAAGGAAGTATTCCAGTAAGATGCTGGTAGGGATCTAGACCGTACTTCCGGGATTGTCTTGATAGCCGTGGGTTACCTAAGCACCTCAGGATATGTTGCCCCTTGTCGCTAAGACACTATGTGCTAGCGACCGTTTTCGGAGGCCCATTATTGAGTGTGCAAGTCACCCGTTGCCATTTTATCCGTGTATTTTATATATAAAACATTGGTCAGGCAGGGGCCATAGCCGTTCCATAGTTCTTGGTTACCAATTCATCTTAGCCACTGAAACCCATAGTTCAATAATTATTTATGTTTCCATATCCTGCAACAGTCCGTCACCAACCGGGGGCTGTCCTTGGGTGCACTTGCACTTATACAGGGATAATCGTCGGTTGGTGCCTCATTCCATTTAAAATAGTCTAAGGGGCCTCTGCGAGTTGGCTTTGGCCCTCGTACGCCTTCCAAAGGACCGAGATCCCATGGTCCCGAGCTATGTTAACATATAAAAATAATAATCATTTTAACATAATGATAATAAGAGTAAGAATGTGTGCGTCTTTTGACTAAAATAAAATATTCTATTATTTATCTATTCATATTTACTAAATACATATTTTGTTCTAGGTATTCTGCGACTAAGTAAAAGCATTTTGTGTTAGATATTCTTCTAATTTCCTGTAAAATTATTGAATTTGGTTTCTTCTTTTATTTGTTCCGGTAATTTGTTGAATTTTTTTATTGCCATGTAATACGGGCTATGGTAAAGCATTTTGATCCGAGAGGGTGGAAGATGTAATCTATTTTTATGGCAAGTGTTTTAAGTTATGGATATCTTTTGTTTTTGGAAAAATGTTGCTGTTTTTAAATACAAATGTGCAAAGGTCATGTATATATATATATATATATAGAAGGTAAAGTTACGAGATTTAATTTAACAAAATATGACTTACAGCTTTGGGTATTGTCAATATGGGCCAGTATTCTAATACATTTTTTTTGGATTTTAAATACTTCACTTGACCAACACAAAGTAAACCAAAGAACCAAAGCCACACGTCAGTACCCGCCACATGCTCGTATTTAAAAGTCATTTATTCAGTATGTAAAACAGAATCACAGTCCAATCATCGTGGAATTGAAAATATACGTCCGCGAGAATTTTCAGCAGATTACAGCTGTGTCCGAGTTTTACATAATCATGTTGATGCGGACGAAAAATGAGATGAGCCCGCATTTTATAACAGAATCGCCGAGTGGGCTTACATGGAGCGGGTATGTAGCCAGTGCAGTGACGATAAAATGTATGGAGATGGGCAAGGTAGGTATGTAAGCTTGTATGTAATTGCATAGAACCTTTATAACACACTCTTCGATTAATGGTGTGGTTTCTTACAAAGTTTTTGGATTTTCTTATCCTAATAGAGATACTCGTAGAAGATCTACATCGGTCTCTTTATAATTTTGACGTCAGTTTTTCGGGACCAGATCGGGCTGCTAAAGTTCCGCACCATCACTTGTAACATTGCAGCTAGATCATATTATGTGTGCAAAACGACGCGCTTGCTGACTGTGCCGAGAAATTCATTGATAGGATACGAGGCTTTTAAGTAACACTATATTGGAATGCGTCAATCTGATGTCTTCAAGATTCACTGCAGATAGGGACTTTAGAATGCAAGTCGGATTTCTCTCAACTCGAGATTTTTCAGCACATCACACTTTTGCTTAAATAAAGAATCAAACGCTGGACCTCAACCACGTCGTCGCGACCAGAGCAAACGCTCCGTATGTAAATTATTCAGCATACGTAAATGTTCGGCCTCCCACAGGCCCCCAGGCCTCCGAAGCGACCTTATTCTTTTGTCTTTGCTCTGAGGCCGCACTATTTGACTTTCTTTGGCTCCAATGTTGATAAGGGCGGCAAGGATAGACTTTGGCGCTTTAAGTCTGAGATTAGTTTTGCTAGACTTTAAGTATCCTTTGAAAACGGTAGGTATTTAGATGTACGTATAATATGCTAGGTTTTATGTCTGACCACTGTTACCTTTTGACCGTTGTTAGTTGAGACCTTAGAAAATAAGGCACGTTGCTCATTTTTAGGGTTCTGTACCCAAAGGGTAAAACGGGACCCTATTACTAAGACTCCGCTGTCCGTCCGTCTGTTTGTCCGTCTGTCAGCAGGTTGTATCTCATGAACCGTGATAGTCAGACAGTTGAAATTTACACAGACGATGTATTTCTGTTGCCGCTATAACAACAAATACAAAAAAAAAACAGAATAAAATAAATACTTAAGGGACATACAACAGACATGATTTTTTTGCCTATTTTAAACTATGTTTATTGCTTTCCGCACCTCTGCGTGTTTGCGCGCAAAATTAGTACTCACTGATGCAGTCAGCAGATTAATTCGGGTAGAAATGGCATCTGTGGTACGAGGATATTATAAAAATAATATACGCACACCCAGAACAACACTTTATTTGTCGAAAATCTCAAAATCGACTTTTTTATGTTATTTGAACAGCCAAAAACTTTCCGCCCATTCCACGAAGATAAACGTATTTACATTTACGAAAATGTCTAACAGATGGCGCGCTAACTCTATTAGTGAACATGTACTGCCAGAGTCATACCGCGAACACAAAACTATTTCTAGTTGCAACTTGTCCGACTTAGGGAACAGCTGTGCTATTCTCTAAGGATACAGCCTTGCCTAACCTTGCCTTGCTTGCTTGTTTCTCAGCGGCGAAACAACCTGCGCGCAAGGCAATTCCTTAGAGAACACCACGTCTGCACGCAGATCCTGCAACAGTTAATTAGTTTGTGATAGGTAATGCGGTGTTGTTGAATGTAGTATGAAAATTACCCCGAATTATTTAGTTTTAATTCAGTGTTGGTGACTGTGCCTATACACCGTGTTTGATACTATTTCGAAATAGTACACTGTTGTTGACGAAGTTATCTTAGATTTATTGTATTATTCCAAAATGGTTCAGTTTTGCTCGTAAAAGGTGAAAATCAGTGAAATGATGAATCTATTGATGGTAGACATAAATTATGTTTTAATTTTTTTATACTCAGTATTGTTACTTACATTATAAATTAAAATAAATATATTTACAATTTCTATTGTTCTTTATTAACAAAATGTTTTTTTTTGTTAATATTATACTATTGTTGAATTAATTAGTAATTGTTATTTGGCAGATGATGAAGGGTTGTGGTCTCCTGTTACTTAAAAAGGCAATGGAAGCAACCACAGAAGAAACCTTCTGTTCAACAAAGGAGCGTTAAAAATAATGTCGAAAATACAACTCTTGCAGCATCAGCCGATGAAGCATCAGATAGGGAGGTACCCGTTCATGTTTTACCTGATCATAGCATAATCAGCCTATAATGTTCCCACTGCTGGGACACAGGCCTCCTCTCTTAGAGAGGGAATGGGCTGTAATCTACCACGCGGGCCCAGTGCGGGTTGGTAGATGTCACATGTCTTCGAATTTGTCTTGGACATGCCGGTTTCCTCATGATGTTTTCCTTCACCGTTTTGAGAGCAGTGGTGACGAAATTATTTACACAAAGTAATGCGCCTGCATGGGTTCGAGCCCACGACCTACAACTTGTAAGTCGGGGCCTATACCACTGGGCCACCACTGCTCTACACCTCTGCACCTGATCATAGCGGTGAAGAAGATTTTACAGATGATTTGGATATGGAATCTACTTTTTTGTGCCTGTTAAACAAATATCTCGTCCTCTTGAAATCCCTAGAAGATTATCTACTCCTTCCTCCTCGAGCTCCTCGACAGACTCCAGCTCATCACCGTCAAGCTCCAGAAGCTCGAGTCGTTCATCTGATGATGAATCCCATAGACCGGGTCCTTCTACAATGAATCCTTAAGGAGATTCCAATTCCACTCCGACAAACGCAGCCTCAACTTCTTATGCCATTGACACTGCTCCATCAGTGAGCGAAGCAAAGTTAAGTAGAAAGAGAATACAAAACCCTGCTGTCTGGAACTCTAAGATTGCTAAGACATTGACACTGCTCCATCAGTGAGCGAAGCAAAGTTAAGTAGAAAGAGAATACAAAACCCTGCTGTCTGGAACTCTAAGATTGCTAAGACATTGACACTGCTCCATCAGTGAGCGAAGCAAAGTTAAGTAGAAAGAGAATACAAAACCCTGCTGTCTGGAACTCTAAGATTGCTAAGACATTGACACTGCTCCATCAGTGAGCGAAGCAAAGTTAAGTAGAAAGAGAATACAAAACCCTGCTGTCTGGAACTCTAAGATTGCTAAGACATTGCGAAATGCAGGAAAAGCGTATGTTTCTTTAACAAACTCTACAAAACTGATCGCTGAGCGTCGAATCCGTCCACCTCGTCGCAACAAATGCAGATTGAATTGCAAAACTTGTTTAGTACCGACTGATTTTAGTAATAGGTCGTAGGTATTAGGTAGGCATTTTTAATAGGTCTATTCCTGAAAATATAACAAATGGGTCGTTATTGTATATGGAATCTCATTAAAAAAAGCAAATAATAGCGCATTATTTCGTAATTAATCAGTAAAAAGCACGTAACTCGAAATAATATTTTTTTATTTCGTTCAGTCATTCCACATTCAACAGTGAATTAAGTAAAAAACGCATTATTTTGACACGCGTATTGCCTAATCAACTGAACTATAAAATGCTGATTCGCATTGGATTCTTCACACATGCAATGCTCAGGACATTCGCAATAACTTTGACATAACATATCAGATTTTTTGACATAACAGACGGTTTGTTCGTCGATTCTAAAAACATTGCTATTGTGACTTAGTGCACTGTTACTCTGAGCGTGCGAATGTTGGTATAAGATGTTTTTTTTTTGTTCCGACGCCGCTAACGTAGATATGTTATGGTCCATGTGATATTCGCTCGCGACCGAAGCGACCTCGGGACTTGGGGCACCCCGACTCGGACAGGTTAGGTTAGAACCTTAGGTTATACCCTTCGTGGTTATTTTTTTTAAACCACCCATTAGTAGGAGCCCCACCAGACGGGGCTCCTTCGGCTACGCCTTATTATTATTGCCATTCAGAAATAGGAGGCCTCGCCTAGTAGTAAATTCAATTGGTGGATTTTGTAGCTAAGGAAGCCACATTCAATAGGTACTCAGTTGGTGGACTCTGCTTATATGCTGCCCGGGCAGTATGAATAATGCCGTTAGTATCACTTGGACCATAACAGATATACCATAACAAATTCATAGAAATAGATCAAACTCTATAAAATATACGGTATATTATCATTTATTAATCAATATTAAATAGATGAATGAATTATACGAGTAAGTGACATAATTATTATACATTTCCTGTGCATTGCCCAAAGAAAAAATAAATCAAATCATTTTTTATTTATATTATCCTGTCCCCAGCGGTTACATGTTTTTTTTTTATCTTCAAATATTCCTAGAACAAGTCGTGTGAAACAGTAGGTACCTACCTACTTATAATGTCAAACATAAAACCTTCAGTTTCAAAGTAGAATTCAAGAGTAATTCCGGAGATGTTAACATGAAATGGCCTAGACGAGAAAATTCGGTTTGTGTCGACTTGTCATATTGTGTGTAGGTGAAAACTTTCCTAAAACTATTCAGAATATTTTCAGATAAGTATTCCTGCATTTTTTATTAACTACAAGCTGACACGACAGACGTCCTGTCTTAACTATGAATGTCATATGTCGTTTAGTTTTAGTTGTGACTATTGACTAAAACTAAAACTATCGACTCATTTATCAACCGATCCATCTGTGTTTAACGATATTTGCAGCGCGCATTCTGTCAATCGCTGACAGTTATTTCAAACAACTGACAGTTATGTAAAATTAATATTGGCGTTAAGTTTTCTTAAATTTTGTAAGGTTCCGACCAACTTCCTTATTTTTTTATTTCATAAGATCCTTCTCCTGACAATAACGAACACAACAAAAAAAAAAAAAAATGAAATTGGTCCAGCCGTTCACGCGTGATGGCGTGACCAAGGGAAATAGGGATTCATTTTTATATATATAGATATATATAGATTTGTAGATAACACTTCAAACCTTTATTGTAGGCTGCTCTTCGTCTCATCAGGGAGTCTGGAAAAGGTAATCAGACGGGTGTTAATGAGTGTACCGGGTTAGACGTTCTGGTATTTAAATAAAATTTCCCAAAACAATGCACAGTAGTAATTTCAAAAGTGTCAGAATCAGAAGTCTGGCTTTCCTGGCAAAAATTATATTGATGAAAAACTCTGACACCCTTTCTGAAAAACCTTTAGTGGATTTACACGTATTTTTCTCCCTGAAAGTTCACATTCCTTTATAACTTCTAGTAGATCAATATTATAGCGTTTATATTACATAGTAACATCTTAACCATTTCTCAAGTATTACGGGCTCATCAAACAGTCCCAACAATAACTTGAGGGCCAAAAGGCAACATCCCTCTAGTCCTCAAGATACTGAGTACACAGGCCCTTTGTCAGGCCACCCATATCCCGGCAAGGCCAGGCCATAATAAAGCGATCTTTTGTCTGGCGTCATAATGGGCATGATTCCCGATAACCAATAGGGATTTGTATCTTAATGTCTGTTCCAAGACGTTGTTTCGTTAAACTTGTAATAATGGAGGAGCTTGTGACGTCAACTGAAGGGATTTATTTTGTCTTGTGGTGAAAATTTCATGTAGATTTTCCAAAAAAACATCGTTATTGAAAAATGTGGATGATATTTGTTTTTAATTCTTATTGTTCTGTAGAAATCATTGCAATTGTTTAGTGACTTTGTAAAAGATACATTTCGCCTTTATTGACACAAAGTGTAAAAAAAAACATTGATTCAAGTATAAAGTTTATCGATATTTTTAATTTCACACAAACAGGACATAAATATCTCAAACCATAGCTCAAAATATCATAATTCCATGTAAAAATCTCTCAACGCCAAACAAATACTAGGAAATATAAAATAATGAGTGACAATTTAGGCGTCGCTCCCCGAATTACACACAATACGCCTCGGTTGGCTCATTACCAACCTGTTACTAACATTTTCGGGTATTTTCAGGTAATTTCAGGGTATTTTTAGGTACTTTCAGGGTATTTTCAGGTACTTTCAGGGTATTTTCAGCATCATTACCGTCTAAACCGTAATTATTATACTCGGCATCAGGCGATTACATCAAAATGACATGAAAATTTAGTAAAATATTTTAAGGCTGCGATAGAACGGTAATGTTTAGTAGTGGTTAAGTGGTGGTACCTTTGAAGGTGTGCTGCGTGCGAAGGCCTTAATGTGTTTGCTCGTTTTGTGGGATTTAATGTTACTTTATGAAGTTAACATGTTCCTTGGTGGTAATTTAAATATATTACCTACCTGTTTGCTCTCTTGACATAAGTATTGCGAGGCAAATGTCTCACTTTTCTTAAAAAATTGTGATAAAAAGAAACTCACTTGTCATGCAGAATATAAAGTTGCTATTAAATTAATATCAGGCGCGCGAGCTAGATATATTTAAGTAGACGAGTGTGGGTAAAGACGAGTTTACGTTGGTAGTGTAAGAATTCTAGTTTTTGGTTGACTACTGGACATCAATGTAAATAAGGGTCTGTGCCAGGAAGGTAGGCTGAAACATCTTTCTTTGCGTCATTCTCCAATGACTGATCCATCTGCTGACATATTGTTTCCTTGTTATTGTCTATTTCCAGTGTCTAATGTCATAAAAACTCAATTAATAACGTTTATTTATGTGCAGTAGATATGCTTGACAGATGCAGATGCTAGCTCTAAAAAATAAATTAGGCTAGAAGGTGATATTTGTTTGGCGATGTCAGTACACTCAGTACTACTTTAGACTAGCCTTCTGACTGTACCAATATGAACGGTGCCTTAAGTCCTAAGTGTCGTGTTTATGACATGTATATTTATTATTTGATCTTAATGTTCAAATGGATATGACAGGAGAGGTGATAAGTAAAGGCTGTGTCGAAGCACCTCTGCCGAGACGTTAGGTCTACATTTTAACATAGTACTTTTTTTAAGGAACTCCTTTTATACTGCGAGAAGGCAAGTATCTATGAAGTAGAAAGTATTCAGTCAGCAGTGGTGGCCCAGTATTAATGGCCGTACTTACGAGTTGTAGGTCATAGTTTCGAACCCTGACAAGCGCTTTACTTTGTGTAAATTATTTCATCACCTTTGCTCTCAAAACGGTGAAGGCAATCATCGTCAGGAAACCGGCATGTCCTAGAACCAAAAATTCGCAGACATGTGACATCAACCAAGCCGCACTCTGGGCCCACGTCACATTGGCACTTGCCCGGATTTGAACCCACAACCTCGTGCTTGGGAGGCGAGGCCCTAACCACTGGGCCATCACAATATTAAGCATTTTAACCTTCAAATTACCACAATATTCTTATCTTGTCTGATCTTCCAACAAAGAATAAGCGTCATATGTAAGTTACTGTTGTTCCCCTCAAGGGGAGAATAATAAGGAAAAAATAAGGAACATTCAAAGCTGTTGCCTTTACGATATGTATATCTTGCGTCAGATCAACCGTAAAGAAAATTTCTATGGCCTTAGACCAAGGAGTATAGAGTCTTTATTTATTCTTTATAGTCTATGGTCTATTGTTTTCCGGTCGCGATATCATTTTGCAGTATCATTATTTTTTATTCTTTGCTATCGTTTTGTTTTACCGTTTATGAGATAGTCGTTGTGTGGAAGTTATTAGACAATATTGCGTTTATTTTTCAGATCTTTTCAAAAAATCGTTTGAGATTGTTAAGAGGGAAGGGGTATGGGCAACAGAAAGATGATGACTTGGGATAAAAGTTATTTATGATACTAGTGCGGTAAATTGGTTTTTAGAAACGAGTAGACGAATGTACCATAGTCCTGAGTTTGTAAATATCAATTTCCGCACGTATGTCATACAACGTTTTTCAACACATTTGTGAGAAAACAGTACAATATTAATATCTGATTCCTTGCTTGAACTCATTTATTATTACTTTGTTTATAAATATCAGTCGGAAAGTCGCAACAGTCTTTGACGTTTCTAATATGAAAATGGCGAGAATTGCAAATGGCGCCACGTGCGCCTAGTAAAAATTAGAACTACATCTTTCGTCTCATTTTCTCTTTAGTATTAAAGTGAGACAAACGTATTGAGCAAAAGCGCATCAAAGGAGGTTCGATTATTCAGCTTATTTATTCTCGTAATGTGAAACTCCTTGGTGTAGTTCTTATATATTTTTTATGGAAATTAAAAATAAACCGTAAAGGATACAACGGAGTATGCGGTAAAACAGGTACTTATGTGTGAGTACCTATTTTACCGCACGCTCCGTAGTATGGTGCGTAATTTTTAACTTTCGAACCATGTACACAGGCATCGTAAATGCATTTTTTGAGCAAATGTGTTGAAAACATATTAAATAGAATTAAAATATTGAAAGTTAAGTGTGGTCTGAATAAAAACTCACTCTTGCAGCACCTATACGTATAAATATAAAAAATGAGGAATTTCTTATCTTTTTGTGTACTTCGTAATTGGTGTAATGTTTAAAATAATAATTATGTTTAACTTACTGTCAGCTGTGAAGCTCTTATATAAAATAAGTAAATTAAAAAGAAAAACCGGCCAAGTGCGTGTCGGAGCACGCACAATGAAGGGTTCCGTGGTTGGGATGAATATTTAACCCAAGAACAAACTTAACTTTGTAGTTGAAAAAATGTTCTCCCATACATCGGTATAAGTTACTGTCAATTCTCCAACTGCAAATGTAAGGTTGTAATCGCAAAAGAAAAAGTAATAAAACTAAAAGTTAACGATTTTCGGACTTTTTCCTATAGTTGTGTGAGGCCTTGCTTCTTGCTAAATTTCATGATGCCAGGTCAACGGGAAGCAACATATACTTAGGCGATTTATTTGCGGGTATCAAACCATGGCATAAATGACTATATTGTTTTATTGCGTTGCCTTAGAAGCTTGATATTTTTATAGCTTTAAGGGACCGTAGATCTTCATAATATTTGATAATAATTTCAACTTAATGCCTCCACGCGTTCCTGAGAAAAAAGGTTTTGACAGACTTATAGAGAGACAGACAGACGGACAACGAAGTGATCCTATAAGGGTTCCGTTTTTACCTTTTTAGGCAAGGAACCCTAAAAACACATACATCTTTATTCCACACATTCTTATTTCACTACTGTAGATCGAGTACCTATATAATTTCAATAATGTAATTTTGATGAATATTATCACGGTTTATGCACCATCTCTTCCTACCAATTTGTACGCCACTTTATGCGGCTGAACATGTTAGAACTTTTCTGTATCTTTTATTATCTTGCATGCAATATATCATGTACACCATGTTTAAACAAATAAAATTTTACTTACTTACTTACTTATTACGATCTCGTGTTCAAACATGGTCTCAAATGAAAAGCTATACGTAATAACATGGCCTTGTTTACATAGCTTTTGTGTGATCGATTTGTGAGATGGTCAAACTCAAAGCGTGTCTGGGGACACATTTAAGTTTGAACTGCACCGAAACAGTCAAAGTCTCCATCAAAAAACTGTTTTATTTGCAGGTTACTTGACTAAAGTAAAATTACTTAACTTATCCAACTTTTGGCCGCACATCGCTCATAGATATCTGAACGTTCTGATTTACTGCTGGACACAGTCGTGTCACAATAAGGAATGACACAAGGTAAACCTACACAGTGTACGGGACACCGGCGCGCGAACTGTTGTCATGAATTCAGTAAGTAGGTACATAATTCTAGAGAAATGTTCCTAGTTTATAAAATATAACATAACGCTTGACCAGAGTTAAAGCAGAGTTTGTTGTTGGCGGCTAAGCAGTGAACACGTTTAGAAACTGTCGCGCGTTCCGTATAGTTGTATCGTGTACCTACAGTGTGTGATTCGCTAGTGTGATTATTTTGATTTGGACTGCAACAGTTTTTCTATTGCGCATCCAACACTACCCATAGTACGTGAGCTGCACGATTACTGACAAATGCGTGCAGTGACTGGACAGGGTCCACTCAATCTGTGTGTTTCTTTCCTCAAAAGACCATTTCAGATACCAATCTACATGGTCTTCACATGATCTGACCAAGATTATTTTTAATCTAAATCTAAAATAAGTACTTTAAAAGAGACTGTGACCTCTGAGTTTGTTTCGGCCTTTCTTCTCAGAGTAGTCACATTGGGAACGCCGACCTCATGATTGACGTTTAAAACACATACATAAACACATAACATCACGCCTGTATTCCCCGAAGGGTTAGGCAGAGGTGTATCTATAGCACACCCACATTTCGCCAGTTATGTTTAAGTCCCATGTAATAGGGGGCGAGCCTATTGCCATCAACCGGGCACAAATCCAGACTCTGGGCTGCTACCGAGAAATTCCAGATGGAAAAACCCAATAACACTTTGCCCGACCCGGGAATCGAACCCAGGACCTCTTGCTCAGCAGTAGCGCTTGCGACCACTAGACCAACGAGGCAGTCGACGTTTAAAAGTGTTTGCACAAACCTACTTACATAAATAATATCATTTATCATTTACGCCCTCAGTAGTTAAAATATGGCTGATAATAACGAGAGAGACATACCTTCTCCGTCAAATATATATTTTTATTTAATTTAATAACTGACGAAAAATTGCTACGCTGCCGCTGGGGAGTCTAGAATGATTTACTGAATTCATGGTAAAAGTTTGTGTGTCGATGTCCCTTAGGTGCTGTCCTATTGTCATGTCATGTCATGTCCGATGAAAATGATCGTGCGACCGTGCGTTCAAACATACTGATATCTACTGAATGACCTATTGAAGGTCGCGCGATCATGCAGCGATTTCATAGAGCGGTTTCATCGCACGATGAAATCGCATCGCATCATCGCGCGAGCGATGACAATAGGACGGCGCCTTACACCGTGAACACCTTGTATAGAGCTTGGATTTTTCCAATTATTTATTTATCGCTAAAATAAAGTCCCAAGTTATAAAATAAACATGCGAGTTACTCATTCCAATTTCAGTCGTATAAACATTGCGTGCATGCGTAGGTAGTGCCTTGTGCGTACCTATCTATGTCGAATGTTATGCTGTCAGAAACACACGAAGACTGGCATCAGATGAAGTGGCTTCACTCCGATATACATAGTATAGGTAGCTTGATTTCGTTTTTTTTCTAATTTTGTTCGAATTCTAATAACTTTTCCAATTTTTGCGAGAGGGGATTTTGAACCTTTTCTATTATAATCACATTATTCACCTCAATTTTCCACGATCAATAATAGCTTTGCTTTCGTAGGTACACATGGTAAAGCGATTAAAATATCCAACAATCGACTAAAATACTTACTTGCTAGATAGCTTCACATCTGTTTTCTTGACGCCATTTTTGAAAGTGTAGAGTTTCAAAACCTTTTATGATACATTTTTTAAACCCCGACGCAAAAAGAGGGGTGTTACATATTTGACCGCTATGTGTGTGTGTCTGTTTGTGGTACCGTAGCTCGAAACGAGAGAACCGATTTGGATGCGGTTTTTTTTAATTTGAAAGCAGGTTTTCTAGCGGTGGTCCTTAGACAGTTTTTATCAAAATCGGTTCAGCCGTTTCAAGGTCATCTCCCTTTTTTGTGTGGCGGTTTTTTTAATTTTACCTATTAATAAAGCGATTTCAAAACCTATTTTTTCTCTAGGTTACAGAAGTCAGAAAAGCTCCCATTTTTCCTAAGATCTAAAGTTAGTAATCTCTATACTTTCACGATTTATTATCCGTGGAACAATGTTTCAGGTGTATTTTAATACAAATAAATCACGAGATAACCTGAGATAGGGTTAGTAAAGTCTGCAAGTTAGCTAATAACATAACTCAGTAAGATGAGGTGAGGATGGAGGCAGTATTATCTCATATTAATTTATGTGTTAAGTTTATAATAAGTGTTTCGGGATAACCCGAGGATCGTTAAGTAGGCTGTGTTTAAAATACTCCTTTGGTATAGTGAAAAGGGTAGGTACTCAAAGGAAAATGTCCTGTGTTAAACTCCTTCTATTAATTATTATGAGTTCCATGTACTATTATTATACCAACGGAACGCTTATCGTCCGACCATATAAGAAAGTGGTTATTTTTTAAATCTTATGTATAATCAGGTTCTTTAAAGATTTTGAATTACTTGTTACTTATGAAAAACCACCAACATGATTAAATTCAGTTTACAAAAGTAAGCTTGGTCTTCCGATTCATAATGCATCTAGCATAAAAATAAACTAACGAGCAAGATTCCACACAACTTTATTAAAATAAGCGATACAAGTGCCAATATATATAAATATGGCATCACAGTCGAGCACACCGTCAGTCCCGCGAGACATTCTGTCACCCACAGCTTATTATAACAATATTCATAACAATAATACCTACATTTTATGTACATAGCTTACACTTATCATATTATTTACAGGAAAAAGTTATCTCCAAGAGTTTTTAGAACAAAATAATTTCAGCAGCATTGAACACGTTCATTTTTGGTATTTTCTGCAAAATAATACATGCCTCTTTTTTATTATTTCTATATATGTAATACAAAAATAGTTTTTGATATTTATAAGAGCGAATTTTAATGATGGTGTTTACCAAATAAAGTCTCCGCGAACTTTCCGAAATACTGAACATCTGAGTAAGATGGAACACCCAAAAGTGGACTATATTCAGGGTGGGCAACCAACTGTTGTTGGGGAGCATATATTTGAGGGAGATCCGACAAAGTTAGACGAGGAGCCAAGTACGGTTGCTCCACATTAGGAGTAGGCTCTGATAAATGTTCTGGTTGCTCCTCAGGTTTTCCTGTTGTTGGCTGAAGGTTCGACTGCTGTAGCAGTTGGGGCTGAGATTCTGGTTGTTGTTGAATTTCTACCGTTTCAGTCTGCTTCTCAGTATCTTGAGAAGGCTTCAGAGTGGACATCTGGATTTGATTGTTAGTATATAAATGTTTTTGGTATTGTTGTTGTTGTGCTTGTTCTGTCCCATGTTGTTGTTGTTGTGCTTGTTCTGATCCGTGTTGTTGTTGCTGTGGTTGTTCTGATGCTTGTTGTGGTGCTTGTTCTGATCCATGTTGTTGTTGTTGTGCCTGGTATACTTGTTGCTGTTGTTCTAGTTCGGATTGCTGACTCTGCAACAATTTTGGTTGGAAATGTTGAAGTTGAAGTGGGTGGGAATGCTGTTGAATGAGATATTGTAGAGACTCTCCATGTTGACGTGACTCCTGTTTTTGTTGAGATTTCGATTGTCGTGCTTCAAGTTGATATTGTTGGGAATTTATATCTTGTATTTCCTGTTGGAATTGCAGAGGCTGTAACTGTTCAAATAATTGATGATGCGGCTGAGTCCGTAACTGGTGTACTTCCTGTTCTTGTTGACGAGCAATTTGGTGTGGATTTTGGTAATGGGGTGTGCTGGAAGGTTGAGGAGATGGTTCAAAAAATAATTCTTGAATCTCTTGTCGCTGAATCACAACATCATGTTGTGGTGACGGTGGGTGTATCGTGGACTGATATGCAGGCTGAGGAGTAGAATATTGAAAATAAATTGATTGTGGTTCATGAGTAACAAACGGCAGGTACGTTGTTGATTGGATCGGTGCAGGTCGAACTGTTGGCTGTGACTGGTGAGTTATTTCAGGTTTCAGCGGTTGAGATATTTGAGACTGCGGTTCGGTTTCTTTTTGTATCAGTTGTTCCTTAGGGTCTTCTTGACCTTTTACATTAGGTTGTATAGTTGTTGATGATATAAGTTGATCGGAAACGGGTTGTACTTTTGGAGTGGATGTCGAAAGCGATTGCAATGGTGTTGGTAAGAAAACTGGTAAAGTGTGAGACTGTGGTTCCAATGGTTTCACATATTTGCTGTAATTAGGCTTTAATGGAGGCAAAGGGGTTAATTGTGTCGATGCTGGTTCTAATGGTAGATCAAAGTTTTCTGGATTTAGTGTAGACTGATCTTCGTAACTAAATGGTCTTGGTGATCGTTCTGGTATCGGTGGTGATCGGCTTGTTTGTTGTAAAAAAGATTCAGGTGAAAGTAGCGATTGAGGTAATGGCTTGAAAGCAGGTAGGCGCTGCAATTGAATAAGGTGAGGATCAGGTACCTGTCGAGGATCTTGGAAAAGTAAATGTTGCTGAAGTGCATTTAACATTCTAGGTTGATTTTGAATTTGTTGTTTAAAAGGAATGAATTGTGGTTGTTGTTGATAGACTGGTTGATACTTTTCCAGATCTTGAATGAGTCTATGGAACATCTCGGGAATCTGAAATTTTTGTTTCACTGGGGCTATTTTTTGTTCTTGGGATTGTAACATGACTTCAGGCTGAATTCGTGCCGGTAGCTGAACTGGGATCGGTTGTGATTGTAACTGTGCTGGTTGCGGTTGATGAAAAGTTTTAGATTGTCGTTCCGGCGCTGTTTCGTACTGCGTGTTGACAGGTAAGTTATGAGAGAAACTTGCAAAACTAATAGCGCCGTTTGGATGTGCATAGTACCCCTGAAACAGAAAATACATGAATAAGATAGTAGTCATGTTTGAGTAAGGTGGTTTTTCAATTCGAAGTTATTCAGGCATTTTAAAGATGTTATTAACTCCCATAATCAATAATATTTTTTCATAAGACTATGATACTACTTTAAATGTGTCATACGAGTACTAACCTGCTTAGGTATTGGTATGTCGATCTGCAGCTTAGGTTGGCCGGCTTTTAATAGTTCGTGATTTTCTTGATTAGGATAATTCTTGTCACGGTTTCCTTCCTGGTTACCGAAGCCAAAGTCGGGCCTAACTGGACCAATCTGGTATACTCCATTCTGGTGTAAAAATTGCGATGGCGCCACTTGTCCAGGGTATCTGTAGGGTCCAATTTGATCGTATATCGGGATCAATGAAGACATGATCTTTCTAGGCTCTTGATGTGGCCGGAAGATTTCTTGAGGAAGGTTTTGTTGTTGGGGAATGATTGAATGTTGACGAGAGAGTCCAGAGTCCAAAGGTTGGGGATACGCATCAAAACGAAGTCTGGGTTGGTTCACCGTATAGAGCGGTATAACCGGGCTAGGTAGCTCCACCCCTTTTGGTAGAACTTCTTGCAACTTCTGTTCATTTTCTGCGTCTGCTTGAAGTTTATATGCCGTTGGGTTTGAGTGGGCTGACTGTGATGCTGATGGTGTGGGTACTTCGAATGACGTTGGTGATGAGACCTGCAGAAAAAAGATGTACGTGTCACTTGTCTTTGAAGTAATTGAACTATAAACAATTATTAGGTAAAGTATCCCATAGTTCCCGTAAATAAATGTATAAATATATTTAATAGTGTGAATAAATATAATGTCAGTACTACTAAGCTCATGAATTTATTTGCCAAGCATTGATGATATTTATCGCTAAAGCGAACCCTCTTGTTCAAGATAAATGTTATGGGATGCTTTAGTTTAGTATGCAAAGTATAACACATAAATAAATAAGTTACAAAAATGTGAATGACAATAAATATCCACATTATCGTACATAAACCTGATGAGGGATGATTTAATTGCATTATGTAGTTTTGGCACGAGCAGTATTTGAATCAGTATCGGTTTGGCACAGTCGCGGTATTTAGTGTTTATGAGCTTAGTTTAACTCGCCTATTGACTACTGATGCCAAATCTGATGTATGATTACATTCTGCAGAATATATTACCGGCGTTTGTTAAATATGGGTTCTGAAATTTACTGAGTCTAATTTATGTCTACTATTATTTAAAATATCTTTATGTTTATCAATATGTTTAACTACACTATTAATTATACTATGTGCAGGTTGTTTATTTGTTTCGACGTAGTTAATCAGAAAAAGCTGATGAACAATTAAAGCTTCGCATTCATTCTATCCCCAAGCAATTATTTAGTTCATATTTTTCGGATATTTTTGTTTTAGAATGTAGAGTAAGCCTTTTCTATTTCTGCATAAGTAAGTATACTATGAGTTACCCTGGTATGGTACACGGATATAGGAGAGTAGAGGTGGTTGGCGACCGCTGCCTCAAAGGACGGACCGTGCCCACTCAGCACGTCGGATATCTTGGAGATTTGGGGCAGCCGCACGCCGAATATTTGCTGAAGAAGAAACCATTTTATCATCAATACCAGAAGGTTGAAATTCAGTTGGTAGGGAAAGGGGTTTTTTTTGGATGTTCGCTGATCAATAATGAGTATGTGCGCAGATCTAATAGGATGATGACTAAGATGTTATCTTAGTGGTTTCGTTCAGAAATAGATTTTGATGAAACAAGCAGATATTTTCAAAAACATTGGAATAAATTCAATATTTTGAAACATAGACATCTTTCAGAAAGTCAAACAGGCTTAGAGAATTTACACTTTTACACGACATATTACAGGCTAATTTATCACTACAAATTGAGTCTATATTCGTTAATCATACACCCGGTTTTTGGAACAAAAGTTACCACGCGACAAAATTAAATGCAAGTCAAACATTCCGATTGCCTGTTGATTATTCAGTAAACCATTTTTTTTGTTATGTTTAGTTCCAGAAACCAGGCGTTAGTGTACCACAATAATACCCAGTAGTCCCTGACACCTAGTAGGAGTGACAGACTCTAATCCAGCTGAAATGCTGATTGTGTCTCGTTAAGCTCTGTTAATGACTGGTGCCGCCTCGTTTCGGTAAATTCAATGAAATTAAGGCCCCAAAAGCTACGCTATCCAAAAATTTGAAAGCCAGTGTTTAAATGGAGATTGTGATAATTGTTGAATTAATTTTTGATTTTTGGGGACTGAGTTTCATTGAATCAGCTGCTGTCTAATTCTAGTGGGGATGATACCCACTTAACAGTAAATGGGAAAAGGTTTCAAATGATAATGGTGTTCGTTATCGTGGGGCAACATAGAATTAAATAATCATTGTCGTTTGTTGAATTTTACGTTTCGATTACAAACAGTAGAGAGATTACAATACAATTGTATTCAGAAAGACCTTCCAATCAAATTGATAACCATGGTTAACATGTCGTATAGAATTCAAGATCATATGAAAGCAAACATGTCTCCTACTAACACAATATAAAAAATGTCTCTCCAATTTGCCCTAACGCTGATCCTCGTAAAAGGTAAAAAATAAATACAATAACGAACGCTTAATATCTTCCTTCAGAGTATCACAGCTGACATTATAATATATATTTTCGTGTTGCCTGTCTCCGCCTGTCCCCTCTTGTCCCTGCGAGTAAGTAGACTCACTTTTACGCAATTGGCACACAAATCACGAAGCAGCGAAGTGGAGGGCCGCATGTGTAGTCCGGCTTGGTTGCGGATAATTGTTTTTATTGGAATTTACTTTTTACGGTCCTGTTTGCATATTCTAAGGTTCTGCTATAGTACATTCATAAAGCGGCAGGTATAAGAAGGTTGGAGTCTTCGGTTGTTCACGGATGTTTAGAGTTTTAGGGAGGACTGAATGAATTAGTTACATCAGCTTTGTATGAAGTACTTCTGTTAAAATTTGTATAGAGTACAACGATTTTACAAATCAAAACATGAACAGAAGCTGTCAATAGAAGAATACATTAACAAGAGTAGGTATTCGAATTCGAATTTCTTCGACAAAATAAACAACGCATACAAACAAATCGTTAACCAATTCCGATTCTTTATCCAGACTATAAATACGTCCCCAAACGAGTGAGGACCGCGTCGACAGAAAGATTTCCCGGCGGGAAATAAAAAGGAGGCCGTACTTAATACACAGCTGTAGAGCCTCCGTCCATTACACTCCGCTTGATAAGAACCGTCAATTTAATTCATTAAACCTTACTTACGAACGTATTGCTTGTGACTTGTGAACTTGTGAGCTACTGGAGATGGACTTAGTTTTCTGATTAAGGTGGAAACCAATCAAATTTTTGGGAAGGTTTGTAGGTTCGGCTTTAAGTGTTTTTTTTTGTTATTTGGATTTTGAGCTTTCTATACGTGATTGCCTTTTTCGGACACTTTGGTGAAAATTCGTGGTATCCATTGGTCCAAAACCAAACAGTAAATGTCCAAACGTGTTGGCCAAACGACTCGTGTAAATATGCCTCTGGGTTAGTGAGTAATAATTGCGTACATAATATAGGAAGGACAATGTTTCATTTAGGTATACTCAGAGTGTAATAAATAATTTCCTTTAAGTAACAAATACACTCGAGAGCAATGAATCCGGGTCACTTAAAGAATGTTAAAAATCTCGGAAACTAAAAATGATAGGTTAATGCAATAAATTGTATTTAATAGACAATGTAATACTCCTTAAATGAAAGTAAAAAAAATATGAGTCACCATACATTTTATTAACACAAAATTACATAAAGAAAAAAACTGCTGATCTCTCCTTAAAACAAAAATAGGAAACATGAAATTTTTGAACTTTATTACGATTTTCTTGAATTTTAATACTTCGTATTGCCTCCTCGTGCTTCCATTACTGCGTTTACGCGGTTTGGCATGCTGTACACCAAGTTCCTTATACGATTTTGGGGAATATTCTCCCATTCCTCTGTGAGAGCAATTTTGAGCTCACGAAGCGTGATTGGGGGAGGGTTTCGTTGTTTTACGCATCTGCCTAGCTCGTCCCAAGCATGCTCGATCGGGTTGATATCCGGGCTGCGCGCTGGCCACTCCATACGAGTAATGTTCATCTCTTGAAGGTAGTCATTCACAATCCTACCTGTATGAGGTCGGGCATTGTCATGCATAAATATAGCATCCTCACCTAAATTGACCATAAATGGACCAACGTGATCATTGAGGATTTCTTCCACATATCTTACGCTAGTTAAAGAGCCGTTTTCTATGATCACCAGCTCTGTGCGACTTTCAGAAGAAATTCCGGCCCACACAAGTACAGACCCACCACCGTAGGCTACTTTTTCTTCGATGCATGCTTGCTTGAATCTTTCCCCTGGTCTTCGATACACTCTGTGTCTTCCATCGTGCTTGTAGAGCATAAATTTTGATTCGTCGGAGAACATAACTTTTGACCAATCTTCAATACTCCAATTTACGTGGCTCTGGGCATATCTTAGTCTTGAAATACGATGCCCACGCTCCAGTTTAGGGCCGTTTGCAGGTCTAAGGGGTTTTAAGTTAGATTCAGCAAGCCGACGTCTTACTGTCCATGCACTTGGGTTACTTCCTCCGAGGCGTCGAAACTGATTTGTGAGTTCAGTTCCTGTGAGAAAGCGATTTCGAAGCATGGTGTTCACCAAGTATCGGTCTTCTCGTGCTGTGGTACACCTGGTTCTGCCCGTTCCTGGTCTGCGTAGGTTAGAACCAGTTTCTTCGTAACGTCGGAGAACTCTTTGTACTGTTGACAGCGACACACCGACAGTCCTGGCTGTATCGCGCTGACTCCGGCCGGTTTCCAGCATTGTAAGTATTCTGGTGCATTCTTCAGGCGTAAGCGACATAATTTCAGCATGAATAATGAATATAGAGCACTATCAACATGGTTTATGTACCCACATAAATGACAGATTACAAACAAAAGCAAAACCAAATGCTGTAATTTCGTAGTTCCATCTTCGAAAGTGGCCCTTTTTCAAATTTGTTTTTTTTATGATATAACTTTACAATAACTAAGAAGTTTTAATACCTTAATTTAAGGAGTATTACATTGTCTATTAAATACAATTTATTGCATTAACCTAGCATTTTTAGTTTCCGAGATTTTTAGGATTCTTTAAGTGACCCGGATTCATTGCTCTCGAGTGTATTATCTGTACGACGTCGTTCGAAATTATTAAGTACCGAGTTGTCAAATAAATAAGTAAATGTTTATACTCGAAATAGTACCTACTGCAGTATTATATACCAGCATGTTTTTTTTGTAATATACCTTTTTCGTTTAAATGATAAATTATTTTATTTCTGTAAGTAAGTTTGTATAGACACTGTTACACGTCAATCATATTTTACAAACTAGATGAGGTCGGCGTTTTCTATCTGACTACTCTGAGAAGAAAGGCCGAAACAAACTCAGAGGTCACAGTCTCTTTTAAAGTCCAGACATAATCTTGGTCAGATCATGTGAAGACCATGTAGATTTGTGTCTGAAATGGTCTTTTGAGGAAAAACCACACAGAATGAGTGGTCCTGAGCAGTCAGTGCACGCATTTGACAGTAATTTAAAACATTTTTAACCTGTTTTAAGCTTTATCTGGCCGGCAATTACTTGTTTTTTTTTTTAGATCTTCTGCTTTGGACAAGCAAAATTTTCTTACAATGGATGTCATTGCAGAAAATTTCGTAGAACCAAAAGGTACGTTAAATATAAGGTTTCTAGGAAATATAAGTACTGTTTGATAGACGGCGCCTAGTTAAGCCGTGGTTAAGGAACGGTCTTAAATTAAGGGGTAAAAGAAAATTCTTTTACCTCATTATTTAAGATATTTCCTAGAAACCTTATTTTGAACTCCTTTAGAATACCTATTGCAATCAGGCTCTTTACCACCTATAGCGTAAAACAACACTAAAAAAAGGTATTAACGATCTAGTGCGTCTAACTTTTCCCCGTGTAAATCTCTTTTTTTATAAAAAGTATCGACAACCATTCAGTTTTTTTTATTTTTTTTGGTTTTTATCTTATTTACTTTTCTATATTTGTTATTTCAGTGTATTTTTTTAAACAATTATAATTTATAAGTGTTTATGTGGTGAATTTCTTATTTATTTCGCTACACTACACAGCAAATCTCGTCCATTAAGCCACTTCATACACGCTTAATTTGAAGTACTAGCATGAATAAAGTCACAAACAAGGTTAATATTGAAAGCATTATTTAACTTTTTATCGCGAGCAGATTGTGACGTTTGTGGTATTAATTCGCGCCAGTAAATTTTCCTTCACCGGGCGACACATTCTCTCACTCTGCTACAATGTCACAGAATGATGACCTACAGAAGGTTTGTTTGCATCTAACTAGGCGTAAAGTTGAACTTGAATTGCAAGATAAAGCTCAAATTAGCCTTAACGTAAACCCATATTATGCTAAAGTATGCGCCTGCCGACTGCATAATCAGCCTATAATGTTCCCACTGCTGGGACACAGGCCTCCTCTCTTAGAGAGGGAGTGGGCTGTCATCTACCACGCAGGCCCACTGCGGGTTGGTAGATGTCACATGTCTTCGAATTTTTGGTTCTAGGCCATGCCGCTTTCCTAACGATGTTTTCCTTCACCGTTTTGATAGCAGTGGTCATGAAATTCTTTACACAAAGTAATGCATGACTTTATATTTCCAATCAACCGTATGGACCCGTAAGTATCCTCGTCGTGTGTTCTGACCTACGTATTCCTCGTCGTGGTCTGACCTACGCAGGCAAGCAGTTTATCACCCCTGTTCTAAAAGGGTGAAATAAATTTATGTCCTTTAACCAAAATTTTGAGAGCGTGAGATCCACCAACCTGCTTTAAGTCCTCTTGGTGGAATACGGTCCACTTACTCTCACAGAGAGGAGGCCTGTGTGCCAGTAGTGTAACATTAAAGGCATTATAGGCCCGATATCTGTTATTCGAACTAGACCTTCTGAACCCATCTACCCCGTACCATTATTACGACACTAATCGCCTTATCTCGCTGGCTCCCACAGGCCGCTGGTTCAGACACTTGCCGCTAATAACATTACTCACATAACCTTCACGAGCTTCTGACTAAACAATTTCCTGTCGCCTATCTTGTTTGAGACGTAATCACTTTTTTTAGGGTTCCCTAGGAACAAGCTAGGTTTAGGTAAACGGTAAGCAGTAATCAGCCTTTTCTGGAGAGATTTTCGATTGTGAGTTATCAACATGAATACAAAATGAGATGAAATCATGCACGTGTCTTCATTTCATTTAAAAATAGCTGAAACGAAATTAATGTTTTTTCAGTTTTGTGTCTTGATAAACTATTTTTCTATTCGAATTTGAATACAAAATTTAATGGCACTTAAAAGAAATCTTGAGTAGCGTTTCTGGATGATTCAGGGTAATTTCCACTTTCAATTTATTTTATGTCATGTATTTTTTTTTCTGCAAAACTTAGAGTAACTTCAAAAGTTGAGGTCCAATATCATAGATTCAAAGAGTGATCTCATCCTGAAACATCCCAGTCACAATCCGAGTTACCGTTATACTGCGCAAAGCACCGCTACATTATATACACTGACGTTTATTATGATACCTTGCAATATGTATTGGACAGCCTCCAAATCTTCCGCCCGTAAACCATACACAATTTTTAGCTGTTCAAAAGTTTGTGGCAGTGTTATGCAGTCACTGTGAATTTGGATACATTATTGAGATTCTTGGCAGTTGTCTGGGAGGTGGCTGTGTCCTTAGTGGCTGGAAACCATAGCCACAGAAATCACTACGTAGTGTGTCTTGTTGTCTTTTGTTGTTGTGTTTCTTTAGTATCAGCATAATTAACTATATGAATAGAAATAGCTTAATGACCAAACGTCAAACAAACATCAAACGAAAACATGGTCAAACGTTTGCGTGTCAGCAAAGGTGCACCGATACTTACGTGTGAGTAATATCAGCACTCCTAGAGGCAATTTTAATGCACCTTGACTTTTATACTAAAAGGTAAAGCATTTTTTCTGTTGTCAGACAGTTTGTCAGTGTTGGCCGATAAATATACACTGAGAAATCATAAAGATCAAATAAGAACTCTCGAAGTCCACAAAATGTTTGCTATAATATTTTAAGAACGTGTTATACCCTCTAAGAGTGACATATACTGCCGGGGTCGCGGATTGTTCGAAAGAGTTACCGCGTGGCCCTGGCGCACAGGCATCTGAAGGAACACGGGTGGGTTTTAGCTAGTAAGAGTCTGACACGCCCTCCTGCTTCGCCAAGAGCGGGAAACGCCATTTGAAGATATCCGACCGCAAATTTTTTTTTTTTTTACATAAATGGCTTCAAACTGTGCAAGAGGACTTGGCCCTGAACTGAAATATCTTTCTGAACAGCTAGACAGATGACTGCGGTTAATCTTCACAATTACGACGTCTCATCAGCATCAGTCTCCAATAATTTCAGCAATGATACCATAAGCAGTGATAGGCTACATAACGCGTTTAAACGTCATAATACGCCGGTTGTATAGCCCTGTAACAGGCCGTCCTGTAACGTGGCCGGTAATAGGCCGTCCCCATACATAATAAGAGGTCGTTAGTGTCAGGACCGACGAGCTCTTGTCGACAATCCGACTATGTTTGAGTAGTTTGAATTTATTTGGGGTTGTTCTCGTCATTGTCTTGAGTGGGATTGAATTAGACAGTATGTAATTAGGGATAAAACATTATTATTTTATAATAGAAGAATGAATCCGTAAAACCTGCCTTTTTTCTTCTTTTCTGGATGTGAAGTCATCAAATGACTTCTCCCGCTCTAGGCGGAGCGGGAGGGCGTGTGAGACACTTACTGACTAAAACCCACCCGTGTTCCTTCAGTTGCCTGTGCGCCAGGGCTCCGTTATCTCTTTAGAACAATCCGCGACCCCGGCAGGCATTGGCCCTATCGGACCCCGTCAATGGTGCTGATATATCTTTGAGGCGCTCGTGGGACACGCTAGTGTCTTTTACGTGAAACAGGCTACTACAGGAAGTTGTCATACACTTATAAATCCTTTTACGAATACCTACGTTCTGACCGAGAAACTGTAGGAAAACTGATCATATACTTTTTTGTAGCAAGTGACATCCTATACAATAGGAGAACCACGCTCAAAATCAGAACTCTAAAAAGCTAAATAATAATATGAGTTTACGGTGTAGCTGACGCGACGCATTGGGAAAATTAAGATAAGTAAAAGAAGACTGAAGTGTCTTTATAAGTTGTTTTGATAGCTCGTGTAAGTTATAAAAGTAAGTTGTTAGCAACAGGTCGCTATGCTGTGAGCAGATTATGATGGCGAGATTACATGGATACTCGCTTTATTCAACGTAACATATTTCTACTTTCGTATTTGTTCCATAATATTGAGAAATTCTCCCTCTCATAAAGAGGAGGCTTGTGTGTGTCCCAGCAGTGGGAACGTTATAAGCTGATTATGATTATGCTATTGAGGATTTAAAAATATTACAGAGATTCTAATAACAAATGCTGGGATGGGAGAAATGATACAGAAACTATTGAACTTTTGCCTCTCAAATAACTACAACTTTAATGTCAACAGGACCCTTTGAACTTCCCTACTAAAAGCCAACATGGCAACACTAAAATAGGTATAAACTGGAAACAGCTACAGAGCTACAAGTGTACCTAACAAAAAGATATAACTTGACAGATATTACTTTTTTCTCATAACGAAGAGCCGCGAAGCCATGATTTCTCGCCGGCCAGTTCGCTAACTTCTACACAATAATTTTGACTTGTTGCTTGTAAATTGTACACAGTAACTGGAAGATATAGAAGTCCCACTTCATACAAAAAACGGTTACGTCTCTTAGTACAGATAAAGGCACAAAATTAGAGCGCTCAGATGCGAAGAAAAATATGTTAGCTTGTAACTTGTAAAAAAGTATGTATTTAGCTTGTATGCCATTGTGCCATAACAACTTTTGATTGGTGAATGTAACAATGCAAATGGTACAAATGCAAACTTTTGTGCGAGTTATAGGCAATGACGTATTACATCATTGGTTGTAGGTATATGTGTAACGTGACCTAAAAATATAAATATACACTGCTATAACCGATTTTTTACGAGGCTTGGTGGTAATGGCGATCACAGAATTATGTACAGTAGACCTTGTGATTTATTAATTGAAGGTTATTAAATACGTGTGCCCGATGTGGTTCCTAACTGCAAAAATGACGAACTTCCATACAAACTTTAATTCTTTATTTAACCCATTAGAGCAACGGTCGGCAACCTTTTGGCAGGCAAGGGCCACAAGGGTGCAAAATAAACTAAAGGCGGGCTGCACTTGTGATATTAACCCTAGAAGCCCAATATACCTACGTATTGTAATTGGTCATATCCCATAGAAAAAATGAAAATGCTATTAAAATTGTTAAAACATACGGAATTTAATTCGTACACGTAATACTTACGTTATGTTTACATGTTTGGGCTTTATATCTAGAAAAATAATCACCGAAAAATAGAAATGAAAACTACGAAGTAACTACCTACTAACAAGTAACTGATTTTGTACAAATTTCAGTGTGATGTCTGAGGTTGCATTTGGGAGCCTATTTCTTGTATGTTAGCTGTTATATTTGTAGTTTGCAATTCGTAGAATGACTCTCAAAAGCTCATCTGTGAGACAAGAAGCATTTTTTTTTTTATAATTGAGTATTGAAATAGTTTGTTCGCCTAAGTAAGTTAAACATTCACGGGCCACAAGTAAGACGTTCGCGGGCCGCGCGTTGCCGACCCCTGCTTTAGAGTATGAATTATCAAAAATCTTTCCTTAGTTACTCACTTTCGCTATACATATAGATAGCTATATGTGTAACGAAATTTTTGATACTCTTGAGCATAATTTCATGTTTTTATTCTCAACGGTTTACTTGAATGAATTCAAGATACTGTTTATGAGTATGAACATCATAGGAAGTTTATGGGCTAAAGTTAGGACGTCAGAGGTTTAAACCCGAACCTGTTTATTCATGCGAAAGTGGCTGTTCCTTCGTTATAACGTTGGTTTTCTGCTTATTTACTTTTATTATGGTCAATTTATCCATAACTTCTCTGACAAAATGACTTGCTACTTTTTTGTTTTTTATTAATCTAAGACGCGAATGAATGTCCTTCAGAATAGGAAGGACAAAATTGAGATTTCCCATTTGATTTTTATTATTTTTCGATTTGATTGACTGAGAAATCCATGAATATAGTACTTATCAGCAATGAACATTTATCAATCAATCAATCAGTTTATTTGTGAAACATAGGTGTTTACATAAATAGGGGGTGCGCTATATTTTGTCATACTTAAGACAAACATAAGTGACACTAATGTGTAACTTATAAATTTGTATGTCTTAAACGGCATTTTCGATTCGACAATGGACGATCACGGTCTAGTTGATTTTGGCTGAACATCTTATAACAAAAGCGCATCTACAAAAAAAGTTCCATTCACGTCGTCACAAATCATTGCCTAACAAACTTCTCAGTTTGCAGCCCCATAATAATACGCCGTATCTGTACGTTGACGTCGTGGTGGGGCTTGCGTGCTCTGAACTCTAGGTCTGATAAAATTTATAATAATCATTACAAAAAACAAAAAAAACTCAAAATGTCTCGAATTTCGGTGTGCCTCATGGCATAGCCCTCCTCTAACAATTTCCACTGTCGTCTGTCACGAGGTACCCTCCTCCAGTTTGGATCTGTTGTCAGGTTTATTTCCTCCTCCCATCGGGTAAAGCTGTCTTCCCCGATATCTTTTGGCATTCCTTTGCAGCCCCATAATAAAGCTCAAAGGAATTACGCATAGACATACCCTCATTTCCACTTCCCTTTCAAGTCGTACCGTGAGGATAATTCAAGTAAATTGTATCGCTACGAGTTCCTTCCGCCGCCGCGCGCCGTCCGTGTCGTGTTACACAGCTATTACTCAATACTTTCCATTATTTATCACACAAGGTAACATGAATGACTCGTCTATGTAACTCGTGTAGTTATAATAGTTAAGGGTGTTGTTTTCCTGTTTGATTGTCCAGAATATAGAAAATATTGTACATGTTTAGAAAAATAAGGGACCGTATCTTAATTGGTCATGATAATAAGTTACTTTTTTAGTGGTTATAACTTGAGTGGATGATCATTCCGTCCACATTGATCCCTCTCTGCTCCCAACAGCATTTTAAGCTATAAGTTTCGGCTGTCATACGAAAATGACAGACGTCAAACATAAGTCAAAAGTGTGGCAAAGGACTTAACTGTTTCCGATGTTGGAATTCAATTAAAAATCTTTCTCGTGTGAGATGAGAAACAAAACATCACGCCTATTTATCTTGAAGGGGAAAGGCAGGGAGGATGTCACACCAACATTTCACCGGGTTTTTTTTTTGTCATACGTCCCAAAATTAATCTGTCTAACCTTTTCCCAACTACGTTGGGGTCAACTCCCAGTCTAACCAGATACAGCTGGATTCCAGTCTTTTACATGGAGCGACTACCTATCTAACCTCCATAGCCCAGTTACTGGGTAACACGATACCCCTTGGTAAGTATGTCACAAGTCCCATGTAACCCAAACCTAACTACGGTGACACATTCTTCACTTATGTCCCTACCCGTCACATAACGTAAATCGAGCGTGAAGTGTCACCTAGCCGTCGATAGTTACTGGAAACGACAGTCTGTGGCAACCGCGTCAATGGACTAACAATCTTTAATTACTGTCTGTCGCAATACGACACGTATACGACACTTATATGACGCTTGTACGACGTTTGTATGGCTGTGTGAACTTTGAGTAACGTGCTACTTTGTCTTGGTAACAGTTATGTTAATATGATGTCCTATTGAGGGTTATTGGTTAAAAGTTATTTCTTAGGCAACTTCTAGATTTTATAGCTTAGTATTAAAATCCTTTCATCGTTGAGAAACGTTAACTGGTTTAATACACGACATTTGACTTTCCAAATTACCTCTTAGGTAAAGCTAGATATTCAATTAATAGGCTTCGTAAAATCTCTTAGTAATAAAAAAAAAACTAATTTTGCCACACCTCGACAAATATAGGAATTGGATATACTCGTAGTAAGAAATAGAGGCACAAATCTTGTGTTTTACTGCCTTTGTTTCGTGTTTCATCAGAATTACCTCAGTGCAATTTCATCTAAACTCACAAACAGAAACATAACTCTTTACAAATAAAACTTGAAATTAAATTGTGGAAAAAAAAACTTAATAAAGCGCCTGATTTCTGAACACAGTGTTTGTTTTGTCCAAGTTTGGGGACACAACTTCGTCGCCGTCTACGTAATGTTGCTATATTTACTGTGGGGAGGGTTTCTTTTCTTTTATTAATGTTGGTTTTCACACAGTCGGTGCAAATTAGGCTCAAGAGACTGGTCATAGGTGGCTGTATTAAGTCTTAATTGCAGGTTTTTTGTACATATTATTGGCTTTATTAATAGCAAATGCTTACTCAGAAGACTAAATTAAAACTCGAAAAAGCCTATTACAAATATATTATAGTCCTAGATACGTGCATATAGTATAGTCTTACCCTATGCCTTTGGGGAATACCAGCGTTACCCATCTCAACGCCTAACCCTTAGCAATTAGATTGGATCTAAATTCTGCCTCCCAAAATAATATCCAAAGTAACACGACCGTCGCCGAAATAATACGAACTCGTCTATCGACATTACCACCGTTTAGCGGACTGCGCAAAAAGTGCGTTAACAGCCGTCACGCGTTAATATGCAAAACGCGCTCTAGCACGGATCGCGCCGAATTGTCCCGATCCCGCCCGAATCGCAAGCTCGTAAGTCTACAACCGGGGCGGTAAATCGCCATCTCCTTAGACAACAGAGATCAGAAGTTTCACTACTCAGAATATTTACCGTGTAATTAAGTCTAATGAAAAACTGAAACTTTATTCATTGCTCCTAGGACTTGCCAAATGGATAGACTTGAGCCACTGCCGCTAGAAAACCGGTTCATTTCATTCGTTCTCTCGTCATAGGCCTAAATCACTGCAATTGATGGTCTTGAACTCTTAACCAGCATGGAATAAGTATTTAGGTATGTAGGTGCTGGGAAGTTAGACCTACTGTATGCCGCAGACGAGTTATTACTAGTCTGTCGCCAGTAAACTGATTGAAGGTCCGAAACATGACATGTACCTATAAGATGCAACTCGTTTTCTGACGTTAGCGTAAGCTTTAATTTATGTATAGGTATTGTATGGAGCAGGATTTCTATTTTATCTCCCGGATCCTTCACGATTGTAAAGCTTCCTACAATTCACCGATGCACACCAAACCTAGTAGACGAAGTTTGTGTAATTTATTAAATTTACTGCACCGACCACCGCACACCGCACACCGCAGCGTGGAGTTGCTGCGATAAACACAGCGATTTTACACTATTTAAAACTGAAAGTAGATAAATTATTGTTTTAGTTTCAATCTAGTTATTGGTTTTGTGTGCATGCATTGTTTACGTATGAGTAGCTATTAGGGAATATGCGGGTAGTTTAGATAGATAATGGATATTCAGCCAAATAGAATCAGCGGCAAAAGTTTTGAGGTCTTTTGATTATGTCGCTTCTTTTATTAATCGTGCAGAATATGTGGCCCTCATAGAGGCTCAATCAACACATTATTATACAGCGGTTCATAATGAGTCATTACTATCGCGGACAGTCCACGATAGTACTATTGATATTGACATCATTGACGAGCATACACTGTGTTCACACAATTGCGGTAAATATGGGCTTGCTCTGACTGACCGTACCACGTTTTAGATTGTAGATTATAGAGGGGAAAATCCAGTATTTTTTTTAATGTTCGCGTTCTAATATCAGTCTCAATCTGTCAAAAATACCTCTAATTTACTTACATGAGTTTTTGACACTAATTGTTTTTAATTACGTGAATCGGCCCTCTGAATTCACTGAAAGCCGAGCCTCACCAGGAAAATTATTGGGCTTATAACGACGAGCAAACTAATCCTGAAAAACTCAAGAATAAAATCATTTTTCTAACACACGTCACACTACATTACCCTAGTTACGTCACACCAAAATGGCGTGGCGAGTAGATTGCCGGACGTCGGGAAATAACGTCGCGCGGGTATCGTGGCCGTCATAGCCGATAATGCGGATTACCGGGGCTATGGGCAGCAGGGCTATTTTCCCTCCGGATTCCAAAGGTTTAGTAAGGTTTAGGTAAGTGGAGGTGTAAGAGTTTAAGTCACGTAGGTACCTACTACTTTTCCTGAGGTAAGGACGTTGGTTTTATGTTCTGGAGTAAAGAGAGAAGAGAGTTAAAGAAGGTGAAGTATGGTTAGGCAATTCTTTCAAAAGTCTCTCTCTCCAGACTGTCTGAAATGAAAGAAAGAGTCTGAATGGATATAGACCCTAATTATATTATACACAACGAAATCATCAAACCGCATTCAAATAAAATAATTGTACAATAAATGATGATGAATGTACCTCAGAGATGTAAATTGTTTAGTGAGAGAACAGTAACAGCCAATAGTAATAATTTACTATCATTTGAGATTTTAATAATACATTCTATTTGAAAGAGCATTCACGATATTGTATAGTGCAATGTATCTCCAAAATGTGTTAATTTTATCGCCACTATTTAACAAAATAATCGACCGCATATAAAGCTCGGGTCACTCATTAAAAGCGAAATTAAAAATATAAATCATGTACATTGCGTACTTTGCACCCGTGAAATTATTATCTGCCGCTACAATACATCATTGTTACCGCGGTAACTGTCTTAATTCCGAGATTAAAATTAACGTTGCGCGGAAACTTAGGAACTTCGGTAGTAAAAACATGGTCTCTCAACAACTCATCTCTCTCTGTTGTAAACTTCTGCTGGATAACGATCTCTTCTAATTGAAGGAGTTATGCTCTCTGCATTTTGATAAGCACTCGAAATATCGTCTTAGATGTAAAACTTTGGTCAAATCTTAGCGGACAGAAGACCGGATATGACCCTCTGCCTTTCTCAGGGCGGGGAGAGTCTGACTCAATCCCGGGGGGATTGAGTCAGACTCTAATTATAGATAGGACAGGATTTGCATTTCAGGACAAGCTATGTAAATGCAACGCAACGGTGCGGTTTAAAAGAAGATGTAGTGACAAAAATTGAAAAGACTATGCTTAGAGTTTTTGGTCACGTTTAGAGGATGAATGAAAGGCGACTAACAAGATGAATTTACAAGGCAGTTGTGAGTGGAAACGCCGGGAGGGGACGCTCTAGCAGGACATATATTATACTGACCTTATTGGTGATTCTTCAGAAAGGTCAGGTGCGTAGTACTCGCAACCGACCTGCTTGCATGGCCGGATGTATGAATGTAAACGAAACAAAAGGAGTATGTAAGAATCGTAGCAGATGGCGTTCTGTAGTTTCTGCCTATCTCATGGGAAAAAGGAGGGAGTTTATGTATTTATGGATGAACGAGCTATGTATGTCCCCCAATCGTACCCCAGGTACTACTTCCTGTCTGATCACATACAGCTATTCCGACAATAAGTATTTTACAGGAAGCTATCTTAGCACAAAAACTGTATGTTTAACAATTAAATTCGTAAGATACAGAAATGTATAATTATTTACGGTAACTTAAGAGTTTGTTTCAGCATGGACCGTAGTTTGAGAATCAAATTGTCAAAAACGTGAGTAAAACCATTGACATTAATAAATGGATACCATATCTTCTTGATAATCAGTTTGAAAGAGAATTTCCAACGAATGCCCTTGGAATCTCTCTTAAAAGCTCTGAACTTACAAAGTACTGTTTAAATGTTGAAGTAAGATAGCATCTTGCTGATACAGATGTTTATAATTTTGAGCACAATTCAATGCTGATTTATTTGGCAGATGGCGGGGATTATAATATCATTAGAGATGTTTCTGCGCAGATAGGCGCAAAGCTTTTATATGATTGCGTTGGTAACGTTTAGGTAGAAAGATGCGGAATAAACAGGCTAGTTACTAGCTTCAACATGCTTCAACCATAAATACCTACTTTGAAGAGAAGGTTCGAATCCGTAAGGCCTACTACCAAACGAAGTTTTGTCGATAGAAAAGAGTTTGGTGCCTTAATTTATCAAATTGAATGTTTTCTTGTCAACACGGTGTGAGGGACATCACCGCGCAAGCTGTTACCATGAATTCAGCACATGTTTTTAAAACCCACAGAGTATAAAAATACCTCGGTTATTTAAAAAAAAACAGCTGTTTCATACAAAAATGTAATAATTACACGGTCATTTATGGAACAGCATATAACGACGTAAAATTTCAACCTTTTTGGGTCTAGAATTATTTACTGAATTCATGGAAATACTCGTAGTTTCCGCATCAATTTCCCTTGCACCCCGTATACATAGAACTAACAGCATCTCAATGCAAAACTATTTCACGACATCTCTCTTCCCTATCTATTCGTTACTAACACTTTTGTTATCGAGTCGCACACGACGGATCCACTCGGGTCTCCGCAGTTACTTCACTAGATGGAGGCGCGGACAGGCGCACAGATAACCTCTCCTACATAAAAAAGAGTCCGCTATGTTTTACTGCTTTGATTGTACACGGGCAATGGGAGGGACGGTGCGTTTGCAAAAGTGAAAAATTATAGGCTGATCGTCGTTCGTCTTTATCCAGAATTACTTGCTCCATTCAGCACATTCTGAAAACATAGTGCTGGGAATAGTATCCTACTTCCTACTAATTTAAAATGTGAGTTTGTGATGTTGGATGGATGGATGTGTGTTACTCTTTCACGCAAAAACTACTGAACGGATTTGGATTGAATTTGGAACACAGATAGTTTATAACCTGGATTAACACGGAGGACTTTTTATCCCCGTAGTAAGTTCCCGTGGGATAATTTCAGACATCCACGCGGGCGAAGCCGTGGGCAAAAGCTAGAATTAAATAAATAATAAATCTGGAGTAAGCGACCATCTGGTGAACGACGAACGCAGAATTTTGTTCCTAAGCAGTGTTCTAAGCGTCAAGCCAAATGAAAGTCTAAAGTTGCGTAAAGCGTTATTTGGCATTTTAGGTCATTCATGGTCATGTAAACAGTTTGAAAAACGAAAGTAGAAACCTTTGACTCCCATGCTCACATCACAACTTTAATAAATGTTTTGAGTGCCCGTGCCAATGAAAATGTTCCGTATGTTTCCTCTGATGTAAGTAGCAGAGTGGGCGCTCCATTTGCACTGATAACTTTTCTCCGATACCGTTTTTAGAATAATCTAAGTTTAAGTATTTCTTCAGGCGAAAGTAAAACTGGACGTGTTCTGCTTTTTAAGTATTTATTAATGGTTTGGATTAGGGCATGTTTTATAACAAAATTAGTACCTATTTACATGATTGCATTGCATGTAGTCCTGAGTCCCGGGTTGTGCTGTCGTGTAATATTTTACGAATTGTATTGAAGTTAAGTAAGTAGTTAGTAAGTTAATATACCTTGTACCTTGTTGCCAATTCGAGGCCAATAATTATTAGTCCAATAAAAAAAAATAGAATGCTAATTACGCTCCAGTAGATTAGGGACTCCATACTGTAATAATGTGTCATCTTTCAGTCTTTTGTACACTCTGCATAGTAGGTAGGCACTTTGTTTTAGTTATGGTTCAGATTTCAAGATGTTTATTTGTTCATTTTCAGTTTGTAAAATACAGTCTAACGTAACAAACATTCCATTGCCTCTGAACTTTACAATTAGAAGCGATTACTGGAACAGAGCCGGCGATGTACCATGAACTTCATTACGCAGTCGTTGCCGTGGACATCGCAGTCGCACGATATGAAGACGTTTCGCCCGTTTGGATCCGAAAGTTGACCTTTAGGGAAGGTTGCCAGTTTCCCTCAGATTTATCCCCAAAAGTTCTGTATCTTTTATTGGAATTTAGAATATATTGCGTTTGTAGTTTTTGGGCTCTCTGAGTTATATCGTTATAGTTATACTATAGTCTCTGCGAAGGATCACACTATTTGACCTGATGTAAGTGGTATGGTAGTTATAATCAACTGTTTTAAATAACTATCACATGGACAAAATTGTCTATATAGGTACTTTGTCGCATTTCGCAATGAAACTGAAAATTTTCCTGAAGCTAAAACACGTAAGACTTTCGGGGAGCATTGCAACCCTGGCAACAATGCTTCAAGAACTTGCTCATTTGCTCTGGAACGGTATGCGTGTAGCACATTCCTTGCCAGCTAACTCTACGACCAGGGAGCGACGACTGTGGTGTACCTTTTCATGTTTGTAGTAATTATTTACTGTTTGTACGTACCTAATATTACACAAGTTTAATCAATCCTATCTTCGAAAAGTGTTGGTACTGACTAAAGTGTTGACATCTGTTAACAATTTCTTAAACGAGTAATATCCGATAAATGTCAGTGATGTTTTCACTGACATTTACTTACCATAATTTATTTACTTTTGTTAATAATTTTATTTGCAATCTACGAATTAATTCAACCGCCTATAAATCTCAGGACCATTGAATATAACTGCAGACTATCACAAATATAATGAAAGGTGTGTTAATGCCATAACTTGTATTAATAGTACCTACCTATTATTATAATGAACAAAATATATACCACGACCTTAAAAAATCGTCTTGCAGGGGTTGTATGGGGTTTTTCCCACCATAGTGTGAAAATATGTTCCAGCAGTAACTGCAGTTTGCAGTAGGTGTATATTTGAGTTGTAGGCTGTAGCATGTGGGGCTGGGGGCCAGGCAACTTAGTTTCTAACGCTGTTGACATGCCCCAACTACGCAGTGCTACGTTTGAGACGGGTTACGTGCAGAAATATTTTGGCACTAACCACAGATATCCGAGAGATATGCCTTCACTCTATATTTGCTCAAGTTTAAGTGTCGCCACCTTTTTCCCACTCCTGAAACTCACACATAAACAAAAGGAATAGATACGGCACACATGATGCTTTTATCGCACACAAACAAGAAAATATGCGTAACACTTATGTACTATTTTATTGCACATATGCTCAAAAGGGGCGGGCCCTAGAAAGTATAGACACAGTCACTGAATGCACACATCAACTCTAGCATCAACCAGGGAAGAGGGGTTGGTATAAATATTTGCTCGATAAAAAAATATGTCGATGAAAACCGACTGCAAAAAGAGGTGTTTTTGGGACGTATTTTGTATCGTTTATTGACGTGATAACGTCTTATTAATCGATGAACGCCGGCTGCACGCACGAAAAAACATGTCTCATTGTCACGTTCCGCCTGAGCCGATGACGTTATCACGCAAAATTATCTTCCGTAAACCAACTTTACTGACAACCATTTCTTTTTCTGCTTTTCCATGTGGAATATTAAAACACCAATAAAAACAAATCGAGTAAAAACATAATATTTTCGTTTGCAAATGACATTTAAGTAAATCAATTTCTTCAGTTTCTCTCTGACTTAAAATTAAAACTGTTCAATTATCGCACTTAAAACCAAAATTCAAATAGGTAAGTACCTATTTGAATTTTGGTTGAACATTAACATTGAACATTATATCTGCTGCTTTTATAATTTAGGTGTTACATTCTTAACCAAAAAAAGTAAGCAAATATCAATATGTTATTCCATCACACATTTTGTCACTTGGATATTATGATTATCCATCGGGTTTTGCTCAAACTGGTGAAAATCAGTTGATGAGGAAATATTTGTATCGACTAAGTGTCTAAGAAATTTTGGGACTAGCAACGTCTATATGAACTTTGAATTCACTTGAAATTTTATGAGGGAAACTAATTACCTTTCCTGCACTTAGTTCGCAATAAACGTTTTGACTTTAACTTTGCATTTTGCATCTACCCATTTATGTTTAATTTCTGGATCTTTCGGGAAACTGAAATAAAATGTATTAATTCTTGTATAACAGATTCTTAATACCTATATAATTTCTTATTAGAGATTTATTATTTTCTTATTAGAGCAACTAAAAAATATCGATATCCATATGTCAGCGCAGCGCACCACTAATGCATCGTTTTGACATGCGTCAGTCATTAGGCAAAGGCTGTCGCATGACAAAAATATTTCACAACTAGATAATTTGTAAAATACTTAAATATTATAATTAATGCAGTGATTTTTTACATATCGGTGGTAAGACAACCCACTTGTCCTATGGTTTGTTGTAATTGTGTGATTTTGCAAATAAGGACGGAACAATTCGGCATTTCGTAAAAATACGAAATCACACTACACGTTCCGATGCAAACATATGACTAAACGGTGCTCACTGTCGTCGCGCGTATTTAGGATCAGTTTGACCAAACCGAGGCTACATGTGCCATGCCTCCAAGCCATATCCCTCGATATCCATGGCACTAACAGTGGTCACATGGCACAAACAAGCAACCAAACAGTGGAAGATATTGATAACTGAAGTCCGCAAACTATGTAGTTTATATATATTTACTTAAAGTTAACATTAAGAAATAAGCTGTACCTTTGTACTCAATACGTATATCAATTTTACGGTGTGTACACAAATAATAAAATAATTAGTAAATTAATTAAGTCCTGTGATTTGATTTCCAGAACATTGGACCCTGGTGTGAGCCTGTTAGCTAACTTTTATCCGGAAGGCCAAAAAAAGGACACAAGCGATAGTTTACGATCTATAAACTTCTGATTTTAGTTCTTGTTCTCAATACCTACTAAAGAAACTAAAATAGGTACTAGGCCAAAAGGTAATTAAGTTACGAATAGACTAAGAAAGTTCAAATTAATTGCGAATAATTTAAATCTTTTGAGTCTCAAAATAAAGCATAGAATTCTGCAAATAATAGATAAGACTTGCGACATAGACGTAGGTATACAATTTGAGATAGAATTTTGAATTGTAAAATGGTGTCAGACGTGACGTTTGACAATTAATTGTTTAGGTATTATAGTCTTATGACTCGATCCTCGGCCCAGAATATATAGATATAGATGGGACAGAGCTGCGTGTAACTGTGACCACAATCTGACCACAAAATAAAGACAATTTTGGGGAGCTTTGAAAGTAGCATTTTTGCTATAAATGTTATCATCATAAGATTTAATATTTTATTGACTTTTAGCCTAAATAAGTAATGTAAGCTTTTACGCAAATTAGTGTTCCAATTCCTCAGGCATACCGAAGCAGTAAGTTTTTGATGTGCTAAGAAAAGTAATTAGTTTCATCCCTGCCAAATATTTCCAAATTAAAGTTACTTAGTTGCTCCGTGAGTTACCCTGAACCTTGAAAATTGGAGCGATCTTAAAGTATGGCTAGACGGTGTAAAACAACCCGGGTTTAACCGTACTAAGTGATTCACTATGTACATCCTCAAGTAATCCCAATAATTGATCAAGACGATATAATTCCGAGTTCTAAGTTATAACACGTAATACATATATTTGGAAAAATATATCGGTGGGCGCTCACAAGTTTGGCGTTTTTATGACCCGCACTTCCAAACGGAGGGCGGGTATTGAATTATTAATTCTTATGTAACTCATGTATTTGTGGTCCACCAATCTACCACCACTATTTTATTACTATTAGATAACAGTACAGTTTTAGAATTTATATTTACGCTTTGTATACCTACTTTTTATAATTACGGAAATTGTGGTCGGTATCGAAGTTTATTAAGGCTTTCTAGGTTAGTAGGTTAAGATTATGTCGTGCGATATGTTTGAAATTCAATACACACTGATTTCTTTTATGGAAAACTAATGATAGGAAATGTTTGTGCATAAAATAAGAGGAACCATTATGATCATTACATTACATAAAGTTATACGTAGATTGTTAAAGGTAAGATACTTTTAGGTAGTGACCACATAATTTGTCTCGTTATTTATTTTTGGTCAGATTTGACCTATGTATGTTAAGTAATGAAATAAAAAATAAACATCTTTATTCATCATTAAAACACGAGGCAAAAAAGTAATAGATGCAAAAATAATATTATGAAAGTCACCCTTATTAATCTACTAATTTCCTACTTTATTAATTACAGTGTTTGAAGATTGTTGATTTGTGTCATATTTTTTTTTTTCTCGTGGCTCTATTTTATTTTGTGGTCATAAAAATAAATTTGTGGTCGTGAAGCGATAAGTTCTTGTGAGTCTCAGCCCCAGGCCAAGTATTTACGTGAATGTGTCATGGCAGCCGGCGGCCGCTTTCGCCCTAAGCCTCTCAAATTAACGCTTCGACCCTTTCCCGGCCGCCTGGAATTCGGACACGTTCTTCATAATTATTTTTATATTCCTTTTGGCTTACAAGATGTTTTGTTTAATTATTTTATGTTTTAATTTTCGTGGTTTTAGGATCAAAGGGAAAGCTTGAGTAGGTGAACGGTACCTTTGTGCATGTGAAGTTGTCTTATGAATGGGAAAATCTTAATTGGTCTTTAATCTTTTCCTGTCGGTTGGTATATTAAGCTAAAATATCAAGACAAGACCTTTCCGATTAGAAGTTGGCTGGCCAGTCAGTAGGTTGAACCTAAAGTCGATCGTCCGTGGTGGCTCTGTTTTAAATTTAAAGATTTCTGACGGTTCGTACACGATCATTTTAGTTTTAAGCCCATTTGTTACCCAATTGATATGGATCCACTATTCCCTTTCCCTCATTGTAAGATCATATGTGGACTAGCTGCATGGAACTACGGGTAATAAAGGCCTAAAGTTTGTTAATACTTCTACTAGTTCCATACACGGAACTATAGTAAGTTGCAGTAGTTCCATGTGGAAATAGCTACATGGAACTACTGGGAATAAAGGGTTAATTGCACCTGTTAGTTTACCTGGTGGAGAACAGCCTATCTATTCTGTATAAACCTCACCGTGAAAACTTACTTGAAGTAAGCTTGAAGTGAGCTGTCATTCCACCATAAGCTAGGGATCACTAGGGATTGACACATTGACAATTAACTTCACGTAAGTTTTCACGGTGACATTTTGACGCTGCATTTTTTTTTCCGGTGACTCCAGCTATCGCTGAATACCAGCGCTGGGGCTCTGTCTCGCATAGGGTCGTAGCATTATGCTGAGCGATTGCCGTTTTGCGTGAATGTGACGCATATTTTCCCCCCAACTCGTTCTTTTTTGTATTTGTGTGTATTGTCTTTGCGTCATGTTTACCGCAAATAAACGTATTTTCTTTCTTTCTATTTTCACGGCGACATTTTTACAGAATATTTCGGGTGTGCAATAGCATTGATAAAGTTAAATTTAAAGCTTAGGTGGGTAATCAATATTAGTCAGTTAGTTTTAACTTAACCATGGTAGTTTTGAACCACCTTAGCTAAACGCGGCCTAAGACCGGTTGTCACTATTACGTGTGATCAGATCATGTGTGTGTTAGATAACTAGTGGATCAACTCTCTCTGCGTACGCGGGCGCAGGTGGACTCATTTCTTGTAGGGACAGCTGTGCCGGTGACTTAGATATTTAGATAGTATTGAAATGATACAAGAGGAAAATGGAAAGGTAGAATTTTTGTTTGGATCTAAGTTGCCCGTAAATCAGACGGAGGGCAGGCAGGAACTGTCCATGTCCTTTAAGGAAGTCAGTTAATAACAAAGGTTCTAAGCTATAGGTATTTCTTGGCCAAAGAATCAACATTGCCATTCAACATGGCAATGCTGCCAGCCTATTGGGCACTTCTCCTGTTGACAGCGATACGGACGAATTTTTCGAATGCCCTATGATTCCTCGCCCCCCCACCTATTTTATACATGTACATAATTATTATTACAAAGGTTAATTTGCATTCTTTTTAATTACTATAGCACCATATTGGTAGATTCAGAAAAGTAAAAATAATGTCTCTTGTCAATTTATGAACATTTTCTTAGCTGAACAACGCTCATTTATATTTATAATGTTAAAAATCCACTTCCTTGTGGGTGCAAAGAAGTGGATGTTTAACATTATAAGCTTCGCGAAGCTTTGTTAATAAACATACTATCTATCTGTTATTGTCACACTGCAAGGCAGACAATCTTCTCATACAGAGAAGGAACGAGTAATGAACACCGCAGCTAGAACCGACTCAATATCTGCAAGCCCATATCTCAACCACAAAGTTCAACATTGACAAATGACGACACAGCTCACTTGACAAATACCGACTGTTTCTTTTCCTGCTAAATTAACGTGGAAATGAAAGACATAATACATCTTCCTGTATATAGAATACGGATACTACTATACAATGTACATTTATACTGTTGAGGAATAAAAGGGTTAAGAATCCGTTAGGTTAAATTTTACTTGCATCGTTAAAATGTAACCTAAGAATGCTTGCCCTTCTATTGCTCGACTGTACAATATACATGTTAATTCATTTGTAGAATTTCCGTCGAAAGTCCGTCTTTAACACATACCGTCACAATATAAGACTAAATAGTTTGTTTATGAGATCGTTTTGTTTGAAAGGGTCTTTGTTAACTTTAATCAGAGGAATAAGGGACGACAGCTTCGAGGTTCATTGTCTATTTGTGTTAAGAATTTACTGTTTAAAACATACAGATTAAACAAGAATCGCTAATGAGACACAATTAATACCTATTATTAAAGTGGCTCGGTACTGTGTGAACGTTTTGCCAACTTTGCCCTGGTTCACTCATAATCAGAACTTCCAAGTTCCATTAGCTTTTATAGAATTAAAAAAAAAAACAAACATAACATTACATCATGCCTGTGTTACCCGAAAGTGTACACCCATATTTCGCCAAAAAACAAAATTAGCTGTTAAATTGAATTTCCGCATTCTTTTTTACTTGTATAATAAACACAGTCGTTTCCTTTGTTTCCATACTCTCAGACAGGACTCGCATCTTCATCAATCATGGCGCCCTTGACCACAACACTGAGTAAAAAGCCATTCGCTTATAATTAATCACGGTTGGACTACAATTCGCTGAAACGAATATTTTTTACGAATTGTTAATCGAACAGTAGTAATAGGTTATTTCTTCTACTTATTTCATTATGGAAATCTTACGAAAAATGTGTTTGTTTAGTCGTGGAAGAACAAAAGAGTGTTTGAAAGGAATACGATTTTTACTCATAAATTATAATATAATTGCCTAAAGGACATTCTAATACAGCCAACTTATTAAATCATATTCCAAATATACACTCGAGAGCAATGAATCCGGGTCACTTAAAGAATGTTAAAAATCTCGGAAACTAAAAATGATAGGTTAATGCAATAAATTGTATTTAATAGACAATGTAATACTCCTTAAATGAAAGTAAAAAAAATATGAGTCACCATACATTTTATTAACACAAAATTACATAAAGAAAAAAACTGCTGATCTCTCCTTAAAACAAAAATAGGAAACATGAAATTTTTGAACTTTATTACGATTTTCTTGAATTTTAATACTTCGTATTGCCTCCTCGTGCTTCCATTACTGCGTTTACGCGGTTTGGCATGCTGTACACCAAGTTCCTTATACGATTTTGGGGAATATTCTCCCATACCTCTGTGAGAGCAATTTTGAGCTCACGAAGCGTGATTGGGGGAGGGTTTCGTTATTTTACGCATCTGCCTAGCTCGTCCCAAGCATGCTCGATCGGGTTGATATCCGGGCTGCGCGCTGGCCACTCCATACGAGTAATGTTCATCTCTTGAAGGTAGTCATTCACAATCCTACCTGTATGAGGTCGGGCATTGTCATGCATAAATATAGCATCCTCACCTAAATTGACCATAAATGGACCAACGTGATCATTGAGGATTTCTTCCACATATCTTACGCTAGTTAAAGAGCCGTTTTCTATGATCACCAGCTCTGTGCGACTTTCAGAAGAAATTCCGGCCCACACAAGTACAGACCCACCACCGTAGGCTACTTTTTCTTCGATGCATGCTTGCTTGAATCTTTCCCCTGGTCTTCGATACACTCTGTGTCTTCCATCGTGCTTGTAGAGCATAAATTTTGATTCGTCGGAGAACATAACTTTTGACCAATCTTCAATACTCCAATTTACGTGGCTCTGGGCATATCTTAGTCTTGAAATACGATGCCCACGCTCCAGTTTAGGGCCGTTTGCAGGTCTAAGGGGTTTTAAGTTAGATTCAGCAAGCCGACGTCTTACTGTCCATGCACTTGGGTTACTTCCTCCGAGGCGTCGAAACTGATTTGTGAGTTCAGTTCCTGTGAGAAAGCGATTTCGAAGCATGGTGTTCACCAAGTATCGGTCTTCTCGTGCTGTGGTACACCTGGTTCTGCCCGTTCCTGGTCTGCGTAGGTTAGAACCAGTTTCTACGTAACGTCGGAGAACTCTTTGTACTGTTGACAGCGACACACCGACAGTCCTGGCTGTATCGCGCTGACTCCGGCCGGTTTCCAGCATTGTAAGTATTCTGGTGCATTCTTCAGGCGTAAGCGACATAATTTCAGCTTGAATAATGAATATAGAGCACTATCAACATGGTTTATGTACCCACATAAATGACAGATTACAAACAAAAGCAAAACCAAATGCTGTAATTTCGTAGTTCCATCTTCGAAAGTGGCCCTTTTTCAAATTTGATTTTTTTATGATATAACTTTACAATAACTAAGAAGTTTTAATACCTTCATTTAAGGAGTATTACATTGTCTATTAAATACAATTTATTGCATTAACCTAGCATTTTTAGTTTCCGAGATTTTTAGGATTCTTTAAGTGACCCGGATTCATTGCTCTCGAGTGTATATATCGGATAACAATAATTATTTGATAGCTAGGCATCGGAACAACGCCGAAAATCCGAATAATTCAATGAATATTTTTAAGACAAAAGCCCATCACTAAATCCGGGTGGATATAAGACGTTTCCCGAAACTTCTAGAAACTCGTATTATTGAAATTAATAAAAGTTGTTCTTTTAATTAATTTCTTTGGCTCGTTCTTTTTGGGTAAGTTTGGAGGAAATCGGGCTCGGCTCAGAATTAGCCAAACGGAAAGCAATAAGGATTTATGAAAGTTTCTTCGAACTGTTCCTGAAGACATTATGAATGGAGGTGTGAAACGAAAGGTGGGGGATGTGATTATGGCGTGGTCTTATTTTTAGTTTATAGGCATTTTTCTAAACTGCTTGCAGGTAAGTCTGGCCTAATTCTTCCGCACCAAACGATAAGAGATTCATCATAATTTAAATGCATATCCGGGCCTATAAGAATAAAAAAGCCGCACAATATCTTTCTAATTATAGGTTTTTCAATTACGACTAGCTGTATAACATATGCCGGGGTCAGTAGGTGAGCAGCTCATAAAAAGGTTACAATGAAGATTATTATAATCTCATTATAGTAACAAATTGTTAGCTCATCGTCAACTGTGTGAGAAGACATCAACCTGTTACGTCACACCAACGGCCTAATAACGTAACTCATTAGCAATAGCAATTTTATAATCTAATAACAAAAAGGTCGCACAAAACCAATCACTATTCATTACATGACCGATATTTCGCAAAAGACTGTAGGTTATAAATAAAAATAAAAGATAAAGATAAATTGAAAGCAGTAATCGAGTTGTTTCTCGAAGATAAAGATAATCTAGATTGTGTTGTAATGTAATTTGGGCTATTTATCTTTAAAGGCGATTGTAGAAGTAATAGAAAGGCGATCGTTGCAAGTATCTTGTAATATCAGCTGCCATCTTGAAAGTGCGTTTACATTGATAGTAAACGTAGTAGCGGCACAGCCAATATTAACATGGAATAGTGCTAGCACAAGGTTTTCTTTTATCGTTTTAGCTTAACCACAAAATTGTAATTTTAGTAACATAACATCATAACATCACGCCTTGTTTCCCCGAAGGATTAGGTAGGGGTGTACCTATAGTAGCTACACCCATATTTCGCCAATTATATTTAATACCCATGTAGGTGATAGAGAGCGATCCTATCGCTATCGACTTTACAAAAAGTTTTTTACAAAAAGTGCATAATTGATTACCTAGGTACTGAGCAGACCCGGATAATCTAGAATAATGGCAAGAGGAATCATCCTCCTGTCATTACTATCAAGTAATGATGTCTAAAAAGGATTTACTCGTATTTCGATGTAACTTAAGTACGCTATATTTTACTTAAACTCACAAATCTGAAGCTTCTAGGTATAATAAGGTAACAATGGTCGTATGAATTTCTCCCGTACTAGATTCTACATTCTACCGCGTGTAAACGCACCTGAAGAAGCAGCGAGTCGGCCTTGACCTACTCGATTACGTAACACTTGCTATCGCTATTGAACCTATTAATTATTTGGAGTTGAAGATATTTATCGCATCACTGATCGTGATCAGACTAACAGCTTGTCAGAGCTAAGATACTGGTATTTGACCTGTAATATCTTATTTGTTAGTTAATTTGTTAACTCTGTAGAGCTTTTTAACTGTCAAGACAATGATAATGTTCTAAGGCGTTTAATTACAACAGCTATTATAATAGTTCTTTGGTTTTATATTATATTTGAATGAATCCGTAAGCAGCCTACGACGCGGTTGCTGATTGAGTATTTCACTGTTATGAAGAGCCTTTGCCCTGCAGTCTGCACAGCTCAACATCACTCATCAGAGAGTAAATCACTGCTGGACAGGCCTGTTCAGTTGCACACTATCGCTACTACGGTTAATCTCGTTAATATTCATACTTCCATACTAATATTAGAAATGCGAAAAGTAGCTCTATCTGTCTGTTACCTTTTCACGCCTAAACAGCTGAACTGATTTCGATGAAATTTAGCAACTAGACCATTACCTACCTGAGTTTGGGTACATTTTTAACCCGTTAGTACTTTCCCGTAGGTTAATTTCCGACACTAATGCGGGCGAATCCACGGCCAAAAACTACTCAGAAATAAGCAAAAGCTTAGTAGAGAAATATAAAAACCTACAGTTTCGAATAAACGAAGTATTATTATTTTTGTTTGGCAATAGTTAGGTACCAAGGTTTAATTTTTTTTAAGTTTTAAGTAAATATTTTTGCTAATTATGTTAGTAGGTACTACAATCGTGGGAGACCGATACTGGCAACATTGGCCCGGTTCTCAAGCATTACAACATTATGTGGGTTAACAACCCAGAACGGCTGCGTTTCAAGATTGTGATTTCAGCTAATCTTGCTAATGTCTTATTGAAAAAATGTGCAGCGTTTGTCAATAGCTTATGATACGTTCTGTTTGTGTAGGTTTATAGGAATATACCATTTATTAACACAATATTATTATACAATTTTAGATGAACTACGCTGTATGCAATGATCTTAAAAATGATGTTGTTTAACAGCCACCCGCCGCCGTGGCCGTGGCCGTGGCGGCCATTTGCCCGATCTGCTATACATCACTCTAGCCTATGTACTTTATGATTCGATAAATAAATTATAATAAAAGAGAGAAACTAAACGGTGTACCGTAGAGGCGGGTTACTTTGACCCTAGGGCATAACTTTGGCCCAAATTGAGAAAATGTTTGAACTGCCCTCCGTGTCGCGACCACACAACTAAACGTCGTAGTTCCTTCGGTAACTAATAGATGGCGATAGGAGACGCATTCTTGTGGAACTGTTTTACCGACTCAAGTGCACGTCGCTACATGTTCGCGCCATTTGAAGTTTTGACACTAACACCGGCGTTTTTTTCTGCTGCAAACTTTGATGTGTAATGCTGTATTTTGGTAAGTTTTCCAATTGGATTGTTATTTATTTTCTTAGGCATGTATGTAGGAGTATGGCAATTGTTTTTTAAATACCATTTAGTTATGTTTTGAGACTTAAATTACAGATCTAGAAAATCGGTATACATTGACCGCCTTTTCGGGTAACTTTGGACCTGCGGGCCAAAGTAGCCCTGCGAAGTTTATTAGCGAAGAACTTTACATTTTTGATCAATTTGTTACAGAACTAAATTAAAGAGCTACATTCCTGATGCCATCCGTGTACAGACGAAAGCCTGGCAGTCGTCGATATGTCGACTACACCCAGGCAGATTTAAAAAAATGTCTGGATGCAATCCAATCAAAAGTGCTCACACAAAGAGCGGCTGCAGAGTTGTTTAACATTCCTCGCAGCACTTTGAAAAACAAATTAACCCGGAAGCACCCTAACAAACCAGGTAAACCTACTATATTTACTGAAGAGGAAGAAAAGGCGTTTGAAGCTCACATAACAGCGCTTTCGGAATATGGGTTTCCTCTGACAGCATTCGACCTAAAAATTATAATAAAAAATTACCTTGCATCCCAGGGAAGAGTTGTGAAATTTTTTAAGGACAACATTCCTGGTAAAGACTGGTTGGCTTCTTTTCTTTCACGACATCAATCTCTTTCACGGCGACTTGCTAACAATATTAAAAGAGTTCGAGCTCAAGTGTCGGAAGAAGTTATTTCCAATTTTATAGAAAACATCGACAAAGAACTAGAAAGCGTTCCACCCGAAAACATATTCAACTACGATGAAAGCAACCTTTGTGATGACCCAGGAAAAAATACTATATTATGCAGAAGAGGAACAAAATATCCTGAAACAATAATAAACGCTACAAAAGTTAATTTTACTGTCATGTTCTGTGGTAACGCCGCTGGGGAAGTAGTTCCACCGTTCGTCGTTTATAAGTCGGATCATCTCTGGTCAACTTGGACTGAAAATGGTCCCGAAGGCGCTCGATACAATAGAACAAAGAGCGGATGGATGGACAGCGCAACATTTGAAGACTGGTTTCTCAATCATCTTATGCCAGTTCTTAAGAAGAAAAATGGAAGAAAAGTGGTGATTGGAGACAACCTTGCTTCACATATTAACAAAACAGTTTTGAAGGAGTGTGAGAAGCACAATGTTAGTTTTATTTGCTTGCCACCCAACGCAACACATATACTTCAGCCCCTAGACGTGGCATATTTTCGACCTTTGAAGTGCAAGTGGCGGCAAGTATTACTTCAATGGAAGAACAGTCAACTGGGTAGGAAACTGTCGACTACACCTAAGGATCAGTTTCCACGACTATTAAAAACCGCTTTGGATTCTTTGACCGAGACCAAGGCGAATTTGATTGCTGGTTTCAGAAAGACAGGCATACACCCCGTAGATAAAGAGGAACCATTAGCTAGATTGCCCAAACAAGATCGAATTATAAACGCAGCTCTTATCGGAAACTCTTTTATGCAAACATTAGTACAGAGCCGAGCTGAGGCGTGCCCAGAACAGAAAACAATTAGGAAAAAGAAACTTAATGTACCACCTGGAAAATCAATCTGTGCTACTGACCTTGCAGAAGCAGGTCCATCGGGTTTACAGCAGGCAAAAACTATAAAAGAAAAGAAAAGGGCAACAAAACAAAGACAACGCAACGTTTCTTTATCTTCAAGCTGCAGTGGCAGCACCATCAGTCTAGCTTCTTCCACTGAAGACCACATAATGCCTTATGACTCTGAGGATGATGTTCTTCTGGCCAACTATGTGAGTCAGATTAGTGATGCTGATGCACCTGCATTTCGAGACGGATTTTTACTCCATTCACCTGTTTTTCAGCGAGATGTCATAATAGCCCAGATCGAGCATGAGAGTGAAGTAGTAGAGGACTGTGACTCTCCTGTTCTTCAATTAAGAGATGTAGAGCAACAGCTACTTGATGGTTTTAAAGACTTCACTCCCCTTCAATCCATAGAGGATGTACAGATCGGTGAAGAAAAATGTAGTGAAAGAGAGAAAATTCTAGATTTACCGGTCTTTGAACCTAAATCGAAACTGCAAGTTGAAGATGCCGTTGGAAAGAATAATAGAGACCATTCTGCTCTTCATCTGGAAGAGACAATGCAGGTGGATGTAGAAGGTTGTCGAGACAAAGACTTGCGGGTCTCGCCCGTACGTCAAATCGAAAAGTTAAAGCAGGATACGTTAGAGCCACCAGCTTTTCGTGGAGCTTCACGTCCTCAACTTGATCTAGACCTTGTTGTAGGCGACCATGTTCTAGTAACTTGGAATTCACGCAAATACCCAGGTCAAGTCTTATCAGTATCCGAGGAAGGAGCCTTTATAACATGTATGAAAAGAGGTAAGACATACTGGCGGTGGCCCGCGATTAAAGATGAACAGCTTTATAGTTGGAACCTTATAGTGTGTAAGATTGGACCTCCTAAATTTGAAAAAAAGGGTTCTTTCTCTGTTCCAGAAATGAATGAGTGAGTGAAGTATTAGATTAGATTATGCTACTTAGTACCTGTTGTAAACGTTGATTCTCATACCTACTTAAGACTGAAATTATAATTTTATTAGACTGAAAAGTAAAATATGTTTACGAAGGTTACATATTAAATCTAAGATCGTTACGTTAAACCCGTATATGATAATATTATTGTAATTTTTGAAAATTTGTTGCCTTCCTAACATTTTTTGAGATATTTTCTTACTGTAAATCTTTTTGAAATATAAAAAGTTGATTTTACATCGTATTTTAATTTATTTCGAAGTTTTTTCTTACATTAAACCTCTCCTGGATATTCAATCTTACCGCCCTTGATGGTTTCTTTGGCCACTGATAGCTGCAAGTGCGATTTTTCACCGATAAAGTTCATGGGGTTAAAGTAACCCTTTCCTAAGAACAACTTTGGCCCAAACTTTAATAAAAAAAATAAAAAAAAAACACTTTCATATTTTCAAAATTCACTTCGCATCTTGTTGATTACATCCTTGAGCTTCTTGAAAACGTATAAGAACACTAAAAAGATAATATCAATACAAACTACAGAACAAATTCGAAAATTATTTGAAAAAAATAGCTAAAGTAACCCGCCTTTACGGTATTCTATAAAAAAAAAAAAATTTTTTTAAATAAACGTTTCCCCACACTAGGAACTTCTCCTGTATTGTGGTGCATTTACAAACATTCAAACTCACATACACAAACAGCCAGACCCGGAACAACTACTTGTAGTTCATACAAATATTTTTTCCGTGCGGGAATCGAACCCGCGACACGCAGCGCAGCATTTAGGGACAGCCTTTATTTTATCCTGCTGTAGGTACCTGAATAGAAAATATAATGGTTACGAGCATAATTATAATAATATTAAACCCTTTGAATACACTCTTAATATTCAATCTAGAGTTTGTCAAAGTCAGGGTCAATGTTAACTGACCTTGCATAGGTCGCGGACGGCTCAATGTTCCACTTTACAAATAGGCGCTAATTTTCCAATTTTGGGCCTATCAACACCGGCTAACCTAGCCTTGAAAATGGTAGGCACAAGCTAAAGGACACGCCGTCCAAAATTGTAATACCATTTCCATACATAAATTAGGAATATAATTAATTCGTTAGTTAGCTTACAAATTAATTCTATCTCGTGGACGAAATTACTGTGCCTGAAGTTATGCCTACCTAATATTATTAAATTAAATACCGTTTTCACTAACACTAGGCGACATTTATATGATTGCGTAAATAAAAGCGCGGTGTAGGATTTTCAATGCTCGGCTTAGAGCCGAAAGTTAAAAATAACAAAAAACAGCAAAACATTTATTTAGGCGTCGCCTAGTGTTAATGAAAACAGGCAGAAGACTGTTGAAGACACAATAGGCACTTCTTAGAGGCAATAGCCTGAAGGCTATGGTGTGGACTGGCGAGTGAGAAGTCTTGAGTTCGTTGTACCGAAAACGTTCGAACAACAATACGTTGTAGCACAAACAATTTCGTTTCTTTGGAGGAACACAATAGGTAATAGACATAGAAACAATAATGCGTTATCTGTTCATAACAATAATGCAACATGGTGACTTTGCTTTGATTTTAAAGACGGATGACTTAATATTTTCGTTACGATAAGAGGAGAAAAGAAAACAAAACAGCTTTGTTAATACTATAGAGAGAGTGACGCCATCCAAGTTTAAAACGAAACAGTAAACAACTATCACTTAAAATCATGACTACACTTGCCCAATGAGATAGCTCAACGCTAATTACAGACCTATGTCATAATCATGTTAATGTCTGTCCGTCGGTCAGTATGCTAATCTTGTATGTAATGTTGACGCAAATTCCAGATGATCGTCTTCCATGCAATAATATGCTTTTGCAAAACAATTACAGTTGAAGGAGTTAGTAAAATTGTGATGTTATTATTGCATTGTTATTTAGTAAACATTTCTTCATGTCTCTTTTCAGTCATGTTTTCAGTCAATATTTAGAAAACGCTTTTGTTATGAAATGTCATTAGTAAACTGGAGAATGAAATTTCCCACAATGCTCGCCATATTTTATATGATATCGGACTGACCACCGTTATCGCACGAAATGTGTTAAATTGAAATGTGCTTTAATATTTAAATTAACAAATTTGGCAGATAAAATAGTCCACAAGATAGTCTATCTGGTCACACTGACTAATGATAGTATCTAAATTCAGTCAAAACATAAAGTCTTATTTTCGTTTGCTACCATAACTAGGGGTCATACACATTTATATCACGCTTGTTTACCCCGCTACAGCTGTGCTGTTGCCCGTGTGCTTGTAACTGGTGAAACGTAGATGGTGGACTATTACAACACCCAAATTTCGCCAGTTATGTTTCATTTCTCTATGGGTCAATTTTCGCAAAAAAAAAACCCTATTATCCGCTTTTCAAACGACCATAATATTTCCCTAACATCACACACATACATATCGTTCCATAACCTCAAAGACGAGGGTGACACAACCTCAACATCGGGGGCCAAGTTCAAAGAAATTTAATATAAAACTTGGCGGGACTTGGGGGCGTAAAAAAACGGCGCCTCCACCATTCTGTTGAACGCATATTTTTTTTAAAGTTTCCTTATGAATAGTTCGCGTGATGTTACGCTTTTTAAGAACTTTTATTGGTTTTTTGGATGTCAAAATGTTCAGGATGTTCTTAATAAAATTGGTCATCGATTTATAGTTGTAAAATAATTATGATCATGTTTATAGGTACCGGTTTTCCTGACTCAAATAAATTCAGCAAATCTGATGAGAAAGCTTTTGTGATTTGTTGACTAAAACTGCAATAACTATGGAAGCACTAGAGAAGATTGGGTACCTTAATAAGATTTAAAAAAATATTTTTCGAAAAAACAACCGACTTCCAAAAAAAACACTAAAAAACGTGATAATAACTTTAATTGCGAAACTCGGTGTCTTTGGTTTTGTATTTTCGTTTTTGGCCACTGAGTTCCGAAATTAAAGTCATTTTTCACTTTTTAGTTGTGGTACCTACCCCACACAAGTTCGTATACCACTACTTGATATGTAAATAACAGTGACAGGAAATTATTAACACATCATCAATATAAACTAAGTGGAAAAAATACGCAGTATTAAGGATAACTCAAAAACTGTTGCTCAGAACTTAATTAAATTTATATGGGACCACATGTAAAGCAACAGCTTTCAAATAAAAAAGAATCATCCAAATCGGTTCTCCTAGAAAAAAGTTCTGAGCTAACACACATAAAAAAACAAAACATACAGTCGAATTGAGAATGTACTCCTTTTTTTTAAGTTGGTTACAAAGCAGGAAAGGAAAGGTCGATTAGCGTGCATTTGTATTTTCACAACAACGTGAAACGTTGACGTTGTTGTGAAAATACAATTAACGAAAGCTGGGAACGTACGTTGATAGTGTCATCACCAAAAATATTATTTCAAATAAACCATCATCATATATTATTGTGACTATAGTATAAGCATTCGTTATTAAGAAAACATTAAGGAAATACTTAAACGAAGTAGATAGTAAATAATTAGAACCTCTAAACAGTAATTGATGAGTAAATGTTACGCACTCACAATCGAGCTTAAGCTTTACGGTCCTTAAGTTCCATTCTAGTAATTAACTAACTTAAATAATTATGAATAGGTATGGTTAAATAATTATTACAAACAAGAAGTGTTCTCTGTGTTAATGATAATCCGTAACTCAGTAGTTTATGACTGGTGGTGACCTATTTTATAAGAGGACTGATTTCTGAGTTTTACCCGTATTGCACAGGTTATACTTATTGTGTAACCGTGTAACCGTATGAGTTACTTTGTGCCGACTTTTCTATAGCCCACTGCTTGTTCCAAAAAATCTAAACCAAAGAGAACTGACACGAAATATGTGTGTTTAGTTCCTATTAACAACCAGCAGGAATCGATGCCCCTATAAAATAAAATGTCCGTGTCCGTAACAACAAGAATAGTTTTTAGTCAACTAATGCCAACATCGTAAAGGGCCCGTAATGCTATAGTTGTCGGTTACCACAAACAACAGTTTAAATTACTGTTTGAATACAAATTAACTATGTATCCTAATTAAAATAAAGTTCTTATCAATTTGTGATTGTTTCAGGAATAGAATATCATTTAAATAATTAACCACATGAATCTGCGCACTTGTGTCCTAATTATACACATATTTTTTGTTTTTTGTTTTCAGGTAACTATAAAATAAGTTGATCAATACAGTTAAGTCGTTTTTCTATTGCATCTGGGATCAATAGAATAAAAATATATACTTACATGGGTCGGTGACTGCTCTGAAATCATGTCTTGCAATTCTTTGGCATATTCAATCTTCGGAGGCGGTAATGTGACTTCTGAAAGATAAATTGTACAAAGTAAAACATTTATAATAAACTATGTCATTTTTGAAACACGGTAGTTCATGTCAAGATGTGGTTATTACTATGAAAAGACGGTGTTTATGTTTCTCTTGGGTGTCGTAAAAAACGACTGAAGAAGTTATTACTGGGACAATTTGGATAAGCAAATAGTTTCCCAAGTCACGCTTCAGTCCCCCCATTAAGACACCCAAAACTTCAATGCTTATCACAGCCTCTGTTATATTTGGGCACGCCACAATTGCGGCGGTAAGTCCCCTCTTTGAGGAGTGGCTTGAGAGGCGCCACGGCGTCCTCACCTTCCACCTGACGCAGGTCCTCACCGGACATGGCTGTTTCGGGAGGTTCCTGTTTCGGATAAGGCGGGAGGAAACGCCCGGGTGTTATCATTGTGTGGATCGACTGGAGGACACGGTGGAGTATACGGTGGAGGTCTGCCCGGCTTAGGCGGCGCGCCGCCGTGTCCTCGTGGCGGCGATCGGCGGCGGCAATCTCTCGCGACCGGCCCTGGTCCAGGCCATGGTACGGAGCGAGAGGGAATGGGAAGCCGTCACCTCCTTCTGCGAAGCAGTAATGCTCGCGAAGGAGGAGGCGGAGCGCGTGAGGGTGAGGCAATCGTTGCGCCCTCACGCCCCTAGTCGCCGCAGGGCGAGACACCCTGGGCGTCGGGAGTCGATTGCCTACTCCCGGCCACCGTAGGCGCGGGCTTGCGGACGGCGAACGATAGGCAGTTCGCCGTCCGGTAAGGACCAGGCCCGGGTCGACGGCGCGTCGTGTTCCACGCGCGCCTCAAAGCGATGTCAGCATCATTGACGGGGTCCGATAGGGCCGATGCCTGCCGGGGTTGCGGATTGTTCGAAAGAGTTACCGTGGCCCTGGCGCACAGGCACCTGAAGGAACACGGGTGGGTTTTAGTCTGACACGCCCTTCCGCTCCGCCCAGAGCGGGAGAGGTCATTTGATGATTTACCACCCAAAAAAAAAAAAAGCCTCTGTTATATTGGGATAATACTATTCCATTTTTTTTTTTTTTACTTTTCCCCACTTGTAATTTCTCGTGTATTGTGGGTGCGTTTACAAACATTAAAACTCACATACACAAACAGCCAGACCTGGAACAATTACTTGTAGATCATACAATTATTTGTTCCGTGCGGGAATCGAACCCGTGACACGCAACGCAGCAGTCAATCGCTTAACCACTGCGCCAACCGTGCCGCCAATTACACAAATTATTATCACAAGCCGTCGATTTTTTATTCCATAACTATCCCTACATCACAGCTAGAGACAGAAAGTGTTAGGTCAATAATAGCTTCCAAAACAACTAAATTCAAATTCCAAGTATTAAATCATCGATAAAGCAAATTCAATTAATCATGTTGGAAAACACGGAAGTCCACGCTTATACTCGTATGCAAATTAATAGCATTAAATAGTGAGTAGCACTGAATAATATTTCAATGAAATCGGTTAGTTTTGATAATGGTTTGCTTGCATTTCACGCCCGCCGTGGTGTTTGCGTGTCCGATGCAATTGTGTGTTGATATGTTGCTTTGACAGCACTGATAGTTATTAGCCGCTATTGTTGATTGTTTAGTGCTTAAATAGTAACTAGTAACTTATTTATTTATTTCAAAATATTTGTTAATTTTGGTAATGCTCGTCTAGTGGCAAACACTGATATTTAAATATGTCTTATCTGCGGATAATGCAGTGGACTGCAATATTACTACCTAACGTTTTGTTAACCTTATATATTATATATGTTAGGTACCTACTACGCTTTGGAATGGGCAACTAGCTTAATCTTTCTGACAGACCGACTCCTTGACAATTCACAAGTGCCTGTAATTGGTTTATTTGAAACTAGCTTCAGCCCGCGGCTTCGCCCGCGTGGAGGTCGGAAATTACCCCACGAGGACGTGCTACTGGGATAAAAGTATCCTATGTCCTAACCCAGGTCATGGCCTATCCGTAACCTACCTATCATCCAAATCCAGCCGTTGAAGCGTGAAAAAGTAACAAACAGATAAAATATATTACCTCAACATACGGACTCTGACTCGGAATTTCGAAAAACCGTTTCTTAGTGGATTCTCTTCATAAAGAACACACTCTCCAAATTTCATGTCTCTAGGACCAGTGGTTTAGGCTGTGCGTTAATATCTCAGTCAGCACATTGATAGATTTTAGTGGATACCTACGTCATAAGAGGAATACGTGTGCGAAATTTTAAGTTTCTAGCCCTAGGGTTTGGCCTGTGTGTTTATTTAGAACTTTCATCCCCTATTTTATCTTCTTAGGGGTTGAATTTTGGAAAACGCTGAAATACGTAACTCATTATTTTTGCCGTACTCAATTCATACGAAATTTCATGCAAATACGTCCAAAGAATAAAAAGTTTTATACAAACTATTATCCCCTATTTCACCTCCCTGGGGGTTGAATTTTGAAAAATCCTTCCTTAGTGGATGCCTACGTCATAAGAGGAATACGTGTGCGAATTTTTAAGTTTCTAGCCTTAAAGGTTTGGCCTGTGCGTTGATACATCAGTCAATCACTTTTGCCTGTTATATATTTAGAAAGAATATATGCTTTGAGTTTTTTTTTGAGTTGTAGTTGTTTATTATCTCTTAATAAATAATATAAAATAAATTAGTTTATTGTGTAGCGGTTTCAACGATAAACCATATTATTTTTGGTGGATGGTGAAATTAAATCTGTACATTACACAGGATTGGTAAAACCACTGAAATATATTCCTAGATTAGCATAAACTCTGATAAAAAAGGTTTGCACCTGAGCATTACGTTACAGAGTGCTCAAACATAAAACTAACGCATCATTTGTTTCTTGGTATTTTTTGAGATTTTAGACGCAACCTAAACTTTAGTGGAGCTATTTAATAAAATTAATAAAACTGAATTTTCAAAGTTAAAACTTTCTAAAACTTACCATATTTCGATACAACCTCCTTATTCCTTTCTCCGAAGTTCCCTTCATAGAGCTCTCTCTTGCTGGTCTGGCTGTCAGTCTTCTGCTCGGCCACTGAGCTCTTGGCTACTGGGCTCTTGGCTACTGGGCTCTTGGCTGATGAATTCTTGTCCACTGGGATCTCGACCACTGAGCTTTTGTCTTTTGATCTCTTGGTAACAGCTTGCACAGACAGTGCATGGCTAAGTGCCGCTAGCACGAGTAGCGAGATCTGAGGAAGTGTAATGAAGAGATTTTGAGTTCAAGATAAGTTGAGCCTAATCGTTTAGTTATACTTTGGGTAAGTTTGTAAGTCCAGAATGTACAAAAAGTGGCTTTTGGCGTCAAACTTAGCCACGAAAATGCTTCAAAGGTATATAAGACAGCCTATTTTCAGTAGTGGACAATTAGAAGAAAAATAAAAGCTTTGAGTGTTACTTAAACTGGGAAATTTCAAATAATAGGGACACAATACGACAACATGATGGGCGTGATGTGAATGTCTACATATATAGTTAATGAAGCATGATACCCCCTATTACCCTATGATCACTCAACAAGCCTGATTGTGTCATAATAATTTTTAATAGTGTTTTATTAAAATAATTTCAGTGTTATGTTTTTCAGCTCGTATTTTGTTACAGGGCGGGCGGAACTGAAACATCTTTCATCAACACAAGTGATGAAAGAAAATATACGAAAATTCCACATTGAAACTGGTTTTCCTCTATGAACACCGATTATAAAACCAATTAATCACACTAATTAATAATGACACTGAATTCCACGCGAAACTAACCGGTAGCTTCATTTTCGCGCGATTTCTCTGATACTTCTGACCCGCGTGAGCTGCGCGAGACGACTCACGAGTACTCACGACCACCACTGTACTGCGCATGCATTCCCTCATGGGAGGGGCTTTTATGCTCTCGCGCATACGAGGGATAGTGATCAAGTGAATCATAAACATTACTAGGCAATATGGAGTTCACTACATCTTTTTTTCATTTTGAAATCGATTTAAGAAAAAGTTCAATAAGTAGAACGGCTTAATGCAATGCACGGTCATTAATCAGTTATAATTTTTTAGGGGATTTGCAATTTGATGACCGTCAACGTTATGTCATGGTTTATTTAGCACTTTTTTCTTAAATAAGATAACTGGGTCATTTGTTTTCGATGAACAGGCAAATAGTCATACATTCATATGTACACCGGTTCTTCTTCGGTTCTACATTTATATCTGTAATTTTTATGGTGTAAATAATAAAGAGTATTCTATTCTATAGTATTTGTGGTCTTTATTTTAGATATTGCCGAACATAACCTTTTTTTATTATAATATTTTTATGACTTTGACCTTAAGCTGTAAGCTGTAAATAAGTATAAAATTAAAATATGAATAAGTTATCAACTATGAAAATTCAAAAGATCGCAATATACTCAAAACGTGTTTTCGAGTTTTAAAAGCTCCTAACTAAAGATACAATTTAGACTTTTGAGTGACTGTTAACTTCGCATCACCTGTGCTGTTATTTCTTTGGATTCATAAAATGTTATTACTTGACAAAATAATTTGCTAGTAAAAGTTTATTTCGCGAATTATTGACACTTAAAATGTAGTGTACACTATGGGTTAACAAGTTTAAGTGAATTTGAATGATTTTATTTAGTGAAATGAAATAATTAATTTAATTTACTATGAAATTACAAGATAACAGTAATTATGATAGGGTATCAATTAATACTTTATTTATGTAGGAATGTGTTTCTAAAGAGTGTGTGGTTTCAAAGAAATAACAGGGGATGAACATAGTTACTTGGTAAGAATATTTACTTTATACTTGCTATCGAGAAATGCTCAACATGATGGAATGCTTTTGTGTCTTCGTATATAATGTCTATATCATCCAGCGATTTATTATAATAGCGAACAAGAGAGTGATCGTTTCCTAAGAGACTCGGTTGAAGGTTGGTGTCTCCTGAAATGTTCCGGAAAAATTGCAGCCTAACCATTATTCAATGAGGACAGAGAGGTAAGAACTTTCTAACAGCTGGCGTAGGGAGCTAATCTTTAAAATAGGTGATTGTATTATTATTGTTTTCTTAGTAAAGTAACTGGTTATCCAAATAAATAAATAAATTTAAAAAAACAAATATAGAAAAGAGAATATTGATGCTGGAAATTCTATCGACAGCGGGAGATTGTACATGTTGTTTTGTTCGTTTGTTCCGGCATTCTTCTTTATATGTTTTTTTTTGTAAATTCTGAATACTTACTGTGGCTCAAAGAAGAATCTACATTTCAATCAATCTGCCTTTTCCCAACTAACTTGGGGTTGGGTTCAAGTCTAACCGGATGCAGCTGAATACCAGTATTATACATGGAGCGACTGCCTATCTGACCTCCATCACCCAGTTACTGAGTAACACGATACCCCTTGGTAAGTAAAGTACCTACATACATCTTTTATGGGGTACTGTGTTAAATGTTACAACAAAATACCTTGTGATATATTGCAATTAAATGAAAGAAAATTTAAAACTCATATTAAAAGTACACTTTGTAAACAAGCATATTACAAATTAGAGGATTATATCCTAGATAAGAATGCTTGGAAACATGCTGGTCCTGTTCCATAGGACAATCTAGAGTCTAGACAAAATCAAACTGGTTGCTAATTTAATTGTATAATTAAAAAAAAAAATAACATTGTTTTGTACATTATGTAATTACTTTAATTCACACACTAAATTATTACTTGTGAAATTTTAGAAATCATTTACTTTTCAATATTTGTAAATATGTGAGCACCATGTATCTATCTCATAATTAATTTACCTGTCATGCGTTATATTTAATTATTTTCACCTATTGTGGTATAGTAATTTTATTCTAGGTGCATCGTCTTCACATATAATTAATGTATACATAATATTGAAAAACATTTTTAAAAGAGTAAAGTTGGTGGAGGTTCTTGCCCATTCTTCTCCATACGAAACTACCTTTTGGAAGGGGCAACTGGAATCAATTCTATTTTTTGTAAATTTTGACGTTCAAAAGTGCCTTTTATGTGCCTATTTGAAATAAATGATTTGACTTTGACTTTGACTTTAAGACTTTTGGGCTTCTGACTACCCGTAACGACTGTCAAAGATCGAATAATGACAGCCGAGACAAACTGCTTAACGTGCTTTCCGAGGCATGGAGAGGTCTCGATATTTAATGGATGGTCACCCATCCATGAACCGACCGCGGCAAGCGATCGACCAGTGCGACTGTGATTATTTCGGTACAAAGTACAAAAAAAGGGAAATTTCAATTATTACACACGCACTCATATTAACAGCTTGCTTTGTAGGAGGAGTTCACAAAATATTGGCAATATGCATACCATTGCACTTAGTTGATAATAAAAAATAAAAAAATTACATTCTCCCGAGATGAAACACACATCGTACATTGTTTCAGAGCATTGCTTCTTCTTCGAGGCCAACATGTCTTCAACGATGGTCTACTTAGATAGGTAACTATATGCAAAGTGCAGTCATATCCAAATAATTATGATGCATTGCATTACTCTAAACTGGATCGCTGTGAGGTAACAGTTGCTTGAACTGTGCCTGTTTGTGAGCGACATTTAATTAAGTAAGTGTACAAATTAATATTGCATGGTGTAATTAATGATTGCATTCATCATTGCATATTTTTGGGATTTGTTCGAATATGGTGTATGCATCAGTAGGTAAAACCAATTAGAACATTCTTGGTCACAATCAGATGCTTTTGTTAATCGTTTTTACATATTTCTTTAGTAGCTTTTATAATACGTAGGCGCGGAAAGAAAATACCGGCCAAGTGCGTGTCGGACCACGCACAATGAAGGGTTCATTAGTTTGAATGAATTTATCCCAAGAACAAACATACCTTGTAGTTGAAAAACATGTTCTACCCTACATTCTAACTGCAAATGTAAGTTTGTACGCAAAATATTGAGAGACTTACCATGTTATTTTAAGACTATGGAGTTTTTATAGCTTTTCCTGTTGTCTATTAATTTAGAACTATTTTATGTAGTTTTTCAAAATTTTAGACTCATTTGTTTTGGAGATAAAGGGGAATGGCAAATTTTCATCTATTTTATTAAGTAAGTTTGACACTATTTATATTAAAATAATAACCTCACAGTCAGCCCTTGCATTTGATATGTCACACGGTACAGTACGCATTTTTTTGTTTTTTTGTTTTCTTATTCGTCTCCCAAAAGTGACCCCCATAATCAAAATTTATTTATTTATGTTACACATCCGTGTTTGGGTCACAGAAATTCGTATAATATGTACCAATTTTCAGCTTAATCGGTCCATTAGATTCGGAGCAACTTGGCAGACAGACAGACAGACACACGGGTGTTCCTTAAAGGTTCCGTGATTTTTCATTCAGACATACTGAACCAAAAAATGGTACAGGTTCCGGAAGAAAAAAGGATCGAAGGAAAATAGATAAAGTTACCTGGATTCCACCAATATATTTATTGTAATCTATTCCACTTTGTATCTTAATCTCAAAATTGTATACATGAAAAACCTTACATGCTTTACATAATTTTTTCGACACCAGCTCGTCTCAGAGTTGTCTATTTTTAGTCTATTTTTGGCAGTTAATAAAGTTGCATCTATTTTTTTTCGAGTATCACTTAAGTAATTACTTTAGCCGGTAACAAGACCTAACTATTGGAGTATGTGGTGTTGCGTCAGATAGTATCCGGCGAGTTGACCTGCTGACTGTTATGTCCTGTTCTGACTGTACTTGTAATTGCTATGCACTTACATAAAGTGTAGGTAACGTTATTAGGTGCAGATATTTGTAGGATCAGCCTGTAAGATTAGGCCTGGTATACCAGCGGCGAGACCAAAATATAAGTAAGTGCACTCTACCAGTTTGCTCATTGGCTAGGACTTTCGCCGCAGTGTGCTATTCAGATATTCCTAGTGCTGATATGAAATTGATCATTTCACACTCTCACTGAACTCACTCATTCAACCTATTTCGTATTTTGCTGTCAGTTTTCCATTGTCTCTTTCAGCCTATCTGGAAGCATCAACAACTACCAGCGGTTTGGTGTTGAGGTGAAAAACTGGCAAAACATGAGTGAACAGAGCAAATGGGCGGCAAATTGTATTGTCAATGCTTGTGCACAACACAATGTTCGACGGTAAGCTCCGAGTGACAACAGTGAAGTGCCAGTATACGAATAATTACGTTGTACTGTGTTGTTACTAGCACCAATTACACATAAGCTCATTCTTATTCACCCTACAAGGCAATATAACTCTTAATACAGTTATAATTAACGTCTTAAATTATAATTATTATATTAAGTTCTTAACTTACTAATATGGGAGCAAATTACATGAAATTAGGTACTTGACCTCATAGTTTTATGTAAAAAAATACTTTTTAATTAACATTGTAAGGCAGTGTCATCATAAAATGAGAATTCATTTTTTATTCTACAGGACGTAGAAAAAACCCACCACGAAGCCGTCATCTACGCATTCTGTACTTCAAACTAAATAACTTTGTGCAAAAATAATTGCTGAAAACGATTTTATTTTATTTTTGGTGAGAAAATTCTCTGTTTACGCGCTATGTTACGCACGCAAATCATTGTACATAAGGATGCATGCAACGGTATTGGTATCGCGGGAGGATTTAAAGTTAAGTTTTAACATTCAAAACTTGTTTTCGTTAAAAAAACCGCCATAAAGTTAGAAATTTGACCTTCAATATTTCCCAACCAGAACGTTCCCAGATATGGTCCACTATAAAAAAAAACCGGTCAAGTGCGAGTCGGACTCGCGCACGGACGGTTCCGTACCATTATCTATAAAAACGGCAAAAAAATACGTTTGTTGTATGGGAGCCCCCTTAAATATTTATTTTATTTTGTTTTTTAGTATTTGTTGTTATAGCGGCAACAGAAATACATCATCTGTGAAAATTTCAACTGTCTAACTATCACAGTTCTTGAGAAACATCCTGGTGACAGACAGACGGACGGACAGACGGACGGACAGACAACGTTGTCTTAGTAATAGGGTCCCGTTTTTACTCTTTGGGTACGGAACCCTAAAGATATCACAATGACGGGCACAACAAGTGAGTCTCGAGTTCGTTACGCGTCTTTTAAGATTCGTTATAGTATTTTTCTATAGCTTTTCTTTCTCCTTATCTTTCTTAGAATTGCAAGCTTGTCTGTCTTTGCGCTCCAATATTCCTTCTTCTTTCGCCAAGGCCAGAAATGTCATCAATTTATTAAATAGTAGACACTAACATTACTGGTAACTTTAAGACACTCACAAATATCCCATTTAATTGTTCTTCTTACTGATTGTGATTAAGCTCTGTGTGTTTACTACAGTATTCACTAAGTACTTAGTGATATTTACTACAACAATTTATGATGTTCGTTTAATAAAGGTTTTATTTGCTTTGTCTCTTGGGATTAGAAGAAACACAGAGAGAAAAGGTATCGCTTTGGTTATGGAACTTGGAAAACTTTGTCCAAACCATCTCGTGGGATCACAGAACATTGTGTAAGAAATCTACGTAGCTTTGTTTGAAGAAGCGTGGAGGTGTCTATTTTAGACGTAAAAATACCAGCCAAGCGTGTGTCTGACCACGCTCAATGAAGGTTCCGTAGTCGGGATGAAGTTATCCCAAGAACATAATTAACTTTATAGTTGATTTTTTCTTCTCCCATACATCGATACACGTCACGGTCAACTCTCAAACTGCAAATGTGAGTGTACAATTGCAAAAAAAATATGCGATAAAACAACAAATTAACGATTTTAGAACCTTTTCCTTTACTTATGCTGTTGCATAGATTCTTGACAAATTTCATGATTCTAGGTCAAAGGGAAGTAGTACCCTATAGGTTTGATTTATTTGCGAGTATCAAAATTTGTCGCATAAATGGCCATATTTTTTTATTGCGTTGACTTTGTACATTGTTTTCTTTAAATGATAAATGATAAATGATTTTATTTCTGTAAATAGGTTTGTACAAACACTTTTACACGTCAATGATATTTTAAAACTAGATGAGGTCGGCGTTTCCTATCTGACTACTCTGAGAAGAAAGGCCGAAACAAACTCAGAGGTCACAGTCTCTTTTAAAGTCCAGACATAATCTTGGTCAGATCATGTGAAGACCATGTAGATTTGTCTGAAATGGTATTTTGAGGAAAAACCACACAGATTGAGTGGACCTGTCCAGTCAGTGCACGCATTTGTCAGTAATCGTGCAGCTCAAAAACTCTAAAGGACCGTAGCGTAGGCTTGATATTAATTTCAACTTTATACCTCCACGCGTTCCTGACAAAAAGGGTCTTGACAGATACGTGGACGACCAACGATGTGATCCTATAAGGGTTTCGTTTTTAGGGTTCCGTAGTTCTGACAAGAAATTCTTATAGTTTCGTCATCTCCGTCTGTCTGTCCGAGGTTTTGCTAAGAGACCGTTAGTACTAGAAAGCTGTAATTTTGTAGGAGTGTGTATATCAATTACGCCAAAAAATTGTAAAATAGTTTTTTAGGAAAGGAATATGTTTTAGGGTAGCTCCTCTACATGTGAAGTGGGGCTGAATATTTTTTTCGTCGTCTACCCAACGTGTGGGGTATTGTTGAATAGGTCTTCTGAAATGACTTAGGGGTTGCTAAAATTATTTTTCGATTGAATGCTCCATTTACGAAATATTAAACTTTAAAGTGCAAATTTTTGTACCAGTAGGGCGCCCCCCCCTCTAAAAACTAAACTGCTAGCTTGAAAAATCTGGAAAAATTGACGATGATAGTGCATTTTATGAACTTTAAAGGAAAATTATAGCGGTTAAGATAACATTATCAGTTTAGCAGTAATAGTAGTTGAACTTGGGTGTTGGATAATTTTGTACCAAATACAAAATCCTTAGCGTTAATCCTTTAAAGTGACTAAGATTAAGTAGTTAATTGTTTATAACGGATAAAGGCTTTCATTGAAAAACAAAATATGAAATAAAAAAACAAAAATAAATCATAATAAATTATCATAAGTTTTACAATACTGCCGCTAGATGGCGGTGTACCAACGGGTTACGTTTTCATTATAACTATTCAGAATAAAGAACAACAGAATCGTACTATATTGTCATAACGGGCTACTACGGAACCCTACACTGTGCGTGGCCCAACACGCACTTGGCCAGTTTTTCTTTTGAGGTAGGTACGGAACCCCAAAATATTAGAATTATAGCGATTACTAATTCAACTATTAAATTAATCATAACGTAGCTCAAAAAATGTCAGTGGCGTAGGTAAAATATAAACTGTTAGTTCACGACAGACAAATTGTATTTAATCGTCGGGACAATTATGAAGTGCCACAGATTACAACACCTCATAAATAGGTGCAGAAGGTTCACTTAAATGATAAATGATTTTATTTCTGTAAGTAGGTTTGTACAAACACTTTTACACGTCAATCATATTTTGAAACTAGATGAGGTCGGCGTTTCCTATCTGACTACTCTGAGATGAAAGGCCGAAACAAACTCAGAGGTCACAGTCTCTTTTAAAGTCCAGACATAATCTTGGTCAGATCATGTGAAGACCATGTAGATTGGTATCTGAAATGGTTTGTTGAGGAAAGAACAACACAGATTGAGTGGACCTGTCCAGTCAGTGCACGCATTTGTCAGTAATCGTGCAGCTCAACTCAGGAAGTCAGGACTTCATAAACCATACAATTATAAAATAAAACATACTTCCTTTAGCTTGTACAGTTGCTACGAGTATTATGATAGTGTCGTGACTTTGATCCATAAGACAATGACGAAAATACAGATACCTACATCTAATGACTTCAATTACTTAGTTACCTTTAGCTAGTTGCACCTGACTTGGCGAAACCGCTTACGATACAAGATGTAACAATAAAATAAGTCGATGTAGATCATCTCAGATAAGACTGCAGATAAAATTGTAAGTACTCAACACAATGCGAAGGGCTATCCTCCACTTCCCCCTCTGTCACCAACTTACTCTAATATGAAGTGTTGGTACATACATAGTTACATTAAAAGTGTGTGGGATAGAAGTATTTAAAAAAAAAAATATTTGTGCCTTATTGAAATTAAATAAAAATGTCTAATTAGATTGATCAAATAAAATGTGTAGACCACCACCACATGTGTGTTCCACCACTGTATGCATGGCCATCCGGGCATGGTTTTAAACGTTCATGGCGTCCAGTACCGTGTACGTCTTGTATCTGGCCTTATACCAAAGAGCCACTCCTCTTCTGCCTAATTTCTGTGTTCACGAGGTTCGGGGTTTGAGCTCTGCGATTGCGGGGCGGAGCAGCCTTCCAGTGATGCGGTAACGTGTCCAAAGACGACTTATAATACTTTGCGTATTGCCCAGAGCGATTGCTACAGCACGTTGCCAGGAACCAGCTTCCAACATTCCCACGGCTCTGGTCATTTCTTCTCGGTTCAAATGACGTCTTCTCTCCATAATAACGTTCTTTCGTATTGATTCCATTCAGAAGTATGGCAGAAATTGTACTGATTTTGCTTCAAACCTGTTGCATGACTATATAGGAATACGAATTAACAGAAGATTTTCGACCTTTGACCGAAATACAAAATCATTCCCTTTTCAAATGACGAAATTGACTAAAAAGTATCCACAGGAGTTACAAAAAATATAATTAAATAACCTGATTTTAAGTAACTACCAAAAAAGTGCTTGATCCCTAGACACTTTTGATGTGCATGTTATTAACTCCATCCCTCTTCGTTGTCAGTGAACATTCTGCAGCTATTTATTTTCTGTCAGCATTTAACAGTAGGTAGCGACATTACAGGAATTAACTCGCCGGTCACAGCTGTGCTCGGCGTGCGTGTTGCAAAACTGACAACCACGCTGTGAGCAGTATGTACCAGCCTTTATGTTGCTACCAAGTGAGGAGATTGAACTTCTATTAGGGTTGGTTATGGTTGGTTGGTTGGTTATGTAGATAAGTATATATTTTATGTGTGTATGTATTTGTTGTATATGTAAATGGTACACCACTGACTACCTGCATTATTGTCTCTCCTTCTCCCTTGAATCCATCCAAAGGTTGTCTGTAAAAGATCGTTTTTAGCGATAAGATCGCCCTTTGTGTCACCCTATGTAAAATTTCTACATTTCTATTTGTAATTTTTATGGTGTACATAATATAGAGTAGTCTACTCTATTCTATTCTATAAGTGTGTATGTTTCGGGAATCATCAACTATTTTAAGACCTCTTTATCGTAACTACAAGAACCTTAAAATCCTATCTTAGAACAGACATTTGGGACAAACTCGATGTTTCCTTGTTCGTTTGTCAATGAGTAGAAAGTTCCTTATCTCTTATATCGGCATGAACTATATGGACCGTATACAATAAGGGGTCCTTGCGTGGTAAAGTGTGTGGCCAGTCAACAATGTGTGTGGTGGGGCTGGGAGCCCCGGGTTAACTTCGTGGTTCCGGATGAGTGGCTATTTTAATGCCCTGATACATGTGCAATAACGTTTACTATAATTTTCCCCCTACATTGCTCATAATAATTAAGTGGGGCACAGCTGTGCCTAAGTCTAGAGCGTGTGTGTTGCGAAACACCTACAATATGCACTGGACTGTACGCTAATCGCCTCAGGGCTTTCGATGTGACGAAATCTTTTGCGGACTCATATGAACGTATTATGGCGGTTTGATATACTACATAAACTTGCGTACTATTGCTTACTTTGATAAAAGCTCTGTTTAAAACAGGAGGCAGGATGAAAGGAAAAAACAAATCAGTTACATACCTCGCTTCCTAAATTGAGATGACTAATGACCCTGGGTAATAGCCCCCCCCCCCCCCCCTCCAGGGTTGTGGTGATTCAAATTTAAATCTTTATTGCATAATTACAAAGTTCACAAGGACCCAGTCGGGCACAACAATTTAATAAAATTTGAAGAGTAGCATGTAAACTATTGGTATTCGGCTGCATCAGCACGCTTAGCACAAGCACCGTCTTGTCGACGGAAGAATAGACAAAAATGACGTTTCGTGAAGACAGTACGACGGCAGCAAAGTAGAAAGAGTCAACTGCACTTTTTACAAAATTCAGTAATTTATTCACGTTTATCTTTTATTTTGGTTATTTCTCGAAAACGGTGTGTCCTATCGCAAAAATAAAATGAAAATTTTGACAAAATCACACACAAAAAAACACACATGTTTTAAAATAAATTAAGTAAATAGGAATTGACTGCCCATTCGTGATTACTGTGGAGAGACATATGATAAGCAGCGAACGTCATACGACTGAGAAGATGATACTTACATGTTTTTTCTTTTTATACTCAAACGTGTTGTATCTTTAACTAATGTAATTGGCCTTTGGTCGTTTTATGTTAAAGTAAAAAAAAAAAAAAAAATGTGTCCCCATGATGTCCACTTCGTTACAACTAACATTAGATACGTTCTGAACTAAGTTCTAAGCTCTATATTCAACCAGTGACTGATAAGGTCCCCTAAGCCCTTCAGAGGCCACTACTTCCAAATGTTGGCAAAACTTTAAATAACGTAGTTTCCTAACATTTTTGTTAACTGAAGTTTTACCAACAGCGTTTACGTTTATGCTACATTTCTTAAAAAGTATTTTTATTCAACAACTTTAGCAACATGTTCGAGCGTGTATTGTGACGTAGGAGCGACGTCACAGCCGCTGCCTGTATTTACAGGACCATTACAAAAATAAGGAACAAAAGTGCCACAGTGGAGCAACCTTCCCATAATACAAGCTCTCCGAGATGCAGTAGGGTGAAAATATAGCTGGAGCGCAAGAACTAGGTATATGAGGGAAGATATTATATGCTGTGGTAAAAATATTAGTGCATTAGCAAAGTGGTGGAGCAGCTGATTGCCCAGGGTACCGTGTCTCGTGGAGGCTATATTAAAGCACCGTTTTGTAATCTACGATAGTAGTGGCTCTGAAGCCAAGACTCGTTAATATTTACTGCTGAACATGGGCCTTCGAAGATCGTAACAACGCACGTCGTGATCGCCAAGAAAATAAATGTTTTATAACCACCAAACTTGGCAGCTGTTTCTTCTCCATTGAAAATTATGTATTGGAATCGTGCACATAATGTCTAGATCGCATAGTTTATGTCCCGTTTAACGTTAATGATAATTAATAACAAAGCTCTTGCTTAGACTGTTGATAAAATTCTTCAATTTTCGTCTCAGATCGTCTGGCGTCGTCTACAGCAAGAAGGTCGTTTAGTTTAAGTCCCATTCCCGTCCTCACGGCATTACTAAAAGTATCAGTTCTCTATAGCATATTGTTAGTGGGTCTTCTGTCCCATTTTATTGGTGGTACTACGTGGCACTAAGTATATGTGTAGTACTTGTGTGTACCGAAGATCGGCAATAACTCAATACAGCAAACATAGCGCGGGAAAGATTTTTGTGGATATTCCAAAACTATTTCGTCACTACATTCAAATATTGACTCTAGAAGGCATAGCATGCTGTTGTTAATGAATATCCGATTTTCTATAGGTATTTATTATTTGCCTGTTAGCCCGAAGGGTTAGGCAGAGATTTACCTGTAGTACACCTACACATACCTGTAGTACACCCACAATGACCTGTAGTACACCCACATTTACCTGTATTACACCCACATTTGAAAGAAAATCGCAATCATGAATAATTGCTGAAGCTTTGAATAAAATAAAAATATTGCAACATCATTGAACAATTAATGACATTACACATTCATCGGTTTTTTTTTTTTAATAAATGCTGATGAGTTGTAAATAGCCAGGAAAATGCTCTAAGCAAAACCTATTTTCTAACAATACCGCACGAAAACTTGTAGATGCTTTCCTAACAATCTTAAGCGTACAACATTGTCTAGAAATAGTATGCCTTAGTTAAAAGAGCATAACTTTGCAACCTAAGCAAGATACAGCAGCGGGCTAGTCGCGCCAGTGTTATGAGCGCGCATAATACCTGCTAATCCTTTACCTTGCTTTTACTTGGAAATGTTACTTACTTTTTACCCAGAGTTACTTTCTATATTGTTTAACACTAACGCTGTCGGGGTTAAAAAATATTTACATTAGATAGATACTCGTATAAAGAGTATACCATAAAAGTTACATACACACACACAGACACACCCTAACATATTTGTTATATTCTAATTTAAGTTTAAAACTAGAGGTCCATTAAAGAATTCCTGTTAATTTCTTGAAATTTAAATAAGGTTGGAAGTATTAAGTTTCAGCTATTATAAGAGTAGAATAAATCGTATTACACAGAAACACATAAATACGAAAACACAGAAATTGAAACAGTCTATGCAAGCCTTGTTTTTTTAAAGCTTTACGGGTACGGGTATACGGGTAACCTGCAAACTGGGTTTCTTTTCAATTTATAGGTAAGCTTAGAAATGGAATGAATTAGACTTTCTTCCTACATTCACGGAGTCTCCTATTAATTATGACTACAACACAAAGCCCTAACTGGGTCACAAAACCACAAACTTCAACTAATCTAGGATTTAAAGCCCAGCTTCGAGTTTCTAATACCACTAACATACTACGCAAAACAAAAGAAAACAATGCCGATCTTAGGCCCGATTACTCACGAATGGATACGCCTGAATCCGGTTATGTGTGTTCAGTAATCCTTTCTCCGGTAATAAATTCGTAAGCATCTACTAAGAAGGGTTCAAAAGGGTACCCTGGTAGTAGGGTTCCGTAGACAATTTTACGTTATTTTTGCACTGTCTGTATGTATGTACCAATAGCCAACCAGACCTGCTTCGCCAATGGATTCCAAAGATTTTCCAATAAAAACGTATAAATAGGCAAAATACATTAAAACCACTTTTCAGAATTCTATTTGTATAAGTCGTTTTCATCCTTCACAATTGTTTCAGTTACTTGGCTCTATTATAATTATGTATTTTATGTTTTACTGCAGATATAACTCATTTTGTTTTTGTCCAAGTTGTATTGAAATAATGGATGTTTCAGTAACCTACTAAATATACCGTACGGAATCTTTAATAGAATAGAATAACGTGCGCTACCACGTAATTGACCGGTTTTTATCCCTTTTTGCGCTACCGCGTTCATTTAAATAATATAGTAAGCGCATCCATGTTAATCCCACGGTGTCTTTTAACGTGTCTATGGGGCGACACATTCTATACGATTCGCGGTAATTTATTATATTTGTTTGCAGTTACGCTTAAGAGGTTCTCTGCACTGTTTTGTTTACGATTTCTGGTTGATCTCCTCTTCTCATCTACGCCATATCTTTGCATTTTGGTGACCTATATATATTTTATTCACGAAAAGAATCACCCTTTGCCTTATGCCGTTTATATGTTCATTTAGAAATATACATGCTTCTTTGTTTAGGACACACCGTGTCATGGTAAATTCTGGGTACATTGAGTTTTACCGTTTGCGAGCTTTTACTACACAGTTTACATTACTTACATGCATACTAACTATTTGCCCATTATGCCTCTATGTTGCTTCTCTAAAATATTAACGTATGTTAGGCTCATAAATCTTTCGGCAGCCTTTGTAGAAATCAGAATTGCATCAAAGTGGTCAGCGATCCATCAAAATGTTGTCCTTGACTGACTCTATGACGACCACAACCGTTTTATTTTTGATGACGCTTCCCTAATGATCTGTAGTAATGTTTTTAACGGTGACTTCTCTTTTAAATTTGAGACCGCAAAGAGATTTCACGACGAGAAGGCTTATTGTCAGTGAGATAATTAGCAATTGTTTTGTATATTATTCAACTTTAAATCCTGGCGGCTGGCTTTATGTAGTCTTGACCTGTAGAGCTGGTAACGAAATTTTGTTTACTTAAAGTAGTGAAAATTCTTATTGTAGGTACTATTTTAATGTTCGAGTTGAGTGAGGCTCATTAGGAATGATGACGTTATAATTGTTATTTTTGTTGTTATAATTATGAGTTTTCCAGACGTTACGTGAGCTTGGCCTAGTTATCTTTCTAAATACCTTTTGTTCCTCTGAGTTACTTTGTGTCCTGCTTTATTTTACATGATGATTTTGAAAGATTATTTCATGGCACTTCTAGTTGGTTTTTTCTGAAGAACCTAATCTTTGGAACTGTTGACTGTTAACTGATTTTCGCAAAATGCATACAAAAATAAGAACAAGCGGACTGTTGACCTAATTTTCTTCTTGTAAATAACAATATCATTTTCTATGCCCATTCTTACTGACTTTTGAAACCTGAGACAAACTGAAAATACAATTGTTCCTCCAAAAAAACGATTCACAATGATACAGTACAAAAGTATTTGTTACCTACTGTATAAGCCTGGTATACAGCGAAATGTATTTGTCGTAAGCAGCGCGTAATGTGTCTAGTAAATATTTGACGTAAAACGGCAATTCTACCCTCTTGTGTGCACAGAAGGGGAGACTAGAGGAAAGAGGGGAAGAGGGGATGAAGACAATGTGCCCTAAATGTTTTCTGTCCTTTGGGACTCCGGAATTTTGGGTATCGAAAATATTAGTTCTGTAGCTAGTATACAATGTGTGGCTGTGAGCGTACCTACTTACCTGACATTAATTTAAGTCAGGCATATTGTTATTTGGTAAGTGTTGCGATAGATATTTTGAAAAAAAAAAATTGACCTTATACCTGATGAATAGAAAGGTGCTCGTGGCTAAATAATAACTGCCGCATGGGTCGTTATTGAGACCCCTCCGTGCCTCGGAAAGTACGTTAATCCGTTGGTGCTGGCTGTCATTTGTAGATTTTGACAGTCTAGTTGAGTCGTTAGTTGTCAGTTAGTAGTCAGTTTTACCAAGGGATATCGTATTACCCAGTAAGTGTTCAGTGTGCCTCTGCCTCTTACTTCAACAGTGGTAAAATATATTTGCCTTCCTTCCTACGTAGGTATTAACTTATCATTTAGTGTAGGGTTGTCAGAGCTCCGCAGACCTGTTCAATAAACATGACCCAGCCGCTGTACCTGAGCCCGGCTTAGTGCCTGTTGCAATTATATTAGTATGCAAACAACGCCGGGTTGCTACAACGTGCTACACGGTACGTTGCGAGGTGTTTCTGGAGATTTTGTACTGACCACAAGTTTGCTTGAGATTTCCTTTGGTGACTTAGTCCTCAGTCTTAACAGGCTTAGGTTAAAGTTGTGTCACAATTTGGTCCCACTGGTTTCATCATTACTTTTTCTTAATCAGTGTCACTGGAGTCATCGTGAACGACTTTGGTGTCACTCAAGTTTTACCGTGAGTGACTCTAGTGTTACCGTTCAAGCGTCACCGTCAGTAGCACTGTAAGCTTAGCACAAGCACCGTTTTGTCGACGGAAGAATAGACAAAACTGACGTTTCGTGAAGACAGTACGACGGCAGCAAAGTAGAAAGAGTCAACTGCAATTTTTACGAAATTCAGTAATTTATTCACGTATTTCTTTTATTTTGCTTATAGTATATCTCGAAAATGATGTGTCCTATCGCAAAAATAATGAAAATTTCGACCCCCTTTATGAAAACCCCTAAAACTCCACATGTAGGTAATAATTTTTCACATTTTCCATACAGAAAGCGAAAAATTCCATTTTTTCTTTTACTTTGTGGCCGTCGAGTATAATGTTTTCTACTATCTTTAGCATGGCGATTAAAAAATCAAATTGTCTTCACTAACTTAGACAACGGTCTTCTGGAATAGCCTACTTTAAAAAGGACAACGATCGATAAAAATGAAAGACAAAATGGCAGATTTGAGAAGGATTTTTACGGTGCGATGTCAAAAATTGAAAAACGAAATGTCACTTTGTATGGAAATAGCCGTGTCTATTCTTGGAAGAAATAGAGAGCGTCATGCTAAGCCCGCTGGAGTCACCATGTGCTTTTCAGTCAGTTTGGTGTCCTTCTGCAGGTGTCCATCAGTGTCACCGGTATCACTATTGTGTCTTATTGGCATCACCATATTATATTGTGTCCCTCTGGTTGAATCAGGTGTAAAGTCACTGAAGACTGAAAGACTCCCCAGTTTATATTGAAGGAAAGTATTTTTGAAAACCAAATTGGGGAGTTTTTATTTTGCCCTAGGTACTAGTTTTTCAATGAAATAACTTAGGTGCTTAAAACTACTTGGTATTTTAATATTTGAATGCGAACATTGCGTATTTTTTTATTGAAGCTTACTGAAACGATTTTCATAAACTTTTCGGTATTTGCCGCTTTGTTTTATTTTATATCTACGTTGCGCAGGTTTCAACCGTTTGTCGTAAAAATCGGTTTATATTCTAATTTTAAATAAAATGCTGGTTTCAGCCATACTATAATACAGCGATATCAAAAACAGGTACGTTTGGAAATTAATCCAGATTTCCAATCCTAAAAGTTATTATTTGCAACTGTGTCTCTGATTTTCTCTGCTTCGTACACGCTTCACAATGCGGGAATAAAACCTACAAACCTGCGAACAAGAGGTGGACGACCTTTTTTTTTTTTTTTCCTTATGGGCAGCTCGTAATTTTGACCACTGAGGTCTTGGCTACTTAACCGGGCAAGCCTGTGGGTGCCTTAAGCTACTAACTTAAAGCCTCCAGCCAGCGGCGAAATTCTTAAGTACTAGGTGACCGCACGCTAAGGGCACCCCCTGTGGGGTACGAACCTCGGCTTAGGGCGTCACTGAGGGGAGGGCAGCAAGGTGGGACAGGCTGGATCGAAATTATATTATTATTATCTGGGGAATTTAAAGCTACAGGTTCAGCTACGGCGCGGGCTGGCGCGTCGTCGAGCAAGGGTCGGGGGGGGAGGTGAACGACCAACTACAGCTTCGTTAAAGTAATCAAATATTACTTGACAGATATGACGTATTTACAGATTATGCCCAACTTGTGTATGAAATCGAAGAGTTTCATCACTACATCGTGACTTGTGAGTCCACAATAACCTACCTATACCGAGCCCTTCCTCAATCACAAACATTTCTTTACTACGATACAAACACAGACAAAGTTCAATGACAATCTAAAAGTACAGTCAACGAGTGTCGAAAGATATCAGTCACAATACTGAGTTTCTCAAATAAAGTAATTAACAGACAGAATGTTGTTCTCACGGTATACTTAGTAGCAATGTGTGAAGTGTGGCGAAACATAGTCACCTTACACTATCCCGACTGTATGCTGAAAGAGGTAGGCAGAGTTATACAGGTTGTAAAAAGACCCATCACATAGCCGTTATCTACATCAAACTAAGTAACATTGAGCAAAAATTTCATTATTGCTGGGAAACGACTCCAATTTTCGTGATTTTAGGTTATATATGCAACGGTAAAGAACTTGTAAAGTAAAGTAAAGTAAAAATTTATTTGCATAGATTGCAGGTACAGTAGATAAGATGTGACAGTTAAAATATGGGTGATCCTTGTACAATCTACCTTATATTAGGCATGCTACATAATTGTAATATGAGTGACTTAATATAAAATGAATAGGAATGATGACATATATAAGTTATTTTTAAGTTAGGTATTACACTTGAACAATAGTCGACATGCGGCATGGTACATTCATTTGTGGGGGTATTAAAGTTCGTTGTTAAACAAAACTTGGGACATTGACCTTCAATATCTCCGTAATCAGAAGGTTCCCAGGTATGGTTCGTTTTACTATCACAATGACGGGGAGTACAACTGATTCTCGTCTTCGTTAAGCGTCTGTTTACACCCGTTAAAATCCGTGGATTGTAAATCCTGAGTAGAACATAAAGAATTTATTCGCACACAACTGTTGGGCATTTCTGAATAAAATGATTATGCTATTGAGTAAATTGAAAAGTGAGAAATGTTTAACAATAGAAGAATAACATAAACAATTCGAATAGTTTTCAATCAAATGTTTACAGTTTATGGTAGCGTCACTGCTAATCTGTTTATACTATTGTTTGCTAAGAATATAGGAATGCTAGAATACTATGATTTATACCTACATTAGAAGCATAGTAGCATAAAGAATTGTAAATAAGTAGGGATAATAAAAGATACTTAACTTATTATTTTCAAAGTAGACTGTGAATCAGCATGTCTTTAGTTCAGTCAAAATTCAGAATATGCGAGTTGTCCCAAAACGATGTTTTCACGATATTGTAGTGAAAAAAGGTGAACGGTACCTACTCGTATCTAGTTGTTTGGTAAAAGAATCGACACTACTATCTGCCATTTAGGGAAACCAGAGAGTTATGTGTCAACTTCTAATTCCTACACTATCGCTGTTAGTAGCACATAGGAGAATGTAGATTTTCGCGGCTTCAACCGTTCCCGTGCTACGTCCTACGTCCTGGAGAAACAGTCCTCGCGGTGTACAAAGGCTGATGACAAACTCCTTGGGAACACTTTCATTCACGAATTGTGCTTTCTACTATGTATTCGCCCTCCGTATAACCGCTGTAGGTAAACATAGATTTACACATGGAATTTAAAGCTGGCCATTAATTATGAATAAAACACGTGTTTGAGGTCAACCCCGGGTGTGAACGTGAGCTGAAATAAATATCACGACAAATAATTACTTACGCAAATGACAATTAGATTGTCGAGGAGAGAAGGAACTGGTTTAAGTGATGGTCCAACAATATTTTACAGATTTGTCTTGATGTACTGTAGGTCATCATCATCAACATTTCTGCAGCCGAAAGACGTCAACTGCTGGACATAAGCCTTCCCCCATACATAGGCCTCCCACGCTTTACGTATACCTACGTAATTATCTACAGGGATCGATTCAAGTGAAAGCACATTATGATGATTCTGTAATTTGAAACATTGTAAAAGCCCCTTATTTTTAAAAGAGTAACCGTGGAGTATCTTACCGGCTCTTCTTCATAAGAAACAACCAATTGGAACCGTTCACCTAGCTTCTGACGTTTCATAAGTGCCCATGTAGGTTTATGTGAAATATTTTTTTTTGATTTGATGTATTAAATGCCATCACCACCCGTCGGCGTCGACCAGTGTTGGAATTAACAGCTACTTGCATTACGTGCAAATGTTTGCATGACGAAGAATTAAAAGGGTACCTTGTTAGTCTACATAATAGTTTTTATTCCGGATAATCTTGCTCTCCGTGGTGGTAAACCCAAAGCAGGTTCATATCAGAGTTAATAAAGCACATTTTAGTACTTTTCTCTTACGCACGTACTCTTTCTACATATACCTTCGAGGCGTGATGAAAAGTAACGTTATGTTTCTCTCAAACGAACTTTTACATCAATCACTTTCAACGCATCATATCAAATTACATAAGTACGTAAAAAGTCTCTCTTTGCTCGAGGAAAATTGTATTAGCTACTTGAAAATGTATCACTTTATGTGTCTTCAAAAATTGTTGAACGTCGACGTTGAAAGGTCTGATATGCACCGTAATGATGGAAAATAGCACGTGATTGTCTTCAGCTAGGGTTCTGAATACGACAGTAGGTAGGTACTGTGTTGTGCTTGTGAAGATTGAGATGTACACGTGTCTGCGTTCAAAAAGGATTACCAATAAAAAATGTAATCCTTGCTGATCTCGAAACAATATCTGCGTGAAAGTCGAGTAGCACTTAGGTAGACTTACGAGATTTATAAAGTGATATAGTTTAAAGTATCTGTATAGTACCATACGAAAAAGTTGTATCTCACATGTGCCTTATTATACCAGCCTTTTATTATTCCATTGCATGGCAAAGGCCTCTTCTCATGCAAAGAAGGCACGAGCATTGATCACCACGCTTGCTCAACACTGTTTGGCGATTTCAGACTTATATTAACTATAAAAATAAGTCCAGGTTTCCTTACGATGTTTCACCCTTTCCCGGCGTCAGTAATGTCCAAGATAGACTCCAAACTACATATGAATTGAAAAAATCACATTACTTAGTACTCGTAATACGTATTTGCCTGGATTTGAACCCACAACCTCATGCATGAGAGGCGAGGTCTTAACCACTGGGTCATCACGATTATTTTATGTGCCTTACAGGGTGCTTAAAATACTTTTTTTTTTTTTTAAACTTTGCCCCACACTAGTAATTTCTCCTGTATTATGGGTGCGTTTACAAACATTCAAATTCATATACACAAAAAGCCAGACCCGGAACAACTACTTGTAGGTCATACAAATGTTTGTTCCGTGCGGGAATCGAACCCGCGACACGCAGCGCAGCAGTCAATCGCTTAACCGCTGTACCAACTGTGGCGTCAAAACGATCTGAAAATTAAAAAAAATGTGAAATTGTCTGTTCGACTTTAATTGCCTTGGCTAAACGGAGGTTAACTTAGCCAATCGATCCTGAACTGTCCTATCTTAGTCACAAGCCTCCCTCTTCCTGATAGCTACGTCCTTTCTTTCCTTCAATTAAGGAAAGGTAAATACCCTATTATAGCCGGTCTCAATTACCTTTATAGTGACCTGCCTACTTTGCCCGAAACGTGTCAGTTACGTTTTAGCCTGTCATTTTATTAATTAGCCACAAGGAAGTGGGGGTAGTCGAACAACCTTAATTGTTTGTTAGGGAATCGTTTTTAAAGGGCTATCTTTAATCTTTGGCGCTTAGAAACTATTTAAGTGATTTCATAAAGAAAATAAATAAACATCCTGTCATCATTCTTCTACTTAATTCCTCTATGTCATGCTTTTAAACTACAAGGAACAATAGATATATGTACAATACATAAAAATAGTAAATATTTACCTACATTCAGCTATTCCATTGTGTAGAATTGAATTGAATTGTGGAAACATCATCTCTGTTTAAATCTCCTCTCACGAAAATACAATATCATAACGGTAAAGAATGATGAATGATAAAAATCACGCAAATCCAACTGTAGCATCACAATACAACACGTCGTAACACCCCCAGACACCCCCAGACACCCCCTGACACCTCTATCGCCCCCACACTTCCTGTTTATTCGCGAGTGCGAATGTCAAGCGATGTATCTGTTTCTGATATGAAATCAGGATGAAAATAAATTGTAGGAACATCCCATAATATTATATAAGAAATCAGTCCGGAAGTATAAAATAAGGGTCCAAATATAATAAGAATGATTGCGTCTTTCTTAGAAAGTATACAAAAAATTGTGAGAAAATACAAAAAGATTTGGGCTCGTCCGGGATTTGAACCCGGGACCTCTCGCACCCTAAGCGAAAATCATACCCCTAGACCAACGAGCCAACTGACAGATTAAGCGAAATAGCCATTCTAATACATTGACCACTAAGATCCGTGTCGCCTTTCACTGCTAATAATCTGGGTCACACCTCACACACCTACCAAGTTTTATAACCATGTTGATACAGAACAAGAACTGTGATTACAACGATATTGAATTAGTGTTAATTCACACCACGATTGACAAGTGACAACATTGCAAAATAATTTAATACCGACCTTATGCAATAATTATTTTAATTTATTATTTAGTTTATTTTTGTGTTACATTCATATATTTATGGCTCTGGTTACATAAAATGTGAATAATTTTACCGTATAGCTGTGGGTATGGTAACTTATTAACCAACTTCAAAAAAAGGAGGAGGTTCGCAATTCGACTGTATGTTTTTTTATGTGGTATACTTGGATGAATTCCGATAATTTAAGCAAAGAAAATGGCTGTTTTGACAAAATGGTATAGAGCTACGAGAACAGTCTGGAATATTCACCACACTTCTGGATATGGCCTGCTTCTCCTACTTTCCATTTTCTTCCATCTTTTCTACTTAATGATTGTGTCGTCAATACCTCTGACATGCTGGTCTTCCAATAGATTTTATGACCGGCTAAGATTCCAACTTCCCCTTACTTCTCCACCCACCAGCCACCGCTAATCCAAGCAATCCTTTTGATCACCGATGATCTCAGAAGCAATAACTTGTGTAGGTAATCGCTATTGCTGTTATTGAGCAACAGATAAGATGATACGTAATTCAGTCGCACCCTATTACCGGCAGGCCCATTTCCTCTAAGACCCAATCCACATTACCGTGCGACAATAGGTTTGATAGCGAGATTTGCCGAGATTAGGCGCAGCCATAATGTGTCAAGGACAGCGGTATCCTGTGATGGTGTTGAAAATTACCTGTTTTAATTAAACTATAACAATTTACAGACGAATTGGTTATCCTGCTGAGTTGATGTTGGAAAATGCTGCATTCAGCTACCTGTTCTTATCCGGACGTTGTGAAACGCCTAGCACTTCACTAAGAAATAGGAGATCGTTTTTCTGCATAAAACTTATGCGGCCTTGATTCCCTATGTTTTTACACAGGGTCAAATTAAATTAGAAACTCTGCAGACGTTAAGGGCATCGATACCTATCCGAAGACGTTAAAAAATATATAAAAAAATGATGTTTTTTATTGGGGTCTAACACTGCTGAGTAAGTTGAGAAAATCTGTTGGGTTTTTTTTTATCTTGTTTAAATATCCATATCAACCACGTCTGTGAAGTTCATACACAAAAACAAGATTTTATAAACTGATATTTCAAGTGACTAATCTATATGCAGCGCATGAACCAAAAAAAATACTTTTTGTTTTATCATGTATAAATATGGATACCCATCGCGCCTGCGGAGTTTCGCTAGCTAATTTAATTTAACCCTGTATAACTCGACCACATTATTATTATACTCCCGCCTAAGTGAATAATGCGCGATATGTAGTAGCACTAATGCACTAATACTCACTCGTCAAAATATTTACTTTTAAAATTATTCAGGTTTTGCGAACTGAGTTATGACAAGACAGTGACAATCGCCTTCAAAGTGTTTTGTATTCCACAACAACTTTCAACAGAATTGACATAAACTTTTCGGTAGCATAAGTCAGTCCCATACACTTGTGACTCTTCCACCATACATCGTTATCGCTTATACCATGTCACGTTGTCTAAGCTCTCTGGATATTTAAATCGTATGGCTCCCGCAGACAGACGCGACACGACTCTTGTCTTGTGTTGTGTGTTGTGTCTTGTCAATATCCATGAAGTTTTCATAGTAGTAGTAGTTTTTTTTTTAAAGAGTATGCTAAGATGGTTTGGTCATGTTGAGAGGATGAATGAAGGGCGATTAACAAAAGGTATTTACAAGGCAGATGTGAGTGGAAACGCCGGGAGGGGACGCCCTAGGAAGACATATAGTGACCTTATTGGTGATGTTCTTCAGAAGGGTCAGGTGCGTAGTACTCACAACCGGCGTGCGTGTATGACCAGATGTATGAACGTAAACGAGGCAAAAGGAGTATGTATGGATCGTAGCAGGTGGCGCTCTGTAGTTTCTGCCTACCCCCATGGGAAGAAGGCGTGAGTTTATGTATGTGTATGTTTTCATAGAAATTATTCTACTAGACTGAGTCGCGACTAGAGCGAGCTAGTGCGTGACTAGAGTCGCGTCGCACCTGTTTGCAGAAGCCTTAAGGCAAGTCCTTTCATATGATGTTGTGTTTCATTCGTCAGTTTTTTTCCTGAATAAGGGCACAGAAAAAAAAACAGCTTATTCATAGAATTTAAATTGATACCACTTTCTAAAATATTACAGAAATGGCGACTAATGTTCTGAGATCACGACGTAGCCTTCCAGGGTAATTTGTAGCAGAGCCGGCCCAGTAATTATGTGATGGATATTATCATAATGTGATTACGAAGTCAATGGACCGGGATGACGTGGAAACGGATTGATGGTTGTGGTAAGTCATCTTCAAGGCAACGTATGAGGTCTAAAACCGGCTTATTTAAGCAGCGTAACACACTTAAAGTGGCAATGCCTTTCATTTTGACAATTCAATGAAATCCATTGCATCATTTACGTCGTCGAGCAGACGATTTTTCTCAAACAAATGAAGCAATGGCTTAGCAATTTCCTTCAAAATTATTCGGATTATTCGGTACTTTTAAAACCATGTGTCATTATTATTTCACTTCCGGCTTTACAAGTGAATCGTGGCCGAAGCAAATAATGCTGAAGGTGGAGTGCATCTTAAGTTTGAATGGTGATATAGCCACTGCTGCTAAGCATTGCTGTAAAATTATGCTATTTCCTCGATCATTATGTTTAAACCCGAAGTTAACTGTCGCAAATGAGTTTTCCAATCAAAACTACAATAAAAAGTGTCGTTATTACTAATTAATTCATTAGTATACTAAGCGAATGGATTCGTAATATAAGATTGTTGTTATTAGCAACATAACACTGCTTATTCATTGATTCTTATAACCCTCATCATGCTTTACTACAATATGACCTACAAGGTATTTCCTAGCTGCAATTTCAGGAAGAGAGTGCAATACGCTGCTGAAAGTATCGTAGCGCCACCTGTGTTCCTACTAATAAAATCATATTGCAACTGTAAGCCATGATCGTATTTATACAACCTACTCCATGATATAGATTTTATTACGTAGGAATAATATAGTATAAATTTAAACTATTGAGCTTTCATCTGTTTCATTTTGAAAGTCGTTTTGTTTCATCAAAGAAAATGCATTTAATTGCTGGGGAAAACAACATAATGACAGTCGCATTTCAATAATTATATGAGAACCTCATTTATGTAAAAAATTATATTAATCTATTATTCTAAGCATAGTGACATTCATATCATAGATACTAGAAACAAATATTAACATATTGTGCCCAGGACTAGGCTCCAACAAAAAATGTAATTCATTATGTGTTGGCACTTAGATGAATTACTATTTTTTTACTTAAACTTACGTAAAAAATCCTATCCTACTAATATTATAAATGTGAAAGTTTGTGAGGATGGATGGATGGATGGATGGATAGATGGATGGATGGATGGATGGATGTTTGATACTGTTTCACGCAAAAACTACTGAACGGACTTGGATGGAATTTGGAACACATAGTTTATAAACCTGGATTAACATGTAGGATACTTTTTATCCCGGTAGTGCGTTCCCGTGGGATAATTTCCAACCTCCACGCGGGCGAAGCCGCGGGCAAAAGCTAATTAATGTATTCTTTGAAGTATACATTTTTATAACAAACTCTCAAGCCATGTTAAAGAACTGAGCCTCAATAAATTTAAATCATTTATTAAATAGAAACTCTGTTAAAAACGTTTCAATAAAGTTAAAGATTACTTGGATGACAGAAAGGCTTGGGATTACTTAAGCTACCCCCAAGCATCAAACTCTTTTAAACTAAGTGTTTTAGAATTAATTAATATGTCATTTTTATTTGTATTGATTTATGTAATATAACTTCTGATATAATTTTTTGATGACATTTAAAGAAAAACTGACTGTGAATGTGAGTACCATGCAGGCTAGATTGAATACATGACTTTATAACTGTCTGAGGGTTTTGAGTATTTTGTATATGACCTACGCAAATGTCCTGCAGATCTGGTACCATCGTGTGACGGGTCGTTGAGCTCCCTAAAATAGGGTTGAGCTACACGATGACTGATGCATGCATGCCATCTGTTGGGACAGGTGCAATGGCTCTTTCTTGAAAAGGCCTTTCCAGACATGGTCCTGCATTGTTAGACTTACATAAAATCCTAATAATATAATGAGGAACTTTAAAAAAGACTATGACCTCTGAGTTTGTTTAGGCATTTCTTCTCAGGGATCAGTCAGCTAGGAAATGCCGGCGCTATCTAGTTTTTAAAATATGGACCAACAACATTATTTATTGACGAGGAAAAGTGTCTTAGAAGATCTACTTACAGAAATAAACATTTGTTTTTATTTCGTACACTTGAAACCGAAGACTATTCCTTTACAATGCAGCTGAACAGACTGTTCATCAAATATATCATAGTAACCAATCACCTCTCAGACAGACAAAGGATAGTTTCTCACAGTTTGACCCACTAACTGCACTCCGATTGTAATGGCATTTGAAGAACAATACTCATTGATCAATGAATAGTATAACTGGTACCTATTAACGACTCATTTGTTTCCACGTGTACTTATTATAAAGGTGTATGAGGATTCATTAAATTTTAACTGCAAAGTTAGGTATTTGATAAGACTACGTAGCGATAACAAAATTAATTTGTTGGGAATATCCGAAGCAGTAGGCAAAGCTATTTTGTACTCGTATATTAGGTACACCCATATTTCGCCAGTTATGTTTAAGTCCCAAATAATATGGGGCGAGTCTAGTGACTTTGATAGTCTGCTAGATATTAAGAAATTACTAAGGAAAAAAAAACAAAGTCTAACAGAATTTCGTCTTCCAAAAAAATACAAAACAGGAAGACGTTACTGCTCCTCATTGAATCAATTCCTGTCACGTGTTAGAAAACTTTCGTAAAGATAGATCAACTGGACATGTAAATAGCGAAGCATTCAACTAAATCTATTAAAGTGCACACAAGTTGGTGAGACCTAATTATCCGCTTAACTTCAACTGAATTCTTGCTGAACTTCTGCAGTTTTGTAACGCTAACCACGACATAACTCAGATTGGTCAGTGAACTGTGGGGTACCTATACGAGATAGTTTTACTAAATACTGTGGCATATGACGGACGTTAGATAACTGCTTAGTGGCTAGGAAATAAACTTAAGTAATAAATACTATGTGTCATAATTATTCACTTGACTTATTCACTTCTGTCACTGTGATTTCCTAAACATAGGCCTAGCAGTGACGGCCAAAATATGTGGCAATATTATTTAAATTGTCATATTTACAACGCTTGGCAGATGGAATAGTCAAGTGGTTGAAGTGTTTTGTAGAATGTTATTTACTAATTTTGCAGAGTTAGCAAAGTGGCATGTAGTGGCTATGGTTTCCAAAGGACTGAAGAAGAGACTCCTCCAATTAGATCAACCAAAGATCTAAATAAATTGACTGGGGGAGACACGTATGGAAGGTTGGGCCCGAACTGTTACAGTTTTCCCCATCTGGCATTGCGGAACAATTTGAGAGAAGCCTGGATTGATTGAGTATTGCTGCTGGTCTTCAAGGAAGTGGACCATGGTGGCTTAATACTGGGTATACTTTACAGATACACTGCGGTATCTGTTTACACATTTATCTTGTATAAGCGACTACATTAAATCGCTAGAATGGGTAGGCGACTGCAGTCTAATCTGCTCGTCGACCGCAGTCCTTATGGTGCCGCTGGGAGAACTCACTGCAGTGGTTCACGTTACAGTCAAGTGCTCACTATTAGGCATAAAAAGGAAATGAAAAGCTGAGGAATGATGCATGTGCGCAGCTTATGAAATAAAGCTTAGATTCGTCGTGTAAGGATACTTTAAAATTTGCTGCAGTTTAGTACGAAATTCCCCAAAAATTCAAAGCGAAGCAAAAATGAAAGTTTGCAATTCATTTATACTAAACGGTTTTTTACGCTTGACTATCAAGTTGAATTTCAGGCCATCATTGTATCATGAAGAGGTGGCCTGTTCCTTGCCAAGAACAGTTTGTAATTTTAGGGCTCTACCTTTGTCGTAGGTAGGATCTTTCTCGTTGATAAAACTAAGGAATATAAAAACGAAAAGTGAACGCTTCCGTTCATAATTATCCTGCTGTGGTTCCGTGTAATATATTAAATCAGGTTGCAGATCCATTCGCATTCAAGGCAGGCATGCAAGCAGAACGAGTATTTCCAATGAAAATCACGAAAGACTAATAAGAAAACTGGGACTAATTGCAGGCCCCTGCTTAGAATGCTATAGTTTTGTTCCATTAGAAGGTAGAAAAGCTCCGTATTTCCACAGTACTTCCTATTTGACTCACGATTCCAATTCTGCATGGCAATGTATCCAAAGTTGTTGAAGTATGTTAATTAGTATCGGGCTTTTTCATTAACTGAGGCTGATTCCGTCGGGCAATTTAAAAAAAAAAGTAATAAAGCACCTGGTTGGATAATCCTTATCTTTTTCCTTGCCTTTTTAAATAGAGAGTATTGTTTTAAGCATTCCTTTTGTAGGTAAAGATTTTAATTATTTCCACAAGACTAAGGGAGTCTTAAGATGACGCCTTGTGGCATATGGACAGACACGCGAAAATAAAATAGTTCTCTTTTTTTTTGTTCCAACGCTACTGTACCGTATGCACAGCGCGGCGCGGCATTTCCCGTACGCACACTCTCTCTATGTCAATACAGAGTGTCGTGACGTAACCTATGATAAATGGCGACCGTGATTGATGTCCATAAGTATCACTGATAATGTCGTGCCTACTGTGATAGCGGATTATAATGTTGTGAGCATTGGTTGTGAGAGAATTAGTAGAACTACCAGGGGTACCTAGGCTAATAATATAATATATAATTTATTCAGACAATTATTGATCAGTTTAAATTTGAATTTGCATTTATATTGTTAGTATGAACTTAAAAACTAATGTTAGTACCTAATAACTAAGAGAGACTTAGTCCTCTTAGTTCTTAGTTTCTTGTTAGTTAATAGTTTTATGAAATAAATAGACTGATTTGTTGAAAGAAAGCATTTACCACTTCTTGTTTTGAGTTTTATCTTTCCTAAATAACAATTGGCTTATCGGTTCACACTATATTTAACTAGGTACTTACTAACGAGTACCTACTTAGAGCATGTAACCAAAACCTAGATCAATCGTACCTTACAAATTAAATTGTACCCCAAAAAAGAAACCGAAACGCAATTACCTTTCGACAAACAAAATAAACAAATGAAACCCTTCTTCAAACATCTAGTCCGGTCCTTATAACCTTAGCTCAAAAAGAAAGAAAAAATAAACAAGAGAGCATCGCCGGGCTACAATTAATTCGGTCCCAAAGCAATTAAAGCTAAGCTAAATTGCCATATTTTTTAACTCACACATTTTTTGCGTCGACACTGAAATTTCCTCTCGCTTAATTTATGCTAATGTAGAGGCAAGAGGGCAGTGAGGGTCCGGAGGGACCGGGTTCCCGATAGACTCTAAAAATAGGACGGGTCATATAATAAAATATTTTGTTTTAAGTGTGATAGGGCCCATGCTTTTATGAGGGGTGTAAGTAAGGGCGATCTCTGTGGACCCTAGAAAAATGAGCACCTGCTCTTTCCCTCAAAAACTGGCAAAGAGTCTAATAGGAGGTTGAATAATAATATATTATTAAGTAACCAGCTTTCTAATAATAACAAAAAATGGCGAACACTAACCGGCATGGTGATTATGGCAGAACATGACCGATAATATTGTAGCCGTCGCCGGTTGAAGGCCGATCATAATGTGTAGGAGGCCTCTTGTCTTCCGATAACAACAAACCGTGACCACTAAGCATTCATAAGTCAAAATACTAGTTAGTTTTAAGGATCTTCTCTAACATTTTACTTTCTTTTAGGTATACGGAACCCAAGCCTGTTTGTTGTATTAAGCTCTACTCGACGTCGACGAAAAAATTTGAACTAAGTATAATTTAACTCGGTTTAACTACATTTAAAACTGTCTTCCCGACGAAACATCGTTGAGGATATCGCTTCCTTCGAATATATTTCACGTTGTATTCGTTTTCGAAGATACTATAATCTTGGGTTATTGTTAAAGAAAGTTTACAATGATATAGAATTAAAAGTTACTATATTGTTTCACTGGACTGGTGATGGAAGGATGCAAATGGATGGATGGTGATGCGATAGAGATCAAGGTTCACTTAACATGCTCTTATAATCAAAGGGAAAACTGAAATATCGTATTCTTTCAGTTAAGTTTACTATGGGGTTCGAATAGTGCTGGTTTTTGGATAACATCCGTTGCTAATTACCCCACCAACCGGTTGTTGATAAAAGCGCCTGCCATATAAATTTCCGCAACGAGCGTTACCACAGAATATTGATGTAATAATTAAGCAAGGCTGCAATAAGAGCGTGTAGTTTAAAGATTATGAAGTTCTTTTAAATAATTCTTTAAATAAAATGAACTTAAAAAAATATAATACGAACTTTAAACTTTGACTAAGTAAGTAAAACTGTGTTGCTTCGATATTTTTTATATTTATGTGTGGAGGCTTGTCATACTTAGTTAATCAATAATCAGGCAAATAAAGTGTATTTTGTTATTATAATGTTGTCAGACCTTTTTTTAAATGAAAAAACAAAATCAAACATTTCAACCCTATCTAAAAAAAAATTATGTGGGCCATCCAAACACTGACCGGTCTACGTTGGCCCTGATCTGAACCAGTTTCATGTAAATAATTATATTCAATTTTTTTTTTCTTTTCTCACATTTATGGTTTTAAGTACAAACAACAAAATAAACTGACGAAGTGTAGGTTTTAATAGTTGAAATATAAACATACGAGTGCATCGCGCATTTTAACAAAACCTTTTGTAAAAAATTCTTTAAAAAATATTCGATATGCGTCGCGAAAATTAAATCATGTTACAATATCACCCAGGGCAAAGGGCACAACTTTTGAGGTATTAATAAAAGACTGCCAATTATCTAAATTGGACCATTTGACGTTATGATAAGGTGTATATTGCAATATTTATGGAACCACGGTACTAATGTTGGCAGTTATGAATGGGTCATGTTATGACAGGTCAGCGATTTTGTTTACACAGGGCCAAACGGTTTTTTTTGTTGCATTGTAGACGGTGCTTCTGGAATACAGACCTGGATTGCCTTATTTTCTCCTGAAAGGCATAATTCTTTCATTTCAGCACATTTATGACATTGTACACCTTAGAATAAATTAGACAAGCGGTTCGGTTTGAATGAATTTCGGCTGAATTGTTTAATCGACTCTGACACGGACTCACTCTGTAGGGACGCTATGTTTTCCTGCTAATGTTAGACTATCTTGCTAAAAAGGAAATTCCTTCTTCAATCCATAAAATTCTTCAACTTTGTACCCGACAGACAAAGAAACTCAGCTATTTTCTTCGTTTGCAACACCACCATTTTTCTCCCCATATCGCTCCATTTTATCATTCACGCCACACTGGTAGCCTGCAATAGTGGAAGAAATAAATAACGAGAGATGCAGTGGCTTCTAAATTAGCTTTGTGCGAGATCTTGTTGTCAGCACTGGTTTGTTTTAAGGCTAGAATGTAATGACGCTGGGCTGGGTGGGAGCACTCTGGAATCAAGAAAAGCGTCATACTTTTCCAGTTGAAGATCGTCGTAACGTAGCTAATAATTGTTTTCATTGTTGCTCCCTTTTGATGGTGCAGCGTTTATTTCATTTAAGATGGAATGTAATTTTCTTGAAGATGTCTTGTATTCTTTCATTTGATCTGAGACGAGATTTATTCTTTGTTTGTCAATTCCAGGAAATATTAAACTTGAAGCATTGTGCAATATTCTGTGGTGCATTGAAGAAGACAATTGTCTTCTTCAATTTTATTTTGATTACTTTTAATTAAAAGCAATTATAGAAAAGAAATAACAACACATCCAACACACATCAAAATGACATGGAAAATTGTGTGATGTTAGCATTAACTTTCCTATTCATATAAATTAATAGAAGCAGCATCACACTCCTACAGTGGACGTGTGCAAAATCTAAGTCTGACTGCAGGACGTGTGGTGCTTGTTATTTTCCAAACAAACTTTTCAAGTGGCTTCGAATTGCTTTTACGTGTTCACCGAGCAATTTATCAAAGCCAGCATTACGCTTTCAGCCTTACCTGAATAGCCCCAAGAAGTGGTCCAAACGACGGGCTAGCTTTAGACGGGAGCTCAAAGGTCTTGGGCAATACTTGGCAATGGAGCCAAGAGCAATTTCTAGCCGATTGAATGGTCACATGAGAATCCGGGCTACGATCGGGATCACTTTAATTCTTTGCTGAACGTCGTTGCGTCGTTAGGAGCTGATCTTTATAGCCAATTGTGGACCCGGAAGAATTGTTGCAAGGTTTCTCCTGCAGTCGAAGACTGGTTTGTTTGTGTGATTCTAAAGTTGAAAGGCATTTTGTGATTTTTCCACGGACACAGAACTGCAATGGCTTCGATTTGCATACAGCATGTACATTTTAGTATATGTGTAAACGTTATTGCGCAATTCGAATGCAAGTGAGCTTCTTTTGATTCAGACCATTTAAGAAAAATAAACTCTTTTTTTGCCTCCTTCCGTCTCGTCCCTTTCCTCATCTCCCTACCTGAGATGTCTTAAGAAACCCTACACCTACACTATCACTTGCCATCTTACAGTAGCAATTAATAAAGGTGTAACCTTCAGTTCAGTTAATCCGGCCTTGTGGGTAACCTGTCACGTATAAACTATGGGCCGCCTACCTGTCACGAAGTGAGGATGGATAGGTGACTCGTACAATATTCACGTGGACTGTATGATTTAGTGGCGTGTCCCGGCTCAGGCCATTTCCTGTGTGAAAATAGTGGTGTAAAATTGTTGGGGAAAACTAAGGGTCGTCCCTAGTCACTTTAAAGTAGCGCCTGGTATATTTATTGGCAGGTAATTTTACATTAGCCTTAATTCTAAAACAAGAAGCCTAAATAAAACATTAAAATTTAAATGTTTTATTTTTATTTTATACGTTTTAAGTGCGTGACTATAAAAATACCTCATCCATTGCCTTTCATCAGGCGAGATCGAGGATGATCTCGATCTCGCCTGATGAAGGGCCATATAGGCGAGCAGGCAAAATAGAGGAAAAACAATGGTACTGCTTTTTAGTAGATACCAATGTTTTTACTCAGTAGAGCCAATTCGATTCTAACGACTAAATAGAGATAGATATCTAGGCTTGTCCTTTATCTCAGACCAAAACCCTGAGCGTAAACGAACATAATTTCTACCTAAGTACAGATATACATAAACCCTTATGTATATAGACATAAGACCCACAAACACAGTAACTCAATCTAAAACCGCTCAATCGCCGCGATCCGTTCCAAATGTGTACAAATACAAACAGTTGGGAACAAATTCTTGGCGACAATCTGTTTGTAGACAGGCGTAGGTACGTGTAGGTAGCAACATTTAGCTACTGCCGTGTTCGGCTACTTTCACACCCCGCGTTCTAGGTGGGGCTGGGGGAAAAGCGATTATGAACAGGAATTATATGTTTAAATGTACCGATCATTACATCATCCAACTAGTCATCAATCCGGCAACAGTCCAACAAGCAAGAAGTCATAACTGCGAAACTATATTGAAGTCGTTGGCGATTTTGTGGACTTGGTTATTAACTGTTATTTAGGTAAAAATATCCTCAACAACAACTGCTTTTTGTTTCATATTAATATACATAGCTACAAAATAACGACTGCCTGGTGTTTTCTTTGGGGATCTACTGCTACAAGGATCTTTTGGCGTTCGAAGGACGTTGACACTGGGGGCGCTGTTGGTAAACATTTGTGCAATTCAGTATGTAAAGATAAATGTCCTACGTAGATTCAAAAACCATTTCGAGCTTTTAGGTTTCCCAACCTTATTTTTCTATTTCTAGCGCTTAAAAGTATAATATGGAGGTAATTTGAACATAAACACGTGAAACCACTTGACTTTTATTTCACCTCCAAATGACGTCAAACGTAAGAAGTTTGAGAATTTTTCGGTGCATCCCATGATAAAAAAATCTATTAATAATAATATAGGTAATGTCAACTTCAGGGATGAAATCGTTTTAAATCTAACGTTGAAAATTAATTCACACAAATATCTAAATCCCGAAGCCTGAATGCTCGTTTATTAATATAACGATAGCTTAGAGAAAATCTATTCACTATAAAAAAGATAATCATTATAAAATCATTCCAATTGTTTTGTAACTACTTATGGCGTTGAAAACTTGCAAATATATCTGCTACGTCGTATTGATTGGTTTGATAAAATTTAGAAAGAAATATTTTACAGTCGTGCACTTTATGGTAGATAGTAAATACCTAGATAGGTAGGTACTATCCATCTTCACTCGACAAGACTAATAAACTCGCATTCCTAACGACTAGTAAGGACAGATTAGTAACTATAAACGATTAACTGTAGTCGAGTTACTTATTTCAAAATTGATCATAATTTAAAAAAATAAGTTACCATAACTTGACTCAAAGTAATTTTCGAGTTAATCAAGCCATGGAGTAAAATCCTCCCCTGTAAATTTGACTACCCTTTTTCACCCCGTTAGGTTGAAAAAGTGTACCCCCGTTAGGGATAGATCTTCGAAAAATAATATTTTTGGTCTTAAGTATAAATACTGAGTTTCGAGTTAATCGGACCACGCGTTAAAATTCTTCCATACAAACTTTGACACCCCCGATCCCCCTTTAGGGGATAGTCGAGAAAAACTCAAAATGACAAACTTTATAATTTACTTATATGACGGAGAAGGTACGTCTCTCTCGTTATTATCAGCCATATTTTAACTACTGTGGGCGTATTACGGGTAATGTTGGTTATTGCGCAATAGAAAAACCGTTTGCAGTTCAAATCAAATTATAATGTACGATCAAATTAATCACACTAGCGAATCACACACTGTAGGTACACGACACAACTATACGGAACGCGCGACAGTTTCTAAACGTGTTCACTGCTTAACAGCCAACAACAAACTCTGTTTTACTCCGGTCAAGCGTTAGCGTTATAGATTATATTATATAGTTATAGATTATAGACTCTGTCCAGCGCCACGTGGTGGCGCTGGACAGAGTCCGTAAAAGAGATTTGTTAAAGTCAAACTATTGATTTAACGTATTTCCGACATACAATATGTATACGTGCCAAGTTTCAAATTTAATGACTCAAAGAATATGATTTTTCATACAAAAAAATACTTCCTTTTCACTCCCTTAAAAACCTAATTTAAGAAAACACCTTCTCTGTGCTCCCCTACATTATTAAATGAAGCCGTGTGCAATATTTCACGTTCCTAGTCCCATTAGTAGTACATATCAACGCACAGCAGAGCTGTGCGTTGATATGTCAGTCAGTTTCTCATTTTACACAGGTTGGTCCAAATAGTTAAGTCATAAAAAAAATGTATTCCTCATGTCCAGGGGTATCCCAAAATACCCCTGAATGTTCCGCGATTCTTGATAGATTTCGAGTTTTAAAAAACGTTCAAAAGCTTTCAAGAGCTTTCAAAAAATGCTATATTTATTTTTACACGGCTTTTGTTTTTGCAATTATCATTTTTATGGAATATTCTTTCAGACATACACTTATCATCTGCCTTAAATTCAAGATAGGATAGGATCCTACAAATAGTTTTATCTAAAAGGAGGAATTTACGCTCTAGTGATACACAGTCGAAAAACCGTTTATGTTATTATGAGTTACCTGTGACGGGCGTTGTCGGTTTAAGATATTTTTAAGAGTTTATTAAGATAATTTGATGTATAACATTCCTCTCAATCCTTCTTTTCAATCCAAATTTCGTATCTTGAATTAATCATAGGAAGATGATTATTTTATGTCTGAAAGAATATTCCATAATAATGAAAATTGCAACAAAAACAAAAATGTGAAAAAGCCTTCTAAAAATAAAGATAGAATGTGTTGAAAGCGGTACTCCATACATTTTCAAGAAAAAAAAATATACTTTAAAACTATCAAAAATCGCGGAACATACATGAGGTATTTTAGGATACCCCTGCAGGCTTAGCATGAGCAAGGTATGGTCGACCGAAGAGTAGACAAAAATGACGTTCCGTGTAGATAGTACAACGGCAGTAAAGTAGAAAGAGTCAACTGCAGTTTTTACTCTGAATGAATCTATTGGTGTATCGACGTAGTTTATGCTAGCAAATGTTTTGGAATCACTGACTCCTAAGTCACAGGCAACCTACCTTTTTTTTTTTTTTGTCGCTGAGAAATGCTTTATGCATTCCCGCTCGTGAGGGGACGAGACGGGATATGTGGGACTCCTGTCGGAATGACAGTATACCCACTAAAACTCAGCGGTGTTCCCACATCGCCGTGATGGGAGGGCCATGGGAATCCGGTTCAGCCTTTGCATCCACAACCCTCCCGGCGCGTGCCCACCTAGCTAGTGGGCCCCGCTTGCCCCCCAAGTTGGGGGGCTACGGGAATGGCCGGGAACACCTGGCCATTCCCGTCCGACACTGGTGGAGGCCTGAGCAATACAGACAAGGGCGCCCCCGCACCCGTTGCCTGCTGGTCTCCACCTGGGAGGAGCCGGAGATATAGGCAACCTACCTTTTTTTTTTTTTTTTTGTCGCTGAGAAATGCTTTATGCATTCCCGCTCGTGGGGGGACGAGACGGGATATGTGGGACTCCTGTCGGAATGACAGTATACCCACTAAAACTCAGCGGTGTTCCCACATCGCCGTGATGGGAGGGCCATGGGAATCCGGCTCAGCCTTTGCATCCACAACCCTCCCGGCGCGTGCCCACCTAGCTGGCGGGCCCCGCATGCCCCCCAGCTTGGGGGGCTACGGGAATGGCCGGGAACACCTGGCCATTCCCGTCCGACACTGGTGGAGGCCTGTGCAATACAGGCAAGGGCGCCCCCGCACCCGCTGCCTGCTGGCCTCCACCTGGGAGGAGTCGGAGATGACTATCATACTGACGTCTTCTTCGACCCCTCCTCCGCCTTCGGAGCGACGCCGCGTGAGGATCATCCTCCCGCGCGCGCTCCGCCGCCTCCTTCTGGGACATGACATGTTCGCAGAAGGAGGCGACTGCCGCCCAGGACCTCTCATCCTGCAGCATGGCGTTAACCAAGCCGGGAAGCGAGAGGTCCGGTCCGATCACCGCGATGAGACTGCGGCGCGTCTCGGACCACGACGGGCACACCTCGAGGGTGTGCTGCGCCGAGTCCTCCACCGCGCCACAGTCGTGGCACGACGGCGGCTCCTCCCGTCCTATTCGGTGCAGGTACGATCCGAAGCAACCGTGTCCGGACAGCACCTGCACCAGACGGAACGAGAGGAACCCATGCGACCGCTCGAGCCAGTCTCGCAGCACTGGCCCAATCGCGTCAAGGGTTCGGCGGCCAAAGGCTGCGGTGGCAAGTTCCCCCGTCCAATGGAGGACGATGGCATCCCTCGCCTCCCGCCGGACGGCCTCCCGCTCTTCCGGGGCTGGGCGTTCTCCTTCCGCCCTCCGCCCCGCCGTCCATTCATAAACTCTGGCGAGCACCCACGCCTCGAGTTCCCAAGGAGGGGTGCCGGCCAGAGCACATGCTGCCGCGAAGCCCACTGTGCGGTAGGCCCGCGCCGCCCGCTGGGCTATGGCCCTTTGGGGCGCCCGCAAGGCGGCGGCGTTCTCCCTCCTTTGGAGGGAGTCCTCCCAGATAGGAGCCCCGTAAAGGGCCATACTCCTCAAGATACCGGCGTAAAGTTGCCGGCATCGCGCGCTGGGCCTCCCCAAGTTGGGAAGCAGCCAGGAGAGGGCGCCTGCGGTCTTCAGCAGACGCGACGACAACCCGCTAAAGTGCGGGCCGAAGCGCCACCTGCTGTCGAGTACAAGGCCCAGATATTTCATCTGGGCCTTCACCTCAATTCTGACGCCCTCCACGAAGATGTGGGCATCAGGTGGGGGGCGCCGCCGAGGCCTGTGGAAGAACACGGCCTCGGTCTTGTGCAGCACCACCGTTAAACCTAGGCGGCGGATCCTCCCCGCGACCAAGGATCCACCCGCCGAGGCCAGATTGGCCGCCTCCCTAAAACTCCCCCCCCCGAGCGGTGAGGAGAGTGTCATCCGCATAGCAGATGACACTCGTGCCCCGAAGGAGAGTTCCCCGCAAGAGCCAATCATAGGCGATGTTCCAGAGGACAGGTCCTATGACTGACCCCTGCGGAACGCCGGCCTCGACGGCGTACCGCCGGACTTGGCCAGCCCTATTGACGAGGATGATCGTCCGATCCTCCAGGTAGCTGGCCAGCAGATGACGCATGTATCGAGGCACTCCGTGGAATCGGAGCGCCTCTAGGATGGTGGAGTGGGGAACGGAGTTGAAGGCATTGGCTATATCGAATGACACAGCCAACAATCCGTCCCCCGCCTCCATCGCTCCCTTCACCTGGCCCTTGAGGCGGGCGAGCGCGTCCACCGTGGAGCGCTCAGCCCGAAAACCGAACTGAGCGTCCGACAAATCCGGCCCGATACGCCGCAGATGGCTGTTTAGGCGGCCAGCGATTATCCCCTCGAACATTTTTCCGACCTCATCGAGCAGAACGATGGGCCGGTATGCCGAGGGGGAGTCCGCTGGGCGGCCCTCCTTGCGAAGAAGGCACAACTGCCCCTCCTTCCACGGTTTCGGGAACCTCCCACACGCGAGACATGCGCTGAAGAGGTCCCGAAACCTCTCCTCCATTTGAGTGGCAGCGATCGCCACCACTCTTGCCGGAACACCGTCGGGGCCCGGAGCCGTCTTCTTGGCGCGGATGTGGACAATCGCCGCGCGGAGTTCCGACTCCGCGACAGGGGGGGCCTCCTCTTCTTCCTCAGCTGGCGGAGCTATCCCCAGTGGTGCGCCCATCACTGGTGGGGTGAAGTTGTCCCTGCATGGGAACAGGGACTGAACCACACCATCCAGGAATGGGGGCTCCAGGGTCTCGGCCACAGGGGGACCAAAGGGGCGCAATTTGTTGCGCGCCGCCTTATAAGGTCTCCCATAGGGGTCGCTGTCGAGACCCTCCAGCATCTCCGCTCTCGCCGAGTCTCTGGCGGCGGCGATAGCCCGATCGAGGACCATTTTTGCCTCCATATACACCTCATAGAGGTGGTCCTCGTCGGCGTGGTCTCGTCGACGCCGCCGCCGGCTTCGCGTGTAGGCCCTCCTTGCCTCCACACACGCTGCTCGGAGCCCCGCCAGCTCCACCGACCACCAGTACACGGCGCGCCTGGGTAGTGGTCGGCGAGACCGAGGCATGCTAGAGTTGCATACCTCGGTCAGAGACCCCCTCGGGCGCCCCGCCACGGTATCCACATCCAGGCCAGCGGAAGGCGGCGAAAACCAGTCCTGGATGAACGCCGCCTCCCCCGCTGCCTCCCTGTCCAGGCGGGGGAGAGCCCACCGCGGGAACGGCGATCGCCCCGACAGGGGCCGCGTCTCTCCGGGGCCACCGGTGGAGATGTCGAACCGTACGTAGCGATGGTCCGACATAGTCTCCACCAGGTCCACCCGCCAGTTCAACACGCGCGCGGCCAACGCAGGGGTGGCGAAAGTGACGTCCACTATTGAGCCACCCTGCCGCCGCACGCATGTCTGGACGCTTCCTCTATTCAAGAGGGAGAGTCCAGAGGAGGCTGCCCACATCTCCACTGTCCGCCCGCGAGCGTCGGTGGCCGGGCTACCCCAGTTCACCGACTTGGCATTCAGGTCTCCCAGTACGGAGACCTGACGCGGCGCCGCCCTGCCGACCACGGCGGCCAGGACTCCGAGATAGTTCTCGAAGTCCTGAAGAGGGCGGTTTGGGGAGAAATAGACGCCCACAAGGGCTAATTCTCCCCACGCGGCAGCCACGTATCCCGTTCCCTTCTCTAATAGTGAGAGGGGAGGGGAGTCTGTGGAAGACCGCGCCGCTAGTGCCACCAAGCCGTCCTCGTCACCCAGCCAGCTGCCGGGGATTGAGTAGGGCTCGGCGACCACCGCTACGTTCACCAACCACTCGGCCATGACCTGCACCACCAGGTCCTGGGCTGCCCTGCAGTGGTTGGCGTTCGCCTGGAGGATGTGGTAGTTGGAAACCATTATTCCAACATCCCACATCCCTCCTCGTCTACCGCCGCTGGAGCTACAGCGGCGACGACGGCGGTGGTGGTAGCAGCAGGGCGAACCTGCGCCGGCGCTATGCCCTTCCTCGCGGGCGGCTTGCAGCTCCTGCCCGTCATCCTGTGGTCCGCGGGGCGGCCACTGGCAGCACACGCCGCGCAGCGTAGCGTGGCAGCGCGGCAAGCGGCACTCTTGTGTCCCTCCTGCCCGCACCGGAAGCAAGACTCTCCCCAGTCGGACTTGGAGGGACACGTGGCTCAGGTGTGGCCGAACGCGAAGCACTTGAAGCAGCGCATAGGCTGGTCTTCAAGTGGCCGGACCACAGCTGAGCTGAGCCCCACAAGCAGCCGTCCTTTGGTCGCAGTAAGGACGGCCCCGGCCGCAGCGACTGGGCACTCGACGCGGATGGTGCCCATGCCGCGGCGCCCGAGCCTGATAGCTCCACCCTTTACTGCGCCAGCGTCGCAGCCTCCGGCCGTCGCAACAGCCGCCACCACGTCCTCTTTGGTGACCGAATCGTCCAGATCGGCCACCTCCAAGGCTGCGGTCTTTACAGGCCTGACGACCGTTGCCGCATCCGCGATGACCTCCTGCAGCATTCCCGCGAAGAGGTCCGCGTTTGCGCCGCGCTGCTCCCCCGAAAACTCGAAATTAAATATTTGTTAAAGGACATTGATCTAAAAGTACGTAACTTCTCTCGATTAGATTATTGTATTATATTTATTGGTGAAGACGACTTTACAAAAACGCATAATTATATTGAGTTTGTTACTTATATTAGAGATAAACTATTACCACTTAATCATACTAACTTCATAATATGTCTGCCAACTTTTAAATTTATGGACAATACAAATATAATGTTTAACAGCAGAGTTGATACTTTCAATAATCTAATTTACATGGATGTTGAGACTTACAATTATGCATTTATACTAGATTCAAATCTTAATCTTCCATACACGTGGGATACGTATAACCAACGGCATGCACACCTGAATAACAAAGGCTTTATGAAAGTTCTGTCAGACTTGCATGATTTAATCTTAGACCTAGATATTGTAAATACCAAAGACCATATACACTCACAGGTTGGTTGCTCTCAAGAAGATAAAACTGAACCCCTTACACTAACAAAAACAATAGACAATCAGTTTTTTCTATAACTACCACCTTACCATTCTCCATCAGAACATAGCAGGGCTTATGAATAAATCAGACTTGTTAGTAGTTAAACTAGACGAGCTTTCTAGTGAAGGAACAAAGGTAGATATCATCTGTATAACAGAGCATTTTATAGAGACGGGCTATGAATGTATGTTGCGTATACCTAATTTCTGCCCAGCTGCCTTTTTTACCAGAAGTGTCAAACGTGGAGGAACTTGCATTTTTGTAAGAGCAGGGCTGCAATTTAGAGAATTGACAGATATTGCAAAACAGTCGGTCTCAGGTGTTTTCGAATGTTGCGGTATCGAACTGACATCTTATAATATTATTGTAATATGCATTTACAGGATTCCAAAATATAATTATAATGTATTTTATGAAAAACTGGACAATATATTGAGAAGACTTTGCGTATCTACAAATAAAAAAAATATATTAACCGGAGACTTTAATATTGATGTGTTAAAGAGAAATAAAATCACAATAGAATTTGAAAACTTTCTCTTGCAATATAATCTCAAATTAGAACTTGATAAACCAACCAGATTGGCTAGTAACTCTTGCTTAGATAATTTTGCACATTCTTACCGTAAAGGTTGTAAAGCTAAGATAATAGATTTACTTCTATCTGATCATACATCACAACTACTGCAAGTTCCCATTAAAAAAACCTGTATGATTAAATATTGGAAAACAATTAAACAGGAAATATCAGTAGATAACTTAATGAAATTTAAAAATCATCTAAAAAACCTAACTTTTCGACGACTATACGAAGCTAAAGACGCAAATGAATCCTACGAAAATTTTATAGATGACTTTATATTGCTATACAAATTGTGTTTCCCAGAAAAAATAGTAACCATTTATACTTGTAAAAAAACCAAATGGATTTCGAACGGGATAAAAATATGTAGCAGAAAACAGAGGCAGCTACTTTGGACATATAGGCATAATCCGAACACAAAAAATAGACTTGCTTTTAAAAAATATTCCAAGCTTTATAGAAGAATAGTAAATCTAACCCAGAAGGCCCAAAACAACCACTTCATAAAGACGTCTCAAAATAAATCAAAAGCTGCTTGGCAAGTTATTAACAAATCCAAAGTATGTCTGCCGCAAGAACCAATATTGACCATACAAAATGATAAATCAACTCTTACACATCCCCTTGACATTGCGAATGAGTTCAATAAATATTTTATAGAGATTATAGAAAATAATTCAAAAACAAACCTTAATAATACCCCGTTAACAAATTCGTGTAGAAATGTTATTGAAAACTCAACTTCGCAGTCTCTATTTATGCTACCAGTTTCAGACACTGACATTATAAAAGTGATAAGTAGCTTAAAAAATACTAGTACAGTAGGATACGACGGTATTTCAACTAGAGTAATAAAAGATGTTAAGGAGGTCATAGCGACACCGTTATCGCACATAATTAATCTTTGCATTTCTGATGGTATATTCCCTACTAGTCTCAAGAAGGCAATTATTAAACCCATTTACAAAAATAATGACAAGACTGATATAAAAAATTACAGGCCTATTGCAAAAATACCAGTCATTGCAAAAGTTATTGAAAAAATAATATATAATTCCATTTACACGTATTTCGAGAAGTTTCAGTTATTTTGCAATGAACAAAAAGGATTTAGGAAAAATACTAATATTAATATGGCACTATTTGACCTGCTGTCAAGTATAATGACATCTGTGGATAAAAAAAATCCTGTGTGCTCGATCTTCACGGATATGTCAAAAGCTTTTGACTTCGTAGATCATCAGATCTTGCTACAAAAGTTACACGGGTACGGCATTCGGGGAAACATTCATAAACTCCTAGAATCATACCTAAGTGATAGGACACAGTGTACTGAGATTTCCAGAATTTGTCCTATAAGCAAATTAGAAAATACATATGTCTCTGAAGCGAGATCCGTGAGGTATGGTGTGCCTCAGGGCACTGTACTCGGGCCCCTACTTTTCTTGATATATATCAATGATCTCCCAAGAAATTTGAGAAACAAAATTGTACTTTTTGCAGATGACAGTACAGCTATCATAGAATGCACTGATCCAAACGAATATCGAAATGAGATCAATAACTTGCTAAATAACATCATTAATTGGCTAAATAATAATAATCTTGTGATCAATTTGAGTAAGACTAAAATTGTACAGTTTCATCAACGACGTGAGAATCCACCCCTTAATATTACCTACGATGAGTGTAAAATAGAAGAAGTTACGAGTGCAAAATTCTTAGGCATAACTGTAGACCATAAGTTGACTTGGAAACCTCACCTGGAAGTGGTTTGTAAACGACTGAGTAAATCTGCGTATCTATTGTTTCAATTATCTAAGAGAGTTAATTCTGAAACACTGTTAACAGCCTATCATGGACTTGTAGCCTCTAATCTCCGTTATGGTGTTGTTTTCTGGGGGCAATCAACTAATAGGGAACTGGTATTCAGGATGCAAAGAAGGTGTGTAAGATCCATGTGTAATTTAAAGTCAACAGATAGTTGCGTTCCCTACTTTAAGAAATTAAAAATATTAACATTACCAGCTATATATATATTAGAAACTGCATTATTTATAAAATCAAATCCACATTTATTTACAAAATTTTCAACAGTTAAGAAGACCCCTATTCGGAGTCAATATGAAAATCAACTATGTACGTTGAAATGCAATACTGCGTTAATGAAAAAGAGCTTCTTTGGTGTTGCACCAAAAATTTTTAATAAAATACCTGATGCTATAAAATGTATGCCATTAAAGAAATTCAAAAAGTGTCTTCACAAGTTATTAGTTGAGAAATGTTATTATACCCTCGATGACTATTTTAATGATAATACTATTTGATTAAATTCTGTAATTTTATAAATTTATATTATTAATGTTGACTTGGATGACTATTTTAATTTTGGATGACTATTTGATTAAATTCTGTAATTTTATTAATTCATATTATTAATGTAACGAACGAATAATTTAAAATTTTGTTAACTTTGACGAACCTGACTTTAATATTTGTATGTCAACAATGACAAAGCATAGTGCAACACTTATCTATTTAAGACCTTGACATGTATGATTAATGTATATATGTTCTTCACCTATGTTTAACAAATAAATAATTCTGATTCTGATTCTGATTCTGAAAATTCGAGCCCCAGCCAGGGTACGGCGGCACGTGATGTTGCCGATCCCCAGCCGGGAGGGATCCGCGTTGGTACGAGCCCGTCTTAGGACGGACTCGTACGTCTCGCCCCTCTCCACGGCCTCCGGGGTGATGGTCACCACGACCGCCGCGGTTTTGGGAGGAACCAGCTTCTTCCCGCCGGCTAGACCCTTTTTCGCCGCTGGGGCAGTTGCACTGGGGTTGGGGTTCGACCTTTGCCCTTTTCCCCCCCTGACCACTTTCGTCCACGGCTGGTTGGACGGGGTGGTGGAGGGAAGAAGGGCGTCCTCTTCCTGTGAGTTCCGGGGGGCCGCTGGAGCGGCAGACGACTCAGATGCTCCCTCCGCGCTAGTGGTTGGCGTTTGAGGGGGCACAGTGGTCCTCTTGCCCTTACCTTTGCCCTTGGAGGGCTTCTGGGCCCGGGGCTGCTCGGCCAATGCCGGTCCTCCCAGAGGCGCAGGTTCCGGCTCCGTCGGCAGTGGACTCTTATCCGCCGCTAGCGGCGGGCGGAGCCGCTTCTCTGGCAAGAGACGGTCTTCGATGCCCGCGAAGCAGCCTCTGATGAAGGCCCTCTCCTCCATGACAACCCCACGGATTACCGCCTCAAGGCTGGCATGGGAAGAGGAGCCCTCCACCGCCGTACCCGGGGCAGATTGGGCAGGCTGGGCCCTGACCTCGGCCAGCTTCTGGTGTAGTTGGCTGACCTCCGCCCGCAGACGATCTACCTTCGCCTGCAGCTGCCGCGTCTCGTCCGTGGCCTTCCGCTTCACCAGCTCTATCACGATGCCGTGCATGCTTGCGGCCCGCCATTTGAGGGCTTTCTGGAAGGTCCCCTTCAAATTGGAGGACTTTGAGGCGACCTCCAGAACCTCCTCCTTGTCCTCCTGCGCCATGCGCTCCAATTCCGCCAGGGAGTGGTCAGCATAAAGCACGTTAGACGCACCATAGCCAGCCCTCGACCTGGCGGCTTGCGCCTGCCGCTCCTTTGCGGCGACCCTCTCCTCCAGGTCTTCCTGGAGTTGCGCCCTTTTAGCCAGGTTTAGCTGGCGCTCGGCGTCCACCAAGCCCACATCGTGGGCAAGAGCCGAAGCAGAAGTCGAAGCCTTTTTAGACTTCGACTTCTTCTTCGACCTACTCGAAACCGACTCCGAGGAGCCCCCGGACCCGAGCCTCAGATCGGCCCTCTTCCGCTTGGGGCGTTCGTTTTCGGCCGCCGACGTGTCCATATTGGACTCGTCGGCGTCCGACAACTCGTCCGACCTGCTGAAGAAGCTGACCGCAGATGGTGCGCAGTCCGCTTCCGACGCCAAAGCGCCGCCGGCGTGGCCCTGAGAAGGGCCGTTGGTTTGGCCCTGAGAAGGGCCTTTGGGTTGGCCCTGAGAAGGGCCGTTGGGTTGGCCCTGAGAAGGGCCGTTGGGTTGGCCCTGAAAAGGGCCGTTGGGTTGGCCCTGAGAAGGGCCTTTGGTTTGACCCTGAGAAGGGCCGTTTGAATCACCCTCGGAGGAGCGATTAGCATTAAAACAAAGACGCCCGGAGGCGTCACGGCTTCGCTTCTTCGGCATATTCATAGACGACCTCGTTTTTGTCTGCGAATCACAGCGCACTTTAGCCGCCGGTCTGCCACTCCGTTACGGTGGTCAGACACGGCGTTGCCCGGGGAAAACTACGTGGAAGTATGCGCTGTGGGGGATCCCCCACAGGCAACCTACCTTTTTTTTTTTTTTTTTTTTTTCGCTGAGAAATGCTTTATGCATTCCCGCTCGTGGGGGGACGAGACGGGATATGTGGGACTCCTGTCGGAATGACAGTATACCCACTAAAACTCAGCGGTGTTCCCACATCGCCGTGATGGGAGGGCCATGGGAATCCGGCTCAGCCTTTGCATCCACAACCCTCCCGGCGCGTGCCCACCTAGCTGGCGGGCCCCGCATGCCCCCCAGCTTGGGGGGCTACGGGAATGGCCGGGAACACCTGGCCATTCCCGTCCGACACTGGTGGAGGCCTGTGCAATACAGGCACTACCTAGCCTAACCTAACCTAACCTAGTTTGGGAGCCAGGAGATTAATTAATCTCACATCTCTGTATCAAATAATTGTTCAATTGTTTTTTGTCACCAAGTTACAGATAAATCAATTATTATTATTATCACGAAATTCATTCTTTTACATAAGTCGACTCAGAGTTCTTTGTTTTGTCATGGGATTATTTTTTTCTGTTTCATTCTCAATTTTTGCTGATCACGTGTATAAAGACAACTACAAAAATCTTTCTCAAAGTGTCTAAGTACCGTATTTTGGAATAAAAAAATATTACAGTAATATTGGCCGTAACCATTTCCTTGGTTATGTTTCCTATTAACTAAATGATGTAAAATAGGAGTATCTATAGCTTTGTTATTAATTACTTATCACAGTTTTGCGTTCAAAACGCTCACCTGTAAAATTATGATTTTGTAGATAACCGTATATACTTTGTGACCGACAAGTAGAAAGTTTTCTACTGTCTTTAGCATGGCGATTACAAAATCAAATTGTAGTCACTACCTTAGAAAAATGTCACTTGTCAGTGTGATTTGACAGTTTGAGATTAAAAACTTTCTTCTGAAATAGTCTACATAAAAAAGGACCTAGACAAAGATCGTTGGAAACGAGAGACAAAATGACAGATTGCAGAAGGATATCTACGGTGCGATGTAAAAAATGGAGAATTGAAATGTCACTCACACACATCGATTCTTCGTAGAAATAGAAAGCCTCATGCTAAGCCTACTGGATATGAGGATTTTTTTAATGACATTACTTTTTGAACCAGCCTGTGTAATAAAAAAAATATAAGAACATAGAAGATGAATGACTCCTTGGAAAAACAAATTAGGTATTGAAATTAGTTGCTTACAATAATTTTAATCTATAAATTAAAAACCGAATACCGAATTGGTTTGGTTATCCGAATTTATTCATTCGAAATCGATTTTGAATTGAAAAGATTCGAAACCTTCAATCTCATACAATTAAAAAGAAGATGGCGGCATTAGTTCCGATTTTGGCGCGCCAACGTATAATACGTTGTCGCTCGTCATTTCAATACTTTTCAATTTGTCGCGCGCAAAAGTCTGCTTTTGCGCATAATTGGAACTAAAATTATAGACATTTTTAATCAAATCTTTGAAAGTAAACCTCTCCTCTCATCAGCTCGCTATCTTCGAAGCCACGAAACTATCACGGTGTATTGCACCACACCGCGTATTAACATCTGTGAACTGTGCGCCGCTCTAACGTTTTGCATTCAATACGTAACGTAGCACCGAATATAACAGTAACTTTCGGAGCCTCGCCGAATATTGCAGCATTTTAGTTCGTGTCAATAAAATCTACACCAATTTTGTTTGTAACTAGACTGGCAACCGTGTTGGGTTTAAAGTGCATAGCATTTTTAGAGCGAAGCGTGTTTGCGTTGTTGTTCACAAGTATGGTATTCCTGTGTACCATTTTGCTGGTGCTAGGAATATAGTAACGACAGAAATCGGACGGCTATAAACTAGTAATCTCAGGAGAGATGACGGGGCAGGGTCACTTTAAAATGCAAATAGATAAATGATAAATGATTTTATTTCTGTAAGTAGGTTTGTACAAACACTTTTACACGTCAATCATATTTTTAAACTAGATGAGGTCGGCGTTTCCTATCTGACTACTCTGAGAAGAAAGGCCGAAACAAACTCAGAGGTCACAGTCTCTTTTAAAGTCCAGACATAATCTTGGTCAGATCATGTGAAGACCATGTAGATTGGTATCTGAAATGGTCTTCTGAGGAAAGAACCACACAGATTGAGTGGACCTGTCCAGTCAGTGCACGCATTTGTCAGTAATCGTGCAGCTCAACTCAGGAAGTCAGGGCTTAAGGAGCTCAACGATTCGACGAACAATACCAAAGAAAGGACATACACAAGGGGTAGGCCACATAAATTACTCAATCTACCAGATCAAGAATATAACTGAAACAATGACCCACATAGTCCTCATATTCTCACTAATGAAAATAATATAATACTTTTTACAGTAAATATTCATGTCTAAAATAGCTAGCAAATTAAAATCAACATTCACCGTGTAAATTTATTGGAGCAGCTCAATCCCAAGCGATAGAGACGATGATCTGTTCGTCGCAAGAGGATATTAATAAAATTATAGTTCCTATAAACATGCAATTTACATAAAATATATTTTTTAAACTATAAACCTATTTTTATTCTCAAAATAATGCAAGCCTCCACATACATAAAAAACGAGCAAGACCATCATACATTTCCACTGAATTTCAGCAAATAAAAGGACGACAATCAAAACAAAATTCACATTTCATAACAGAAATTCCGTCCTAATTCAAACTTTCACTAGAACCCTATTACACGACACCCATTAGCCCGACATACTTCACATAACGCTCATAATATAACATTGAACGTCCATATACGTCCACGAATCTTACATGCGCTTTCTGCCAGATATTTTTTAATTAAAATTTCATATTCTGTCATGCGGGGGCTAAAAGGGTTGAGGCGGTAGGTTAGGGGTACGGAGTGGTTAGTTAATGAAGTGTTAGTTTATCATGGCTTGGTCGGCTTGCTGCTATGAAAATAGGTACTGCAATAGTAACCACGCTTAATTTACAAATATTTTTGATTGTACCAAATTTTGATACGTAAAAAAAGTCTGCCTAAAATTTCACCAACTTCTACTAAAATGTTTTTCGCATTGTAGACGCATTTCCAAAAAAGGATTTTCTGGTCCGTGTTTTCTTTTAGAACATCTTTTTATCGTCCATGACTGTCATCACCGACAAACAAAATACATGGAATCGTAAACTATTTCAGCAATAATGTACTCAGTATTTTTGCAATTTGCTCGGAGGTTATCATTTCATTTTCTCACACTTCCATGGTTAGCAAGTAAGGTCCCCTTGATGAATTGCCTCGGTCACTTTATTTAGTGGAATATAGGATGGGTGAGCCCCTTGTCTTACCTGGCTTACGTCAATGTTCTAACGTACTACTGTATGGTATACAGAGCGAAATTAATGTATGGAAATGGAGGCTTGCAGGATACGGGAATTTAGGAATATAGTGTAGTAATTTGGAAGTAGGTAGGTTGTCTATGATCTATCTACACACATCAAAAGTTTCTAAGGATCAAGGTATTTAAAAATATATTTTATTGTTGTATTGAAATTAAATAAAAATGTTTATTTAGATTGATTTAATTATTTTTTTTAATTTCTTTGACACAGACACTTATTTATCCAATTTTTCTACGATTTTTCTATTGCGCAATAACCAACACTTCCCATAGTACGCCAACAGTAGTTAAAATATGGCTGATAATAACGAAGGAGACGTACCTTCTCCGTCATATATATCTAGATTTTACTCGCGGCGTCGCCCGCGTAAAGGTCGAAAATTATTCCACAGGAGCGTATTACTGGGATAAAAAGTATCTTATTACCTAACCCAGATCACGGTCTACTTGTGTGCCAAATTTTATCGAAATCCATCCGGCCGTTAAAGCGTGAAAATATAACAGACTTACTTTCGCATTTAAAACATTAGTATGGATTCACAAAACGAAATTAAAACGGCAAAGGATCTTAAATGTAATTGTAAATGAATAAGTGAGTTAATTTTGTAAAACCTGTGGATGTTAGAAATATTAGCAACCAAGTAACAGGTGCATGCTTACATTACGGATGCATGATATAAAACTTTATCGCACTCAGGTCTTCAACGACTCTCAAAACATTGCAATAAAAATACACTGCAGTAGCAAAATTAAATGTGTTTTTTATGTAGTTAAAAGTGATGCTTTTATCTAGATCCTCGTCCATTTTTCGAGTGAATTCTATGGATCTATGGAGGTATGAAGAGCAGGGTGTAAAGTTCACTCATCCTCCGTAGAAAAGGGAGGATCAGACAGATGTTGTGTCTAGTGTATTATATAGCCGCGCGGTAAACTCTGCTTGCGCGATGCAGGATTTCGGAGGAGGAGACGTCATTATGATGCGTAGTTCGCATGTGGCGATGTAGATGCCGCCACATCACTCCCCACTAGAGACCGGAGTTCTATAATGGTCTTAGTCGTGGCCCTGCGATCCTTGCAAGGGCCAGTTGAGGTTCCAGTGAGTCGGAACCGGGTGCCGGATAGTTCACAGTGAGTCAGAACTGTCTACGGTGATTCCCCAGTGAGTCGGGGTGGCGCTGCATTATACTCCAGTGAGTCGGATGTGGCACAGCGCCGGGTTGAAGCTTAACTGCTGGCGACGACCTGGAGAGCTATTAACGAATCTTCTTGTTGGCTGGCCGAAAGTGCAATGTGCTGTGCCGAGGTTGCTGATGAGGCTGAGGGTGATGACAGGAATGCACATTCACTGCAGGGTCAGGGTACCCCTTGAAGCCGTAGGTGATGGTTGGCTCTGCAACTCGCTGCTCGAAAGCTTAAGAAAGTGATGATGACATCACGCTGAAGTAGTTGCACGAAGGCTGCGCTGACGTTCATACTCGGGGTTACCAGTATAGAGGTATGAGGAATAGGGTAAAGTTCACTCATACTTCTTAGAAAAAAGAGGATGCCCCGACCTGTCCACATGCATTTTAGTCTGGCATCATCACTATCACCCTACTCTTATCCCAATTTATCTTGGGCTGGTGCAGCATGTTTTTTGGCATTGGCACAGTGTGTATTTTAAACTGGTAGATATTCTTATTCAAAAAATATTAACGTGGTTCACAATAGAATAGAATAGAATAGAATACTCTTTATTATGTACACCATAAAAATTACAGATATAAAAGTAGAAATTTTACATAGGGTGACACAATGGGCGGTCTTATCGCTAAAAGCGATCTTTTACAGACAACCTTTGGATGGATTCAAGGTAGAAGGAGAGACAATAATGCAGGTAGTCAGTGGTGTACCATTTACATATACAACAAATACATACATACATAAAACATATACCTATCTACATAATATAATATATACAATAATAAACATGAAACAAGAGTAAGGAAACTAAATGTAATGACAATGTTTAAGGAGAGAGGAAGTGTTTTTTAACCAGAATTTTAAAAGTAGACAAAGTTTGAGCACGCCTTATCGACATGGGCAAGGCATTCCATAACCGTACTGCTTGAACTGTAAAAGACTTGTCATAAAAACTGGTGGAATGCCTCGGCATCTCTAGTCTTAAGTTTTCCGATGACCTCAGGTATCTATTATGTGTGTCATGAAGGAACTTGAAACGTTCTTTAAGATAAGAGGGGGTTTTAGGATTGAACAGAATACTGTAGAGCTGAAACAAGATATGAGACTTCCGGCGAAGACGTATGGGAAGCCACTTGAGCTTTGTACGAAATTCAGAAATGTGATCATACTTGCGCAGGCCAAATATAAATCTTATGCAAAAGTTTTGAAGTCGCTCAAGTTTATCGAGTTGCGCCTCAGTGAGATCGAGATAACTGACATCAGCGTAGTCAAGGATGGAAAGTAAAAGGGATTGTGCAAGCGCAGTTTTAGTGGCAGTTGGAAGAAAGTTCCGCAATCGTCTCAGGGACTTACCAGATGCAAAAATTTTGCGACTTACGTCCTGTAACCAACACACAATCCTCAGTGTTCAGATATCACTCACATTTGGCAGATTCTATTTAAATAGTTTGTAATCCAAGATCACGCTCTACTGCATTTGACTGATTTCGACGATTATAAAACTGAAATTACATCTGCGATCAAAAGACTGAGAAATATCACCGCGCTACGTGCTCTGTGGGATAAGCAGATGCAATCGAGTGTGCCGTCGCGAACGCAGACGTCTATTATTGAGTTCATAGTTTAACTTCTACGTGACATATATTGTCATAATCTTTTTAATGTAATTTGATTAGTTTTTCGGGTGTTTTAAAGTTTTATTAAAAACGATTAGAAAGTGCGTGGTCTATGTTGATTATGTTTCTGGTCAATTCATTGGGGGGCTCATGTTTTATATGAAACATTTGAATAAATTACCAGCGTAAAGGAGAAATTTATCAAGTCTCTGATATGCGAACCTCAAATTGATTGCCTACACTAAGAGCAAGCATATAAACTAGGAAGTTATGATATACATAGATATTTGTGACTAGAGATTAAATTGAATAAATAACTTTACAAAAATGTGCTAATAACACTGCAAGCCACGACATGAAACATACATAATCGAAAAACATTTAAATTGTAACCAAAATGTCACGCAAAACATTTGTAAGCAAAGATGACTTGACAAAAATATGGGTGACGTAGACATCGGTATGCGTCGTGGGGAATAAGTGTTGGCCATACTTCATCACATTGCTTGCATCAATGCTGGGTTTCCCATTACAATTCCTCTTACTGTTTTTGCCTTTATTTCAAGCTGATTGACAACATTTCACAGAATAATCAAGCTGAAGTGGCAGTGGGCCCCGGCATAATAATATTAGCCGTAGAATCGATTACCATTGAGGTAGACGAGTTCTTGAGTGGCGACTGCGAATCGGAAAACGTAAGGTATGACACCCTCAGGCTAGGTGGAGCGACGATCTTCGCAGGGTGGCTGGTAGCAGCTGGATGAGAGTTGACGAGAATTAAGCTAAATGGCATGCAATTGGAGAGGCCTATGTCCAGCAGTGGCCTGCTGTAGACTGATGATGACGACGATTCATACTACTGAATTCCGAAACTAATAATACGGAAGTACCTATTTGTTTCTTTGTTTTGATGATGACTTTATGTAGTTTCCAGCGATTACGAATGACATATGTTTTGCAACTTTCCTCAAAAATTACGTTAATTTATTATGCATCTTGAAAAACAGCCCAATGAAAACCAGTTTAGAAACAATACATTTAATACAAAACAATACGTAAATGGTTTGATTTTGAAACGTTTTTTACTACGTGAATTATTTATTTCTCTTTGTTCGTAAACAGATCATGGTTTGGCAACATACTATGGCCTGGGTGGCATTAAAAAAACTAAATCTCAATACTTCGACTGGATAAGTGAGGTGTAACCTGGTTTCTGGGAAGTCATCTCAGATTCCAACCTAACTAACCTCAAAAATCATTTGATTATGACATGAGCTGTTTTGTTTTTTGACATTTATTATTTATGATCTATTGTACCTACTTGAATTTTTAATTGACCGTTATTATTTTTATTGATTTTTCTAAATGTATTTAATTAATTTTATTTCAATTGTAGTTGTTTAATGTTATTTTTAAAATTTTCAACATAATATTATACCTATGTGTATATTGTTATGAAATAAATTATTTATGACTTTTGACTTTCCTATTCATATGACACTGTGAAAAAAAAAATGCCCAATGTTCAAATTATCACCATGCAACTCATTTAGTAGGGCGACTCGGGCTAAAAAAAAAAAGTTGGCGGCCAGGAATGAAATACATTTTATTTGAAAGGTTACAGGGGAGTAGAAAGAAAATTGTATGGTGACAACGTTATAATTAATTTAGGGACAAAGATATAGAACGGTCTTTAAAAAATAAAATCGGGTTTGTTCGAACACTTTAACTCGAGAACGGCTGGACCGATTTTCATGGTTTTTGGTATTCATAAAATAACAAAATGGAAAGAACATAATGCAACGGGCGGCCTTATTGCTTGGCAGTAATTTCTACCAGGCAACTTTTGGGTTAGGAAAAACAGCTAAAAAAATATACATTTTGAATTCGATCCCTATTTTTTATATTTTATGATTACAACACTGCTATCTACTAACCAACTAGATATATATAATAGGCGTTGTACGGATTATAATAAAACAAAGAAAAGGGTACAAAAGTATCAATTTATTGTTTTTTTTATACAGTGATCTTACATATTATGCTCATTATCTTGAACGATAACATAATCTAAAAAACCTGCCGGTGTTTGTAAGGGCTCATCTAGATGTCTAGCCAAGCCGAGAAACCAAATAATTGACATGGTATGAGCACAGCAGCCTAGAGTTTTTTTGCCAGTAAGACACGTACAATAATATTTTTTAATTGCATTTCTGCCATTTTCCGTATAATCTGCCATAATATAAACATAGTACGTCCTGGCCCTCGAATGTCGCGATTGAATACGACCTCTTAGAAGTCTCGTTGTATTATTAACATTAGGCAAGTTGATAATATTAGGATCATTATACAGTTCAATCGTGTAAACCCCGTCTCTGATGTGCTCGCCACAGTATGATCGGGCTAATTTGAGCTGATAAGTGCCCAAAGCAAAAAGAATACAATCTTCTTCATTCAGACGAGGAAAATCTATTAGTTCAGGGTCATCAGCCGTCATTCGTCGGAATACAACTCTTTGCCTGTTCATATTATTTTCTATGACATAATCGGCAAGATCGTTCTCTATATTTCGCCTGTGTTGTATGATTTCCAAGAAGTCTTCTGCGTGTATGCTATCTATTATTGGTTGATGGAATGCATTGACGAGACTGGCTGCTACTCTAAAATCATCCATCATATGAGGCATAGCTCTATTGAAAAAATCTTGACGGAACAATTTATAATCGCGCTTAAATCTTCCATTCACCACTTCGATTACCCAACGACACATAGTAACAAGTCTTGATTCGTTGGCTTGAGCTGTGGATAATTGTAGTGCACCGACTTCTTTAGAGTGTGGTAAATAGCACGAATAGCCACATTCTTCTAAGGATGCAACTGAGTCTCGAAAGCCCCTGTCAAGGATGAAGACATCTTCATTTTGAAAGTACCAATTGAACACATAACCACTCTCGTCTCTTGCCATATTCATCATGATACGACCATCAGATGATGTAGCAGAATATGGGCCAGTCACATCAATTATATATCCATCGCAAGTTACAAATAGAAATGGCTTCAGTAAATTGGTATATTTGTGTAAGCTATAGCTTTCCCGCTGAAAAAAGAAATTGGAGCTTTTCTGACAATAAACGTATGTTGCGTCGCATATTACGATTGCCTTTCTCTCTTCCGGCGGCGACCCAGGATTACCGAAAATCGTTTCTGGTACTAATAAGTTCCGGGATACTACTTCCTGTCGACTAATGTGATCGAATCCTAAATGACGAGGAACAAAATCTCGAAGCAAGCATTTTCTAGCAATTCCAAGTTTTCGTTGTAGAGTAGACTCTGGCATTCTGAACATGTTACTTAGACGTAGGTTCGAATCACCAGTTCTGTATTTTGCTAGTAAAATGCCTAGGCAGGCTTCAGGACGTTTTTGGTTTCTCAGACTAGGTGTTTCAGACAATATAAGTTGAAACTGATCATGACTAAGACCTGTCCAGTAAAATAATTATGTTTGGCTCATTTGCCTATAATTGACAAAGTCTAGAAAGGAACTCCTTTCTTCTTTTAACACATCTATTATATCATCTAAGTAAGCCCCACTAAAATCGGTACATAGATTTGGTGCCTCCTGTAATTGTTCCCAATCAAAACTGATCAAATGTTCTTGACAAACACGACTATCTTTAGGTATGTATATGTGATACTTGCATAAAACATTCGCCCGTAAAGAACTCGGCAAGCGACGCCGGGTGGTATTTTGACAACCAAATATTAAGCAGCGCGAACTTGTGCAAGGAACACGTCGATATCTGCTACTTTGGACAGAAGAGTCTCTGGCCGATGGCTCAGCGACTTCCACAGGCACAGCAGCATCAACAGGCGCAATGTCATCTGCTGGCGGAACGTTATCTGCTGGCGGAACGTCAGCTGCTGGCGGAACGTCAGCTGCTGGCGGAACGTCAGCTCTTCTTCTCCTGTCTGCTCGTTGTACACAAGGACGGCAGATAAATTCTTCATGATTCAGAAGAATCTGAAAAGAAACAACTAAATGAATTCGAATCTATTTTTTGGCATTGATTTACTCAAAGCGGTTACTGATTCACTTTAAAAATCGTAACTAAAAGCCTGACCACGAGGACGCCTTGTAGGGGCGAGATCGTAAGGCAGCGGGCAAATAAACACGTGCCCTTATCTTTTTCACGCCTTATCAGAATACAAAAGTGACGTCATCGACGCCAGGTGCAGAGATATTTTAACCGGGTTGTACACAGGTAATTCTTAGATACATACATACATACATTAATTATTAAGTACAAACATTTTTAACATTTGACCAAAAAATATGTACTTATATACTTACTTGTCGAGGGTGTATAACTTCTGTTATATACAATCGTAAGTGCGGCCTATTTTGAAATAACTCAGACGTCAATAAAGATCGTCTTCTATTAACAACTGAACGATTACAACACACACACGTTCCCATGATAACATCAAGTCCGTTATTTGCGCAATGGTCACAGATTATAAAAAAAAACAGTCCTTATAACACACGCCGAGAAATAAGCTGATTCGCAAAAACAGTGAGTAGTGTACAAGGCAACAGATGATGCGTCACTGAACGGACTGAGACGACTCGCGCGCGCGTGTCTATTGTGTTACAAGTAAACGGCACAGAGCACGGGGGAAGTGAGGGACGCGCGGAGCGTGCAAGATTAGAACAGGTTTTTACCTGCACGCGCAAAACGTATTACTTGTACCAAATATAATTCCTAATAATTATTAATCCTATTAATCTTCGAACCCAAATTGTTCTCGTCTTTGGTGCCATAGTAAAACATAATGTATTCTATACATATTTTTAAAATATGTAAGAATTATCGAGGGCCACCCAAAAAAAAAAAATTAGCCCAGAATGGGTGATCTCCTTTTACCTACGGTTTTCTTACCAGAAGCCGAGAGGTTAATGTCGTTTGAGAATAATTGATGATATTGCTAAATCTTGATGGGAAAACTTTTTTAATGGGGCGCACGTAGTTGTAACTTTGTACCCCCTGCGGTCTTTTACTGAAACATTTTATTCAGGTTTTCTCAAATATTTTATAATTTGAAAGAAAATTACATACCTACAATTTCAAACTGTACAAATCATTTAAAAGCCAAATAATATTCTCTTCGGATCGAGCGTGTTTTTAAACAAATAATGATTCGAGTTTTTATTAATTATTCGTCTTACCATTTTAATAATTATCTCTGACATCCCTAATTAAACCATATTTCTGCTTCTTTATTAATATTAATTAGAGTGTCACTACTGGCATAGCTGTGTTATCACTTTTGTAGAAGTCGGTGAAGGAAGTGGATACACAGTCATGGAACAAATAAAGTTTAAAGTCAACGGCGTGGAATACTCCGGAAAATAAAAATCTTTTCTTAACCAGCAACAAAATAGATTTAAATTTATTGTACATAGTGACTCTTGATATTGCATAGTTGGTAAAAGTACAGTAGCATCGATGTAATTATATAGGTAGTTGTTTTTTGAGTTATCGGTTTTCAGCTGACGCGTCGTTGATCGTGAGGATGTCATAATGTTGTTATACTTACGTACAGTCACCAAAAAAAAAAAGTAACCAGAGTCGTCGGATATAGTTGAAGTTTAGTAAGAAACCGATGGATGTTTTCGAATGAAATTTAATTTGATAAATAACCTGTTTGTTTTCTAATAATTAAATTACATTTTATTCGAAAACATTCATCGGTTTCTTACTAAACTTCAAGTATATCGACGACCATGGTTACTTATCACTTTTGGCGACCGTACATAGGTATAAAACTATGTATTCTCATAGACGAATAAGAATAGCGCTAAGCGTGCAATTGAAGAGACCTAGTATGTATGTTCAGTAGAAGATGAACTCTGTGTTATCGAAATTCAATCACCAATAATAATAATAATAATAATAATATTTATTTAATTCAGACTTGGTCCATAAGTTTGTTAGTAACAATGTTCTTATGCTAATGTTAGTCTTAGTAAAAATTCAAATCCAAAGTAGTTAGTAATTATGTTCTTAACCTAGTGTTAGTACAGGTACAATGTAGTTAGACGCTTGCTCTTGCGTGAAGGCCTATCCAGTGCGCCATCAGTACAGAGTCCCAGCGGCCGGCACACGCGGCCAGAATGGCGCAGGGGCTGTCGCGCACCCGTGCCAGCATCGATGCACAGCGCTTACGCATGATGGCATGGAAGCCGTCCACGTGCGCCTCTGCAAACATGCCACTCGCGCTACAGTAGCGCGGCAGCCCGATCAACACCCTGAACAACACCAATGAATAATGAATGCCTCTTAACACTTGACAGCGGTGTAGCTACTTGAGAACTGTCTTCTAATCATGTTTTCGTTCATATTTTAGTAACTCTAAGTATTTGACGAGCAAATATATGCGTATCTGTTCTTTAACATCGTCTAAATCTATGTTCCCCAGTGGGAGGCGATGTGAGCTCGGATGTGACGCTGCTGGATTACCTACGAGATCGTATAGGACTCCGAGGCACCAAGTACATGTGCCGTGAAGGCGGATGTTGGGGGTGCGTCGTCAGCGCGCAGTCGCCTTCTGCCACACCGTATGCTATCAACTCGGTAATGACCATCATTATCAGCATGTATCATAATCACCATGACTCTTTTCCAAATTAGAAGTTGCAGGTGAAAGTACTAAATTGCAATCATTTAAACTGAACATCACCCAACGAGTGCCAGTAATATAGTGTGTATAGGCCCTCTTTTTCTGCCAGTGTTTAATACAAAGGATCCTAACCGCGAACAAAAAAGACAGCAAATAAAACTTGAAGACTCAGGCGAAGAAAAAAGAGTAATCATTCTAGTCAAAGTTGTAATCATTATAGCATTTTCTTCGTTCCTGACACAGTGCATGAGACCAGTAACACCCTGCCATGGTTGGGAGATCACGACCATCGAGGGTTTAGGTAACAGGCAGGAAGGCTATCATGCGCTGCAGACCATGCTGGCAGAGAAAAATGGCTCCCAGTGTGGATACTGTTCACCTTCCTGGGTTATGGTGATGAACAGGTTATACAATATTAGCTAAATAAATAAAGATTATTTTGTCAAAATTTATACCGATTTCACATAAAATGATGGACCCTGTAAAGTGTACAAGATAAATACTTAATGAGAATTCAATTTTAGGTTTCAGCACAACACCTACACCAGTATAAACATATTAATTTTGTTTGTGCATGTAGAAATTGTTCAAAGGTTATCAAAAAAAAACCAGCTGTTTCATAGAAAACTGCAATACCTACGTGGTCAAAATGTATGGAACAGTAAATTTTTCATTTAATAACCGACGAAAAATTTCAACGTAGGGGGTCCAGTATCATGTACTGAATCCAAGGTAACTGGTTCCCTGCCCCCTATTACCCTACCCTTACCCTACCTTTACCCTATTAAGGCGCTATGTCCACAAGTACAGGCGACCGCACTTCGCTGGTAACACCATAAGATGACATAGCGTAATAAGAAGTTTTAATAGATTAAGAGGCTAGTTGATACTGGTTTTTTTACCATACCAGAGGAGTTTCATTATTATAATTTTTGCAGTCTCCTCCAAGCCAATTCAAACATCACACTGCTTGAAGTAGAAAAGTTACTAGGCAGTCAGACTTGCCGCTGTCCTGGCTACAGACCAATCCTTGAAGCCTTTAAAAGTTTTGCCAAAGACGCTCCAAGACAGATCAAACTCCAAGACATTGAAGATCTTCAAATCTGTAAGAAGAATAGCGGAGCTTATGATAAAAGTAATCGTGAGGATAGTGAGTGGTGCTTTGTAGACGAAGAAGACGTTATAGAAGATATTATTGAAATAAATTTGAAAGAAGATAAGCTTTGGGTTCGAGCACTAGAAGTCAAAGATATATTTAATATTTTGGGAAGGGAAGGAGATGATTCGTATATGCTAGTTTGTGGGAATACTGCAAAAGGTACAATGTGTTTTTATGCAGTTATTATTTGTTGGATTTAAAGTTTTCATTTTTCTTTGACATTATAGTTGGGTTGCAGGAAAACTTTAACTAAGTAGAATTTTAAATATTTGGCTCCAGACAACTAAAAGTAATTTTGAAACTGGCAATGATCCGATATCTGGCAATGGATTTGTTGTTACAGTCATATTTTAGATTTGATTTTCATAAAGTTTCACCTTCATATGACAGGACAGAAATATATGATAAAGTATATGTTTGCAGGGGTATATCCAATAGAAGACTACCCTCGTGACCTCATAGACGTAAGTGGGGTTAAAGAACTGACAGGATATACACTTGACCAGAACTTAAGAGTTAAGTTTTTTTTTTACATTCAACTCGATAATATAGCTTTGTCAATAGCTCTTCAAGCCAACTCAGTAGCCAACCTCATTTACCCACTAAACTACACTATCTTTTTACATTTTCCCTTTCATATCCAACTTTATTTTATTTGTCTGTCCTACTTGTTCTTATCGTTTCTTTATTCTAATTTCAGTTACAAATCCTGAAACCATGCCTGTGATGACCCGTAAGGCTACTGCTCAGGATATGGAGCTTAAATTGAGAACGGCCCTCCAAAAACTTGGAGCACCGAAACTCTAATGTCAACAATTGTTACAGGAAAACCCAAGACCTATAAACTGTACTCATGTTTTACAAAATAAATATATCTTGTATCTTGTATCTTGTATCTAGGAGAATGATGAGAGTGAGGAGGAAGTTAAGAAGATAATTGACTAAAACTCAACCCTTAAACGGGAGCTAGTAGACCTACATCAGCAATATCTAAATGTTGTTGATGAGCGCGATCAACTGAAGGTGGTCACGGATGGTTTCAACAACTGTAGTAATTTGTATGAGGAGACTTTGAGCAAAGTTAGGGACCTAGAAGATGAAATAATTCATGCTAATAGTCGAATTATCCAGTTAGAGAAAGAAAAGGAATGTACCAAGGTTAAAGAAACTAACCACTTATATAATGAATTTATAAATAGTAATTGTAGCCCTCATTCTATAATAACGATTGACCTGACTGAAGATTCCTTACTGAAACAGAATTATAGTCATAAAGTTAGTCATAAGAAAAGGAAAAAATATGTAAAACTAAATAGAATAGTTAAAAAATGTAACCAATTTAAGAAACAACAAAAACACTTTTCGCAAAATATTCTACTGAGAAAAGAACATCTTGATTTAATCAATAAATTAAACACCTATCCAATCAAATTAGAAGACAGCAAAAAAATATATGAAATTGATACACAGCGTTTACAGTCTGACATACAGGTACATAAGGGTAGACTTAGTTCCCTTTACATTAAAAATGTGGGTTCTCAGAACCAAATTAAAGAACATATTCTTGCTGCTAATGAGTTAGTTATGTGTCAGTGTACTTGTCAGAAGGTTTCAAACCATGTTGCTGTCCAGCCTGAGGTAACGGAGGACCCGTCCCAGACTGAGAGTTTGTCTCAGGACTGTATTCTTACCCAAGATATATCTGATTTAGTACAAGATCTATTGCAAGTGGTACAGCATGAGATAGGTAGTTGTCCATCGTTCAGTAGTCTTGATTGTTATCATTCAATTATGTTCTCAGATAGTATAGGAAGAGGTTTAGGTAAATTTATTAATAACAACCTGAGTTATTCTACTCAAAATTATTGTATGCCAGGGTCATCCTACAAACGAATAATGGCATCAGTAACAGGAAATGTATATAATCCTATAACCAACATTACTGTATTTGTAGGTAATAGTGCTAAGGTAAGAAAAGAAGAAGTCACTGACTGTGTAACTGAGTTGTTAAAGTTAAATTGTAGTAAAATAATATTGTGTGGTTTCCCATATTTTGAAAAATTTACAAAAAGACAAAATAATTATATTCATTTGCTTAATAAGCTTAAGCACTTCTTAGTTAGTCATTACAGTGACAAGCTAATGTTTTTTGACATCAACATTTTTGTAGAAACTTTAGTATCGCCTGCGTATCTGCCTGTTAATTTTAGAAACATAATAGCAAGACCATTAGCTTTTTATATAAACTCAGACATAAGTAGTATGTCGAAGTCTTGTGTTATTAGCACCACAGTGGTTAGTAATAATACTAATAATAGCGTGGTGAGCCTGAATAAATATAGCTCAAATGCTATAAGTAGTTATACAAATTGTACGAAGGAGGTTACATGTCCCTCACTCACTATGAGCTCACTGAAGTATTGGGGTTAACTCCGGATAATCATATAAACTAGTTTGTAAGACAACAGTAAAGTAAGTAATAATCGAAAAGGAGATCAGCAGAATGCCTTGAAATTATTTCATCAAAAGGTTGTAGGTATTACTTCCAAATTATTAGAAATTGAAATGTTTTTAGATAAAACAAAGTTTAACATTGTTTGTTTTACTGAACATTGGTTAAAGGATTACCAAATGCTAATTAATTATGAGAACTTTAGTATGGGCAGTTGTTTTAACCGTAAATCTATGCTGCATGGAGGTTCTCTAATCTTGATAAAAAAATGTTTAAAATCTAGGCAACGTAAAGACATAGTTGGTTTATCAGTTGAACATTGCATCGAACTGTCCTGTGTTGAGCTAGATAAGCATGTTGTACTGTGCGTTTACAGACCCCCTAATTATCTGAACTTTTCTTTATTTGAGTCAACAATGGAAGATGTTCTATCGAAACTTGCATCCAGTAACAAAGCCGCAATTATTTGTGGTGATTTTAATACTAATATTTTGGAAAGTAATTCAAATAGCAGTAGATTATGAAGCCTTTTTTAATCGTTCAATTTATGTAATGTTTTTACAAAACCAACTAGAGTAACTCTAATTTCTGCTACTTGTATTGATAATGTTTTCTGCGATTGTGATTATTTATAGAAATCCATAGTACCTATCTGCAGTCTGATCATAGTGGACAAACAATATCCTTTAATTTTAAAAAACCCTTGCAAAAAGTGCAAATACAATTTAGACCAATAACGACTGGCAAATTAAATAGATTCAATAGTACCCTTAATAATAAGTTAAATGTTCTGGGCCATAATATGAACGATGCAAATAAATTGTATGAGGATTTCTTTTCAGTAGTGCACAATGAATTCGATAAAACTTTTGAAAAGAAAACAAAAAATATTGCCCTAACTTTATATTTAGTGACTGGGCAACTAGAGGTATCCTATAGGATAAGCAGGGAAATACTGTTCGAGCTGTATGGCCTGAAGCCTTACATTAACTCTGAAGCTTTCAACAAGTATGTTGCTAAATATTCCAAAAATTTTAGGAATACCTGCAAGATAGCTAAAGCCCTGTACATTAGCAACAAGATCAAATCCGCAGAAAATAAAATAAAAACAGTTTAGAAGGTTATAAATAACGAAACTAGTAAGAAAAATACGAAGCACTGATTATACATTGGAGACTTCACGTGGTGCCATAAGCTCTAACTTAGAAGTAGCTCAAGAATTTGTAAATTTCTTTATCGATATACCAATTAAAACGACGGAAGCTTTAAATTCCTCACCGGATGTCTCAATTGATTTATTAAGAGCGAACGTTCCAGGCTGCCCGGTTGAATTTCAATTTAAACATATCAACCCTATGATAGTTATAAAAGCTTTTCGGCAAATAAAAATCAAATTGACCGAAGATCTATGGGGAATGTCAATCAAAGTTTGTACAGCCATAATCGAGACTATAGCACCTTACCTAGCTTTAATGTTTAATTTTTGTTTAGATCAAGGAGTCTTCCCAGATTTAATGAAATACAGTAAGGTTATACCACTTTTTAAATCTGGGGACAGCAAAGATACCAACCATTATATACCAGTATCCGTGTTGCCGGTATTCAGCAGGGTTTTCGGAAAGGTAATGCTCAATAAGATGCTAAATCATTTTAATACCAACAAAACCTTACACGATCAGCAATATGGTTTCACCAGAGGACGTTGTATGACTGATGCCGGTGTCAGTTTATGAAAACACATATTTACAGCGTGGGGGAGGCCCAAGATGCCTTAAGAATCTTTTGTGACCTCTCCAAGACATTTGATTGCGTTGAACACGAAACCTTGTTCTTAAAACTTGAGCATTACGGACTAAATAAACTTGCGCTCAGCTTAGTAGAATCTTATTTAAATGATAGACAGCAAAAAGTCGAAATACATGGTGTCCTTTGTATTAGGTGTATTAGGTCCTTTCCTCTTTTTAGTATATATTAACGATCTACCCCATTTATTAAAAAAACAACAACAAAAGGTATTATTTGCTGATGATACTTCCTTAATTTTTAAGATAAATAGACGTGCATCAAATCTTGACGACGTAAATAACGCCCTACTGCAGGTACATGATTGCTTCACTGCTAATAATTTAGTATTAAATGGGAAAAAAACTAAATGCATAAGATTTGCTTTACCGAATGTTAAAAGTAGTGATTGTCACATAGTATTGAATAAAGAGAAACTAGATTTCGTCGATAAAACTGTTTTTCTGGGGATCACGCTTGACTCAAGGCTGCAATGGGGTCCTCATTTAACATCTCTTGCAGGACGGCTATGTTCAGCAGCATATGCTGTGAGAAAAATCCGTCAATTTACTAATGTAGATACCGCGAGGCTAGTCTATTTCAGTTACTTTCATAGTATCATGTCTTACGGTATTTTACTATGGGGACGGGCTGCAGATATCGAGTCTATTCTTATTCTGCAGAAAATAGCCGTCAGAGCAATATATTGCCTCCGCAGGCGCGATTCTCTAAGGGAACTGTTTAAAGATATTAACATCATGACGGTACCTAACCCAGATGGTGAATGTGGCAACGCGGGTACCGGATGTTGACGGCCATACACCCAATTGCTTAGACCTTCTGCTGGCAACTGATCCGGACAGTCATTCAGTATCGGTCTCAGCCCCGCTGGGAACATCTGACCACTGTCTGGTGAAATCCATATCGATCTGCTCCCCTCCAGATGAGAGTCCAAGAGGCACGAGGCGAGTATGGCGTTACGGGTCAGCGGATTGGGATGAGATGCGGCACTTCTTTGCGTCTTATCCATGGCGGCAAGTGTGCTTCTCCTCGGGTGACCCCTCGTGCTGTGCTGACGTGGTTGCGGACGTGATTCGGCAGGGGATGGAGTATTTTATTCCATTCTCCGACATCCCGCTCGGACACAAATCCCGGCCTTGGTATAATGCAGAATGCACCCACGCTGAGGCCCGAAAGGAGTCTGCCTACCAAGCCTGGGTCAAGGCCCGCGACCGCAAAGTTAGAGTGCGTAGGGTTCGCGCGAAGAAAAGAGCCTTTAATTCTGCCGCCAAGCTCTGCAAACGGTTTCTGCGTGGGGCACGTTTTGACCATGTTGGACGTATTGGGGCCAAGCTAGCAGCGCATCCTCCGGGTAGTAAACAGTTCTGGTCCCTGTCTAAAGCAGTTGAAACGAATTTCTGTCGTCCCACTTTACCTCCAATGATTAAACCTGATGGCTCGCTAGCTCACTCTGCAACTGAGAAAGCAAATCTTTTCGCATCTCTCTTTGCAAGCAATTCACGTCTGAACGCTGGCTCCAAGCAACCACCTACTGTACCTCAATGTGACTCCACGATGTCGGAGATCGCAGTTCACATTAAAGAGGTCCGAAGAGTATTGTGCAGTCTAGACGTGAACAAGGCCAGCGGGCCTGATGGCATTCCAGCGGGAGTGTTGAGGCAGTGTGCGCCTGAACTGTCTCCTGTGTTGACACGCTTATTCCGCCTCTCTCTTAAAAAGAGAACGGTGCCAAACTCCTGGAGGCTTGCGAATGTACAACTAGTGCCCAAAAAGGGCGACCGTGCAAACCCTGCCCATTACCGTCCAATCGCCATTACCTCCATTCTGTGCATGGTTATGGAAAGGGTACTGAACAATAAGTTGCTGACCTACCTTTAAGACAATGATCTCCTCAGTGACCGTCAATATGGCTTTCGCCGGGGACGGTCAACTGGCGATCTTCTTGTGTATGTCACGCACTGCTGGGGCGAAGCCATCGAGAAACACGGCGAGGCACTTGCTGTATCGCTTGATATCTCGAAGGCCTTTGACAGGGTCTGGCACGCTGGTTTACTCAGCAAGCTTCCTGCTTATGGCATCCCTGCTGATTTTTGTAGCTGGATATCAGACTTCCTTAGCGAACGGTCGATCAGAGTAGTCGTAGACGGCTGCTCCTCCGACCTTATGGCTATTGATGCCGGAGTTCCTCAAGGGTCTGTTCTCTCTGCAACTCTTTTCCTGCTGCACATCAATGACCTACTTCAACCTGGTATTGTTGGGTACGCAGATGACAGTACTGTTTCAGAGAGATACTTGTCCAGCGCAAAAACCAGCGGGGCCGAAGTTTGTTCCTTGAGAGAGGCCATGGTAGAGCGGACAGATTTGACCTTAAGCCTTGTCTCCCAGTGCGGTGATGACAATCTGGTCTCTTTTAACGCCACCAAAACACAGGCGTGTCTTGTTACCGCTAAAAGGAGTCAAATCAACCAATCTCCTACTTTTCGGGGTACATCTGTTTCTGTAACTGATCGGCTTGAGCTCCTAGGCATGGAGTTGACATCTGGTCTCAACTTCGGCGCCACCATCGAGTATAAAGCCCAAACTGCGGCTAAGAAGCTGGGCATCCTAAATAAGGTGAAGCGATACTTTACGCCTGGACAGCTTTTAACCCTGTACAAAGCGCAAGTCCGACCCTGCATGGAGTATTGCAGCCACCTTTGGGATGGCTCAGCTAAATACCAACTTGTTGCGCTTGAATCGGTGGAACGCAGAGCTAAGAGACTCATTGGCGACATAAAACTGGTGGATGCCAAGCTTCACAGCTTGGCTCATCGCTGTAAGGTTGCTTGCTTGTCGGTCTTCTACAGATTGTACTTCGGTGAGTGTGCCCAAGAACTCCACGACCGCATTCCATCGGCCCCTTTCTACCATCGGAAATCTAGGCGCACTGCAAGTTACCATCCCTACCTAGTTGCTATTCCACCAATCCGCACTAAGCGCTTCCAAACATCTTTGATAATGCGCACAGCAAAAGAGTGGAATTCTCTACCTGCGCCTGTGTTTCCGACCGCATACAACCCAAATCTCTTCAAAGTGAGAGTGAACAGGCTTCTTCTGGGTAAGCTCACTCCATCGTAGATTTTGTCTCTGTCATCTCTGACCTAGACTAGAGTCAAGAGCAAACCCATGTAAAAAAAAAAAAAACCTTTTCAATATATCTATGAAAACATCATGTACGTAAGAAAAAAATTAAATCTTTTCAGTAAAAGAGGTGAAAGGCATAACTATATGACTAGAAATAGGGACCAATTAATTCAACCAGCTTTCAGACTGGCTAAAGTAGACTCATCCTTCATGGGGTACTGTTTAAAATGTTACAATAAAATACCTCCCAACATATTCCAACTGAATGAAACAAAATTTAAATCTTGTATAAAACGCACACTATGCAGCCAAGCATATTATAAGTTGGGGGATTACATCGCTGACAAAGATGCTTGGCTCAACGCTGGTCCTGCTCCACAGGGGCGCATAAATTAATTGATTAGCATTCGAAAATATTGTTGGAGCTGCTGAAGATTGTAAAAATGTCTTTGCATTGTATAAATTCAATCTCTTAACAATGTATAATTGCATAGCACATGTATGAGCGCTATGTACCTACTATAAAGCCACCATTTACTAGGCTCGTCTTTCATTGACTTGAATATGCCCTGGCGGCTGAGAGTATGTCATGCTCACTTAAATGTCTCGCTGGTGGTGGCGTGTGTGTTGGATCATTAAGTTCCCTTCAAAATGGTTGTGCTGAATGGTGCTGATCCATACGTCATGTTCGTGAACCGGCGACGTCAGTAGGGACTGGTTATCTCTTGGCTACCACGGCTTATTTTAATTTAAATTTTTGAATTGTTTTTATTTTTTTTATTACGGATGCTTTAAACGTGCACGTCTTTCTACATCGTTCTCACATTTTTAATTTTAACATGAATGATGTAAACAACTTTTTTTTGTAACTATATTTTATGTTGATTTAAAAGAGTGTCCGTTTCTTTCCCGTTCTTCTCCATAGGTCCCTACTACGCTTTAGAATGGGCAACTAGCTTCATTTTTCTGACTGACTGTTCCTTTGAAAATTCAAAAGTGCCTGTAATTGGTTTATTTGAAATAAATGCTTTGAGTTTGAGTTTGAAAGTAAATTCTAGAATATTTTGTTCAACTTACAAAAACAGTGTCTCTTCCAAAAATAGATCAACTGTTTATTCATATGAACTCTTAGTGTGCAAGGCTTAATTAATCAAACAATTTCACAACTGATTAAGTCATCCATAAATAATACATTGCTATCCATCCCTTTTTAGAGCCCGATTCTACGACTAAAAGATTTTAAACTATTTGTTCTAACAAAAAGTTACAGCGTGGAAATCTCTTAACAGAAGTTTGCCTTGCATTTGGCCTGTTTTGTAATTTAGATGTGAGGTTATTTGAATAGCGAGGAGCCTGAGAGGTTTGCGGTTCTGACATGTTTAATGTATTTGTAGGTGGCGTCGATTGCAGGGAACCTTATGATCAAGAACGAAAACAAATGGTTCGCGTCGGATATATTTCTGCTTTTAGAAATGATTGGGGCACAAGTGACCATACGTGAGTAAACTTTGATTAGGTTAAAAAATTGTACCTACCTGTATTCCTGGGTATAGCTTAATATTTTATGGTGAAACTAAATCGTTTAGTGAAGTTACAAAATAGTAATGCCATCAAACTGTTTTGATTTCAGAGAAGAGATTGTAGGCTAAGGAAGCGTTGACGATGCAGCAGTTTCTCAAAGTGGATATGAAAGGAGCCGTCATTTGGAATGTCATGTTACCGCCACTAAGGCCCGTATTACAGAACTAGACTACTTAAAACTAGAGTCAAGCCATTTGATTGGTTGAAACTAGTTTTAAGTAATGCTTGAGTATTGAGTGACGTTCTGTAATACGGGCTTAAGTGATGACTACCACTCGTTCACCTATAAGGCAAGCATTATTTTTCATAATCATAGATAAAAATAGAGCATGGGTTTTATATGAATTGGATATGTACAATAAAAGTGAAGTTTAAAATTAAGCAATCAGTATCATAAAAAATAATAACTTTATATTTTCGTTATAAAGAATAAATAAATCATCTACATAATAGTATAAGTCATGACTTTTAAACTTTTCCGATATAGCATCGTATCGTACAATTGTATCGGTCACAACGGTCAACGGTCATAATTTTGCAGTCTTGCAAAATTATGACCGTTACACAACTGTTTGTGCTCAATACCATCTTGCTGGTCATCTGGCAAATAGAAGATCAAAATATGATCATGCAGAACGTTACAATACTAAGTACTACATCACACACACTACACATACACACGACACATACACTGAACAATTTCTCACTAGAGAGAGGCTATACTTTTTTATTATTTAAAAGTTTAGTATCTTTTTATTTATTTTTTGTTTTGTTTCTTTATTTTATTAACTTTATTTTCTTTTTGTACTATAGCTACTTACCCAATGTAATTCAGTACTAGTTTGTATTAATTGGAAAATGTTTATTAGAGAGAACCCTGGCACCCATAACACAAGTTACTCTTAGCTTGGATGCATGTGGAGATAGTCAGTGATTTATGCAATTGAAAAACAATAGTGTTAATAATGTTGTACCTATTAACCCATCTCCTTTGTGTTAATTGTAAAATTGGAATTAAGGTTATTATTTATAAGGTAATTTATTTTTATTATATGTACAATATAAGTTTTAAGAGTTTAATTAAGTTTCTGAAGTACCAGAAACTAATTAACAACACTGTTAAAACTTCATTAAAATACGTAAAACATCGAAGCATAAAGCATAAAATTATAAACATTTAGATAAAAGTCAGACTACAGGACGATTATGGTATCGCCAGATGATGCTAATGCAAATTAGCTGTTTGTATAGACGAAACAACAAAATGGGAAATGTATACCGATAGTAAATAATTTATTGCATTCTGTTTTTGCTACAGTCTATAATTAATTAAAAGAGTATTTCGGTAAAAAAATTAAGAATACACAAAAAACTTATTGCTACTAATGTATCAATTGATGTTTATTCAAATCAGACTTTAAATAATCTAAAAAGTTAATAAATACACACAGTACACAATAAACGTACTTAGAACGAACAATGTAAATATTACAGTGATGCCACGTTCCGAAAACGCCCATACCTTAGTAAGTGCAGGATTTTTGTACAAATTGAAAACTGACACCGTGGTGGAAAGTGCAAAGATAGTCTTCGGAGCTCTTTCACCATTATTCATCACGGCTGGTGCCACAGAGCAGTTCTTGGTTGGGAAGGAGCTTTTCACAAATGAGACTCTGACGTCAGCACTTAAAATCCTGGAAGAAGAGCTGGTGGTGGCGGACAATCCACCAGATCCTTCAGTGGAGTATAGGAAAAAAGTAGCTCTAGGATTATATTACAAAGTGAGAATTAGGCATTAAAAAATTTTGGTCAAAAAAGTCTGTTAAAATAGCTTTACCATTTCACACATCACAGTCACAGGCAATCAACCATTCAATAAAGGAGAAAAAAAAACAGGTCAAAAAGACTGACACGGTCTAAAAAAGTCTGAACAATTCGAAATTTAAATTTTCACGGCATGTTGAGTAAGTTAATCGACGTAGCTTTCGTGAATTGCTTCTATCGCTTTTTGGTCGCTCGTACTAAGCTGTTGCAGATGAAATTGCTCTATTAGAATGATTTCAACGAAGAAGTTGAAAACAATAATCGATTCGGAACGTTCTCTTGATTTTTGATGACACTAAAATATTAAAGAATACGTTTCAATACTGTAAAGACTTTTTATAGCAGAAAACGTCAGAAAGAAACTATAATTATTGTTTAAACTATATAACAAACTGTTTTTTTTTTTTATCTATATGAAGGGTCTATTGTCGCTGTCTCCGGAGAGGAATCTTCACGATCGTTACAAATCGGGAGCCACTAACTTGACCGATACCCGGCCTGTGTCCAGCGCTACTCAAGTGTTTGATACCAACCAAACAGTATGGCCCCTGAATCAACCCATACAGAAAGTGGAAGCTGTGGTAAGAAATAGTAATTGATTCGTACAGTTAAACAATCTAAACAAAAAAAAATATTCAAACAAAACCTCAATTAAATTCAGTCATTAAATTTACAATAACCAAAGTTTTCTATTTCATCATTGCGATCTTTGATTGTAGATACAATGTGCAGGAGAGGCTTCCTACACTGAAGATCTACCTCATTTTCCAAACGAAGTAATCTGTGCTTTATTTTATTTCTTTATTATGGGACAATAAACAGCTACAATAAAATAAAATTGTCAAGAAGATAATTGACAAAAACTCAAGCCGTAAACGGGAGCTAGTAGACCTACATCAGCAATATCTGAATGTTGTTGATGAGCTCGATCAACTGAAGGTAGTCACGGATGGTTTCAACAACTGTAGTAATTTGTATGAGGAGGCTTTAAGCAAAGTACCACCTAGCACCTAGAAGATGAATTAATTCATGCTAATAGCCGTATTATCCAGTTAGAGAAAAAAAAGAATGTACCCAGTTTAAAGAAGCTAACCACTTATATAATGAATTAATAAATAGTAATTGTGGCCCTCATTCTATAATAACGATTGACCTGACTGAAGATTCCTTGCTGGAACAGAATTATAGTCATAAAGTTAAAAAGAAAATGATAAAATATGCAAAACTAAATAGAATAATTAAAAAATGTAACCAATTTAGGAAACAACAAAAACACTTTTCAAAAAATATTCCACTGAGAAAAGAACGTGTTGATTTAATCAATAAGTTAAGCAACTATCAATCAAATTAGAAGACAGCAAAAAAAAATATGAAATTGATACACAGCGTTTACAGTCTGACATACAGGTACTTGAGGGTAGACTTAGTTCCCTTTACATTAAATATGTGGGTTCTCAGAACCAAATTAAAGAACATATTCTTGCTGCTAATGAGTTAGTTATGTGTCAGTGTACTTGTCAGAAGGTTTCAAACCATTTTGCTGTCCAGCCTGAGGTAACGGAGGACCCATCCCAGACTGAGAGTTTGTCTTAAAACAGTATGCTTAGCCAAGATATATCTGATTTAGTACAAGATCTATCACAAGTGGTACAGCATGAGATTGGTAGTTGTCCATCTTTCAGTGGTCTCGATTGTTATCATTCAATTATGTTCTCAGATAGTATAGGAAGAGGTTTAGGTAAATTAATTAGTAACAACCTGAGTTATTCTGTTCAAAATGATTGTATGCCAGGGTCATCCTACAAACGAATAATGGCATCAGTAACAGGAAATGTATTTAATTCTAAAACCAACATTACTGTATTTGTAGGTAATAGTGCTAAGTTCAGAAAAGAAGAAATCACTGACTGTGTAACTGAGTTGTTAAAGTTAAATTGTAGTAAAATAATATTGTGTGCTTTCCCATATTTTGAAAAATTGACAAAAAGACAAAATAATTATATTCATATGCTTAATAAGCATTTTGCACTTCTTAGTTAGTCATTATAGTGACAAGCTAATGTTTTTTGACACCAAAATTTTGTGGAAACTTTAAAATCGACTAGGGGTACTGTGTATCTGCCTGTTAGTTATAGACACATAATAGCAAGGCTATTAGCTTTTTATATAAAGTCAGACATAAGTAGTATGTCGAAGTCTTGTGTTATTAGCACCACAGTGGTTAGTAATAATACTAATAATAACGTGGTGAGCCTGAATAAATGTAGCTCAAATGCTATAAGTAATTATACAAATTGTACGAAGGAGGTTCCATGTCCCTCACTCACTATGAGCTCACTGCCTGGTGATAACACTGAAGTATTGGGGTTAACTCCGGATAATCATATAAACTAGTTTGTAAGACAACAGTAAGAATATTTCTATACTTAATAACAACAACAAGGTATCTTCTTGCTCTAAAGTAAGTAATAATCGAAAAGGAGATCAGCAGAATGCCTTGAAGTTATTTCATCAAAATATTCAAGGTATTTCTTCCAAATTATTAGAAATTGAAATGTTTTTAGAAAAAACAAAGTTTGATATTGTTTGTTGTACTGAACATTGGTTAACCGCTGGGACGCTTTTGATCAGTTTGTGAGGTCACCGAAATGCGCCCATGGTATGAATTTCCTACCAAAACGTGTGCGCCCATGGTGTGAAAGTCATACCAATTTTTTTTGATTTTATTTTCATCCTTGTTTATCCTTGTATCACCACTATTAAGCAGTACTTTCCAATTCCATGGATTTAGTTTCATACGTTATCTGTTTCCGAACCGTTTGAGATATGACAACCCTAGAAGGAATTAGTCTATGACATTAAAAAATATCATTTTCGCTGTCATTGAACGAGCGACCAATCGTGAGTCTCAACTTTGGATGCTTTTAAATAATTAATATTGTACTGTGGTAAGTGGTTTTATTCATGTTTCGTATGAAGAACTAACACACCATGTTTTTTAAACCATAAAACATATAGGACAACCCCTGTTTTTCTTATTAGAAAAAATCTTGTTGGAATCTGTGAAATAAGTGTCTTTGTTCATCTTAAACAGTTGTCTACAAACGGAAACATCGTATATTCAAATACAACGCACACTTTAATATAGCCCTACTCACTAGCATTCATAAAAAAATACAACGGTCGCAGAATACCAAGAAATGACGCCGCTTATCGGGTTTGTTTACAAACACTCGACGCGCGAGCCGACGCGTCATATGACGTGTACAATGTAGTGGAAATACCTAAGCGCGTGAGTACAATTTAGTGTTAGAAAAGTCTGGTATGCTTTTCATACCAAAAGCGTCCCAGCAGCTCAAGGATTACCAAATGCTAATTAATTATGAGAACTATAGTATGGGCAGTTGTTTTAACCGTAAATCTATGCTGTTAATTTATAATGTATAAATTAAAAAAAATAATGGGTAATTTCATGTTCTACAATTCAGTTCCATCATTTTTTTTAATTTATCCATCCAACCATTATTTTTAATTTATCATTGACCATTAACTAAATATTTAGTAAAAACCATATTGTAAAAAGTTTGGAGCGCTATAATTAAAAACCTATGCGTTATACAAAAAAAAGTTACAAATAAAAAAGATGGCAAATATTATTATCTACAATAATGATTTCTACAATTTTTGTCGTACGATGCGCGGTTCGCGAGATATTCGATAAAACGTGTTTTCCAAGATGGTCGCTGAAGTGAACCCCCCCCCGCCGCGCCCACTTGGATTTACATTCAGGGGACACCCTTGAACATATTCCAAAAAAAAATACCAGGTCCCGTACGTAAACCTACTTTTTTTGCTGCGGCGCTTGGACTAGGTATTCAGCAAGGTTTTCGAAAAGGTAATGCTCAATCAGATGCTTAATCATTTTAATACCAACAAAATCTTTCACGATCAGCAATATGGTTTCACCAGAGGACGTTGTACGACTGACGCCGGTGTCACTTTATTAAAACACATATTTACAGCGTGGGAGGCAGCCCAGGATGCCATAGGAATCTTTTGTGACCTCTCCAAGGCATTTGACTGCGTTGAACACAAAACCTTGCTCTTAAAACTTGAGCATTACGGACTAGATAAACTTGCACTTAGCTAAGTAGAATCTTATTTAAATGATGGACAGCAAAATGTCCAAATAAATGGTGTCAATTCACGTGGTTTAAAAGTAAAAATAGGTGTTTCACAAGGCTCAATATTAGGTCCTTTCCTCTATTTAGTTAGTTTCCTCTATTAACGATCTACCCCATTTATTAAAAAACCAACCACAAATGGTGTTATTTGCTGACGATACTTCCTTAATTTTTAAGATAAATAGACGTGCATCAAATCTTGACGACGTAAATAACACCCTACTGCAGGTACATGATTGCTTCACTGCTAATAATTTAGTATTAAATGGGAAAAAAAACTAAATGCTTAAGATTTGCTTTACCGAATGTTAAAAGTAGTGATTGTCACATAGTATTGAATAAAGGGAAACTAGATTTCGTCGATAAAACTGTTTTTCTGGGGATCACGCTTGACTCAAGGCTGCAATGGGGTCCTCATTTAACATCTCTTGCAGGACGGCTATGTTCAGCAGCATATGCTGTGAGAAAAATCCGTCAATTTACTAATGTAGGTACCGCGAGGCTAGTCTATTTCAGTTACTTTCATAGTATCATGTCTTACGGTATTTTACTATGGGGACGGGCTGCAGATATCGAGTCTATTTTTATTCTGCAGAAAAGAGCCATCAGAGCAATATATTACCTCCGCAGGCGCGACTCTCTAAGGGAACTGTTTAAAGATATTAACATCATGCCGGTACCTTGTCAATATATCTATGAAAAAATCATGTACGTAAGATTTTTTTTAAATCTTTTCAGTAAAAGAGGTGAAAGACATAACTATATGACTAGAAATAGGGACCAATTAGTTCAACCAGGTTTCAGACTGGCTAAAGTAGACTCATCCTTCATGGGTTACTGTTTAAAATGTTACAATAAAATACCTCCCCACATACTCCAACTGAATGAAACAAAATTTAAATCTAGTATAAAACGCACACTATGCAGCCAAGCATATTATAAGTTGGGGGATTACATCGCTGACAAAGATGCTTGGCTCAACGCTGGTCCTGCTCCAAAGGGGCGCAAAAATTAATTGATTAGCATTCGAAAATATTGTTGGAGCTGCTGCAGATTGTAAAAACTATCTTTGCATTGTATAAATTCAATCTCTTAACAATGTATAATTGCATAGCACATGTGTGAGCTCTATGTACCTACTATAAAGCCACCATTTACTAGGCTCGTCTTTCATTGACTTGAATGTTCCCTGGCGGCTGAGAGTATGTCATGCTCACTCAAATGTCCCGCTGGTGGTGGCGTGTGTTTTGGATCATTACGTTCCCTTCAAAATGGTTGAGCTGAATGGTGCTGATCCATACGTCATGTTCGTGAACGGGCGCCGTCAGTAGGGTCTGGTCAACTCTTGTCTGCCACGGCATATTTAAATTTAAATTTTTGAATTGTTTTTTTCTGTTTTTTATTACGGATACTTTAGACGTGCACGTCTTTCTACATCGTTCTCACATTTTTAATTTGAACATGAATGATGTAAACAATTTTTTTTTTGTAACTGTATGTTGATTTAAAAGAGTGTCCATGGAGTTTCTTGCCCGTTCTTCTCCATAGGTACCTACTACGCTTTGGAATGGGCAACTAGCTTCATTTTTCTGACTGACTGACCCTTTGACGAGTCAAAAGTGCCTGTAATTGGTTTATTTGAAATAAATGCTTTGAGTTTGAGTTTGATATAAAATGTTTACAAAAATATATATATATATATATATGCTGCTGGCAAAAAAGCCAAAACAAAAAAAAAAACTGGCTGACTGGCTGGCTGGGGAAAAAGTTTCTTCGTATTTTTCAAGAAAATTCAAAACATTTTTTAATATAGTTTATTTACATTTAACTAAAGTATGTAGGTACCATTTTGTTTGATAACTTTTTGCCATCTTGTAGGTAGGGACATGATCCCATTGCTATAGAAATTTTGGGACTTCTGATCAAAATACCGCGACAAGTGGTTTTGGCAGTCCTCTCGTGATGTTAACCTGATACTGCCTAAAGAATTCTGAAGAGACCGAAACAGGTGGAAATCTGAAGGTGCAAGGTCAGGACTATACGTCGGATGCATTAACACCACTAAGCCAAACTCTCTAAATTTTTGCTGAGTGGCTAAAGATGTGTGAGGTCTAGCGTTATCATGATGAAAAACCCTTCTGTTGATTAATTCCGGCCGCTTTCTCTCAACTTCTTGCTTTAATCTCATCAGTTGTTCGCAGTAGAGTTCAGAATCGATGGTCCTGCCTGATCTGTTACCATCAGGCTATCTCATAATGAATAATGCCCTTCCAATCCCACCACACACACAGCATCACCTTGTTGCGAGTTAACCCGGGTTTTGCCACAGTCTGTGAAGCCTGACCGGCTTTTGACTACGACCGTTTTCGCACGTTCTTGTCGTACGTGATCCACTTTTCATCACCAGTTATCAGTTTCTTCAAAAATGGTTCGGTTTCATTACGTCGTAATAAAGAATCACAAATGAGTACACGGTTCATTAGGTTTCTTTCAGTGAGCTCGTGAGGTACCCAAATATCGAGCTTTTTTGTGTACCCAGTTTTTTTCAAATGTGCCAAAACTGTTTTGTGGTCAATTCCCAGTTCTTCAGCTACGTCGTAACTACTGATATGCCGAACTTGCTTCACTTTTTCAAAAATGGCATTCATTTTATCCGTAATAGGGCGAATAGAGCGACGTGCATCTTTGACATCAACATTTCCGGATTGAAAACGCTTAAACCAAATTTGTGCTACTCTCACAGACACTGCACTAGGTCCATAAACATCGCAAATTTTTTTCGCGGCTTGCGTTGCATTTTTACCTTTTTTGTAGTAAAATTTTAAAATGTATCGAATTTCTTCATTAGATTCGCTCATCTTGACAGTACGAAAAACAAATGAAAATCACACATTTTCCTAATTTGAATTTGGAATTATGTTCTTTAAAATTTTAAACTTTCAATGATACCAAAACCAGTCAGATACAAATAGTATAGCCAAAGAGATTTTATTACAAGTTCATACATACTATAATGCGAAAAGACTTTTTCGCCAACCTAATATATATTATTAAAATATAATATAATTTATTAATTAAGTACCGTACTTAAAAAAGAAAATAAAAATTCATATAAATTTTTGGATAAGATTAAAATTTTGGGATTGTTCCTAATAACACAAATAAGAATTAAAATTATATAAAATAAAAAAAGCAATTGACAGTACAATACAATTCATTAATAAATAATAATTAAAACGGTTACAATAAATTAAATTTAGAATAAAGGACTTTAGCACTTAGCACAGTCGCATTGGGAGATATTGAGTCTATTGATGCTAGCAAAGCTTTGGTAAGAATTTGTTGCACCTATAATAATAATAACTCTGACGAACCAAACTGTGACGGGGCTACTCGACCAAAACCTGCCGTACTAGCCTGGCAATGCAGGATCGAGCGTCTTATTGATGAGGCCAGGGTACTCATCGGCAAACTATACTGCTTCAGGGAGGGCAATACACGACCACGAGTGATGCGCTTTGTGAGGCGGGCATTCTCGGGGACTGAAATCAGCCCTCAAGGATATATGTCCCGTGTCACAGAGCGCATCGACTTCCTGAAGCAGAAAGTTTGTGCATGGGCGAGCCGTGTTCGGCGGTATAAGCGGCGGGTTGATCGGTACACACAGAATCGCATGTTCCAGAGCGATGCGAGATGGGTATATAGAGCTTGGGAGCTACCTGAACAAAATGTGACAGATGAGTGCCGCCCGGATGATGCCGCCACGATTACATTCTGGCGCGGCATCTGGTCAGTGCCCGTCTGTCACGTTGAGGCTGACTGGATAAGGGTTGTCGAGCGGGTATGTGAAACTGTACCAGAAATGGAAGCGGAACTAATTACGCCATTAGACGTCGCCAAAGCATTCCGTCCGTTACCGATTTTGAAATCAGCGGGACCGGACCGATTGCACAACTTTTGGTTGAAATGGCTAATTAGTTCACACACCTGCCTGGCATCTCAGTTCCAAGCATCCTTAGAGGCCGGGTCACTTCCGCAATTTCTAACAACACGCGTTACTCATCTGCTCCATAAGTCAGGTAGTTCCAGGGATCCCAAGAATTATAGACCGATCACGTGTTTGTCAACGATCTATAAACTTCTTACATCGATTTTGAGAGCGAAAATTAACACGCACATTGAAAGTAACTCGATTATGCCAGCCTCTCAAAATCGACTTAGGAACGGATCCCGTGGTACTAAGGAGCTACTCGTCATCGATATGGCCGTTAGCCAACAGGTCCGTCGATCCCACAAGGATTTGTCGACATGCTGGATAGATTATAAGAAGGCCTACGACTCAGTGCCACATACATGGTTCATGAGGGTGCTGGAGTTGTACAAGATACATACAACTCTACGCACCTTCCTTGAGTCGTGTATAAGGCAATGGAGGATGGTTCTTCGCTATCCAGGGTGTCAACAGATCCAAGGGAATGATGAGCCTGTATGGATTAAACGGGGAATATGTCAGGGCGACATTTTGAATCCTCTAAGTACACTACTGGAGGATTCAGGTCTAGGTTATCGGTTGAGGAGAGGTGGTCAGGACATATCTCACCTCCTCTACATGGATGACTTGAAACTCTTTGCCCCCAACAAATTGCAACTGATGAAGCTACTGAAGGTAACTGAACTTTTCAGTAGCGCCATCAGGATGGAATTTGGTGTGGACAAATGTGCAGTCATGCGTGTAAAGCGAGGTGAGATTATGGAATCCGAAGGAATTCAACTTTTGGATTCCATACACCTTAGATCCCTTTCCTCATCCGAAAGCTATAAGTATTTGGGTATGTCGGAAGCGTTAGCCATCAACGTTGCGGACATCAAGCAATCGTTTAAGGAGCGCTTCTTTGGTCGCCTAAAGAAGGTATTAATTAGTCTTCTTTCAGGCGGAAACAAGGTGCGTGCCTTCAACGGTTAGGTCATGCCGATTTTGATGTACTCTTTCGGCATACTCAAATGGACTGAGACCGAACTCGACGCCCTGGATAGGAGAGTTCGTACACTGCTGACTGCAAACCGGATGAATCACCCACTATCATCAGTGATGAGACTCTACATACCGCGGAAGTGCGGGGGTCGAGGCTTTTTAAATGCGAAGACCCTCCACAACCGTGAAGTGTGCAGCCTCAGAGAATATTTTTTAAAAGCCGAAGTGGGTATGCACCGTGATGTGGTCGCAGTGGACAAGGGACTCACCTCGCTCTCCATGGCTAAAGAGAACTGGCGCAAACTTGTAGTACTTACTACCGATGACCGCAAGGAAGTATGGCAAAACAAGGAGCTTCACGGACGCTTCTATCGGACTCTGCACGACCCCGTGTAGATTTCTTAGCGTCCGTATCCTGGTTACGTTTTGGTGACCTTTACGGGGAAACTGAAGGTTTCGTCTGTGCAATTATGGACGAAGTTATCTTAACGAATAACTACTGGAGACATTATGTAGGTCGGGACGGTGGGCGTGTGTCGGGCTTGCCATCGTCCGGGTGAGTCCATCAGACATATATTATCTCTGGTTGTTCTCGTCTAGCTAATGGCGAGTACTTGCACAGGCATAATCAAGTAGCCAGGATTATTCACCAGCAATTTGCTTTGCAATATAAACTAGTGGATTCTGAGTTACCGTATTACAAGTATGTGCCCGATCCAGTTCTCGAAAATGACCATATCACGTTATACTGGGATCGGTCTATCATTACTGACAGGACTATTGTTGCCAATAAGCCTGGTGTAGTGGTGATAGATCGAGTAGCGCGCCACACAATGATTATCGATATTACTATTCCGCATGACGAGAACCTCGTGAAAGCTGAGAAAGAGAAACAAATTAAATATCTCGACTTAGCACACGAGGTTGTTGACATGTGGAATGTGAGCTCGGCTGTCATTGTGCCGATTGTAGTACCGGCCAATGGCCTTGTGACCAAAAGCCTCGATCAACATCTCTCGAGGCTCTCGTTAGGCGGTTGGGTCAAGGGCCTGATTCAGAAGGCAGTACTCCTCGATACGGCTCGCATCGTAAGGAGGTCCTGTCTCTGGAGCCCTAACCACCAGTACCTTGGACCTTGCTCCCGATACCGGCGGACCACAATTTTTTATATTTTTAAGTTTTTTTTATGATTTTAAAATATATATAAATAAGTATGCAAAATAAATAAACGAAATAATAATAATAACTTCTTTATTGGCATAAAAACAAGTTACAGAAAAATTTGAGACTCTGGCTCCAGAGCTAGGTTAGAATACCTGTATTTCAGAGAGGAGAACTTTTTAACAGGGAATTTATTTCCGAGATTCGTATGCCAAGTGTCATAATTTTTTTCTAGTAAAAACGTCTAAACTTCAAACAATATAAAATAAAGAAGGTTTCCTTTGCACTCAAGGACTTTTATTTCTGAAATTATGGAAATTTAGGGCATGTATTTTTTTTTATAAATGAGCACTCATTTCATCAGTCAGAAAAATAACAAATAAGTGTCGAGAGAGTAGTAGTTATTTTTAAATTATTTGGTTTTGGTGACCAGTCTGAAAATTTGAACAATTATCTAAAAACCTCCGTAAATCGGAAACCATTAATTTTCGACCCCTAGTTGGCGGGCTTAATTTGTTGGAAATGACCTCTAGTTTATGTAACCCCTTTCAAGGAATAGGTCGAATTTCCAAGCAACCTGTTTAGTTTTAAAGTTCTTTCTAATAGTGTGTAACCCTTCAAGACCATTGCACCAGGCCAATCTATCTCCGAAAACTTATGTGTATTGAGCTGTCATTCCACTATTAACTGCTCATTAAAGTGAGCAGTCAATTGTGAAATGACTAACTTCCGATAGACTGGCAGGTCACACTGACAGTCAAAAGATAATCAAAGAGGAAAATCCAATGAATGTTTTTCTATTCCTAGGGTTGACGTAAACACCCGTCGTGTTGGAGGTGCGTATGGCATCAAGTTGTCCCGCAGCACGCAGGGGGTAGTCGCCGCAGCACTGGTAGTGAAGAAATTAAACAGGCCGTGTCGATTTATTCAGTCATTGACTACTAATACTAAAGCCCTGGGTAAGAGACTGCCTTGCTGTTCCGATTGTGAGGTAATTTTGTGTTTTATACCTTACCTTAATTTTTATGTTATACTGTTTATGACAGTCATATTTTAGGTAGAACAAAGTCAAAGTCAAATCATTTATTTCAAATAGGCATATAAAAGGCACTTTTGAACGTCAAAATTTACAGGAAAATAGACTTGGTTCAAATTCCCCCTTCTAAAAGGTAGTTTCGTATGGAGAAGAATGGACAAGAAACTCCACCGTTATTCTTTTAAATAGTTTTACAATGCTATACACACACGCTATGCTGCTGCTGTTATGCTATGCTGTATACATTAATTATATAATTATATGTGAAGACGATGCACCTAGAATAAAATTACTATACCACAATAGGTAAAAAGAGTTAAATATAGCGCAATGACAGGTAAATTAATTTTATTCTGTGATAGATACATGGTGCTCACATATTTACAAATATTGAAAAGTAGATGATATTTCCAAAATTTTAACAAGTAATAATTTAGTGTGTGAGTTAAAGTAGTTACATAATTTAAAAATCGAAGTCATAAAAATTATAAATTGTACAATTAAATTAGCAACCAGTTTGATTTAGTCTAGTTTGGTATTCATCACTGTCCCTTAAACCTCGTAAACACGTTTTATTTAGACTCAATTATTGCTTCCAATTACCGGCCCCTACTTACGAGTTGTAGGTCGTGGGTTCGAACCCAGGCAGGCGCTTTACTTTGTGTAAATAATTTCATCACTACTACTCTCAAAACGGTGAAGGAAAACATCATGAGGAAACCGGCATGTCTTAGAACCAAAAATTCGAAGACATGTGACATCTACCAACCCGCGTGGTAGATTACAGCCCATTCCCTCTCAAAGAGAGGAGGCCTGTGTCTCAGCAGTGGGAATATTATAGGATGATTATTGGTTCCAGGCTGGCGTGAGTAGCACCAGTGCTATAAAATACATAAACTACAGGGTGTTCGAAGACAACGGATACAAAACAAATGAATAGTTTACTTTGCTTGGCATCGGCCAGTTCAATAACGCGTACAACAGGACAAGATGGACATATGCGAATTTTGACTCGATAACTGATACTGCTAAGAATACTTGGGCTAGAGCACCAGTTATTATGGGTTTCAAAATAAATAGAGCAACATTTCTAAAAAGATGCAACTTCTTACATTTTATGCATGATTTCATCGAATTGATTCCGTAATTGCTTTTCCTACAGGAACATTAGAACACGTCGCTATGTCAGAATTTATTATGGAACAGATTGCATATGAGATGAACCTGGATCCTTTAGACGTTAGACTAGCCAATTTAGATGCTCAATATAATAATAATAATCATTTTATTTCAAGTTTCACAGACTCATGATTTTAAATATTTATACACACTCAGTCACGTTAAATAATCAATTACAAATACAAAATAAAATAATGAAATAAATTAAATTAAATCAAAAAATTATTCACACAAAACAAACAAACAAAATGTTGCACATTACCTGCGTTCAATGTGTAAGCTACAGCAGTGATTACCGTAGGCGCAATCGACCTTGTCCGCTAGCGTGGCCAACATGCTGTTGGAGCTTCCCCGCACTCGCCGAACCAGCGAGGTGCCTCTCTTGCGCATTGTTGTATAAAAACAATCTACGCGCGCCTCCGCAAACATTGTCGAAGCGCTGCAGTAACCGGGGAGACCCAAAAATATCCTGAACGCATTGTTAAACTGGACTCGAAGGGCGCTGTACGACCTTTGCGTATAGTTAGTCCATAGGCTGCATGTGTATAAGGTAGTGCAGTAGGCTCTAAAGAGAGTGATTTTAACTTTTGCTGAGCATCGCGCGAACCTACGGATCACCATATTCACAATATAGCACTGACATGAAAGAAATGGTCGACTATGTAATGATACAATCCGACTACCCCAAAAGACAGGAAGCTGTCAATAAATTCAAAACTAAAAACAGATGGAAGAAGAGAGGTATGAGGTTTGCTTTTCTGAAATGGACCCCCGTAGGTGGCATCAATCTGTATATAAATTTATCTGTTTATCGTGGGGATGGTTCTGTAGTAATTACACACAGTGCTATAGAAATGGGTTAAGGAATAAATACAAAAGCAGTACAAGTAGCAGCTTATATGCTAAAGATTCCTGTTGATAAAATCATAGTGAAGGAAAACAATACAGTGATAGCTCCAGACTGTGCTGTATCTGGCGGGAGTATCATGAATCAGAACGTAATTTTGGGAGTAAAACGAGCTTGTCAGCAACTTCTAGATAGACTTAAGCCCATCAGAGATGCCATGGACAATCCGACTTGGGAAGAGTTGATAACAAAAGCTTATAATGACAATGTGGACTTGCAAGCCCACTGGTTCACGAGGACTGATGAGGAATATTGATTTGTGGTTTATGGAGTAACTTTAGCTGAAGTAGAGGTCGATATACTGACTGGACAGTCCGAGTTATTAAGAGTAGATCTCTGTGAAGATATTGGAACAAGTGTTAGTCCTGAAATTGACTTTGGTCAAGTAAGTATTTTCCAGAAACTTCTGAAAGTATAAATAATCATTAATATTTAAATCCAGTAGGTAAATTGTGTTGGAAGTAAATTCTATAATCTTTTTTTAGGTAGAATGAAGGAGCCTTTATGATGGGTGTCGGCTATTGGACCTGTGAGAATCTGGTCTATCCTCCTTCGGGTGAACGCCTTACCGACCGATCCTGGAACTACCACTTGCCGTTAGCCAGGGACATTACTCAGGACTGGCGGGTCTACTTTAGAAGTAATTCCTATAGTGATGATTCTGTTTTTGGTTCTAAGTGTAAGTTGTAGCATTGTTCCCTATTTGTTTATTTGTAACAGCGACATAATTGTCATCATCATTATCATTTAAAACATCTATTTCTCTAAAGAATATATTATTTTTTTATCAAATAAATTGATTAAGAAAATACAGGATGGCTTAATGTAAGACAGGTGTCGGAAAAAAACGTATTAAACTTAACAATTATAATAATCAGATAAACACAGTATAGGAATATTAGGCATACCGTTGTGGGCAGTGGCAAATTAAATCATCAACACAGCTAATTATAGTGGTCAAATGTGAGACTTTCCAATATAAAAAAAGAAATAGACCTTATTTTAAGCAATTGATACCAAGTGAAAATAGCGGTAGCATCCGCTACCATGAATATTAAAACAAAAACTGCTTCACCTTTGGAGATTTAAGTAAACGGTCACTAATTAACTTAAATAAACCGAAAATAAGATGGTGTAGCAATTTACAAGTAAACTCGTAATAATTGCAATTTTTGCCCATTTATTTGGAGCATTAGCATCACGATTGTATATAAATGGTAATTGGTTCGCCATTGCCTACGATAGCTGTAGTAATTTATTTCCTTGGGTAACTTTTATCATTGGTCTCCATTATGAGCATATTATTCGCCATTATTTATTTGAATTTTATTTTAATCTCCAAGTTAATTTTATGGTCTGTGGTGTGTAGTTTCTGCTATTAATGTTATTATATCTCTGTATAACGTTTCGATTCTCAACTGTTACACTTTTTGCTCCGGAAAATATACTAGGATCCAGATGTTCAAAACCATTTTCATGGTTTTGATATCTATAATTTCCGCTGGTGGGCTTTTTTGTTTTTGCAATAATTTATAATAAAAAAATTGTATTATTATCTACATCATCGGTCTTGCTATTATAATTTATGTTTTTGTGAACAGGTATCGGGGAGCCTCCAATATGCATGGCAGTGGTCGTAGCTTTTGCCATGAGGGAAGCTATTACTGCCGCTAGACTTGATTCAGGCATTCCTACAATGCAGTGGTTTGCAGAAGTTAAGTAGTGTTTATATTTTTAAATACTTCAGCCGTGAAACAACCTGTTGAGGTGTTAAAATCTACAGAGAAGTTCTCTAATTAGTTAAAAACAACAACTACTAACACGCAGTTATTTTTTCCATATAAACATTTGATTTTTTTTGAGTGATGTTTGTTTGTGGCCTCGCATTATAAAAATGGGAATAACAAATTAGATGCATTTTTTTTTAATCATGTTTTTTTTTCTATTACAGACGGGGCCCTACACGGTTGAAAGAAACTATATTTTGTCGTCAACGAGTACTGCAGATTTCAAGTTTAATTAGTCATAAGAATGTCACAGATTTCCCAGAATATCTAGGCTGGTCAATGTGTAGGTTGGAAAGAGCACTATATCAAAGTATTTTGGTATTATTATTTGCCATCTGCCTAGTTGTTTTTGGCTGTTTGGCAGAATATTTTCAAATAAAAATGTTTTTATTATTATTTGTCAGTTTATGACAGATAAGAATAAGAAAGGTATGCGTTTATTAATGATACAATAAATTATATTGTTCCTTGGGTACCTATGCGTGTGTTATTTTTAGTAAATATTTTTTCAGGATATTCGATTCATCATTTTCACGGAGATTTTTTGTTTCAGTTCAAAAGACTGCTCTTTCAAATTTTGTACTATCAGTTTTTTGTTTGAAAGTATGAAATAATTTTTAAGGGAAGCTCTCTTACTTTTTGCTCCGTGTCTATACAGAAGACCCTATGGCAACATACACACGAGACAAAAAGTAAACGAGGTTTCCAGAAGTATTATTTCATACCTTGGATAATTCACTTCTGGTTTTTATACAATACGAAGTTTTCGAATGATTTTCAGGAATTTGTTTTATGGCTCATCTACTACCTACTTGTTACTTTAATGCAGTCAAGTGGCAAATAATTTACATAGTAATCGTCTACGTTAAGTACGTAAGTTTAAATTAAATATATTTATCATAGGAACCTACGTCAATTCATTGAAAATGAGCTCAATATTTGCGTCAAGATAATATTCTACTTTTTTTAACACCTTTAATTAAAGTTTATCGGATGTTTGTGGTAGGTGCGGCAACAGTACGTTAACAGTAGTTATTATTGAAAAACGAGCCGGTGAAGTAAATCCTCAGTCATGGGAGTTATTAAGTTTAAAGTTAATGGCGTGGAGTATTGCGGTAAATATTGCTGTTCTTATCTATTACAGTAAATATATAAATCTAACTGAATACAGAGATAAAATTAGTCATGAATCGTGACAAGTTATCCCGCTTAGAACATTACTCAATAGATAGGTTATTTTGCACCACTGCGATGCACTAACTTATATCTAGTTCTACTTGCAGATTAAGATCAGCAAGTAGAACTAAAATGCCGATTATCTTGTCACAACACTTTTCTTGCCAAAAGTCGATAACAAAATGAAGAGACTAAAGAATTCTCATATTGAAGTTTTGTCTTATAAATATTTTGTAGACCTATTTAGTGAAAATATTTTTGTTTTAATAAAAAAAGAATGCGAAAAAATTCAAAAAGAAAAAAAAAAGAAATAACCCATTTCCTGTCCCATGTACTACATTATAATTCAGCTTGATTATTTAACTATTGTTTATAACCGTCAGGAATTTCTCAGTAGCAACCTGGAGTCTGGATTAGTGCCCGGTTATGGCAATAGGCTCGGCCCTATTGCATGGGACTTAAATATAACTGGTGTTTGGGTGTACCTACTATAGGAACACCTCTGCCTATCCCTTCGGGGATTACAGGCGTCATGTTATGTTATGTTTCTACTATGTGGACAGTGAAAGTGTTTACAATAGAAAATATTTAAAAAAATTGAGCTGTCACGGGACGCCTGGCAGTTGTGAAACATACCATCGTATAGCGTGGCGACCCGTCGCCACGCCAACAATCGGTTTTACCCGCGGCTATATTTATGTTTCACATCAAAAATCGTCTTTTAAATGTCATGGACAATGATTAAAGTTTACCTACCTAAGAATCCTATTATATCGTGTAAATACATTTTCACCAGTGGGATGCGATGTGAGCTCAGACGTGATGCTGGTGGACTACTTGCGACTGTACATAGGGCTGCATGGTACTAAGTACATGTGCCGTGAAGGCGGTTGTGGAGCCTGTGTCGTCAGCGTACATCGCGACAATGTCAAGCCGTATGCTATCAACTCGGTTTGTAATTCAATATAGTAACTAGAACTTCTAAAAATAATGGAAACGTTTTGTAGGTGTAGCATTGATAAAACTCTAACTTAAGGCACTTATTTCAATTAAACCGTTTACTTTTATTTTGTCGGTCAGTTATTCAAAAAGTTGACGCTCGTTCCCCGTTCCAAAACATGGAGAGCAGTCTCTATGGAGAAGAACGGGCATGAAACTCCATAAACACACTTTTAAATCAAGAATATAGGTATAACAAAATCCTGGGTACATTATTCTTGCATCTTACATTTTTGGCCGGCTGTAGGTACCTCAATCCTGTAGTTAAACTTCTTGGTGTATGTACTTAGAACATATTATGCTTAGCTATACTACCTACAACCACAATGGCCAGGAATATGGTACACATGTTTTTACCCAGACACATTATTGCCGGCTAATCAGCACGTCAATTTAACAAACTATTAAGAATTTACAAATCATATCCTTTTAGTTCTGTTTCAAAAATATTCTTCTCGATAGTACGAGTAGGTATTAAAAAATATTGGTTCATCCGGTAGTGCATGAAACCAGTAACGTCATGCCATGGATTGGAGATCACCACCACCGAGGGGTTGGGCAACAGGAAGATAGGCTACCATGAGCTGCAGACTACACTGGCTAGTGAAAATGGGTCTCAGTGTGGCTATTGTTCACCATCTTGGGTAATGTCGATGTATAGGTAAGAAATGTTTTGTCTCAAAATTAGTTTATTTGTTTGGCAATACCAAGCAAAAAATCTCTTTAAAAAAATGTAAGTATTTATTCTGAAACTAATACCTATAGTAGATTATATACTTTCACCTATCAAGGTGGTACGATTCCAGCTAAAATCGTTGGGTTCATGCATCTTCCAGTAACATTTTTTATTTATTTATAGGATTAAACTTTAACCCGGATTCTGTTCTTTTATTTGCAGTCTGCTTCAAACCAATCCCAACGTAACAATGCTAGATATAGAAAAGTCATTAGCTAGCAATGTTTGTCGTTGTACCGGCTACAGGCCAATCCTTGAGGCCTTCAAAAAGTTTGCAATCGACGCTCCTAGACAAATCAAGCTTCAAGATATTGAAGATCTTCAAATCTGTAAGAAAACTGGAGAAGCTTGTGATAAAAGTAATTGCGAGGATAGTGAGTGGTGCTTCGTAGACCACGAAGACGGAAAAGATAGTATCATTGCGATCAAGCTGAAAGATAAAAGGCTCTGGTATCGTGTGCAAGAAGTAAAAGATATATTTACGATTTTGAATAGACAGGGCGATGATTCATATATGCTTATTAATGGGAATACTGCAAGGGGTTGGTAGAATTTGTCGTTATTAAATTATCGTCGGTATAAAGATAAAAGACGAATAAATAACTATATTCTTTATTGGCATAAAACAAACAAAGTGAAGCCCGGACTCCTGTGCTAGATAAAAACACCTGTGTTGACGGAGCCAGGGTCTTTTCCTAATCAGTAGGTTCTGTGAGGTAATTACGTAACACACTAACAATAGGAATGGGTTTCATTTTGACAGTTCAATAACATTCATTGCGTTATTTACGTTGTTGAGCAGACGAATTTTTCGAACATATGAAGCAATGGATTAGTAATAGGCTTCAAAATGATTCAGATTTTGATAGATAGTGTGTTAAGTAATTAGGGTGCCAGATTGTATGCAATACCGGTAAAACGGGGTGAATAGGAACGGCAGGGGTGAATCGTAACGAAACTTTAAAAGGGATTTTAACATTGAAATATTATAGTCTGTCGCCAAAAAGGACTCTAACGTGTATACTGTATTATAATTAACCGATTACGTGTCCCTGTTGGCAACAAATTATATTATTTAAATGTTAAAATTCCTTTTAAAGTTTCGTTACGATTCACCCCTGCCGTTCCTATTCACCCCGTTTTACGGTATACATCGTTAAAAATTACTTTACAACAAAAAAAACCATAACAATTAAAATAGCAAAATAGTAGTTACATTCATTATTCAAATAATTATTAAATTTACGATTAAAATACTTATTGAATGCATGATAAAAAAGAAGAAGCAAAAATTATAATAACAATGAATTTATTAATATTGTTGTTCTACATATTTTGTGTGTCTGTGTGAGTGCCTCTAAAGAGTGTGTGTTTAATGTGTTGATGTGTGGCGTGGGGTGGTGTGTGAGTGGAGGTTGATGAGAGGGTGAAGTAGGTGATGTGTGATCTTGTTGAACTTAAATATGACGGAAAAGGTACGTCTTTCTCGTTATCATCAACCATATTTTATTTAACTACTGTGGGCGTACTATGGGAAGAGTTGGTTATTGCGCAATAGTAAAACCGTTTGCAGTTCAAATCAAATTATAATTTACGATCAAACTAATCACACTAGCAATTCGCACACTATAGGTACACGATACGGAATGATAATGATACGGAACGCGCGACAGTTTCTAAATGTAAATATCACTGCTTGACCGCCACCGACCAACTCTGTTTTAACTCTGGTCGAGCGTTATGTTGTGGACTCTATCAAGCGCCGCCTGGTGGAGCCGGTGTCCCGATTAGTCAAAGTCAAACGATTGATTTAAGGTTTTTCCGGCCAATATATATACCTATATTACAATGGATTATATTTGACTGCACTCTTGTGTCAGTAGCCATCGCTTATTTTTATAACATGACAAACACATGCGCTGCCTTTTAGCAGTTGCGGTGTCAAATTTAACAGATAGGAAAACGTTCCTGACAGTAGGTTCACTTAAAACTTGCTAAACTTTGCTTGAATAAATGAAGTTTTATTTAAAAAAAAATATGTTTGCAGGAGTGTATCCTAAAGATGAGTATCCTCGTGTCCTTATAGACATAAGTGGTGTAAAAGAACTCAAAGGATACACATGTGATCAGAACTTAATAGTTAACGCTGGGACGACACTCACGGAGTTTTTGGAGATACTACATACTATGTCTAAAGAAGAATACTTTGGATATTTGCAGAAGATTTACGATCACGTACTTAATGTTGCGCACATTCCTATAAGAAATGTGAGTAGATTATTCAACTTATATTTAGTAGCCCTTAGTATAGTGATATCGTTATAAATGTTGATCATGTTGTTGATCAGGTTATATTTAAAATATTCATGTTTGTAGGTAGCGTCAATTGCGGGGAACCTCATGATCAAAAATAAGCACCACTGGTTCGCGTCAGATATTTTCTTGCTTTTAGAAACAGTTGGGGCACAAGTCACTATACGTAAGTTTACTTTGATTCATTATTTATGGGATATGGTTTTGGTTTTGCTGTATGGATTTCAAATATGGAGGTTCAGAGTTGAAAGCATTTCGTGTGAAAACATTAAATCCTGAAACTTGAAAATGGTAATATGAAGATTTCCTTATATAAAGTACGTATGTCATATACGAGTACGTATACGTATGTCAAACCACAATCTATTAATTTTAGAGAACAGTCTGAGCGCGAAGGAAACGCTGACGATGCAACAGTTTCTCAGGGTGAACATGAGAGGAAGTGTCATTTGGAACATTATGCTACCTCCGCTATGTAACGACCATCGTTTGGTTACCTATAAGGTAAACAAGAAATTTCCTATTTTATTCTAAAATGATAACGTTGTCTGGTTGTTGCAAAAAGGCAGACGTGACGACATTGCATGTGCTACTTATATTGTAATTAAACTGATAACGGCCATCTTTAGAATTTTGTCTACCTAATGGGGTATGGAGTTATTTAGAAACTAGCTCTGCCTGTGACTTCGTCCGCGTGGCAGTCATAAGATATTACAATAATATATACTAAAATAACAGTCATATTTTTATACAACTTTCCTGTATACTACTTTTGTAGTTCTGATCTCTGCAGCCAAAATATGAAGAGAGTCAGGAGTTCAGGTCTGGTGACGCGGGAGCAAGCGACGTACAGTTTTTCCTGTGAGAAGCAGCTCGTCCTGAGGTCGACACCCGCAGCTTTCAGTAGTAATTTTAGTAAATTAATGTACGCCGCAAACTAATGACACAATAGTGATATACTGATTGATGCATTCTTACAGATTATACTTGACGAACAGCTATCACTAAAATAATATTATTATAACCGTAGATTGTAAAAACACGGGATTTCTTATTAACAGTCACCTGACCATAGATGTTTACTAACCATAGATGGCAGAAGAGGCCTAAACTTAATATTTCCTGTGTACGTTTTACGAACTATCATAATACGACGGGGATTTTTTTTTCGTATTTTGTAGGTATAATAAAGTTGTAGTAAAATCTCTTTGGCTGTACTGTTTGTATCTCACTGGTTTTGATACCACTAAATAGATCACATTAAAAAAAAAAAAAAACGTTTTCCCGCCATTTTACAATTGTTTTTCTGTTCGCCAAAATGACGAAGAAATTCGATACATTTGAAGTTTTATTACTAATAAAAAGCGAAAAATACGATACAAGACGCGAAAAAATAAGTGACGTTTTTGGACGCATTGTCAGTTAAAAGAAGAAATCATAAAATATTTGTTGGGAATCGGACATGAGTTTTGCAGCGTCGCAGTCAGTAGTCGTCGAACTTTTAAGCTATTTGCTTTGTTGAAAGTTGACTAAAATTGCCGTTCTTATATTAAGTCCTTACATATGAAATTGATGTTTTATATGGAAAAAGCAAAACATTTTTTTTTTTTGTTAATCCATAAAAGTAGGTACCGTTGTGATCTATGCACTTTTGGCATTTTATAGGGAGTTCATTGATTCCTTTGCTGAAAAAATTGCGGGAGCGAGAATCAACAAAATCTTTGAAGGTGTTTTGGACTGCCTCATCTGAATTGATTTTTTTTCCAATTAAGAAATTATCCAAATTATGAAAAAAATGGTAATCGGTTGGAGCACGGTCCGGGGAGTATGGTGGGTGACGGAGACATTCCAATCCTAGCTCCTCTAGTTTCGCCACCGTCTGTTGTGCAGTGTGTGGTCTAGCGTTGTCCATCATGTTTTCCATGGTTTTTCCATCATGGTTTCCAATTGGCGGCAATACAAATCTGCCGTAATCGTCTGACCAGATCTTAGGAAGCTGTAGTGGATGACGCAAACGCTGGTCCACCAGACACTAACCAGTACCTTTTTTTGAGTCAACTTTCGCTTGGGGCAGGATTTAGCCGGTTCTCCTGGATTTAACCACTGTGATGAGCGTTTTCGATTATCGTTTAGGATCCATTTTTCATCACAAGTAATGATACGATTCAAAATCCCCTCGTTATTGTGACGGTTGAGTAACGTGACGCAGCAGTCGACTCGTGTTTGTTGGTTTGCTTCACTTAGTTCATGCGGTACCCATTTTTCAAGCTTTTTCATTTTTCCAATTTGTTTCAAATGATTCAAAATGGTTTTATCACTCACACCGAAGCCTGCAGCTAACTCTAACGTTGTTTGACATGGATCCGCTTCCACGATCACTTTCAATTCCTCATTGACAACTAGGGTCTCCGGCCTTCCACGAGGTTTGTTCTGGAGGTCAAAATTTCCAGAACGAAAGCGTTGGAACCAAAAACGTACTGTGTTTTCTTTTACAATGGCTTCTCCGTACACATTATTAATCCTTCGAGCTGTTTCTGCAGCGCTAGTGCCACGATGGAATTCGTATTCGAAAATAATGCGATATTTTATGTTTTCCATATTGAGCACAGAACGATGTCAAAGCAAAATTAAATGGCGTGAAAACAAATGAATTATTACATTCGAAACACAAATAGACACGCTTTAAATTGAAATAAATTTGAATTTGGAATTCTTAACCAAACGCCGGCTTTTTGAGATCAAAGTGGCCAGTTCTATATAAAATCAATTTCATATTATGTAAGGACCTAATATTATATCATGATTGACTGCTTAGCCTAAAAGGTATAGCGTGATGATAATCATTTAAAAGGTTAAATCTTTAACTATCTGCAATATTCTAACCATTTCGCTCCTCTTTTTACAACTTGCGGTAAACTATAGAAGAATACAAATAAATTGCATTAGTGCTCATCCCCTATAGCAAATAGGGTGATAATTTTTAGCCTACAGACTAACCAGACTTAAAGGGAATATCTTAGCAAAATTTTAATAAAATCTATCTCATAGTTTTTGCGTGATGCTGGAACATACATTCAGACAAACAAACAGATAAAACAATATACAGGGTGTTTGGCAGGACGTTGAACATACGAAAATGGTGGATAGGTGGGGTCATCTGCTACTTACTCAGCCCTAATTTATTTGGCCCTGGCACACAGGTTTTTTTTTTTTTTGCTTTCTTCTTGTTTCACCACTTTCTAAACTTTAAAGTGTACTTTTTATTAAAAATGGGTAAAACGGCATTTTTTTTAATCTTTAATTTTGGCAGATTCTTATAAAATTATTGCTTTATTCAGATGTTAGCTAGAAAAAAAGTTATGAGTCCTCAAACTTACAGAAAGGCCAAATAAATTAGGGCTGAGTAAGTAGCAGATGACCCCACCTATCCACCATTTTCGTTTGTTCAACGTTCTGCCAAACACCCTGTATTTTCGGCATTAGAATCTTTCTCAGTCCTCGCAAACATAACTAAAAAAAAAACAATGTATGTACAGTTTCAAATCGCTACGATTTTATTATATTATGTACGATAAGAGAAGATATGGTAACATAGCTTTCAAAGTAGAAAATAATATGACAACTGGGACTCCTTAGATTGTGGAAAAGGGAAGTTTCATAGAATATACAATTACTACAGGTGATGCCACGCTCCCAAAACGCCCATGCTTTCGTTCATGCAGGGTTTCTGTTCAAAATGGCAACTGGAAATATAGTCAAGTCTGCAAGGATAGTCATCGGAGCTCTGTCCCCAAAATTCATCAGGGCTACTGAGACAGAGAAGTTCCTGATTGGAAAGAAGCTCTTCATCAATGATACTCTAACGTCATCACTTAATATTATGGAAACTGAGCTGGTGGTTGAGGACAACCCACCAGATCCTTCAGTGAAGTATAGGAAACAAGTGGCTCTGGGATTGTTTTATAAAGTGAGTGCCCCCGGCATTATTGTTTATAATAAAATGGAAGTTATGTTCTGTGAGCAAGTGCTGCTTGTGAATCATATCACAGAAAACATATAATTTCTCGCCAATTTACAGTGACTACACTTTGGTTCTAGTTAAGTTAAGAGTCACCAAACAGAAACAATTTCTGTTAAAATTCGTAATATTTTAATTGACATTTAATTTTCTAGATTGTTTTTTTTACGAGTTAATCGGCGTAGCTATTATTCTAGTTCATTTTTTTTTGTTGTTGTTACTGTTGTAAGTAATGAACAGTTACTTACATGAACAGTTACTGACTACATAATAAACTGAAATGAACTATTTTCTACAATCCCAGTGTTTACTGTCGCTATCTCCTGAAACAAATCTTCACGCTCGCTACAAATCCGGAGCGACAGTCTTATCGGATACCCGTCCAGTGTCCAGAGGTGTTCAGGTATTCGAAACTAACCGATCAGTGTGGCCCGTGACACAACCTATCATGAAAGTGGAAGCTTTGGTGAGAAAAACACGAATAATATGAATACTTTGTTGAAGTATATACAAAGTGGCGATTAGCTTATCACAGTAAATACATACAGTACAGCGGTTATTACAAGTTGTTATCAGTCTGTTAAAATAATTAAATAAACAGTTTTACTAACAAAAGAAAAAAATATCAAATAAAATAACTAGCGTAAAAAATAAGGCATTAGACAAGCGCGGGGCGATGCGATGGTATCAACAATTTAACACAAACTTTATGGTATTGTTACCAAATAATCACAAATTAAGTTTAATGTTGTTAAATACTAAAACGAAAGAAAACGTCCCACAGCTAGAATGTTAATTGTTATTAATTATTAGAAATTGTGTATGTTTAAAATACAGAATGTAGAATATGTGGTTTCAAGTAATGTGATAACCTAATCGCCACACTGTATATTTTTACTATAAAGTTTCTTTGTTTTATCCTTTATAACGTTGGCTGTAGATACAATGTGCGGGAGAGGCTTTCTACACTGATGATTTACCTAATTTTCCCAACGAGGTATTTTGTGCCTTGGCGCTAAGTACAGTCGCGGTGGGTGAAATTGTGTCCATTGATGCCAGCAAGGCTTTGGTAAGCATTTATTATATTCAATGTAATAGTCAGATGGTCTAGACCTAAATTAATTTTTAACAACTTTAACTATCTTTTTACAGGCTTTCCCAGGCGTAATAGCGTTCTATAAAGCAGAAGACATCCCAGGATTAAACTCCTTTACTCCAGCCGACTCATTTTTATACTCTGCCAATGAAGAAGTCTTAGCCAGTTGTACCGTCAAATATTTCAACCAGCCAATCGGTATAGTTGTGGCTGAGACTCGTTATATTGCAGACAGGGCTGCGAAACTAGTAGAAGCTACATACACAAATGTTAGAGAACCACTCTTAGATGTAAGGCAGACCATAAATAACTCAAGCAGAAGCACCCTATTCACTGAAGTAGAAGCTACCGATAGAGGTACAGAAGTAGTAGCTAAAGAAATAAAAGGAGTTAACTCAATATATGGCCAGTACCATTTTACTATAGAAACTCTGACTACTATCGTCAAGCCTTCTGACGATGGCCTGGACGTGTACTGCTCAACACATTGGATGGAAGGCGCGCAGTTGATGATTTCTAGGGCTTTGGCTATGGATCAAAACAGGTTTGTTGATTTGGATACATAACGATCATAGACTTAGATAGATCTGGCGACCTATGGAATGTTTTTAATTCTTAGGATTGACGTGCACACCCGTCGTGTCGGAGGCTCGTATGGCATCAAATTGTCCCGCAGCATTCAAGGGGCAATTGTTGCCGCACTAACAGTGAAGAAACTTAACAGACCTTGTCGGTTCATCCAATCCTTGACTACCAATACGAGAGCCGTGGGCAAGAGACTTCCCTGCTGTTCTGAATTCGAGGTATAAAATACTTTAATTTAGTAAATTACCTAAGTTTAATCTCATGCCTTAATGCTTTCTTACCAGCTAAAGACACCACTTGATTTTTTATTTTAAATATTAAGTTCTGATCATAGGCTGGCGTGAACAAATCCGGTGTAATTCAGTACATAAACTACAGGGTTTTTGAAGACAATGGGTACAAAATAAACGAACAGTTTGGTTTGCTTGGCGTTGGCCAGTTTAATAACGCCTACAACAGAGCTAGATGGAACTATACCAGCTATAATTGTACAACTGATACAGCCAAGAATACTTGGGCTAGATCACCAGGTAAGGCTATGCTATTGACTATGTTCTTCTCAAGAAGCACTCCTCCCTCAAGTTTCGTTTAATTACGTATTTTAATTTCCAACAGGAACAATGGAACACGTAGCAATGGCCGAGCTTGTGATGGAGCAGACTGCATACGAGATGAACCTGGATCCCTTAGATGTAAGGCTAGCCAATCTAGACGCACAATATAGTAGCGACCTAAAAGAAATGGTTGACAACATTATCATAAAATCTAATTATATGAAACGACGAGAAATCGTCAACAAATTCAACCATGAAAACAGATGGAAGAAAAGAGGACTGAGATTCTCTTTCCTAAGATGGACTCCTGTTGGAGGACTCAATTTTGAAATAAACCTATCAGTATATCGTGGAGATGGTTCTGTAGCAATAACACATGGTGCCATAGAAATGGGTCAAGGAATTAATACTAAAGCAGTCCAAGTAGCAGCTTATTTGCTTAATATTCCTATGGATAAAATCGTTATAAAAGAAAATAATACTGTAATTGCACCAAACTGTTCGATAGGTGGAGGAAGTATTATGAATCAAAATGTAATAGTGGGAGTGAGAAGAGCTTGCCAACAACTCTTGGATAGATTGAGACCAATCAGAGAGCAGATGGATAATCCTACTTGGGAAGAGTTAATAATAAAAGCTTATAACGACAATGTGGACTTGCAAGCCCATGGGTTCACGAGGACAGATGAGGAATATCCCTTTGATGTTTATGGAGTTACTTTAGCTGAAGTAGAATTAGATGTACTAACCGGACAGTTTGAGTTGCTGAGGGTAGATCTTTGTGAAGATGCTGGACAGAGTATTAGTCCTGAAATTGATATTGGTCAAGTAAGTATTTAGAAATAATTTAATTTAGATTCAAAAACTAAATACAAAGAATAAAGAAACAGTAATGTTATCAAATTATTTCCTTTTTAACTGACTTCAAAAAGGAGGAGGTTTTCAATTCCTATGTAAGTTAGTTACGCGATATCTCGGGCAATTGTGGATTGATTTCTAAATATATTTTTTTAATAGTTAGGGTATGCCTCAGCGGTGGTCCCGTTCGGGATGATGCCTGCCGGGGTTGCGGATTGTTCGAAAGAGGTACCGTGGCCCTGGCGCACAGGCAAATGAAGGAACACGGGTGGGTTTTAGTCAGTAAGAGTCTGACACGCCCTTCCGCTCCGCCCAGAGCGGGAGAGGTCATTTGATGATTTCCCACCCAAAAAAAAAAAAAAAAGGGGTGGTCCCGTATAAATTTTATAAACTTTGCTTCGGTAGTTTTTCAGTTAGCTTCAATAATACGTATTTTTTTTCACTTAGTGCATATTGATGATGTTATGATAACATTGATAACTTCCTGTCACTGTTATTTACATAGCAAGAAGTGGTATACGAATTTATGTGGGATTGTTTTCACACCTACAAAGTAAAAAATAATTTTAATTTCGAAAGTCGGTGGCAAAAAACGAAAATACAAAATCAAAGACACCGACTTCCGAGATTAAAGTTAGTTTGAAAGTCGGTTGTTTTTTTTTTTGAAAAATTGGTTTTTCTCTCATTATTAGATTGCATATGCCATCTAACAATTCTATAATACACCATCGAGTCTGCATTATACATAAATATTATACCCACTTAGGTGGAAGGAGCCTTCATAATGGGTATGGGCTACTGGACTTGTGAGCGTCTTGTCTACGCTGCGACTGGTGAACTTCTCACTGATCGTACCTGGGACTACTATGTGCCGTTGGCTAGGGACATTCCTCAGGAATGGTGGGTTTACTTCAGGAAGAATTCTTTCTCTGACAATATGATTTTCGGATCTAAATGTAAGTGTTTGATGAATGCTAACTTCTTTACTTATTTTTCAAGCAAGAAAATTCATTTAATTATTTCGTCTCTGCTCAGGTATTGGTGAGCCTCCAATTTGCATGGCTGTGGCTGTAGCTTTTGCCATGAGGGAAGCTATTGTTGCTGCTCGTCTTGAGTCGGGCATCCCTACGACACAGTGGTACCAAGAAGGTAAACAGATAATGATTTTCAAAATTATAATATGATTTGGATGTTTTGATGCATTTGCGCAGTGAAGTACGTCACAATACATATTAATTTGTATGCCATAGAAATGTTTACAACACATATTTTAACCTTTTCAGGGTTCCGTACCCAAAGGTTGCCAACGGAACCCTATTATCTGCTCAGCGTTTTCTGTCCGTTCGTCTGTCTGTCAGCGGGCTGTAATCTCATGAACCGTAATAGGCAGCCAGTTGAAATTTTAACAGTGTGTATTTCTATTGCCGCTATAACAACAGATAATAAAAATAAAATAAAGTTAAAAATTAAAGAGGGTCTCCCTATAAGAAACGTGTTTTCATCGGCGTTTTTTGCCTTGTGGTACAGAACCGTTCGACTCGCACTTGACCGATTTTTAATGATAGGCACCTAATAAAGTTTAATAACAATTTTTTATTGTTCCAGATGGGCCCTATACCGTTGAAAGAAACTTTCTACTATCATCGACGAATGCTGCAGATTTCAAGTTCAATTAGTTAGGTACATGACGATTGTTATAGGTTTCGACTTAAACAATTTTTTTGCAAGATTAGATAAAATGCTCAAGTATATCAATAAATCCTATAATAAGCATAATGTTGTATTAGTAGGTGATTTTAATATTGATATTTTAAAACAAAATAATACCACATCTGAGTTTGAATGTTTACTACTCAACTATAATCTAAGGCTTAAGATAACAGAGCCTACCAGAAAAATTAGCAAAACATGTATAGACAACTTTGCTCATAACTATCATAATAAATGCAAAGCAGAAGTGATTGATTTTGCATTATCTGATCACACAGCTCAGATATTGAGGTGTCTTGTTAAAAGAGTATGCCTTATTAAGAGCTGGAAAATTAAACGTAGAGACTATAGCGAGGAAAATCTTAGTAAGTTTAAATCTTATACAGAGAAATTGTCATTTTCGGAAATGTACACAACTTGTGATCCAAATGTAGCCTATAATATTTTCATTGATTTGTTTAAGTTATTTTATGACCTTTGCTTTCCATTTAAATATATCACCATTAATAGTCATCGAAAAGCTAATTGGGTAACACGAGGCATCAAGGCTTGCAGTATAAAAAAACGACAACTTTTATGGCAATACAGAAAAAAACCAAGCGAGATAAACAAAACCAAACTGACCCAATATTCAAAAAGATATAAGAAAATAATAAGACTAACTCAGCGAGCGCAAAATAATCATTCAATTAATAAGTCAGACAATAAAAGTAGAACGGCATGGAAAATTATTAACAAAGCAAAACAAAATTTACCAAAGGATACTATATCTAACATTAAAATTAACGATAGAACTATAACTGACCCACGTGAAATTTCCAATGCTTTTAATAATTATTTCGTCGATAAAATTATACCTAAGGATGATTCGAACAAAATGCAGTATAACTCTTATATGTCTACTGAACAAAGGTCTATGTTTCTGAAACCATGCTTGCCACATGATATTTTGCGAATAATTAATAATCTAAAAAGCACAAATAGTGTGGGCTATGATGAAATATCAACTAAAGTTATTAAATATATAGGTACAAATATCTCTACTCATCTTAGCTATATCTTAAATTTATGCATTGCTGAAGGAGTCTACCCTGATAGACTAAAAACTTCAATCATAAAACCCATTTTTAAGAAAGATGACAGTGAGTACCTAGATAACTATCGACCCATTGCCCTAGTTTCAGTTATTTCTAAAATATTTGAGAAACATGTTCACTTAGAACTTAATAATTATTTACAAAAACAACATATTTTAGTTAAAGAACAAAAAGGCTTTAGACCTAATAAAACCATAAACATGGCCATATATGACTTTTTAGACTTTGTTATGGTTAATCTTGACAGAAGAATACCCGTCTGCTCTATCTTTATGGATATGACACAGGCTTTTGATTATGTTGACCATGATATATTAATTGGTAAACTCAATGCCTACGGAATAAGAGGTAACGTTCTAAAACTAATTGAATCATACCTCAAAGGCCGAAACCAATATACTGAAGTGACTAAAGTGAATGTTCTTACTAAACAAGAGGAAACCTTTCGGTCACATGAAAGAAAAATAAACTACGGAGTACCACAAGGTAGCGTTCTGGGTCCACCGTTGTTTATAATTTACATTAATGACCTACCCAAAGCCACTGATAATCCTATATCTCTCTTTGCGGATGATAGCACTGTTACTGTCAAATGTAAAGACATACATACTTATGAAGATGACTTAAATAGCACCTTGAACTCTATTATGAATTGGTTGAATGTAAATAATTTAAAAGCAAACTTAGGAAAAACAAAATTAATGAGCTTCAGACAGCGCCTACCAGCACTAAACAACCTAAACGTAAATTTTAACAACCAACCTATTGAAGAAACAGACACCTCAAAATTTCTTGGCTTGCATATTGATAATAAAATGACTTGGAAACCACATATTGAAATATTGTGCAAGCGAGTGAGTCGATCAGCTTACGCCCTACATGAACTTGCATATAAAATTAATTCCAAAACACTCATAACTGCATATCATGGGCTTGTGGCGTCTATACTCAGATATGGCATAATTTTTTGGGGCAACTCCACTAACAAAGATCTTGTCTTTAAGGCACAGAAACGGTGCGTTAGGGCTATGTTCGGTTTAAAATCTACCGAAAGTTGTGTACCTTTCTTTAAAAAGTACAACATCTTACCATTGCCATCACTGTATATATTTGAAGTAGCTGTCTTCGTGAAACAAAATCCTGAACGTTTTGTGCTTGCATCTGAAGCATACAATCGTACGCAAAGAGATGAAAGTCGTCTTTGTGTTCGTCAAACGAATACTGCCTTAATGTATAAGAGTATTTTTCATATGGCACCTGTCGTTTATAATAAATTGCCTAAGGACCTAAAAAAATGTAATGTTAATTTGTTTAAGCAAAAATTAAAAACAATGCTATGTGAAAAATGTTATTATAGTATCTCAGATTTTTTAACAGATAAATTTTGACATTATGTATTAAATAAATATATTTAATATTATCTGAATAATTGTTTTAAGTAATTCTAATTTGACTTTATGATAAAATTCTATAATAATTAGGTATAAGTCAAGTATAGGTACTATAATATCAGCAAAATCTGACTGAAGCATTTTTTATTTTTTTATTTTATAATTTTTATTTTTTTTTGACATAGACTTTTAGATATTTTATGATTTGTGAATTATTTTTTATTTACTGTTGACATTTTATGCTGAATTCACTTTAATTTATTGATATTGACTTGAAATCAATTATTAATAATCTTAACTATTACATTTGTACGCCTTAATAATTGGCAAACATGTCTGAACTTATTTTTTTCTTTGTAATCCTGCATGCATATCTCTACTATTGTATGTGTACACATGTTTATGCAAATAAATATATTATCTTATCTTATCTTATCGAATAACTTGAAGTTATTCCATTTCATTGCTGCTCTGCTGCGCTGCAGATCCTAGAAATTAATTCAAATTCAGAACATTTTATTTTAATTCAGTATATAGACTTATTGCGGCCAGTAAAAAAAAGTATCAGCTTTCATTTGCAAATTGTACTGTATAGATAAGAATTAATGTAACGGGGAAGGTTATAATAATAATAATAATAATTCAAATTATTTCAAGTAACCATGACCACCGTCACCGTGAGTGTGTGTTATGACTGTGTACATTAATATTATATGATATAAATTAAATCATTGTGTTCAATTTTTTTGTGAATTCCCATTGAAATTTTTATTAGTACTTGTTTTTAATATTTAAGTTTGTTAGTTATATTTTTAACGAAACAAGCAACCTGTTTCGTGAATTTCATGCTTCATGGTTGCGCAATCCGTCGACTTCATCTTTTTTATTTATTTTTCAACAAGCACATATCACTGGTCAAACATCATAACCTAGCGATTGTGCTTTTTCCTGTATGTATGTACTCGTTAGGTTTGATGTCAGAGCAAAAAACAAGCGGATATAAACGACAATACCTACTTAGATTGGCCAAACCTTGATTTGCATCACTGCCTCATAGTATAATGGCATGGCCATGGTAACGCTTATTATTCACATAACACGTGGAATCAATACAATTAAAGCGTTTTAATGAGTAACAAAATAAATACTTCTTAATTATAATCTTAGGTACCAAGTAGGAACTTTTTAATGAGACAGGTACGTAGGTAACTAAATGAGATCAATGTATTTTGCGAGTTTTATTTGGCTGCACGCACCATATCTAATAAATCTTCAACAGAAAGGTCATCATCGCTGTGAAAATAAATTCTTCATAATTATAATCTTAGGTATCAAGTAGGATGGGCACGCCACAATTGCGGCGGTATGTCCCCTCTTTGAGGAGTGGTTTGAGAGGCGCCACGGCGTCCTCACCTTCCACCTGACGCAGGTCCTCACCGGACATGGCTGTTTCGGGAGGTTCCTTTTTCGGATAAGGCGGGAGGAAACGCCCGGGTGTTGTCATTGTGTGGATCGACCGGAGGACACGGTGGAGCAGACGGTGGAGGTCTGCCCGGCTAGGGCGGAGCACCGCCGTGTCCTCGTGGTGGTGATCGGCGGCGGCGACCTCTCGCGCCCGGCAATGGTTCAGGTCATGGTATGGAGCGACAGGGAATGGGAAGCAGTCACCTCCTTCTGCGAAGCAGTAATGCTCGCGAAGGAGGAGGCGGAGCGCGTGAGGGAGAGGCAATTATTGCGCCCTCACGCCCCTAGTCGCCGCAGGAGGAGACACCCTGGGCGTCGGGAGTCGATAGCCGACTCCCGGCCACCGTAGGCGCGGGCCTGCTGACGGCGAGCAATGGGCAGCTCTCCGTCCGGTAAGGCCCGGGTCGACGGCGCGATGTGTTCCACGCACGCCTCAAAGAGATGTCAGCATACTTGACGGGGTCCGATAGGGCCGATGCCTGCCGGGGTCGCTGATTGTCCGAAAGAGTTACCGTGGCCCTGGCGCACAGTCAACTGAAGGAACACGGGTGGGTTTTAGTCAGTAAGAGTCTGACACACCCTTCTGCTCCGCTCAGAGCGGGAGAGGTCATTTGATGATTATCCACCAAAAAAAAAAAAAAGTATCAACTAGGAACTTTTTAATGAGACAGGTAGGTAGGTAATTAAATGAGATCAATGTATTTTGCGAGTTTTATTTGGCTGCACGCACCATATCTAATAAATCTTCAACAGAAAGGTCATCATTGCTGTCGTCTATTGAAAAACAATCCGAACACATAAACAGTTCAGAATCATCTTCAATCATCTTCATGTGCTCTAAAAACTTTTTTGGGCAACACTTTTTGTGGCAGTAAAATTTGCATGAACTGCACTGCAGATTTTCTTTTAAATCAATTCTATTACAATATTTTTATTTTTTATTTTTATTGAAATGAACAGCAAACAGTTAAATTATAAGAACTTACAGCTAATTTAACAAAAATAATTTTAGTAATAATATAACCCACAACGCTGTCCACAAGTAGGCATAAAAGTTTAGAGAAAAAAAAAAGTGTAATCGCTAGGAATTTTAGTAGCAGTACGTGCAGTAATTACATAGATGTATAATTTGCATTAATAAAGTAAACATTCAGATAAAGATAACATAATATAAAATATGACTTAGTTAGTTTGAAGATTTTCAGAAAGGGTACACACATGGGTTTTATTTAATAAAGAGGAACGGGTGAGGCTTTTAAATTTACTCATTGGACAATTAAAGATATCAATATTTTCAAAAGTACTATTATATGAGTCAACCATACGGCGGATACGTGAGCGTTGGCCAGAATTTGTACGGCCAGACTTCACTGCAAAAAGAGTATCTGCGCGTACCTGTCGCCTGTGAAAGGTTCTATGTACAGCGTAACAAATCATGTTATTTAGTATTATACAATTGAAATGATTTCTGACAATTTTATATAAAATAATGGCTTCAAGGTATTTTCGTCGAGAGCTAAGGGGCAGGAGCTTGTACTTACTGAGTAACTGAGAATAAGGTAGGTAGGACTTATGGCATCTATAGTGCATGCCACGTAAAAATTTGTACTGAACATTTTCAACCATTTCAGCATATTTGTTGTACAAGGGGTTCTACACTGACACTGCATACTCTAATTGTGAGCGAACTAGGGCTTTGTAAAAGTATAGATAAGACGCGGTTTTCTTGAAGTCAAGAGTAAATCGCATGATAAAGCCATACGATTGATAAGCTTTACTTACAATAATTTTATTAATGTGTAAATCTAGGCATAGTTTGGACAATATTTGCAAATAACAATTTTTTTTTGACTTATAATACTAAAATCCGCTTTTCTGCAGGAACATCAGCTGCCGGATCTTTAGGAGCATCAAAATTAATTTTGGGCTTAGTCGTACTTTTTTCTTTTCCTTTCCCCTTGTTTTCGTTTTCTATCATTTGTTGCAAAAGAGCTTCCTTTTCTGGTGTATTAGTTAAAATACGGGAACTTCCTTTCTTTCTTCCTCTTTTACTTTCTATTCTTATTTATTCTTATTATATCTGGAACCCGTTTTACAAGAAATATATAGATATGATCGAGAAGGTCCAGCGTAAATTTCTTCGCGCCATGTACTTTAGGTGCTTTAAAAGGTGTTTGTCATATTCTCAATTACTAAGTAAATATAATGTGTTAACATTAGAATCTAGACGTACGTTTCTAGAAGCCAACATACTACATGGTATTGTTCATAATCGCTTCGATTCCATTGATCTCACGAGTAAGTTGTGTTATGTGGTCCCCCGCACTGTAAATAAGCGTAGTGTCCGTGCAGGTACATTATTCGCTGTAGGTACCTGTCGGACTAATTCAGGATTTCGTTGCCCTGTTCGTCGTATGGTGGAGTCTTATAATCGCAATTTCATCGATATTGATATTTTTGTATGTTCCAAATCTAAATTTAAGTCCAATGTTTTTAAAATCTTATCTAATGATAATAAGAAATAATGTGAGTCCTTTATTCTAAATTTAATTTATTGTAACCGTTTTAAGTATTTTTATTAATCAATTGTATTGTACTGTCAATTCCTTTTTTTTATTTTATATAATTTTAATTCTTATTTGTGTTAATAAAGAACAATCCCAAATTTTTAATCTTATCCAATAATTTATATGTATTTTTATTTTCTTTTTTAAGTACGTAATTAATTAATTGTATTGTATTTTAATAATCATTTTTTATTTTTTATTTTTTTCTATATCTGAGTATTGCTAATCTAGTGGCACTTTTTACCTAATCTTAATTTTGTTACCATGCGGATAATGTAGTGGGCTGCAATATTGTTAATTCTAGTAATTATTGCTATTTGTAAACATTTTATATTGTAGCTGTTTATTGTCCCATAATAAATAAAATAAAATAAAATTATTTTGGAAATGGTCGTATCATTTTTGGAGTAATTAAGTTTTTGCATGCATTATTCCCTTCTGTATTTGATTGGAATGCTTGAGCGTTTTCAGGAAGAATCGAAGCTTTTTGGATGGGATGAATATCAGAACTTGTAGGATGTGTTTCTAAATTATCTGTGTGTCCAAGATTTCTATCATCTGTGATTTTATTTGGTGGTTCTGGACGCTCGGTAACTGACGATGGTGCAAAATCATCCTCCGAAAACAGGTCGTCATTGAACGGATAAATTCCTGTTGATACGAATCCGTTTATAATATTCTTAGGTACAAAGGATGCTGCATAAGCCTTGTTGATCAATTCCGCTGAGTCATAAATTGTTATTGGCACACCAGGATGGTTAACCATATGTAGATCAGCCGCTTTGATATATGCAGCTTTAAAAGGGCCATAAACGGTCTTATCCAGTGGTTGTAACCTATGAGACGTGTGTGGAGGTAACGTCAACATATGAATCCCATTTTCCTTGGCCTTTATAATAATTTCGTATGATATATGGGTCTCGTGATTATCTAAAATAAGAACCACTGGTTATTCAGGTGACGGCTTCACACGGTTACCTGTCATAAGTTCGAAAAATATTTGACTCAATTTCATTTCTCCTAAAACTTTTCAAATATTATTGTTTCGTTTTTTTTACTTCATCGAAGTCACGTCTGCCACTGTATCAGTTGGCCTATTATCAATTCAATTTTTTTGTTACTCCGACGTTTCATTTGGTCGAAAAACTTTTTACCAAAGTTACACTTAGCCGAAATAACATTTGTTCGAAGTATTATGTTTCCGAACATTCATTATACCACTGTTTTAATTACCATATTTTCATTTCACCAAACGCTTAGAAAGTTTGTGCACACTATTTCGTCTGAAGTAAGAAGCATGCAAGCAGGCATGCAGCGTGCAAGCAAGCATGCAGCATGCAAGCAGGCATGCAGCTTGCAAGCAAGCATGCAGCGTGCAAACAAGCATGCAAAATGCAAGCAGGCATGGAACATGCAGCAAGCATTGTTTCTGTCACGGCTCCGGCGCTGCGGGATGTGGGCGGCCCCACGCGAGCTTATCGCAGATGGTTTTAACGCTCACCACCGCAGCTTCGGCTTCCTGGCCGGCTAAGCCAGCTAGCCTCAGCTGCGGTGGGCCTTCAAACCACCTGCTCCTCAACTCGCGGGCCGCCCCATCCCTCCGCGCCTACGTGGGCTTAAATTACTCTCTGGAAGTAGGGCAGACAAGACTGCTTGAAGTCAGTTTTGCAGCGATTCGCTTCTCACAAAATTTTGTAGCACAACATTTGAAGTTTTGTGACACTATTTTAATTTAATATCTTAAATGCTACCAAGTAACCGGCTATATATTTGTGACCGTATATATTCCGTAAAATGTTGTTTCGGTGTGGTGAAAATATGGCAAATAAATCATTTGCCAAATGAAAAAAAACCAAAAGAGGCTTCGGTCAATAGCAAAAAGTTATTTTGTAAATCGGCGAAATATAGTTAGGTAAAATAATACCTATGACACATGATACTTCGATGATCTAAAAATAAGTCAAATAATACGTCGGTCAATAGTTTTCGGTAAAATGAAATTCGAACAAAAAGAATTCGGAAAAGTGATCGGTTCCCCTTCACACAGTGGATAAAATGGCCTAAATATTTTCGGAAAATAGGCTCTGTAGACCAGCCAGAACGATTTGCTTCACCAATGGATCCAGGAGGTGCATTTTTCATCATGTTATCCTTAAAATGAACTCTTGGAAATATAATCATTGGTGGTACATAGTTTCCTGCGGCGTTTATACAAGCAATTATAGTAACATTTTCGCCACGTTCCCCTGATATCATTTTACCTAGCAATTTCAATGATTTTGGCGCTAAAACTTTCTCGGGCTTATGCACTGTGAAACATCCAGTTTCGTCCAGATTAAAAATGTTTTGTGGAGCAAATTCACTACGTTGATACAGTTCTTTAAAAATGGCATAAAACAAACTTCTGAACATGAAGTTTATTAAGGCGACAATAAGTGCCAGTGACCTTGAGCGAGTGGGAGGAGCATGCGAAACTTTTAAGCGAATAAAATTGCACAGAGCGGTAGCGTCTACCCGGACATTGGTCAGCGATGCACTGCCGCCCGTCGCCCGCAAGAGCCTCCGCTTCAACGCGCATCAAGTTTATTCGCAAAAACAACCCACCTTCAATCAAACACAATACAAATAAAAGCCAGATACAAAAATGTGGGTACTTAAATTGTCTTTTAGATGGTGCAGATTTCATGAAAATACGCCCGATAGTTTTTGCGTGATTATTGTTTTTTGTGTTCGCGTTAGACATTACTTTACAAATTAATTACACTATGTTATAAAAATATAATTTAAAATATTTACATATCAAATTACGAACAAAATAGTCTAATTTATCATATATTTTTTTCAAACAAATAAGACTATTCGTTTAGACGTGATGTTAAATTTTAAATCATTAAAAGTCGTATATCTGCGCCTTATAGCATATTGCTCTCGCTGAACTCGTTGCTTCTGGTTTACGCATTGACAGTTCCGTATATTTGCTGCGATATCTGTATAACCATTGGCGACCGGCCATTTCATCTCTTGCCCAGGCCTCCGGAATATTAGTTTGGTTTATTCCAACGGCGAACTGATCGGCTAAGATACACGTTTGCCTTGCAGATAATCCATAATTCATTTTTGCCGTTTTTGTTAAATATTCTAATATAAGCTTTTCTTCCTCGTCAGAAAATACTTTTTTCAATGCGTAATTCGGTGTGAAAGTTATTAAATCTGGTGCAGAACTATTTCGAATAGTTTTGATATATATGTAAAGTTGATTTTTTCAACCAGAATTCTCTCGCAACAGTTTTTATTTTCCCTCCATTTTTTACTGCATCTATTGCCAGTTTCAATAGTTCTGGACTAAGTGCATCTCTCTTCATACCAGTTTTATTCCTTGGCACTATGGACAATACATATGAGATGTTATTAAGCAGTGTCCACAGGTAAAAACATGGTTTGTACCTTTGGACCACAGGTACAAACAAAGACATGTCCAAAGGTGCAAACAATACAACAATTTAAAAAAAACTTTATTATCTTGCTTTTTAGGTTAGAAACACTTTTATTTACTTTTTGACTTGTAAACAAGACTAGCTACAGATAAAAAATGATATCCATTAGTGAAATAATAATATATGCATGCAGTATTTAAGTAAAAAATCAAAAATATCATTCGAAAACTTACTCTTTAACACAAACATCTTCAAAATGGTCTCACATTGCACACAACACCGGTAAAGTCACGCCACTCACTGGTGTTGCCAGAAAATAATAATACAACCCAAATGGTATAATATTATATTTTTAGAATTGCCAGTTTTCTTATTATACACATACATATACAATACATAACCCTACAGTCAGCAACCTAACGGTCATTTATCACAAAAAAAAAAGTTGATGTCAATCGATCATGTTTCATAAAAGAATCAAAAAACTCTACTGGACCACTGAGGTTTGAGTACTAGAAAAGTCAGAAATCGCAATAACTTCCCATACATTTTGCAGGAAATGAGACTGAGATGCAATATACCTGTGTATGACAACAATCGAATTATTCCATTACTACACTTGGCAAAATAGTGAACGAATATATCCAATATCCAATTTAGCCACCAGGAAGTTTAGTGCGAAAACTTACCGTGAACATGAGGATCTGTGGAATTGTGTTGAACCCATAGCAGGACAGGTAGTAGACCCAGCGAAAGGCATATTGGCTAAATCCAAGCTGATTTTATTGATAAATTCTTAGAACTATGTACACATACAAGATTTTAAAACCGCAAAAGAGGAATGGACCAACCTACACAAGGCGTTTAACGATAATGGACTTACCAGAAAAGTAGTTTACTCAAATGTATAAACTATAGCATCTATGAAAAGGTTGGATACATGGTAAATGGTCAGTTAATCAATTTGCTGGGCATCGGTCAATACAACAACGCTTACAATAGATCCCATTGGAATTATAAGAGTTTGAATTCTGTATCGTTTCGGCTAAGAATACTTGAGTGAGTGCACCAAATAAGTCTTAGATTAAAAAATGAAAAAGGCACCGAAAGTATTTTTATCCTAAGTTTACTACACATAACTAACGCCAAGCATGATGATAAAGTCACTTAATCTACGGTATTTAACAAGAAAATATTAAAACATAGAATGCAATGGCAGAACTTGTGATGGAACAGATCTCAAACGAAATGGATCTAGATTCTTTAGGCGTCAGACTAGCCAACCTAGATGCAGCATATACAGATGGACGAAGCAAGGTATGAAATTCAGTATTTTGAGATAGACTCCCATAGGAGGACTAATTTTCACGTAAATCTATCAGTATACCGTGGTGATGGTTCTCTAGCTATAACACACGGAGGCATATAAATTGGGCAAGGAATAAACACAAAAGCTGCTCAAGTAGCAGCTTATTTGTAAAAAAAACCTGTTTACAAAATTGCAGTGGAAGGAGACAACATGGTGATAGCTTCTTACTGCTCATTATCTGGAGGTAGCATTGTGAATCAGGACGTCATTGTAGGAGTGAGAAGTGCTTGCCAACAACTCTTGGATAGATTGGGGCCAACTAGAGAATAGATGGATAATCCTACTTGGGAAGAGTTGATAACAAAAGCTTATAATGACAATGTAGACTTACAAGCCTACGGATTGACAAGGACTGCTGAAGAATATAACTTTGTTGTTTATAGAAAAACTTTAGCTGAAGTAGAATTAGATATGTTGACTGGAAAGTTTGAGTTGTTGAGAGTAGTTCTCTGTGAAGATGTTGTACAGAGTGTTAGTCCTGAAATCGATATCGGCCAAGTAAGTTTTGCTAGTAAACTATAGATTTAATTTAAATACAATATTATTTTTTCAAGGCAAGTGTTAAATATGGTAGTAATATTATAATAAAGTCTTCCCTTAATTCAAAGTTAGCCGAAATGAATGTGAAATCTAGTTCATTTACATTTTACGCCTGGTCTAATGCCCCGAGGGTATTCCGGGCACATAAGAATCCACAAGGAAGAGACCGCCTTGTTAGGCTAGCTGTATTTACATTTATTTAATTCCAGAGAGCCGTTCCATTATTATTTGATTTTGGTGTAAAATATTCTTGTTGAATCTTTTTATTAAACACTAGCTTCCGCCCGCGACTCCGTCCGCGTGGGAGTCGTAAGATACCACAGACACCAGACACCTGAGGTCGACACCCGCAGCCTTCAGTAGTAGTTACCCATTGCTTGCAATTTTTTTCGTTTTTAATAAATTTTTGAACGCCTGTGTTCTTGCATATACTACATAATGGCACACCACTGATACCCTGACTTTGTTCTCTCTCATCTCAGTCTCATTTCCTGCGAACGGTATGGGAAGCTTTTTGCGATTTCTGAATTTTCTAGTACTCAAAACTCAGTAATCCTATAAAGTTCTTTGATGCTTATAAGAAACAGGATCGATTGGCATAAAATTTTTTTTTTGTGAAAATTGCCCATTTTCTTGCTGACTGTACATTTTTTTTTCAAAATCTGTGAATGCCGATCAAAATATTTAAAAAACGGTTAAAGTACCTGCCCCATTTCAAAAATCCTACCTATAAATGTCGTGATTGACTCGTTAGCTTCTTGAAGGTACAGGCGTGATAATAATCGTATAAAAGGTTAAATCTGTAACTACGAGTATCTGCAATATTCTAACCTTTGGCTCGTCTTTTTACATTTTGCGGGAAACTATAGAAAAATACGAATAAATTGCATTAGTGCTCATCCCCCATAGCAAATAGCGTGATATAGCCTACAGACTGACCAGACTTAAAGGGAATATCTTTGCAAAATTTGAAGACATTCTTTATAACTATAGAAGCTACACTCATTCATCCACTTATACAACTTTATTTTAAATAATCTAGAATTTAACGTTTTGTATTGGCTTGGTACATACATACATACATAAACTCACGCCTTCTTCCCATGGGGGTAGGCAGAAACTACAGAACGCCACCTGCTACGATCCATACATACTCCTTTTGCCTCGTTTACGTTCATACATCTGGTCATACACGCACGCCGGTTGTGAGTACTACGCACCTGACCTTTCTGAAGAACATCACCAATAAGGTCACTATATGTCTTCCTAGGGCGTCCCCTCCCGGCGTTTCCACTCACATCTGCCTTGTAAATACAGAGTGTCGAGTCTCGCTTGCGCTGCGTTCCGATGCGGTCGCGTTTGCGTATTCTTTATATCGGTTAGCGCGGCGCAAGCTGTCGCTCGTAATTTACCCGCCATGAGTAGTGAACTAGTGGCGAACGAGCTGCTGGCGTTCCTGCAGCAGAAGCTGGATGTGATGGACGAGGTGTCAGCTGTCCAGATCTGCGCATCGAACTTCAGCGAGGATGACATAGCTGCTGCAAAGCTGTTGTTGTTCAGTGTGCTGAACAAGCGCGACCAGATGGTGTCCCGCCGGCGTGACGGGACTAAAAGGAGCCTGCAGGATATAATCACGCTATTCAAGGAGACCGACCCTGACGACGTACCGACATTTGTGGCGAAGGAGCTACACAAGCTTCCTCCTGTCACCTTCGACCACGTCGATGTAACGAGTCTTCTGAAGGACATTGTCTTTCTAAAGGCCCGCCTCGCGGATGTGCTGACGAAATTAGATGCATCCCAAAACACTGTCGCTGATTTGCGCAAAGAAGTTAGCGAGTTGCGCAACAGTGTGGCGGTAATTAGGTCACCTGTCGATGCTTCAAACGTAAATGCATGTCGCGGAGCCGGCCTCGATATATCATCGTCGAATTCCGCGTCAGCAGTTTCGTCGCCAGCGCATACGTCGATTGCTGAGCTTGCAGAGCGCCGCGCCGACGCGCCCCGCAGCCCCGTGCTCGTCACCGCGGCTCCTCCTCGCAATGCCGCCCGCGCCCCTTGCCCCATCCCGCTGCCAGTGTCTGTAGCCCCGACGAAACCCCTACTAAGGGATTTCGCTAGCGTCACCGCGAGTGCCCGTGGCGCTCCTAGTATAAAGCCCATGCCAGAGAAGGCGCCGAATAGGGCTGGTAATGATGATGGTTTCGTGACGGTGCAAAGGAGCAAGCGCCGATCGCGAACGAACCAGAACCGCTGTGGCAAAGCTCCTGCGGAGCCTGAAGTGAGCCTGCGTGCCGCAAAGCCGAACACACCGGTGTACATCTCCCGCCTGCACTACACCACTAAGGCGGAGGACATCGTTGAGTACGTGCGCCAAAAGACGAGGTACACGCCCAGGGTACAGTTACTGGAATCGCACCGGAACGTCAACTTCAAGGCGTTCGTCGTGCGTGTACCGAACTGTTATCTACCCCTCGTCATGGAAGAGCACTTTTGGCCGCAGGACGTGGTGTTCCGTCGCTTCCGCGGACAAGTTCCACTGGACAGCATAAAATTAAGCTAGTGCAAAGTGAAGCGCTACTAACATAGTCTTAAGCTTTTTACTAACACAACTTTTGTTTTTATAAAAATATATATGTTTAGGTTAAGGTATTTTTCTATGGGCCTGTGTCGCCTGAAATAAATGGTATTATTATTATTATTATTATTAAATACCTTTTTTTATTCGCCCTTCATTCATCCTCTCAACATGACCAAACCATCTTAGCATACTCTTTTCAATTTTTGTCACTACATCTTCCTTTAAACCGCACCGTTGCTTTATCACATCATTCTTCAGTCTATCATTCATAGTTACACCACACATGCTTCGCAAGGAACGCATTTCCACAGCATTTAATCTACTTTCATGCTTCTTTTGCCACACCCAACACTCACTTCCATACATAAGCGTAGGCACCAGCACACCATTGTGAACAGCCAGTCGTGCTTTTTTGGACATCAACTGGTTGATTACAATTGCATGTGTAGCACCATTCACTTTATATCCCGCATTTACCCTTCTTTCCACATCTCCATCAATCTTTCCATCCCTTGTAAATAGACTCCCCAAATATACGAACTCACTTACTTGCTCCACACACTTATCATTTAATTTCACATCACATGCCGATATATCCTCTTCTCTTTCAAACACCATGACCTTCGTCTTATTCACATTTATATTCATCCCTTTCATTTAAATGATTCATCCATCACAGTCACCATGTCTTGCAACCCTTCCGCTGACGATGCAAGGAGAACTTGGTCATCTGCGTAGAGAAGGCATTTGACAGGCAACTCATTCATCGTCAATCCATACTCACCCTCTTTCAAATCTGTCAGACAACTATCCATGTACAAGTTGAACAGCCATGGTGACGCTACACAACCCTGTCTAACACCCCTCGAGATGCAGAACCAGTTCATGTATGCCCCATTTATCCTAACACAAGCACTGGAATCGTTGTATAAAGATTTCAGTGCCCGTACTAAGCGCCAGTCCACACCGTACAAGGATAGTGTCGACCACAGTTCTTCCCTCCACACACTGTCATACTTCTCCAAGTCCACGAAAGCACAGTAGACTTTCTTGTGCTTTGCCAGATGTTTTTCGGCTATGCACCTTAGGGAGAAGATCTGATCCATACATCCCATTCCCTCTCTAAATCCTGCCTGCACATCCCATATTTTCTCACCTGTCACTCTTATCACTCTATTTATTAAAATCTTCGCATATAGTTTGCCGACAACACTCAAAAGACTAATGCCGCGGTAGTTTTTACATTCCTGCTGAGAGCCTTTTCCCTTATATAGTGGTACGATTACAGCCTTACACCAATCATCCGGCACACGGCCATATCTCCAACACATATTAATGATCCGGTACAGCAGGCTTGCTAACACCCCGTCACCTCCCTTCAGCATTTCAGCAGACACTCTGTCGTACCCTGCAGCTTTCCCAACTTTCATCCCTTTCAGCGCTCTTACGATCTCATCTATTTCTATTTCATTTTCTTCATCTACATCTGAGCTTGGTTCTTCAGAACTGGCGTATGCCCAGTTGCCCACTCCTTGCACACTATCCTGACAACTAAATAAACTTTCAATATATATAATAATATAAATATATAATTTATTGGCTTGGTATCTTGTTATAAATACGCACGCACATTGCTAGGCAGTTTTTGTTGTATTTGGCAAGTCTTGGTAAATCATTCAGCACTAATTTATATGGGTCTCGTCTATTTCGAGGATTTACATCATTTGCTGTCTTAAATAATTCTTTATTCTTAATTACGAACACACATATTTCATAAATGTACAAAGATGGCAACGGTAACAAACCAAGTCTTTTAAACACTGGTCGACATGAGTCATCAGATTGAAGGCCACATATTGCTCTTATGCACTTTTTTTGAGCAACGAATGCTCTATTCAGATCGGTACTATTACCCCACATTACAATACCGTACCGTAGTAATGATTCTACATATGCGTGGTATGTTATAATAGCAGTTTTTACGTTCGTTACATTTTTAACCTGTTTCAGTGCATACACGAATTTATTAATTCTAGTGCTAATATTATCTACGTGTTCTTTCCAGTTAATATCTTTATCTATTATTACGCCTAAGAACCTTGTATGTGTTACCTCTTTGATTTTGTTTATATTCATTTTGATATTGTATTTATTTATTATCGATTAAATCGAATGTAAACGGATTTATCTAAATTTATTTTCAAATGGTTCATGTCAAGCCAATTCAATAATTTGTCAATTGTGTTGTTTATGTCAAACTCATGATCTGTAATGGTACTATTCTTTTTATCAGATGTCACTAAAATAGATATGTCGTCGGCAAATAATATGCATTTATGCTTGGTTATTTTTGTAATGTCATTTATGTATAAAATAAATAATATTGGGCCTAGTACGCTTCCTTGTGGAACTCCATATTTATTATGTTTATATTCCGAGGAGTAGGGTGTCATGTCCTTATTTTTTGTAATTTTATTGATAATGACACGTTGTTGTCTATTACTTAAATAGGACGATATCCACTGAAGTGGAGGTCCCCTAACCCCAATAGTCTCTAACTTATCTAGCAATATATCGTGTGACACCAGATCGAAGGCCTTCGATAAATCAAAGAAATGACCAGTAGTGAGATGATTATTGTTAATATTTGAAAGTATTTCTTTCATAAGAGAGAAAATGGCTACAGATGTGGATTTGTTCTTTTGAAAGCCAAACTGCTCGTTACTTATTATTTGGAACTTATAGCAGAAATCAGTAAATCTTTTAAACATACATTTTTCGTATATTTTAGACAAGATAGGTATTAACGTTATAGGTCGATAATTATTGATGTCAAATTTATCTCCGTTTTTGAATAACGGCTTTATAATGGAAAGTTTTAATCTATCGGGAAAGATTCCCGCAAAAAAAGACAAATTAATTAGATGTGTTAAGATACCAGTACCATTATAGCAGGCTTTTATTATTTTTGTGCTTATTTCATCATAGCCCTCTGCCCTGGTGTTACGCAGAGAATTTATTTCCTGTCGCACCTGACTTTCCAGCATAGGTTTGAGAAACATGGAGTTGACACATATATTTTTCCTCAACCGTTGGTCAACACTTTGTTGAGTTTGTGCATGTGTTAAATTTATATAGTGGTCATTGGATACAGAAGCCATTTCTACAGGATCTATAATTACGGCATCATTTAACTTAATAATTTCTATGTTGTGTGTGGGGGTATTATTATTTATTTCATTTTTAATGACAGTCCAAGTAGCTTTGCATTTGTTATCCTGTGTGTTAATATATTTTATGTTTGCATTCTTTTTTGAACCGAAAATACATTTATTTAGCAGATTGGAATAATTATTATATTTAGTTTTATTAGTAGAATTTTTAGTTTTTAATTTTGATTTGATATTGATTTAATTTTGTTTTGTTTGTAATAAATTTTATTTTTGTATTTAGTTCTAATGTAACATTGACTTTAATTTTTATTTTGATTTTGATTATAATTTTGATTTGTTATTATTGTAATTTAAACTTTGTTTTGGAATTTGATTTTGACATTGATTTTTAATTAAATTTTTGGTTTTGATTGGAATAATATTTTGTTTATGATTTTTATGCTACTAACATATTTTTCTAAGTTTTTAATACTAACACAATATGGATGATTTTTCCGAAATAAATAAATTGAATTGAATTGAATTGGATAATACTGGTAACGCAGTCTCCGTTTAGTTTTGCAACTTTGCCTTAGGCCTTTGCTTATCCACTTTTGAGTGTTTTTATTATTACTGTTCATTTTAACCCTTATCTTGGAAAAACAGAGATTGTAGAATAGACACACTAATTCATGAAAATCACTGAATGCGAAATTTGCATCAGTATTTTGATAGATATCGGACCAAGAAAGTTTTTGCAAGCACTCTTTAAATTTCCGGAGATTATCTAAGTTGTAATCTCTTCTATACATGTAGTATGTTTAGTAGGAAAGCTTAGCATTTGTGCTGTTTCATGATCTGAAAGATGCAGAGGCAGTACAGTTACAGTTGCATTGGCAATGTTGCTCAAGATATGGTCAATACAAGACAGTTTACGTGTAGGAACATTGATGGGGATTTTCAAATTAAAATTGTTGCACAAGTCTTGCAACTCATTTGCAATATTACCTTTTTTTAGTGTATTTATATTGAAATCACCAGCTACAACGACATTTACTTTAGATTTGTATTTCTTTAGCAAATCGTGTAAAAGTTTATATAATTTAGTTAAAAACTGATTTGGATCAGATTGAGGTGTTCTGTAAACACATATAACTACCAATTTACTACACATTAGCTCTATGCCGCAAGCTTCAAACGTGTTTTGTGTTGCATAGCTTTTAACGAACGATAACTCCTTATAATTTAGTCCTTTTTTTACTAATATACAAGTACCCCTCCTCTGCTTTTCTCTACAGAAGTTGGCAGCCATTTCATAGTTATATATTTTTACATAGTTTTCAAAGCCCTTTTTTTATAAAAGTTTCAGATAAACATATTACATCTGGATCTTTATTTGCGTCTTTTAATTCCTGAATAAACTAATAATAAATAACTAATAAACTCTTGTTTGGATGATACACTCGCAATATTTTGATGAAATATTCTGACATGGTGCATTTTACTGGCTTGAGACACGAAAAAATGTGTCACTCTTGTTTAAAACAGAAAAATAATAGGGTATAGTACCTTTCAAGCTATTTGCATTGGGTTGTGTAAGGATATTACATTCAGGAGTCTTTGAATTTTCGAGACGATTTTGTACTTTAAAGTAGTATGGAATTGTCCCTCTTTTAGGTTCCTGTACACCAATGTTCAATTTTAAGCTTGATTTGTTACTTGCCAGTGTCTTTCGAATTTCGCTAGGGTTCAGATATTTATCACTGTAATCACTACAGTCTATATGGTAATTTAATGATTTACAAATCTCGGATAGCGTTGTATAAGTTTGTTTTACAAAGTGACATTTTTTAAACTTACTACATACATTTTTTAATGAATAAACTATTCATTAAAAAATATATGTAGTAAGTAAAAAATATATAGTTATATTTTTTAATGAATAGTTTAATTTATTGATATTCAGGTATACGTTATGTACGACGTTTAGTACAATGATGGCATTATTTTTAAATGTATCCAATATACTTTGCAATTGAGACAAAAGTAAGTTTAAGTTATGATCATTTTCACCTAAGCAAATTACAAGTTTGTCGTCTGTAGTCAATTTGACATTTCTACAGTTCGCTGTTATTTCGGTACACGGTGCATTTGGCTTCGTTTCAGCGATAACTCTGTATTTCTCGTATTGTGTATTTGTTCTCGAATGCGAGATTGCGGCTGCCAGCCCGATGCAACGCTGAGTACCAAAAATAAATATTTTCTTCTCAGGAATCACATTTTGCCCATTTGCGGCAGTGCAAGTCTTAACACTAGCGATGTTCGTAGTATCCCGCTTCGGTTCCTGAGTGGCAGTTTTACAGGCAGTGTGGCTACGTTGCAATAATATTCCAATGCGTTCTGTAAGGGTTGCAATTTCCTGTTCTGCGACCTTTAATTGCTGTTGTAGGGATAGAATTTCCTGTTTTAAAAGTAACATATTTCCGTACTCATTAGTCACGACGTTCAATGTGGATGAAGATGGAGAGGATTTTGGCACTAGAATCGTTCCCAGACATCGCAAAAATTACATTTAAAAAAAGGTTTTGACTTCACTACGAGTTTACTATACACACATCAAAAGTGTCTAGGGATCAAACACGTTTCTGCTAGTTACTATAGGAAAAGGGAATAGTTTTTGAATTTCGGTCATAAGATGAAAATCTTCTGTCAAGTCAGTAAAATTCAATGGCGATGGCAATCTCAATGCACAGATTTACGCTAAAACGATTGTATGAGATGTTGTCATTCTTTGCTGACCCAATTTGGTGCTTCATTTCTGCTTATGCATGATAATGTAAGTCCACACACAACGTTCTACTATAGCCTGCTGAATTGCCAGACTTGAAACCCATTGAGCACGTATGGGATATGCTTCAAAGAAGAGCTCTACCAAATATGGATGCCGTACACACACACCAGAAAATCTTTTTCGCTTGTTACAACGGACGGACGTCGGCGGCCATTTCGCAACTCGATTTGGATGAACTCATATTGAGTATGGCAAATCGCTGCGATTGTGTTATACGAACGCGTTAACAGCGGAAACACAGACCACTAATTGTTTATTTTACGCAATTAAAACCGGAGGTAGTATATCCGTAGATACACTATCTCCGGACATCCATCATATCTACGGAGTTTCACTAGCTTATTTAATTTGATCCTGTATACATATGTATATTCCTTTGATTGATTTAAAAATTGCAATTCGATAGTGTCTTTAAAATATTCTTCAACTAAAATCATTGTTAAAATTTTGCTGTCCTCATAGTATTTTTAACGTCTGTCAACAGGTATCGGTGAGCCTTCAATATGCCTGGCGGTAGCCGTGCCCTTCGCCATGAGGGAAGCCATCACTGCAGCTAGGCTGGAGTCAGGTATTCCTAAATAGCAATGGTACGCAGAAGGTATGCAAAGAAATAAAACAAAAAATATATTAAGTTGATATTTTATGCGCCACACATCATGAAAAAAGAACCGGTGTTTCATACATTCATATTCACATAAACGCCAAAATTAATATATGGATCAGCAGATTTTTTTTGCGATTCCAGTGTTGTTTGACTTAAAAGATGTTCATTATTATTTCAATTTCACCTCTTTCATGTGGTTAATTAGGTACTCAGGTTTAATCCCTATGATAATTAAACATTATGTTTTATTTACAGATGGCCCCTACACCGTTGAAAGAAATGCTTGGTATGAATTCTGCAGATTTCTAGTTTAATTACACGTCAATAAAATAAATTTATTAAGTCCTTTCAATAATTATCTTACTGTGTCATGGAGGGTTTTGGTACATTTTACTTTAATTTCTTTATTTTGCTGCCTGCCTATAAATAGGTACCCTAAGTTCTGCCGTTTGGAAAATATGTAGATTTGTTAATGTCACGTGATCAGAGGGGCAATTCCCGTATTTTTAAGAACATTTGCATTCTAATTTCAGTCTCAATCTGTCAAAAAGCCTTCTAATTGACCTTCATTTTTGACAAGCTTGTGACATTGATTGTCACTGAGATGAGATTGCGACTTGAATTTGAACGTTTTTAAAGTACAGTCACCAAAAGAGATAACTATCCAGTGTCGTCGGATATAGTTGAAGTTTAGTAAGAAACCGATGGATGTTTCCGAATGAAATTTTATTTGAAAAATGAACCGTTTGTTTTCTATTAATCAAATTAAATTTTATTCGAAAACATCCTTCGGTTTCTTACTAAACTTCAACTATATCCGACGACCCTGGTTACTTATCACCTTTGGTGACCGTACTTACAATAATAATTGTCCTTCTGCTTAGATATACGGTTGGTCTCGCTGCGCTCGATCATTTATCTAAGTCCTTCTGATTATTGTATAAAAAATTGCTTTCTAACGCACAATTACCTACAATTTCTTAAAGAATTAAGTTTAAGGATACTCCTGTTTGTTTCAGTTTGTTAATAAAGGTGATTTTGATTGGGTTTTCTTTCTCTTTTTTGTAACATAAAAAAATAATTTTGGCCATTTAGTAATTTCATCCTTCAATCTTTTCAGAATAGACCGCTTCTAAGGGGATGAATCATTTAAGGCTGCTTTTACCCATCATATATTATTTATCCGTGTTAAATTGACGTCAGACAGTTATTGTTCTTGTATGGAAAATTCAAAATTTATTCTCAGTTTAAGACTTATTCTAGGTATAAAAGTTTAGTGAAATTCGCCCTTATTTACAAAAAATAACTGACATTTCATAATTTTGCACTGAAAACTGTCATTGACACTGAAATAAATGGTTTTAGTGAAAAAAGGTACCTTATAGATAACCAACGTTTCTGCAGCTGAATAATAATCAGAAGGTATCGTGACCTAATAAAAACCAATACACCCACATTTAAAACGGCCTTATTATTTTGATGAATTTGATTTGCGAGGGATCGTCCCAAGGCCGGCCTGGATTGGAATTTATTTGATTTTCATTCTCATTGAAAGAAAAGCGAAATGAGTAGATGGTTAGTCTCGGCACGTTCTATCGTTCTACCGGCATTGAACTGGGATACGACCAAGTAATTCTACACTGTTCCATACATTGAGTTTGTTTTAAATTAGTTTCGTTGAGTTCAAGAGGACGAAACCTCGCATGGATTTTGAATCCGATTTTGTTGTTGTTATTTGCAATTAGGATTGCTTTTTTGCAATTGCAATTGAAATTTTTTAGCTAATTTTAATTAAAAACTTTTCAATATTATAGACATATTTACCTCTATGATTTCATGTAGCATTAGATGATTTATGTTGCCATTCTGATTTCTTCTTATGCCTATTTGAGTATCCATAGTATGTATGATCATGTTCAAAACGTAGGCGTAGGTATCATTCACACTTTTCTACGATGAAAAGTTTCCACAAGGCATCTATAGCTACCGTATTAAGTGAAGGGTCTTAAGATTCTTCCATCGTATATCTTCAAATAAGTTTGCCAGAGTCATTTGTCCAAACTTTATACGTTTCGTGCCAATGTATTTTCATATTTCATAACAACTTTTGTTCAAATGGAGTTGTGTTTTCCTTCTCATAATATCAATTATAGTTTTCTCAATACGGGGTGCAGTTAGTTGGGAGGTTTGTTTACAAACAGTCGAGACGGTCACGCAACGATGACGGAAACAAAAGTTGGATAGTTTCATGTAAATTATGAGTGGGCTCGTGTCAAAATGTCAGTATTAGTGCCGGGGTCAGTGGGACAACAACACTTTCATACCGAGGGAACTTTTATGTTTCGCGAATTAAGGGTGACTGTTGTTTGACGCGTGACATAATTTAAATAATAGGCGTAACACTACCCCGACGTGGGTCCTCGAATTTTACGTGAGTACTGCCGTTTATAAATTAACGTTGCAGTACCTACAGTTAGTTGAGATCCAAATAATCATTTCGTTTTGCTTTTGGTAAGCATTGAACATGACTATTAAGAAGAATGGAAAGACTATGCATAGTCAAAACTTCGCTTCTTACCAATAACAGGTAGTTTTCTTGACTGAAATAATTTACAGGTGCATAACAATAACTAAAACTGCTCCAGAGAATCGTTATAGTCTGTAGTCATTATTATTTTAATCCAGAAATTAATATTGCAGTGTTTCAGCGGAATTGGGATTACCTAACACTAAGCATTATAATGACGATAAATATTAATTTAAGGATCATGGCAAGAAATTGCTCAAATTTTGTAAAGCTAAGGCTTTCTGTACAGTTTTCCGCTCACGTAATATTAACTATGAACAAATAGCCCTTACTTAAGCCATGAATATAATATTAGAATGATCGCATAAAACAAACATGGGCCCATGAAAGTTGTATACCTCACGTATTTGGCGGTGTTCTCCGAATACCTTTTTGTGGATAAAAGTAAAACTTTACTCGCGTTTACACTCAACTTGCACGCGACTGTAGCATTTATATTGGTGTAATAAAAGCTCTTTTACTTTAAAAGCCACTTAACTTACACATAGAAGGTGAATTAGACTTTATAATATACCCAGAGGGCTGAAATTTCAATGTAAAATGCGAGGTAAGTAACGTTTAGAGCATCATAATGCGTCGTGTTAGCCGAGTCTTCGTTTTAATTCAGTTGGTTAATCTGCTAAGAGATTCGATGATCGCACTTTTATTTCTTTTTCTCTATCATCGCTTAATTATATTGGTCCCTTTAGGTGGAGACCGTTATAATGTTCCGATAATTGAAAATTGGTTCTGTGTTAATACGAAGATCATCGCGGCAGTGAAGATAAGATCAGGGTTTGATTCTGGGGTTGTGCTTTAGCAGATGTTTTTCTTTAATAAAAATCTCAGCTCTTCCACGTTTGGTTTTTTTTTCTTGATTTTGTAAATAGCGATTCTCCCTTGATTGCCTGTGTTGTAACCAGAACCAACTTCCATCTTACGCACAGCAGTTTTAGTACCATGAAGAAATAGGTCAGTTTTATGTGATATCCCTTCATTAAAAATAACTGTAATTAACAAATGTGGAAACTTCCGTTCAAAAACGGTCACTCCTATCACGTGCCTATGTAAATCCTACTAATTAAAACAAATTATTCTCGTCACAAGTTAGGGAAACTAACCGACACGACCTTCCCAGGTATAATATTATAATCAGATAATTTACAGCCAATCCCGTCACAATGTGGGCGCTTCCTAGCCTAGCCCCGACGAAATCGTTGCGGTGACTGGTCTATCGCAGATATTTCAGTAATTCTGCCAGTTATTTCGCCTAATACCGGCTTGGTAGCTTCATTATTAGGACTAGGGGTTGCCTGTGAGTTTACCTATGTGACATTGAAAGTTTGATAAGTAAAAATGAAATTTATAAGATGAAAAATAAAATATAAATGCTAGAGCCATATATTTTATGAATATTAGATTATATCTGGGTAAGTGGGTACTAAGTAGATAGATATCAGAAATTCAGAGTAAATACTGATATTTCTTCAAAAAGTAGAATTCATCGTGTTTTCATAATATATGGTAACTTGAAATACCTAATAAAAATCGAATTACGAAACTGCGCCACTTGCGAGTATTATAAAAACGTTTTTTGTTCTCACTTTCACGCTAGACTTTGGCTGTAAAAAAAACTACATAACTAAAACACAACAACACAATAAACAAACATAACAATAATCAAACAACATCATAAACAAACAACACAAACAAACACAACAAAATACAACTACAACTGTGTTTAACTACATAGTTAAATGTAGCCTAATAAGGCTACATTTTATTATTATCTGTAGTATCGATTCACAATAAATACAACTAAATTATACTTAAGCCCCAACCCACCCTACAAAAGAGAAGAGCTTGAAGACAAACAAGTATTTCGGAATCTTATTAAGTTGGAGCCAGCTAAATAAATAGCAGCAAGCTCACTTAGCTCTGTGCTCACTGGCTCGGAATACGTTTCAGTCGAGTCTTAATTGCAGGAGAATGAACTGGGCATTCATGAGTAGAACAGGTTATTAGGACAAGGTGATACCGTAATGGAGGAATAGTTGAGAGTTGACTGTTGGTTGTAACAACTTGTAAGTGATTTTATCAATGACGGGAAAGTAGAAATGGGAATGCTGCAGGGTTTATTATTAGGTTCGTTGCTATTTTATCTATCCCAGATTGATTAAATACAGAATTTCAAGAATATCTTGGATAAAAATTAAACTCCGTTTGTGCATCGGTGTAATAAAAAAAAATGGGAAATAAATTATATCAGTTTTTGTACGGAACTGACGTCACCATTCGATTTAGAAAGATTTCAATAATTATCATCTTCCTGCCTTGTCACATGTTACTCGAGGTTGGTGCAAAACGTTTTATTCTTCCTTTCTCCCCTGTCAACCATCACGCTTTCCTTCAATCCCTTTTCTTTCATATAATAAATATTTTGTACTGTACCTGTTCAGAAAGGATTTTTTTTTTTACGTCATTAAATTACTGTTGTATAAATGTATGGGTCGAAAAAGTGTATGAAAATCCATTGATAACGTGCTGTTTTTTTTTAATTTAGGGCAATTTAGTTGCTGACCAAATTAAATATATTAAAATGCCAAAAGACAAAAAGTTTTTATCACCAAGCGCAAAATACAGATGACAACGCAGATGACAAATATTTATTGATGAAGGTAAAGTTTATGAACAAACATTCTGTTATAAAATTTAATAAAATATTTATTTTTAGAAAACTATTAGGTAGGTTATTGGTATTGTTTGATCTATTTTTACAGGTTATTTCGTTTTTGAGAATAAATGGTGCCTGTCGTTCGCAAGAACTTATAAATATAACAACAGAGGATATTGACATCCACGAGAATTTAATAATAGTCAAGCTTCCCAACACAAAAACCATAATTCAGCGATCATTTGTGATGTTGGACTCATTTTATGAGATTGTGAAGAAATATATGAAACTGCGCCCGAACGACCTGGGCACCAATCGCTTTTTATTGCAGTATAAAGACAAGAAATGTATTAAACAACTAATTGGTAAAAATAAAATTAGTACAGTGCCAAAAGAAATAGCTTCCACTGTCAACTGCTTTCGCAGAACATCAGCGACTATCCTTGCAAACATTAGTGCCGACTTAACCACAATAAAACGTCACGGCGATGGTTCGAAATCATCCGCTGTTGCAGAAGGTTACATCGAGAATTCAGTTGAAAACAAAATACAAATAAGTAACCAAATAGCAGAATTGATTATTTTGCATCAAGAATCATCTCCTAGACCATTAATAAGTGTGGTATTGCCAGTGGCACCTCGAGAACCAGTTGCCTCTTTGGCACCAGAGCCTTCCCCTAGCGCAGTGCCAATAGCACAGGTACAGCAAGTAATCTCTTCTGTATTGTCTCAAACGTCTCAAACCAATATTAATCTCCCTGGCAAAAGTTTTAATAACTGTAACAATTTTAACATTGACTTCACTCAAAAAAAAAATATTTTATTTTCCTCGTAGGTATAGTATAAAGCGCTATATATCACTCGAAAGAAAGTGCGATTCTCAAGTCGTGTGTATTAAGGCCCTCTGCTGAGCCTCGGGCCTCGTGAAAATTACGAAAATTGTATTTTTTTTTGTTTTTTTTCGGAGCTTGCCACGCGTGCGAGGTGTCAAAAGGTGAGTCTGCTCGCGGGCTGATCGACAAGAAAGTAATCGGAGGTGATTGCAGAACAAAATTATGAATTTAAGATGAAAAATCGTGATTTAAAGAAAATGTTTGTCTTCAAACCGGCCGAAATCCCGGTCGCGAAACACTATCCGGACTCAACGGGCTGAAGGCGTAGCCAGTAAGTGATAAATTATCTATAAGAAACTACACACTCGTTAGTAATCGGTCACTTTCTCCCCTTGGTGAACAATGTACTATTCTTTCTATTATATTCATGGAATGGCAAGATATAAGGCACTGACATTAACGATTGTCTTAATATTTGACTAAATACTCCCCAAAACCTGACAGCTTAAAATGTTCTTGAAAGACGACCCAGTCTTGAAAAGATGACCTTTAAGAAATCTACTTGAGACGTTCTCTTTAATATCATCCTTTTTTAAACCTTAAAACTTTTATCCCACCAACTATACAGGCTGCGCACAGGTATGACCTCAGCCCTATTCCTGAATATTCATATTATGAAGGCTAAACAAATTCGGAATATTAATGCAATGGCCACTCTCGGACACGGCTTCATTAGCATTGCTGTCAAATACTTTGCATTCGCTTTGGCAATACTGTTGAATACCCATGTTATATTTATATTCTAAGTAAGCAAAGCGAGGTGAACAGAATACCGCATTTAGTTGGAGCTGAAAGGTTTCTGCCCGTTGAACTTAAAAACCCTAACGATCGTAGCTGCATCCTTTTGGTATACTAAGCTAACTAGTCTGTGGGTATACTAAGCACATAATGAAATTGAATACTTTTTATTATGTACAACATATAAATTACCAGAATGCCAATTCCCGTAATTAAAACCGTTCATATCTAGCCGCAATCTTATCTCAGCGAAAATAAATGTCAAAAGATTCTCAAAAATGTAAGTAAATATGACAGGTATTGGTCTGAGACAAGAATGTGCATGAAGATTCGAAAAATACGGAATTGCAGCTCCTCAAATAATAAATGTAGAAGGTACTGCAATCACCAATATGTTCTCGTCACGATTCTTACAAGCGATCCTCGCGTGCATATGTCAGTTTCCGTTCGGTGAACCTAAACGCGTGGTCGCGCCGAGAGAGGGCGCTTCCCAGTTTTCCGAACAAATATGACATAATTATGAACGCGACGATTACTTTTGAATAGGACACTGGGTCAGGGTAGATAGGCCCAAGAATGGCGAATAATAATACATTAGAATACTAAATTTCATTTTCAGTTATTCGCTGAATAAGAATAAAAATTATGACATTTTAAATTCATTCGATTCATAAATAAAATTACCAGCTGAGTTTTATCTACACAAATGAGCTCAACTGTCTGCAAAGAGCACAAGTATTTGAATAAACGTTGCCATCAAACTTTATTTTTACTTTAAGTGTTGCCAGCTCAAAGTTATTTCATAAATGAAATAAATACGGGTCGGATCTTCAAGTTGGGACGTAATAAAAATGGAGGATGAAGTTCCTTAGTTCCTATAAAAGCTTATCTTTACTTATTATGTTGTACAATATGGTTTTTTTTATTGATAGATTCAATTGGATTTCTATAAAAGCTTAATTTTGGTTTGCCATCTTAGAAGATATTTTTGTACTGCAAAATGTTCGTCTAGCTTTTTAATTTAGTAGTGATAAGTAAGTAGGTAGGTACTTATGTCTACCAACAAGAATGTGTTGTAGTGTAGGTTACGCATCGTCTAATACAAGGTGTATTGGACAATGCGTAAAATTATACATACATAAAACAAACAACAAAATTATACATATACTCACGCCTTTTCCCCGTGAGGGTAGGTATATGTAGAAACTACAGAACGCCACTTGCTACAATCCTTTCATAGTCCTTTTGCTTCAACCAGTTAATTATAGGCCCTTAAGACGGAAACTTCTTATCTTATACATCTTTTGTAACAAGAACTTCATCTCTCTGCTGTGGTCTACTTAGCAAAAAAAGTCCCGAGTTTCTAGTCCATGTAAAACTTAAATTAAATTCTTCCTTCCTCTAAAATAGGAGGACTCTAAACTCATTATGTACCATATTTTCTCTTCATTATTTCGTGCGTCGGGCGACATTTTTCCGTCACGCCCCAACGTGAATAAAATTCACATTAATTAAGACAGTTAATTGAGTTCATAGTTTGTTTGCACAGACTAATTAACAGGTGTGACGGACAATTTTGTATTTATTTTAATGTTACGGTGTTATTTTAACGCTGGTTTTGGACTGAAGTTAATGTTAGTGTGAAGTGTGCTCTTTTCTTTTACTGTCGTTGTTGGCATGAAGTGTTCGAGAATAGCTCAGGCTGTGGCCAAAAGATAAGCCAATCTGGTCTGCTAGGTTGATATTAGGCTCCAGGGAGGGTGTGAAGGGATAACACTTTGATCAGCTTCATCTAATGTCAATGTTATTTCATAACTGGAGACACACCAAGAATCCGTGCTCTGAGTTTATGATTTGATTTCATATCTGGCTGACAGTGAGTCTAGAAGCACACGCGAATCTTTTATACAAAAATATATTCCTTCACCTATCCATTGCACAGACTTAAACCACCAAAACATATAACCCACACCCTCATATTTAATGCCGAAACCATTGTCCACACACAAGATCTCCAAAGACCGGAACCGTAGAATAACATTGTTGTAAACTAGGTATGTCATCGTTACACCCCTCCACGCTGGAACAGATCCCTCCAGGTGGAACAGAACCATCTGGTTCGGTTACAAACAACCAGACAAGAGACTGAAACGGATTTAGGAGCCCGATGGCAGTTGACATTAAAAAATGTGCAGGATCTCTGGAAAAGATGGAGGAATAAGTACCTGGTACAAATTAAAGAAAGAAGTAATTGTATAGATAGCATCGGGTAAATGCAGAAGAACTCATTCACCGCGGGCGATCATTTATCAGTTTAGGGTGATTTGTTTCCTTCCTAGCTTTCACTATACAAGTTGAACTCAAATCAGTTTATCATATAGAGAAAGAAATACCTTGTATTTCTGGTAACAATTATTCAGCGCGTTGGCTATGCTAATCTGTCTTTGTGCCCCTATGCGTGGTAATAACGTTTAGCGCCATGCATTATGACGGTGGTAATGCAGTGAGGTGGAACTGAACTTTTTAATTAGGGTTGATAATTAACAATTGAAGGTTTGTTCTTTACTTTTTGGATGTCGGTACCATTGGTACTATTATGTTGCCGTATGGCATTATAGATTGGTTCGTGACTTAATTTATCCGAATACTTATTATCAACTCGAGGCTTATGCGAACTGATATTACAGCCGTTCTTACGTAAATATTCCGTGATACAAAAATTAAGGAAGAATTAAAAAAAAATGAAATTGTGGATGGATTTAATTTGTTTTAAATATAGCGGTTGAATGAGAATTAAAGGGCCCAAAGTCTTGATGGAATTATGTTAAATAGACAAAGTTAGGTTTAAATAACTGCTGAAAGTTTCAACTTTGAGGGCCTTAAACTGAGATATTATAAAGTATTCCAATAAAAGCTATTGACATCTTAATGACCCATAAATGTCAACTTCAGAACGTAGAGTTTCTAATAAACGAATCAGCCATTAAAAACCCACAATTCTTTTTATTACCGACATCACAACACTCAACCACAACTTTAAAAAAATCGTAGAACTGTAACTATTCTCGCAAACAGTCGCACAGTTTTTCACGAGCGCCGTAAAGCGTCCCCGTCCGCTTCAAAAATGCAGAGCGCAATCTGCATAACAGATCAGATGTTCTTTGTTACCGTCATTTTTATACGCTAATTGCCCGGTTCAGGCGAGTAATGCTATTTACTGCTAGAACACATGAGCGGTTGACATGGTAAAGTGAATGTGTTGGGTTATTGAATGTGTGGGCTTCCTTTGTTTCACTTTTGAGGACGATCTCATAAGTTATTAAGCAAGGAACTGTGAGTGAGATCATTGTGCATTGTGATCAAAGTAAGCATACTTTCCTAGTGAATGCAATAGCGCTAAATGTGATATATCAGACGCTTCATTCTAGTGAATGGTTCACTCGAGTGAAGCTCATTTTTGTTTCATTCCATGTTCACACGCCACCGAAAAAAATATTTAGAAATTAACGTTAATTTGCTCTTCTCATTTCATTTTTCGATCATTCAGAGCCGAGTGAAAAATTTACGACATAACCAAATGTAAGTTTGCAGTATTGTTCAAACATTTCTTATTACAGTTTGTCTTTCAAAAGATGTAGAGTGAAAATCGAATTATCCAACGCTACACAAATTATCGCCCTAAAAACGTTCCTTAGAGTTAAGTTTATGATTAAAAGCAGTATAATCATTTTTTTGCCATTTATGCTTTATCCAACTTACCTACTTAAGCAACTGTATTTATATTAAACCTTTTCACGTAACAAGCGTAAACTTATGAAAATAAGTACGTGCTATAAATATAATATTTTGTACATATTTTCTTAAGTTTTTTATTCAAATCTCGTTTTCTGCGTAACGCTTAATTTCGCGCTATTTTGCATATTTATAGAAGTATTTCGCAGTGCGTAGACCTATTTATATTTATGCGGGTGACGCGGCCAAATCTTGTTATCATAAAAAGTATAATTTTAAAAAGAATACGCGCAAGGCGTGCTCCGCGTATAGTTACAGAATTACAGAAAAAATAAACGCGACCCCGCAGTAAAGTTGTTGAGTTGTGCGTTCTTTACAATACATTTTATTCAACAAAATAATCTAGTTACCACGAAAATTTTTCCAGCACAAAATATTTAGAATATTCCTGACATTACCTGCATGGGACCTACTTAAGTTCAGATGAATTCCGGTAGTTTTAGTTATGTAAATGATGAGCATTTTTTTATTTTTATATTCTTTATTAATAAGGGGTATTTATACCCATGGATACGTCAACCCCACTGTACCTTTTACTCTATTTACACACAACTACATATCTATAATTATATTATATTTTACTACACTCGCTATACATAATTATAATTATACTATGAAAATAGAAAAGAGAATCACCGCCTATACTTCTGAATTAAGCCACAAATTATACGTTTAGTCCAACATCCCACATATTTAGTTTAAACTCCCTAGCCAAAGATTCCCTTTCATGTTTGTTCTTAGCACATTCCATTAGCAAATGTTGTACATCTTCTATTTTAAAGGACACAAGTATGTTATTGTCTTTGCACATGGCATGTTTCTAAGTCAAAGTGCTCCAATAGAATAAGAAAAGTATTTGGACGTCGTAAAGCACGCTGCCATTCTATTTTTATGTATATATATAGGGTAAACATGTATAGAAACAGTTCTGTTGAAAACATTTTGATCGGGTCGTTCTGTTTTCCCTTTTATTGATAGGGTATTTTAAAGCTACTTAAAAAGATGTATCTACTTGAAGACTGTACTTAAAATTTCACAACATCGTTATGTCCGAAGAGCTATGACAATCATACGAGATCCGTCAAGATATAGCAACGTCGTTAAAAAGGTTTTGTTTCCATGATCGAATTGGCAAATGTGATAGATTTTTGCAGACGGTTGTTTATGAAAAAAAAAAATGTTTTCTTTACTTTATGCTTTATGTCACCTATTGGATGAGAAAGAGCGCCTTAAGTTCTGAGTTGAGCTGCACGGTTACTCAAAAATGCGTGCACTGACTGGACAGGTCCACTTAATCTGTGTGGTTCTTTCCTCAAAAGACCATTTTAGACACCAATCTACATGATCTGACCAAGATTATGTCTGGACTTTAAAAGAGACTGTGACCTCTGAATTTGTTTTGGCCTTTCTTCTCAGAGTAGTCAGATAGGAAACGCCGACCTCATCTAGTTTAAAAAATATGATTGACGTGTAAAAGTGTTTGTACAAACCTACTTACAGAAACAAATCATTTATCATTTAAAGCATATCATAGAAACAGGTAATTAACATAACATCACTCCTGTATTAGGGAAAGCCTAACCCTTCGGGCAGTGCACATAGAGTACACATTTCGCCAGTTCCAAACTCCGGACTGTTATTATGAAACACTCATTAAATTAGAATTAGGTACAATTTGCATAGAAATTAATATAACCCACTAAACAATCTTGCTAGCAGTTTGCAATCTTACTGTATTTTACGTAGAAAAAAAAACTTTACGAAGCCATTTGTTTTCATAGTTCGCATCTAGTATCAACAAGTCGTCCCTCAAAACAATAGAACCATACCTTATCTACGTCTAAATAATTCAGAGAACAAAATCAAGTTTTCCATACCAACTAGTGTATAAGCGAAAACCTACAATATTTATAGGAGCAACAAAATTTCCGGTGTCGGTACACGGAGCATGGCCTGCTTCCGGGAATTTGTCCCGGGCGGTTCAGGGTACAGCACGTCGCTAACTTTCTCATCTTTTGAGCACAATCTTAGGATTGTTCTTTTCATTTTTATTTCTTGTGGAGAAGTTGGATATGCTGGGGAGTTTGATGCCCTGCAAAATCTATGAAGGTTGAGTTAATAAGCACTAAACCTGACTTTATAGACTGACGAATTTACTGTAGTATGTTTTTAATTATTCGCAATAAAACTTTTCTTCTTACCTCAAGCAATTCTTGCGTAAATCCGAATGACTGATAAATAGCCATAGTTCAAGTTACCCAACGTAGCTCACGCCGAGCTAGTTTTCTGATTTTACCAAAGATAAGAACTAAGTTTAGCAAAAAAAAAAAACAGCAACAAAATAAATAAAAAAAACAGTCATTCAATTAATTCAAGATACAATTAGCTAAATATTTAATAGCAAATAGCACCCTTCCTAAAGAGTAAATCACTATTTTGAACGTCAAAATTACATAAGATAGTCTCCCAAAACGCCCGCTCTTCACCACTTCCTAGTGCTGTAGCTGGGAAGAAGAAGTGGCGCAACAAACTGTCCTGCAGCACAACTATCTGTTCAGTTCAAAGAACTGGATTCTATACAATAGTAAGTAATTAATATTATGAAACACAAAACATTAAACTAAATTATTTGCCATTTTATGTCAGCTAGCTCACGCCAATATACCAACAAAACATTGAAAACTATACTCAAGCAGAAAACAAACACAACTTAATACCTAAATAAAAGCCTCCAGGCATAAAAGCCCGCTTACATATGCTATGCCGCATTATGTTCCTAAAGCTGTAACTTAAGTCACAAATGTAAAACTAGGACCTTCGAAGTAAAATAAATAAATAGTTAATTACTAATTAAAAATAACTAAACCATGGTCAGCAAGATAATTTGGCTTAGAAGCACTGTTCTCATGTCATTTTGACTGTGTCATTTTAGAGAATAAATATCTAAGATTTATTATCTGTATCTAAGATTTATTATCTGTAATAGCAAAGGAAACATGTGATGTGATAAATAAATAAATCTTTAAACCTAAAGCTAAAGGAACAATAACATAGAAATACACATCCCATACGAAGCCGAGCACCGTAAAATCTCATCCGTTATAAAATGAAAATATTCAATCGTACCTCCCTTTGCATGTAATATACTGAAGGGTCACTCCTCAGTAATTTAGCGCACTCTTGGCCAAACTGGTTTATTTAGCCCTCCCTAAGGAGGCCGTGTGGCCTCTCTTAGGCTCAGTAATTGATAATGAAAAGGAAGAAGGTTCGTGCCCGCAGGGGTTCTAGATTTGCTGAGGGAAGCAATTTTCGTGGTGTTTGTTTTCCTGTTATCTACTGCTAAGGGGGACGATTTTACGTAAGCCCACGAAATATTTATTCTTTTTCAGGTTGAGTAAAGTTGGTTTTTATTAAAATTTTATAGCTCTAGAAGTACTTAAAAAAATATTCAGAGACTGATTTCGTGCATAAACATAATTTTCTTTCGAAATTTATTGTGAAGTTTTCATTTAACAACAGTTCTTTAGATTCTTGTGGAAAGGGTTAACCGACAGGCAGGATTTAAATGGATGAAAGAATTTTCACACATATTTTTCTTTTAGGCTTTTTTATGAACCCAGATTTTATAACAACTTTCATACATAAACTAGAAATAAGCTTTGTTATAAGTTTGATGTTAAATAAAGCATATTCTATTTATTTATCTATACTTATACTTCCAATTAAAAAGCTCTCATGGAGTTACCCCTTGTATCTACATATAAAAATAAAAATATTATGTTGAAATAATCCCTTATTCACACAAAGAAAACTGAATTTTACGTTCAAACGATTCTCCAGCAGTAGCATTTGTCCAAAACCTTTCCAAAGTAAAACCGATTATATAATCGTAGATCTCATAGTGAAGGAAATCCTACTTATAGTAGCTGCCAGGAAGAATAAATTGTGCCCGACTGAACGCAAGATGGCGCCACTCTCGACACGGATGATAACTCCATTGGAGTTATAATTGTTGGATGAGGCATTTACTAAAAACAAAGCCAACGATCATTACCAAACACAGAAAACTGGGAATTATTTTCCTTACTTTAAAGTGAATATAATTTGAATAATTTCTATATGTACGCTTAAAAATTGCAGAAAATTAAAAGAAAAGAAAAAAAAGTTCAAAATAACTATAACAATAGAGAGATATTCAGCCGAATATCGTGTAAGCTTCAATATATATCAATTAATTGGATCCGTGATGTTGTGTTTGTTTGCATGCAATAGAATTTCAAAGTAAATCACGGTGCTATAGTGCCTTGTAATGCTCTTGTGTTAGTTTATACGCTTCTAGTAAAATGAAATAATTGCGTCATCGAAAATGAACGCATACGTTTAATTCTCACATCTGTGGGAAATGCCTGCTCACTGGGCAATCTGCGATAGTTCCTGCGAATGCATTTAATCCCAGCTGACAAACGCTCAATGTCAGTCTTATAGATTTTACTTGAGATTATAAAATAATTTAGTTATGGCACGTGGACCCTGACAAAAGATATACTACATTTTCTAAGCTTACCTTCCATAAATCTTGATTTAAATTATGAAAATGGCTATAGCGAGATCTATCTAATGGGTCTCTGAAAAGAATTTGGCACTTTTTCCTACACGTGAAGAAGGATTTTCTACCAGTGGGAACAGTTAAGCCAATGGACAGCAACGTCCTTGGCAATATTATGCCTAAGGACACGAAATTGATGTCATTATCATTTGTGATTTTCTCCTTGTTGTTGGTAGTATCAATGCCATTGATGGGTCAAGCACAATTTTTTTTTATTGCTGATTGGGAATGCTCTTGACCTTGGTGACGCCTAATGGAAAGCGGTGGATGAGGTCTATTTGTTGTGTTCCTCTGAACAGTTTTTCATTTGAAGAGAAAATCTGAATTGTTTGAGTGCAAAAGAACCACCAATTTCACAGTCAGCTCACACCTTTATAATTTTCGTTTTGCTTATTCCACAAGGAAATTTCCATGTAAAAATGTTCCAAACGTATGTTAAACAAAATACAAAATTCTTTGAAAGTAAGAGATAGGCTTTTCGGCACACAAAACCTACAAAATTGACCTCTATTCGATAATAGGCGGAGGGTTTCTACAGAAATATTCATAATTTATGTAAGAGCCTAGTTGAAATTCATAATGGACGGAACGAGTGGGCCTCTCCAAAATATGTATATACACAAATATATGTATAGCTTTTAAAATATCCAGCGTGCTTGCTTTCCTGGTAAAATATTGCGCATATATATTCTGGGATGATCCCGGGTGAATTAAATGCAAGAAGGAGCTGGTACGGGATCAGGACGTACTTATCATGTTTAATGTTGCTCAACGGGTAAATGGTGTTATCGTTAGAAGGTTTTTGTCAGTTTGAGTCCCACTTGTTGCATGGTTGTGGTGAAGAATGTACAGATATTAGGCGTGGCGCGATTGTGAAGAGCTCTATGTTAAGTACCTACTGGTCAACCTTATTGATTTAAAAGCAAACTGCTCAGGTTAAGTCAGAGATAAAAAGCACATGGACCAGTGATGACAATCGTTCTAAATTAGGTGGGCTGTTAGTCTGTATGCTGATCTATAGCATAAAATCTTACTACTATACGAAACTTGTAAATATCTATCACCAAAATCTCCAAGCGTGGCTATTTTGACAACACACACAATATAACAGCATGCCTTTTTTCTTCAAGGGTTGGGAAGAGGTGTACCAAAAAAAACTGCTGAACAATATGAATGGGTCAGCAGATTATTCGATTTTACGTTTCTTTTTAACCGACTTCACAAAAAGGAGGAGGTTCTCAATGCGTCTGTATGTTTTTTTTTTTTTTTTTTTTAATGTGTTTTAGCTCAGAACTTTTTTCTGGGTGAACCGATTTGGATGATTCTTTTTTTATTTGATAGGTGGTACTTCACATGTGGTCCCATTTAAATTTGATTAAGGTCTGACCAGTAGTTTTTGAGTTATCCTTAATACTGCATATTTTTTCCACTTAGTTTATATGGATGATGTGTTAATAATTTCCTGTCACTGTTATTTACACACCAAGTAGTAGTATACGAATTTGTGTGGGGTAGGTACCGCAACAAAAAAGTGAAAAATAAAAACTTTTTTACAAAAAAACAACCGACTTCCAAAAAAAACACTAAAAGTCGTGAAAAATAACTTTAATTTCGGAAGTCGGTGGCCAAAAACGAAAATACAAAACCAAAGACACCGAATTCCGAAATTAAAGTTATTTTTCACGTCTTTTAGTGTTTTTTTTGGAAGTCGGTTGTTTTTTTGTAAAAAAGTTTTTAATTAAAATAAAATCGGCTTAATGTTAAATATGTCGAGTTGTGCAAACTTAAATATGGATCAGTTGATTTTATTTTTCTCGATTTCAGGGTTGGTTCCATAGTAAAAGTTGTTCATGATGATGAGTACAATGACCCCTTTTAAGGATTAAAACGATTAAAATGTAATGGTGTATAGTAGTAAACTCACATTTTGTCAGTTATGTTGGAATCCCATGTAATAGGGGGCGAGCCTATTGCCATCAAACAAATCCAGAATAGGCGCAAACTGCTACTGAGAAATTCCAGACGAATTTTGACAAATTCTGATAATATTCATATGTTATATCACAGAGCTGTTTGATAGTCAAATATTAATTATTCACAATTAGTTCGCCATTAAAACCGATGAAAACCCTCACCATCCTAAAACTTAGTTTTATAACTCTGCTTGACGACCCATTAACTCTCTTGGGTACAAAAAATGGGGCCCTAAATAGATATGGAGCTCATTACTCATTCATTACGGCATTTATTTGAGTTATGTGGGCAGAATCATGGTTTTTATTATATAATGGATATTTTGAATGTTATTTTCTTTGTAACTAAGGATTTAATGTGGCATTGTAACGTTGATCCATTTAACCAAGTTATATCAACAATCAGAAGTTGTTATGGCATTTTTATTTCTAGTTTTGTAACCGGACAGGATAACACTGCTTACCATTATTGTGACGTACATAGGATCCCTTATTCGTTACTTACAACATCAATTGATGGGTTTTTCATCAATAATTTAGCAATAGCAGCCAGGGCTCTGGATTTGTGCGCGGTTGATGGCAGTAGGCTCGCTCCCTATTGGCGAAATGCGAGTATACTACGCGTCTGCCTAACCCTTCGGGATAACCAAGCGTGATGTTATATTTTGCTATTTGGATGGTAGAGGTTTACATACATTTCCAAATACGCATACTTAAACCGACATAATCTCTTGCATGTCACAATTCAACCTCAGTAACAGAATTCGTTCAAACACATCTATTTAGCATTTGACACGAACGAAATTGATTCCATCCTCACGAGCAGAACCTGCCACATTTGATGTGACAGGAGATTATTGAATTGAAATTTTATTTTATTGGAGAAAATTGAAAATGTAAAGGTTTAGTACAATGATTTTATGCTCGCATATTTGTAATTTTGTTGTAACTAAAAAGCTAAGCTTATCCAAGTTGCTCTCAGAAATAATAACTTTTGTGTGGCTTATTCAACAGAAAACTATGACATTTCTATTTAAAACTTTATCTATCTATCAGAACACAATTATCATTATAACAAAAGAGTTTTAAACCAAGAATAAATTTACTTCTTATTACGAAAGTTTTAATGAATAACAGAAATTACAAAAACTGTATTTAGTTAGGTATTTCTACTTTCGACATAAATAAAAAAAAATCTTTTTGCAGGGAGGCAAACTTATCATCATAATCAAAATAGGTAGGTACATACTGTAGCGTTGTGAGGAGTCTCAACGGTAAATAGTCGCGTAAAGCTAAATAGACGACCCACTGACCAGCCTCACTGTGTAGGTATTATAAGCAATATAGCGAGCCATTTTCTAAAATCAATGATTTTCTTTGTATTTTATGCTCGCGTGTTACATACATAACCTCATATTGCATATTATTCTGTCATTGTGCCACGCTGTTTTTGAAAACTCTCTGTCTGTAAACCGCTGCGATGTGTTGAGCTTCTGCCTATCCTAATCCTTACAGCGTTCCTTGGTCGTTGAAAGGAGAATGAAGCTGGATACATCAGAAGCGGCTTGCTGCTTTCGCACCGTAACTAACATGCCCTCCCTAACGCGCCTTCTAGGTTCTATATCCAGGCTGACAGGGCATTTAAATATCGCATGCTGCTCCAATCTGCACGCTGCTCCGAACGGCGCGCTGCACGCATAGCTGATCTGTGCGCTACCGGCACTCTACGGCGTGCTACCCTGCGGCTCTTCGAAGGCCTCACCAGCCTCTTGCGGAGCCAGTGCTGACAAGCCTTTCGGCATCTGCGAAACCAAGGACGGTACCCTTCTTAACTTAAGGTGTGATAATGCTCAGAACAGTGAATCAGTGTCCGTACCCGCGACCTAGCCTAAGTACTACTCCAGATAAATATGTATATGAACCTTTATTAAGTGTTTCTTTTGCCTCTGAACACTAACCTGTAGTTAGCAGCCTTTATAGCCTACCTGCAACGCTCCAGCCGTTACAGTGGCGTCCAACGTGGGGCTAAATTTAAATCTTGGTGACACTGTTCTGAATTGAGCACTAAAAACTTTGCTCGCTTTACAGTTTTAAGTTATTGTGTTGATACAGTTAGTGTTATTGCCTAGCCCAACTAATAGTATACTATTTTTGTAATAATGGGATCTCTCACCTGATTATGTTCATATAATAGTTCGTACTTAAGGAAGGCTGAACTAGAATATGAAGTCTTGAGACGGGGTGGTGAAATTGGTACTTGCCTAAACTTCAGAAAATAAATCAACTACTTGAGTAAAAACTATGCAAGTGAGGACATACATGAATCAGGCATTGATTAAAGTGAGGGTTTATGTGCGGTAAAGGTGAATATCAATTGAGTCTAGC